>CAXIVR010000004.1:32893654-33613470 GCA_964035755.1 Teleogryllus oceanicus
CTATCCCGCCCTACTGAGGGGTGTTGAGAAATCTCTCATGACCGCATACGAGTGGAGCGCTTTAGACATTATTTACAACCAAGTGCTTATTAATGAGCTCTCAACTTTTGTGCCTACATCACCAAGTGAGAATCTCAATAACATGTTAGTAATTATTTGATTGGTTCCCTTTCATACAAGAAGGAAATACTCTTTTCTTTCGTTTCACTTGGTATTTCTGTAGTAGTATCGCCAGTGCTTTTATAGTATCATGGCCATGAAAGTTATCCGAACTCCGGCCTTGCATATTCCATCTATTCTTTGTTTCTTTGACTTTGCTTGTATCTTCGCCTTTCCTTTCCTTTCAAATTCATCTTATCTTCTTGAAATAATCTGAACCCTTCTCTCTCTCTCTCTCCCTCTCTCTCTCTCTCTCTCTCTCTCTCTCTCCCCCTCTCTCTCTCTCCTACTATTTTCAACATTTTTCATCTACTTTTTTTCTTTTTGAACTTCATTTCACATACCCCGCCCACATCTTTCTCTAACATACTGGTCTTGCCTAGGGCAGCGCGCATTTACACGTCCGCCTAGATGGGGTCTGGTTTATTTGCATCACTGCGGCAATCATAGAAGCGTACCGAGACTGGTTTCAGAGAAGAGATCCTAGTTGCCAGCGTCTGGTTTACTAATGAACCTTTGCCTAAAAGAACCTCTTGAAAGTTGTTCTGCAGGGTTCGTTTTTCTCTTAAATATACTCCAATGAATTCATATACTCTTTGAACCAGACCCATGTCTTTATACGCACTAAACGCATTACTAGTGTTTTCGCACGTAGATAAGGCACAACTCACTAATTAGATATAAACGCTAACGAAAGCCACCGGAATTTCGTAACAATTATTTTCTTTGCGTGCCTTGAAGTGAAACATGCAGAAACAAGTATTTATTGTTGTTCTATGTAAATTGCCGGCTTTCTAAACTTGCTTCTTCTCTGACTAGATTTGCATTAACAAAGCTAGGAAGCAAAGTATTATTCATAAAATATCTCATCAGGCAGGTTAAACCTGTTCGTGACGTGGAAGATCGTATTGCAGATGCTTTTGCTTTCTTTTTTGAAAATGAGTTCCTTTAAGTGAATATTAAAATATAACTGAGCCATTTATCTTTTCCACAGAAAAGAAATAAAACGAATTTATCAAGATTGTAAGCAACTATATATGATTACAGTAATAAGTAAGATCTCAAAGAGTTTAGAACTTGAACTTTATAGAACTAACCTTGCTTTGTTCATTATTTTATTTATCATTCAACTGTTTAGGGTTAAATGTTGAGTAATGACTAAGGGATTCCAGAGCTCAAGAAAACTTGTACAGATTGTACTTCTCCCTGATACGTTACGTGCTTTACGCTACGTACGTTACGTTATTTTTACTCTTCTTTGACAAAATAAATAAAATCAAATACAGTGCGAAAATCGTAATAAATGCCACTTTATCCAAAAGAACGTGGGCTGCGGCAATAGCAGCGCCGGTTACGCCAGCCCAGCCCCTGATCCACACACAGGCCAATGGAGACACTTGCAGTACAATTATTTGAAGTTTTATCTAACCTGAGTCAGCGAAGACAGTAGTATCGGCCGCCAGGCAAGTTTACAATAATATATTACATATAAAATATTAGATTTCCTCTAAAACTTCACAACATGTAAGTTCTGGATTGCACAAGATTTAGACAAGGAAATGTTTGGATATGTTTTTGTGTAGTTATGTTCAGCAATATCGCAATGCTACTGCAGTCAATTAGTTGTTGTTGTTGTTGTTGTTGTTATTATTATTATTATTATTGATGCAGATATATGGTAAGTTTAAGTACGTTTGGATCATACAGGGCAAAACGTTAAGCTACAAATAAATGTATAAACTATAAAAGTCTTAAGTCCTGATATCCACCTAAGATTGATCCTGTATGATCAAACCCTAATTAACCTTATCATCTATCTGCATTATTAAACTAAGATCAGCAGCAATAAATAACTACAATATCAATATCAATATAATAATAATAAAATTAATAATAATTATTATTATTTATAAAAATATTTGATAATTCAGATTTAAGTGTTAGAATATGTTTTTTATCTATTCCAACAAGTGATATCTTAATATTTCTACTTGCAAAATGTATAATTATTAAAAAATACCGCAAGAAAATGCAAAAAATACTACGCATTCACTCAGCTCCGTCAGTTTTGTAATATTAACATCTACTAATTTCTGCTTTCCATCATTGCATATTTTGAGAAAATCATACAATGTTAACACACGATCAATAGGAAAATTGGAGATATCAGGGCAGGTTGATAAAGAAGAAGGTTTTAAGCGCTACTAACTGATTTCGTGCAAACATAACCACAAGTTTCTTTTTCAACTAAAAACATTTTATCATTGCCATCTACATAATGGTAAAATACTGACTTAATCAAGCATCAGCTCACCTATGTCTTGATACAGGAAATATGAATGTTACGCTAAGAAGAAGGCAATTGTCTAGTAGACCTCGAAGTAAACAAGTATTTCATGTCACCTTCTCTTCACACTAGATTGGAAGGAAAACCACAAAACACTGGAAAAACACGTGGTATGGTATCAACAGTTTCCGACACTTTTTTTCAAGAGTTTATATTCTTTGTAATGAACATACCAATGTGTATTTTACTGAATGTTTCCTTGTATTTACTAATATTACGCAAGAGATTAATTTATTACGTTATAAGAGCTTTAATTCATGCTTCATGTGTACGTGAAAGAAAATACGACCACCGGACCATTTATTTACAAATATTGTGTTTTTCTATTTCAGTTACGCAATATGGTATTGTGAAGCAAATCAGTCATACGCAATAATCGTGACATTCCAGTCCCATTTTAAATTCCAAAGAAAAGTAACTATACAAAATGACGAAGCCAACTAAACGTAAAATGTCACAGAACGATAGCAAGTCAGATTACAATAATTCCAGATTGCATTTTAATGTCATTTCATTAACCTACACGTTATTTCTTAACATAAAGCGCTTTCGCTTGAGATTCGGTATGGCACGATCTACTGCGTCACATTGTAGCATGAAATTCTAAAACGCAAGACTTCCTGCAGAACATCACGTGCTCTGCAGCAGCTTGAGATTGGGCGCTGCTCTGGGAACGTTCCGGCCGCCGCCCGGGCGACGTCCACTGCCACTGTCCCCGCCTCCGCCGTCATCGCGCGGTCATTAATGCGCTCCCAAGCCTCGCTCTTACTTACACTTCCGCCTTCTTGAACGTCTCCCCGCCCCGCCCCGCCCCTCCACCACCAACACTACCCCAATCGCCGCCACCACCTCCCCCTCCACCGCCAACTCCATCTCGACCATCCCCGCCCCAACCCCCGCCCCACCCCCGCCCCCCCACCGCCACCGCCACCGCCACCGCCACTGCCACTGCCACTGCCACTACCACCGCCACCACGCTACGCCTCCGCCAGCGCCACCGCCACCTGCATCTCCGTTGCCGCCACCGCCGTCGCTGTTGAAGTGCAGCTGCGAAAGACAGAAAAGCGAACAATTGCGAGGCGCAAGGCGACGCCTGGCTACCAGCACGCAACCGCCGCATTACGCGCCCGAGAATCCACCACAGCGAGTTACTTCACGAGGCAGCACGCCTTGGAGGACATCCAAAGTAGTGCACGAGGGGAATACAGGAAGGACGCTACTTACAAAATAAAGAGTAGACGTGATCAACTTATAACTCTAACTTAATTATAAATCAAAACATTGATGAAACTAAAATAACAATCAAAAATCTTCAATATTTTTTAGAATATGGCGTATGGTTTTTTTATAGTACAAGGTTCCTCAAATTTATATCCCTCCATGTGTTTTGCTGATAGATACGACGCAAATATATTGGTTACTTATCAAATTATTTGACTTTCGCCACTTCAATTTCACACCCAACGTCACCAGTTTCTGACAAGAAATTGTAGTGAATGTAGGTAGGTAATTCATTATAAATTCAACACCCTCAGACTAAGTACCCCCAGCTCTCATATAGATTTGATCAATTCTTTTTTAACTTTCTATCTTGATATTGATCTCTCCGGCTGTGAATTGTTGTAACTGAAAACTTGCGGTTTTGAGTACGTATTCGAAATACATAAAGAACGTTTTCATGAAAGTACCAACAATACACGTCATATTGATTAAATGAGCATTTGTTTATATTTACTACCTGAACGTTGCAACATAAGAGGACTCAGATCTGGAATGGTGGCATACAAATTACTTTGCACTAAATAATTGTGTAACATAAAATACGTACAAGTCTCATTTTTTTTTGCAGAGCTGGCGTTGAGATCAAGATTATGGCTATCATAAATAACGGTCTTTTGTTTTTAAAGAAAAGCTCCATGATTTTCTTCGGAAAGAGAATTAACAGAATTTTTCTTTGTTATGGAAAAGCTCTTAAAAAGTGATGGGAACAGGTATGAGTCCACAAATAACTTGTGGAGAAAACATGATTTGTGTTCCCTCCAGATTTCCTTCTCTCAGTCGTTTTTAACGCAAATATATTTTTTTCTTATATTTATATCTTTCTGAGCAGACGAATCTTTTGCACTTTACAACACGCTTTGAAAATCAAAGAAATTAATTTAAAAAGATACCATTTGGAGATGGTGTAAGTAAGTACATTAAATATGTAAATGGTTATAAGCCTGTGCCTTCATTTTTGCACATTTGTACAGACGTGTGTAAGGAACTGGGGAAATTCTGGAGACAGTGTACCCTTCCCGGTAATTTTCTCAATTTTTTCGATCAAATCAGGTGGATGCCGAAACAGTTCCTTAAGAAACGGGTCATGGATCGCTCTCGGCCATTTATATCACTTGCTCGTCCTATCTTCTCTTCTCATTCATACACTTACATACGATACACCACTACACATGTCGGAGGACCAGTCGGGAACTTTTATATTGTTCAGACTGGAGCGGTGCCCTGCTGGTAGGGGTAACTGCAGGGGTAAATTCTGCAAAGAGACATGTAGGTCGGTATCGGACCTCACACTTCGGCGGGAGAGAAACACATGCCAGGATATAACATGCACTGCAGTTATGGCCATAATCTACGTAGTATTTAAGCCCGAAATCAATAAATACTCCCTCGCCCATGTATGTTTTGGCAGAACGTAATATCGCTATTTACTTTGCGTTCAAATCAAATGCACATGTTTGCATTTGATTTAAATTTTCAAAACGTTGAATACATTTGTATAACCGTGATTCAAAGAAAATTAATGTACTAGAGTAGAGTAGTTCAAATTAGGTTATCTAAGGGCTACATCAGGCACGTTATTTTGCTCCTGCGAAAAAAGCATGCCCAGGTAGACATATCTGTAAATACGCAAATCATCAGTTATCCGTCTCTAGGGCAGTATCAAAGTACGGCGTCTTGCGAGAAGAAGAAGAAGAAGAAGAAGAATTGGAACAGAAGAGTTACTATCCAATACCTCTAGAAAAGGTCGCAATCAGGTGAGGACTTTTATAAGATAATGGCCTCAAGTGATGGTATACTTGAACACAAAAATGAAACAATGGGTTGCTGCATTTACTGGAGTCGGGAGAGCTCTGAGCATCATCCACATGGAAGGGCCTAGCATTGCTGCGGTCTAAGGGTATATCTAGCTTAATCGGCGTATGATTTATTGAGCTATTTCCATGAAAGCAGTAATACTTGAAAGATGTATTGACCACATTATCCATAAAAATCATTAAATATAAAACCTATATTTTTACTGGATTCCCTGCAAACCTTCAAATATACAAAATCTTAATATAAAAAAAACGTGCTTTCTGCCTTCCCATGCTGCATCTCTGACACCCCTGGTGTGAATAAACGGAAACCTCTACCGAATTAGAAGTTAGAGTCGGAGTATGAGTATGTTCTACTTACATTTAAAAAATGACCTGCCTGTCATTATTCCTTAGAGGGCAGGCCCACCATTTATCAGTCACTCCTCGTACGCGACCGCGCATGTGTGCCTTAGGACAGGTGAATGAACTTTGTGCCCGAGCAAGTGAAGGGACGCGTGTCGTGAGACAGAAACGGAACGCTTCCAATCAGCTGCACACGACTTCAGCAAGCAACTTACGACAAGGCAGCAAGTCACTTTTCCAAACGATTGTCCACGGAAGATAAATTTCCTGGAGAACGTGTTACCGGGAGAGCAGCCTGCGTTCGTCGGAGGGTTGGGAGGCCGCGAGCGGCGGTGGGCGGCGGGCAGCGGGCAGTGGGCGGGCCGACGGACGGGCAGAAGGGAGCGTCGCGTCGTGCGCGGAGCATACAGGTTGCGCAACTGCTCCAATTAGGTAATGAGCCGCTGCGAGACTCGTCACTTCGATAGGACGCGTCGTGCAGGCCGAGCGCGCTTCTCTTCCTGGTGGGTGTGCCGCAGGGCGCGAATCTGTGCCACCGCTTAAATATCGTCTAAGTTCATGTTTTGTGGTATCAGAAATGCAAAATAGACATTTAGAGTTATGTGGTAGTATGATACGCTTCAGATGCAACAAGACATTTTCTTAAGACTTTCTCTTAGTATAAAAATTAAGATACAAATTATCTTGGAATAGGTAATGAGGGCATTCATAGCATTGGATGAAGAGTCTCTGTGTGTAATTGATATCATGCTGAGAGTTATATTTAGATGTTTTACTAATTTCCGATGCGCACATATATTAAAAGAAAAATATGTAATCGAGAGAAGTGTTTATGCTTTTGCTCCCAGGAACTCGGGACAAATGCAAAAAAAAATTACGCACTTTCGATTTTGACTGGAAAATGCAAATATTTTAGTTGCTATTCCGCCTATTCTCAAATTACGTGTACCGGTTGAATGCTCAGAATAAGTTCATCACGGCTAATGACACAAATATTGAAATGCAACAGCAAGTTTCGAAAATAGAGGCTACCCTCCATTACATATTCGCTATTTACGTGTCACGTTTATAGAACTGCAACATTAAAAAAATTGTTGCTATGTAAAGAATTGCTATACTGTATACTATATTCTATACTGCATATTATTGCAGCATTTGTGAACACTGTTTTTATTAAAATAATCAATTTATCGTAGTGTTATACGATAGTATTTTAATTGTGCGTTCTACACTTTAGAAAGGCAGTTTGTGCAGTTTTCTTCAGAATCAGTTTTAATTATGTAAGTCGCAAATCCATTCGAAACTGGGTATTCTGTCTGGCACTTAGTAACGTGGTTGGCAAAATATACTGTTGGCACTTAATAATGTGTTTTTTCAGCTGCGATGCACTTTAAAGAACAGGATGAGAGGTGTGAAATATTTTTAATAAACGAAATATTAAAAATCTTATTGGTTTACATGTGAAGATGAGATATAAAACAAAACTTTTAAAAAAAAAAGTTTCGGTGTTAAACCGTCCGATTTTCAATTTCTGGGAAACTGGAAGAACATCGAGGCAGAGAGAATCATATAATGACGAAGAAGTGAAACCGGTTAACGATTTCTTCATCTTCAGGAACTGACGATTTAAAGCGAAGATATTATAGTTATGTTTTGCCTTAAAATTTTAAGATAATCTTCGATCATCAGATTTACATACTTTAACAGTTTTTGTTAAATATTTAATGAGTTATTCTTATCTCATTCTTTCGTCATTGTCATTTTGAGGCACTTTATGTGCACGCATCTTTCAAGGCCCTATTTGTCTAAGGCAACTGATGTTGCATTTGGATTCTCGCACGGGAAAGTATATCAAATTCCCTCAACTAAAACATAATTACTTCATTTTTGTCCCAAGAGAACATCTTGTGCACGTTATTTTGAAACTCCACCAAAAAGCGGCACAAGCTTCGCAAGATGGAATAAAACAACGTCCTCCAACATGTTTGGCCGACGGAATGGAGCTAAGAAATCCCGCTTGGAAAGGGGCGCCGTCTCCGGCTCTTCGCGTCACATCCGTATTGTTGGTCGCTGCAATCCTGATTTATTGGGGGAGCGCCGGCCGTGTTCTTCCCACCCAGGCGCTTTCTCAGGATTACGACATCCAGTTGTCGCGAGATGCCTACATGGCGGAACCAGGAGCAGCCCCCGATGCCTTGAAGAATTTTCTATTTTCCTAGGCAAACTATTCTCTTCGTTTTGATCAAAAGATGTTCAAAATATATTCAAAATTTAAGATAGACTGACCAAATTAAGAAGTACTTAGAGTATATGGCCAATCTGTTTTAATAATGAATAGACATTTTTCAGCATGAATTATTTAAGAACACGAAAGTGAGCAAAGTATTGTCTTGCTGGAAAATAAATATAGATTCACACAATTTCACATGTAACACTTAATTCAGAGAATAATCGTTGAAAATGAAGAAGTAAACGTTTCATACACAGAACAGAAAGAAACAATTATATTGCGGTTGGTAACTAATGGAGAGAATAGTAAAGTTTCCTGAAAAGGACATTGCCCAATGCACAAACTCACACAATACGCACGTGACGATTAGCGCATACTACGTAAATTACTGATCTGATTTTAAAATTTAGATTTGTATCACGTTTAATATTTGCCAAACACCTAATATTTTTTATTACATCCAGAAAACAAACATTAATGAAAAAGCTGATGCCTGAAAATTAAGTAGATAATATTATTCCGAGTCTGGTTTCATATTTGGCGCGTGATGTGTGGTATTATCTCGTGGTGTATAAAGCGTTAAAATGATTCTTTGTTTAGGAAAGAAGGTAGTAAAAATAGTATGTTTTAGAAGTATGATATTATAGAATAAATACATTATATAATTTGACGAAAATTATATCTGCGAAAAAATTAAAAGATCAATAATTATGAAACAACTTAAAATGTAATCCACAGTTTCTATAATATTTTCCTCAAGATTTAATTGTACAGCAAATTACTAATTACGATTTGAAAAAATAGAACAATAACGTTAGATAAAGAGAATGAATCGTTTGAAATTTTAGGAATGCGTAACGAAACGATTTACCAAATTTCTTCGGTGACACAGTTATTCACAAGATTTCGCATTTTATAAAAATGAAATATTCATAGATATAGGGGATATTAAAGCCAGCCACAGCTATTTTATGGATCATGAACATAGAGATGTGACATCTGGCCAGTCTGGAGTGGTCTTGATGACTTTCATTTTTTACAAAACAAATTATAAAAAGAAATGAACGGACTGTCTATAATTACACAGACGTCCACGTTCACCACTTAGAATTCATTATTTAAAATCATTTGATCGTTTTCAAATTTAGAAGTTTTCTCATTAAAAATAAAATCCTGAGCAAATGTGCATGAACGCGGGAATAAAACGGTGAACGGAATAAACCTTCACTTTTATAAATGCGGATCGAGTAAGGAAATAGTGTCACTTTATTAACCATCTTTCAAAGTACCTTTTAAAGTTATTGCTCAATTTACAAAGATCTTAGAGGACCATTACACAATGATTCATTTTCATCTCCCAAGTATTTGGTTAATCAAAACCCTGAAAGATCTAAAACTCTGTATTACTTTATTTCGTCAATTCTGAAATTACGGGTATTCATTATAAATGAATAGTTCAAGCAAAATTCTATAAGCACTAATGAATGACATTATATCTGTAACGCGTCAAGCCTCACTTGATACAGCTTGTTTTGTATTATATTTTGTATGTTCTGTTGTCTCAATTATTTGTATTTTATGTTATTGTATTATTTTGTACTGTTACTGTTTTATTTGTATTTTTTTGTGTTATTTATACTGTATCTTATGCTAACTGTTCTTTCAGAATTTATTTGTACGCTATTTATAAGAAGTTAGATTCGCCGTGAATATACTCGGCAATTTGTAAAAGGCAAATCCAAATCCCAAAAGGCAAATCCTGTAAACAAATTACTATAAAATTGAATTGAATTGAAGTATCTTTAAAACCAGGAACCAAAACCTGGTTCGGGAGGATACTTGGATCACAAAAGGAATTAGAACATCGTGTAAAAATAAACGTACTCTCCACTTTATTTCTAAACGTCATGACGTATCTCAAGATTTCCTTACCTACTTTAAAAAATACAAAACATTGATACGAAAAGTCATAAGGCAGGCTAAAATCATGAAAAACGATCAGGATATTTTGAACTCAAATAATAAAACAAAAGCAATGTGGAATATAATAAAAAATACTACCAAATCAACTAGAAAACCCGTAGAGAATGTTGTTTTAAAATATAACGATATAAATGTGAACGATCCGGCAACAGTGGCTAATCTCTTTAACCAATACTTTTCGAGAATTGCTGCCGATCTCACTAAGGGTCTTCAGGCACAAAATTCAAAAACGGAGTTGTTTTTCGGTGTCGCCCTAACAGTGCGCCGCCCGGGGCCACCGCGCCCCTGCTCCCTTCACCTATTAGCTCCGCTGCGGCGCCCAACCGCCCTCTGGCGGAGCTCTCCGGCGCGGCGCGGCGCGGCGTCCGGTAACAAGAACTTTTAATTAACCGCTGCTTGCCTCGCTGCCGCGCCTCCAGCGCCCCTCCCCCGTTGGCGTTCGGTTTTTCCCGCCGTGCGTTTCGGAAACCTAATACGATACGTAGTGTGAGCTTAAGAACGTGTACAAGTTATGATAGCGTCAAGAACAAATTACCTTTCAACGGCTAAGACGCTTTCTCAAACAGGTGTAACATCGCCTCGGGCAAAAGTTTTTCATGTTGGCACGTAATGAATGTTGCAGGAGTATTGTTTCATGTTGCAAGGTGCAAGCAAGCACGAAAGCGATGATCCAAGATCACTGAATTCCAAATCAACAAATGGATTAACGCAGTTTCTGCATTTTTTTATTAAAGGTCTATTTGAGTTTGAAATCAATAGATCTTGCCTCATTTTACCAGGAAGACGGAATATATTAGTAAATGCAACAACACTTTATATTGTTCTATTCAGGAAGTATAACCGAACCTTTTGTAGAGTGATATTTTGTTAAAAAAGAGACGTGAAAATCATTGAACACAGCATTAGAATAAAATTAGATTTACAATAAATTAATAAAAATAAGAAAAGGAAGAAGAAGCGGAAGAGGTACTACATTAAATATAAACTTGAAATTTCTACCACTTGAGAAGACTACATGTTACTAATAAAAGTTATTATCTTTCAAGTGGTGGCAACTCACTACTGGTCATTCTGATCAATATGCTGAAAACGTACAAATTAATTTATTCCCGAGACAAGTTTTACTAATTCAAAATTATGGATTATCTTGGTGTCCCTTTATATTTGAATGTTCACTTTAAACAAGTACAAATAAAATTTATATCAAACGAAATGTGGAAAAGATAAACAGAATCATTTTATTCGAAATCTATTCGAGCTAACTGACAATTAACATTCATGAAAAATATAACTTTGATTTATAGTTTCCTACATCCTACCAACAACAGCCAGTATATTCTCATGTGCAGAAAGAGTATTCTCACCTTCATTTTCACTGCGTGAGCTGTCACGAAATGAGGCCCGCGGTAGAAATAAATTACGCATTACAAAGCACGTGGTTCAAGGTGCGTGCTTCCGAAGTGCGGGGCTGGCCGTTACTCAACGGTGCAAATGAGGTAACGAAGATGGACAGCAGACGCAACGCACACCCGGGCTGCTTTCTACGCAGCCACGCGGCGGCGCAGGCAGGCGCATTTCGGCGCCTCAACACCTCGCCAATTAGGCGAACGCGCACCGCTGTCCCGCCCCGCCCCCGCCGCCCGCCGCAGCACCGCCATCCACCGCCCTCGCCGCCCCAACCACCCCCGCCGCCCCACCTGCCCCCTCCGCCTCGTAACACCAGACGAATGCCAGAGCAGTACGGGCCACGGACAGTACGCGATCTTTCCTTCCTCTTCCTTGTCTTATCCTCACGCCTTACACACACACCTAGACTAACATGCACTACACTACCACACATGCCGGAAGACCGGTCGGGGGCTGGGAACTTGTGTGGGCTGCGGCGCTGCCCCGCTGCTGGGAGATACCTAGTTGGGGAAAACCCCGTTAGGCGACGGTAGGCCGGATCCTCATTTGGCCCTCCAGCGGGGGAAGATCATAACCACCTCCCGAGCAATAAACAATCACTACACTTACGGGACTCATGACCATAGTAGTTGACGCGCTCGGAATCACTAACATTTAATCAAGCCGCACTCGCCGCCCCTGGACGTTGCCGCGGTCGCAAACATGTTCCTAGCGGGTTACCGATTGAGAAACGTAATTTCTCTCTACTGACTAGATGGGTAATTAAAAATTTCATTTCTTCACAGAAAATATATTTTTTAAAGGATGTTGAATGGCGTGTACTGGATGTGATATATGAGATGAGATTAAGAATAATTTGCGATTTTGTATTTTTGTTAATTATTCTCTGAATTTAGCTTGCGTCGTGAGTTGACTAGAGACCACGACCGTACTTGAGAAAAAGCAAGAAACAAATGATAAATACGAAAGAAGCTTAAGAAGAAGTGGTATATATTTATTTTTCAGATCTAGTATTACGTACAAATAATTTTGTTGAAATATTGTACAAAAGGTAAGGTATTCGTCTCTCACATATTTTATACTTTGCCTGCCTGGAAGAAGTGATAACTACACTATTGCATTGTTTATTTACAAATGAAAATGAATTTGAAATTTCAAAGTGGATGAACATAATAACGATGAGAGGCCAAGACTGATTAATTAATGAAAAAAAATTATTATTAATCCCAAGACACTACTAAGAAATAACTTAAAAAAGAGAATTAACTGTAAGTAGTCCAATAGACAGCGAATCTATTAAGTAAATAAGAAGTTTCAACATGTTCCAAACTAATTGTGCTAAAACATCACATACTTTCTCACAAAATTACGCAAAACTTATTCAAATTTTTGAAAAATTGTAAATGACCTACTTTTCATATCCATCTTTAAGAAAGAGATATCATTAGGGGAAAATATCTACCTTCGTAATAGCAGTTGTAGGAAGATGCCAAAACATTTTTAAATTTTTTCAATTTTCTAAAAATCAGCGTTTTCAATGAAAATGAGACCTGCACCTTTCTCTTAATCGTCTTTAACACTATCCAAAAACGAAATTTAATCAAAAATGATGGAGGTTTTGTTTTTTAATTTTTCGCTTCATGTAAAGGACCCCCCAAAATTTAAAATATCAATTTCAAATTGAAAGATCAGCAACATTAGTCAGTTCGACCGAAAAATAGTAGTTTTGGAGAAAATCGGCGGAACGTTTTAGGCTCTAGACAGTCGGATTGACGGACGGACAGACATACTTTTTGTCGTCATTTGATTTTACGGTATCAAGGACTCGCAAAACATGGATTCAGGGTAGACCACCTGATAGAGGACTTTTTTCTAAATTAAGCAACTGGATTTATCCACTTTTTAGTTACCAGGGCCCTACGATAAGAGTTTTTTCTGCCGTTTTTCTCGCAACATTATTTTCTCGTCACATTATTTTCTCTCGATTGCGTAAGCGGTAGTGATAAAGTAAAAGCTCTATCAGCGTTACCAGTAAAGTAGATTCAATTTACGAATAAGTTTAATTTGCGATGAAGTTCTGACACGATGTGTTACTGAAATCAAGTGTTACTCCGTGGCAGTGATTTACAAAATAAAATAAGTATAATAATAATAATAATAATAATAATAATAATAATAATAATAATAATATTAATAATAATAATAATAATAATAAACTAGAAGTTAATGACGAATGCAGAGTATGTCATCGATCATCAGACAATTGACCATCTCATCACTGGGTGCACAAACCTCGCCAACACGGAGTACCTACATCGGCACAACCTAACTGCAAATATTGTACACCAAGCACTGGCAACCAAACACGCTCTACTGGCAGAAGAGGAAATCATCCCTCATTATAAATACAAAGCCAAATCCGTCATAGAAAGTAAACAGTTCAAAATGTATTACGACCTTCCAATACATACTGATAAAACGATCCCGGCAAATAAACCAGACATTCTACTACATAACATACAGGAAAAGAAAGCATTCATTATTGATGTTACACACCCTGCAGATCACAACATCAATAAGGCAGAAACAGAAAAAATCTCAAAATACATTCCCCTATCAATAGAATATAAAGAAATATACAAACTTGAGTCTGTTGAAATTATACCAATTGTAATAACAGCTACAGGTCTGATTAACAAAAATCTAAAGAATTATTTAGAAAAAATAGGGCTTCATCCTCATAAAATTATCCCAAAAGCTCAAAAGTCAGTCATTCTTGAAACCTGCCGGATTGTTCGCACAGTCCTCAATATGCAAAGCTAGGAATGTGGTATGCCTAGAGGCCCCTCAAACCATGAACCCCGGGTGAGAAACCCCCGAGAAAAAAATGAAATAATAATAATAATAATAATAATAATAATAATAATAATAATAATAATAATAATAATAATAATAATAATAATAAACACTTTAAATTGTACAAGCATTAACAAACTCTGTGTAATTTTCTACAGATAGTTATAACGTTAACAAGTAATTATAACGCTTTTTCGAGTAATGGGCATTGAGAGAAAGAATTTTGAAAATTATTGCAGGCAAACTTTTCTGTATTTTTGAATACAACATCCTCTACGCACAGTTTATTTATTAATCCACGGCATGAAGTTTTGAGATGGCATCACGGCTGTATTACAAAGTTACAAAGCCAATATTTTAACACTGCCGCCCTCGGATCTCCGCTAATATGTTTATAATAAGATACATTGATTTTGATGATGAGGAGCATGAATAAAGAATATGGTGGAATGAAATGCAAAGGAATCTAGAGAACATCGGAAGCCAAACGCTTTATTTGTCTTGAATTCCCCTGTGATCGAACGGGAACCTTATCCTAGCCCCATTGGTAGAAGACCGGCAGTGTACGGATCCTAAACCCATTCGAAATACCTTGGTTTCTAATCTATTCTGAATTTCGTGCCAAATCTGTTGACGTACAATTATTACAAAACATCCCTTTCATTCTTCTTGTTTGGCGCGGTTCCCGTGACTTTCTTATTGCGTTTTTGCTAACGTTAACTTGGAAACTTGTTTTGAAATTGTTCCAGCTCTACTTATTGAGTAATTCGAAACGGATCCCAAAAAGACATTGTATTCTAAAATAAAACCGACAAAATATAAATAAAGCAAATTCTTTTGCGTACGCATAACATTTTTTTAATGTTCTCATTACCAAATATAACGACTTTTACTACTTTCTCGTCATTTCCTATTTGATTCTTATACCGTTATTTAGAGTCGTACGCATACCTTTTAAAATTTTTTTTGAATAAAACATTTATTTCCAACTGAAAATAAAGGTTCTTACACAACGATATTCGCTGAATAAATTCGTTAGCCCAACAGTGATTATAACTTCAACCCGTTCAATTGTCATTACCTTATTTCTCCCAATTTCAATATTTTTTGTTGAAGACAAATAGACGGATGCAAGGCAATGCACAATTGTTCAATTGTTATTATTGATTCCAATGTTGACAAACGTTGCAGGAGGCGCAGAATATTCTCCAGCATTGCGTTATGGCAATGATAATGCAGACGTAAATATGTCTCCATAATTTATTTCTGTCTTATTACACAGGAAGAAAACGTCTCATTTCATTGTGTTGAATGAAATTTTGCTGTGTTGGAATTCTCTTTTGTTTAGAAATTTGAAATAATTTACGCTGTGAATCTAGAATGAGTGAATAAGATTTACAAATTTGCATATCTTTTTCGCTTTGATATGCTAATCCATGCGGTATATGAGTCTCGAAAGTTTAATGTGCCTCGAAAATCCAGTTATTTACTATTTACCTATTTCGTAAAGAAAACATATTCTTCGATAACATTTTCTTCATAATACAAGTAGTTCACTCACGGACAACACTCACGAGGTTAACATGAGTTAAAACCCGAAAAAACAGAAAGAAAGCATAAATTACACAGAATGATTTAGCTTGTAGATGTTCGCACCACACAATATACTCACAAAGTTATTATCAGGTATAAAGGAATCTCAATAAATATCAAAAAAGCTTCTCGTGCAAACTTGACTTACGAGCAAAGAATATGGGTGCGAATTCCTGCAAGAGTGAAAGGGTAGATATTTGATAACTGGCAAAATCTCATAGCCATTTTTTCAATTTTCTACGGTACGTGATACTTCAATATTCAACGACTGTAGAGATATATCATGTAAAGATACGTCATTTTGGCAACAAGCGGGATATTTACAGGCAATTGCGCATCGCAATTCATCGGTCTTTTTTGCTGTCCTGCAATAGGGCGGTCTACTATTTTCCAATAGCGTAAGTCTTCTAAGTCACATTGCCAAATATTTTCATCTTAATGTAATTTAATTACTCAGTGTAGCGCGAAATTCTCAACGAATCCTTAAGAACATATGATTTCGGGTTGAGCATTTTAGACGTCTGCGAAAAAGTGACTCCTAGTGGAACCCCTGAAATAACATTACTGATATTCAAAATATTGTTCTACTTGTAGGCTTCCGCGGGCGGAGTCGAATTCTTGGCTGCCCGGGATTAGCCGCGTCATGGTCGATGGAGCTGGCTGGTCGATGGAGTAGCAGTATAGCTCTGAAGAAGGCCACAGCAAGATGGGTCAACGAAACGTCAGCTCCATCGACCATGACGCGGCTAATCCCCGACAGCAAGAATTCACTGTTCTACTTGATCTGTTTTCTGCCACAAAGGAACTCATTAAATCCATGTATTTTTAACCCGCGTGTTCTTCTTGATCCCTCTTTTCTGGAGATGTGAGAACAGTAGATTGGTTGGTTATATCGATGACCGAACTATCAAACAAAATCTGTAGCTGGTTTTCGATGCAAACTAGTTTCTATTGCATGGGAGTTAACATTACGATTACCAGATTTTGTCAATAATGTTCCCTGGTATCATTCATTCTTAATTCAATTAATACTAGTGAACGAGTGGGTGTAGATGTACCGGGGCTCAAGGAAACATGTCCTTGAATTACACTACTCCTGTTGTTCCAACTTAATTAATCCATCTTAATTATTCCGAACTAATTCCGTAAGTAGTTAATCAAACTACATTAAATGCTTCGAAAAAATGAAATACAACACTATTTAACCTCTTTCTCCTGCAAACAGCATCGGCTAGTTTTAAAATAAATAAATAATTTGCTTTTTGCAAGCGAAACCGATTCTAAATTTATGCTACCCATAAAAAACATTTTCGGCATCCACGTTTTAAACATCCGGACAATAAATGTACCATTAGTTCACGCAGTATTTAAGCGCCGGCCAATAAAAACTTTCATTTTATCGTACTTATATTTTTCAGCTCTCATAGCCGTTTTTATTCCCTACCATTTTCATTGAATTGAATTGC
Source organism: Teleogryllus oceanicus (assembly GCA_964035755.1). Lineage (NCBI taxonomy): Eukaryota > Metazoa > Arthropoda > Insecta > Orthoptera > Gryllidae > Teleogryllus > Teleogryllus oceanicus. Next base: position 32,911,136 of record CAXIVR010000004.1, read on the forward strand.
CTTATTTTACGTGGCGAGAGTCAGAGCATGAGGCCTGATCTTTCGTCTGACCGCGCAAATTTCGCTACGCATTTTTCACCATGTAAGGGAGAAAATAAGGTATTACTGGGGCGATGAAAGAGGCAATTTGAATTTAGCTCAGAGGCTTCATTTAGGCTTTAGAATATTTAACATGCAGTAAATCTACTAACATGAGACAGCCGGCTTTACTTCCCGTACGAAGGATTTTTTCGCCCTTCAATATCCACGGCATCGATGACCCCCGGGAACGTGGGTATAACAGTCCGATACGTTAACCGTTACACCATCGACGACCAACCGTTCGCTCGAAAACCACGACCTGCAGTAGACACGTTTCGAAATTCACCCTCGTGAATTCGCTTGAAATATTGGGGATACTAGCGCCGACTTGGTTACGAGCTGAGTGCAATGTGCGTTTGTTTGCTGACGCCATCTCCACCACTAGTTGTAATAATACTGCCAACATAAGTGGAGAAAATATGAAACAGGAATAGATATGGCCCATACTCGCTCATACCCCATATTCGCATACAGTTTTCGCATAAAGTTTTCTCGCTTCGCTCGCCTGGATCCAAGTCACAGCGAGGCTCGGCCCTTCGGCCCTCACGTTCACTATAAGCAACCTTGAATCTATCCATCCCATACTTACCAATTCACTTTCATAAGAATGCACTTTAACGGTTAAGTTCACTATGCTGCCTTACGTCACAGCGGTGACAGACAAATGAGCAGCGCGCAGAGCGTAACCCAGTCTCCGCTCGTACACCCGAAACATATCTTGGGAACACAATGCGTCGCAACACGTCATCGGCCGGGGCGCGGGGGCTGGCGCAAGCGACTCGCGGCGTGCGATGCGCCCGGGCGGCAGAGGGCGGCACGGGAACTGGAGCAGCGCTCGCTTCCTGCAGCGCCTTCGCAACGCAACTCCCCCGCGCACACACGCAGAATAGGCCGGCAGTTGTTCGCGGAGAGCAGGGGTGTCCAGCTTGCGAGGCCTCAAGGGCCACAACCAAAACATATAATATGGTTGCGCTACTCGGGTGATCCACATTTGATTTCCCCATGTTGTTGAGCTCGGCTGCTCTGAACCGGACAGGGGGGCAGGAATAGCACTACGCATGCAGTGGCGAATTCTCCGATACAACGCGTATAATATATACGCCGGTATACCTAGTAATTCGAAGCGTATACCAGGGGAATGCCGGAGCAGTACCCTAACAAACGGGCCACGGACCGCGCGCGTTGTTTCCTTTCTCTTCCTTGTCCTATCCTCACCCCTTACACATACACACTTACACTATCATGCACTATACTATCACGCATGCCGGGAGACCGGTCTGGAGCTTAGAGCTTGCCCCGGATGGGGCGGTGCCCCGCTGGTGGGAGAGTCCTGGTTAGGGGGGAAACCCCGCTAGCCGACGGTAGGTCGGCGCCAGATCTCGCCATCCAGCGGTGGAAGATCCCTGCTATCTCCTGAGGACAAATCATGCACTACACTTACGGGATTTATGACCTAAGCTGTTGACGTGCCCAGAATCACTAACCAACCAACCAATCAAATCGAAGTGTATAATAAATATTTCGTAAGTTTGGTAATTCTCTAAAAAGTTCTTGAGATTTTGTACGTCTTTACAACAGATACCAGTTACGAAAAAATAACTTTGCTTTGCTACCGAGAGTGGTAGTCTTCCACATCCGTAAGTGCTGTGAAATGTGGTATAGTGAGATCTTCCAAACAGCTCTTAATGCTGTCCAGAGAATTCGCAAGCGCAGGAGAAGGAACCGCATGGCAAACTCATGTTTCAAGCGTGGGGAGAGGGGAGGATGCGCGTCTGGACGGTCAGTAGGCACCGCAAAATATTGCGGTGAACAGTCCATCTCTGGCCGTTCGTAATTTACGTTTTTCTCAAGTTTTTGTTAAAATGAAGTGTGTTAATGATCCAGACGTTAGTGGTTTGTGTAATTGCCTTATAGAACAATTATTAAGAACGGAATTTCATAGTATTGGGATTTCAGAAAAGCCCAAAATAAAAGACATGGAAAAGGTAGCTTCCATAAAGTGCGGTATACCTAAAATAATGTTCAGGATTCGCCACTCTATGCGTGATATCTGGCCGCGATATGTATTACGCAGGGAAACTCATTGAGATGATTGTGAATTTTTGAATTCACTAGAAAAAAATCTTAAATCCAAACACTACCTATTTTTACAAGAATGGAGTGTTGACTCCGCCAGGTGCGTGTGCTAGGCGCGCAATTTTCTCGCCCGAAATGGATGCAAGGGTCTTTCACTTTTGACGAATTATTTCAATTTTTACGCGGACCGCAGCAAATGGCACCGCGGGTAGCCAGTTGGACACCCCTGGCGTGGAGCGTGCACCGCCAGTCAGGCGAATGCTCTCGGCTGCGCGGATGACTCCCTTTCTGTGACCTGATTGCTTCGTTTTTCCAGACGCATCAACTGCTATCATAATTAGTTCCGTAAGTGTAGGGTATGTTTCATCACGGTAGATGGCAGTGTGTTCCTCCACTGGATGGCGAGATCTGATGTCAACCTACACGTCCGATTGCGTTTTTGTTCTCATCCAGGTATATTCCCCGGCGGGCATCGCCCCGAAACTCATTCTAAGCTCCCGATTGGTCACACAAGTGTTGTAATGTAATGCATGCTATTGTGGGTAAGTAAACGGTGAGGATAAGTGAAGGAAGAGGAAGAAAAGATCGCGCAAGGTCCATGGTGTTGATTGGGGAAACCACGGAAAACCAACGATCAGAGCAGCTGTTCCTTAGAATTCTCCTGCAAACAGTGGCGGTGCTATGGAAAATTCTGCCTTCGTCGGGACTCGAAACCTACGACTTCCAGGTCAGAGGCACTCCAGTGACAGTAGTTAATGCCACCCACCTTAGCTGAAACCGTTTCGATGTCTCTGTTATTAATCTTTCGACTAATCGTATCGTTATCTTCCTCGTAGCACACTTCAGCCTTGACATATTATTCATTGATATAAGACATTAATTATTATTATTATTATTATTATTATTATTATCATTATTATTGTTATTATTATATTATAGTTTGCCTCCATTTTGGTAGACAAGGAATCATAATAAAACCACAATTCAAGGTAAAAATCTTTTCTCAAACAGAAAATTCTGCACAGTATGAAAGCAGGAAGGGTTTCTCAATCACTGAAGTTGCCACCAAGTTGAGACAGATAAAAACACGGCGCATCCTTCTCTCCAAAGATGCAAGTCGACGAAGTCGTCTCGTTACACTAGTGTGGCGCTTTTCGCGAACACCTCAGCAGGTTTTGCACCTCTCCGGAAGGGATTTTACCCTGTGCCCTCTGCAGAAAAAGACACAATACCCGCGTTTTTCTACGAAGGGGAAAGCGAGGGTTTGGATGACGTCCACACTGTTCCCTGAATGACGTTGACTTCTACCTCTTCACACAGTTGCGATGATAAAATAAGGTTGCGTTAGATTCTATCTAAAAGTTCCCATTCATAGAATGTGGAGGAGTTTTAACATACGACTTATAACAAGCAAGTAAATATATGGGCTCGTGTGTTTTGTTTCACAGATCGTGTTATATAACAAATGTTATCCGGTAAGATTAAACAAAACACTTTATCACTGTAAGATGCATCACCGCCTCATTAAGTCAGGGAGTCACGACACAGAAAACATATAACAAGACATAAACGGTTCCCTTTGCCTCTCTCTTTCCTTTCTCGGCGAGGTAAAAAGTAGGGTATGTGTCATATTAATCATGCACATGTAATGAGCTATGTTTACACAGAAGTAGTATGTAACGTTATCGAACCATTGAGACTGAAATGAGACCACTTTCTACTTCGAACCGAAAATCGATGCTCAGTAGAAAGGGAACTCGCTACTGATCAAATCGTTTCGATTCAAAACACGTGTTGAAAGAAACATTGAAATATGAAAAAGAGTTGAATATCCTTATGAGAAAGGAGCTTGGTAAAACCAATACTAGACATATGCACTATTTGATTAATATCCAGCAACTACAGAGAACATAAATTATTTGAAAAGTCATCCAACAATGTAAATTATTAAGAAACTGAAAAATAATATGGACTGAAAATGCGCTTTTCAATCATTTATGTGTATCTTGAAATTTACGCTTGAAAATAGAATACAAGATTTTTACAATATTGAATTCTATTTTAAAGTTATTTCTCTATGAGTCTTATAGAAACTATATTTAGGAGACATCTGGGGGAAAGTGGTCACCATAATCATCCCAGATATTTTACCCAGGGGGAAAAGCTGATAATATAATGACTAGTACATCGACCTTCCACTGCTGGGGCTCGGATATAATCGCCGATCAATCCATGTGGAATTGCTGGAGGTCAAAACAAGCTCTCGGAAGGTTTTCAAGGGGTTCTCTAGTTTTCTTACCTATCATTCCACTCTCTCTCCATTACCATTCACCTCATCAACATTTTCGCTATCATCTATTTCATCAATCTTCTCTCATTGTCTCAATGACCTCAGTAGTTGAAGGACTAGTAAATAAATAATTTGTAGAACTGGTAGTGAAAAGTTAACGTCAGTGATATTGCGAATGCAGCATTTGATAAGTAATGAACATCACTAAAAGAGTCTAGTAAAAGTCACCACTCAAAGTTTCAGTCGATGTTTGCAGATGTGAGAAATTATGTTTTGAAAAGTTGTCTCATATGCTAGCGCACAGAAACCAATTGATATCTTAGGGTTTAACGGAATTCAGAATGAGGATTTTTTATTTCATCAAAGCATTGCAGCCAGTATTTTTATTTTCTATATCTATTCTTTGTTTACTTTTCATAACATAAATGACATGGTGGATGACATGATGGTACTGGATTTTCTGAATGTTTGGTTTCCATTTTAAGCAATACATTAATATCTTATTTAATTGTACAATGTTAACTTAGTGATACATACTATCTTAATAAAATATAATTATTTTCCTCTCACGTTGCGAGGAAGACCTTTTGCAAAAATATTCCATTTAAAAAAGTCGATTCTTTTATTTAAATATTCTACATTCTTAAAGAAAAATTTAAATATTGCCGAGTTACTTGTGTATTCTCGACTATATTGATGTTTACTTGCGTATTTTCGACCTACATCACCAGGGCCCATTATCGACCTTAAGATCATTATATAGCTCTGTCGGTATCAATGAGAAAGAAGGCTGATGCGAATGTATAAACGAGTCAGAATTGAGTAGGTGGTAAAATTAATTCGCTTCACTGTGTAGTGGTTTGTAATTACAGAATGCTTCACATGTAAAACGTAATTAATGAGTCATAATATGCTGCTCTTTTTGCTTTCTTGGCAGGTCTGTTGAGAAGGCTGTCAGAGGAGATTCGGTATGAGCGTTTCTTTGAAGTTTCTCTCTTTTCTAAGTTTCGACTGAAACGAAGTTTAGTAATGGTTTTGCACCGCTGCGTTATGAATGAGTAAATATGTCTTTCGTAAATAATACTCTGCAAGTGGAACAAGGATTGAGTATTGCAATGTAAACGCAATGTTTAGACAGATTAAAAACAATGCTATAACAAATAAAATTTCGGTGCGACTTCACAATTATCAAATGTGTCAAAAATATTGAACACAAATGGTAAAATGTTTCACAAATGATATTAGATAGAGCAAAGTATCGTATTTCCAAATTTGGGAACTGTTAGTTTACGAGCGTAGTACTATTACTCACTGGCGCGATGCTTTTTCCCCTGACCTTGGATGCAGGCGCAGTAATTGTTGCATTGACTTTTACAACATATAAAATGTTTCTCTATAAATTGCTTCAATCATAATTGACTGTGATGATTACTTCATTTGCTACAGATTGCCAAGTCATCGATGTGTGCTTTACTAGCTCAATTACACTGTATTAATGATTTCTTCATAATGCTGACTGCCGCCAACCATTGAATGCATTATAAAGCACGTACACTTAGTCACCCTTTCGAGACACACCGTTGTCAATTGTGCGTGCGACCTTTACACTTTACCATACCACCTGCTCTCTTTTGCACGGAGTAATCATTACTATTTCCTAAATATTCCAATTTAAAAGGCAAATAAAACTATATTTGTAATTTTACAGAAAATAAAATGAAAATAAATATTGATTTTTAGTTTTAAATGTCTAATAATCTCATTATTATTATTATTATTATTATTATTATTATTATTATTATTATTATTATTATTATTATTAAATTATTCCAATAAATGTTCAGACAGTTATGACATAATTGTTTCATTTTCAAATGTTCAATTTCGTTACGTAGTACAAAATGCGAAGTATAACAATTGAAAATAAAACAACTCTATCATAACTATCTGAAAATTAATTGGGATAATTTATCAATAATGAAAAGAAATATTATTAAATTTCAGATATTTTCTCCACTGGATTGAAATCGACTGACATGGAATCTGCTGTTGAATCAAGACACATCAAGTCGCCGCAAATACATTAATTTGAGTTTTTACGTACTAGTATAATTTGACAAAAGAATGACGCAAAATGTCCAAAGTAGTAACCCTCCGACAGAAAAACTGAGTTTAGATGTATATAACTTATGTAAATAAATAGCAATTACGTTACTAGTAAAGTGCACTAGTATCATTTCCAATTAAACTTATTGAAATATTAATTTATAAAAAATCGAGATTTCAATGGTTTTGGGGCCCCAGATAGCAAAAAGTATTTCTTTTTCAAAACGTCTGCTTGTCCGTCCGTCTGCCCGACAGTCAGCCTGCCTGTCAGTCTGCCTGTCCGTCTGTCAGCCCGTTTGTCAGCCCGACTGTCTGTCCGCCTGCCCATTTGTCTGGCTGTTTTCAGGACGTCTGTGAACAACACTACCGTCTAAACTATTCACTTTTTCCGAAAACGAATATTCCCTAATCCATCTGGCCCGATTAAACCTCGCAGAGAGGATCTTGATGGCGTAGGTCATGGTGTCTGGTAGAGTGTCATAGACGACCATCCGGATCCTGAGTCTTTGGCCAGTATCGGGCGAAGGATGCTTTTCGGAGTACCCCGGATCCCAGTTTAAAGTCAAGCGGGAAACTAGACATCACCCGTCAGGTTGCCCAGGTCCCAGCGTTACCTACGTCAATAGCTGGAAGTAAGCAACATTTTTTGTCAAAGCGGCTTCAAAACTTTTAATACAAATTAGGATGTAGGACCATCTTTTACTATTCTATTATATTCTTAAAGTAATGTGTCAATTTTATCATCAGGGAACTGAAAAATTGAGAAAATGTAAAAATACGTATTTTAGGCACCGAATAGTTTGCAGCTAGGATGAGAGTGTGGGTAAATCGAAACGTTATCTGAGATAATATGTAAGGAAAGCAACTAGTACAAGGAAAACTACACGATTTTGGAGCACCATTAGTTTGTAATATATTCTTCGAAAATTACTGCCTGCTCTGCTTCAGCAGGCACCTTATTGTTATGTTAGCATTCGATTAAATTAGTGGAAACTAACCTCAACAATATTCAGATATTTAAACCTTTACTTTTGTATTTCTCTTTCCATAGATCTAATTTCAAAGTAGAGTTGAATTGAACAGTAACATTCTTAAATAGTAGATAATCACATCAAATTGCAGCGATGAATTTTACCACGATGAATTCCGCTTCACAACCGGAAACACTAAGCCAGTGAAGAAGGTACTTTTTGTTAAGATTATTCAATTCATCTTTCACACCATGAGAGGATAAATGCTGAAAAAATACATCGCATTAATGATGAAAGTAATAATGACTGATCATTGGAAAAGAAAGGTGGTACCAGAGAATTAAAAACTAATAGTCCTAAAACAGCACGTACTTTCGTCCTCGTATTTTCACGCAAAATTACGCGCGAAGTACTCAAATTTTCGAAAAATTGTATCTGACCGTATTTCAAAATCTATCTTTAAGGAACATATTTCATTAAGGGGAAAATATTTGTCTTTAATATTTCAATTGTAGGAAGACTCCGAAAACTTTTTTTTCATTTTCGAAAAATGAGGGTTTTCAAACAACGTGAGACCTGCACCATTCTCTTAAACGTCATTCACACTATCCAGCAACAAAATTTAATCAAAAACGATGGAGAATATTTTTGGAAATTTGGTAAATATTCCAGGGGCCTCTTGTAAAGTATTCTCCAAAATTCAAATTTCTGTTTCAAATTTAAGGGCCACAAAACTAGCCAGATCGATTGGGGAATATCGCTTTTGGAGAAAATCTGCTGTACGGTTTAGCCGCTAGAGTTGTTCACTGACGAACAGACAGACGTTTGGCCGTCATTCGATTTTCGGTCACAAAGATCCACAAAACATGGATTCTAGTTTCACTACGTGTTAGAGGATTTTTTTCTAAATGTAGCAACTCTATTTATCCTCTCCTTCGTTGCCAGGGCCAAGTAAAAAGAGTTTTTCTGCCGAAAATTCGCCGTTTTCGCGCAGCATTACATAACTTTCTCTCTATCCCTTAAGGATAAAGTAAACATAACAAAAAAACAGAGTGAACATCTATTTACCTACCATAAATTATACATACAGCTTGTTTTGAACTCCGCATCTTTGGGATTGAATGCAAGAAGTGGACTCCTCCGCTAGCTATTTGTTGTGGAATGTGAAAAGCGCCTCTTGTGGCAGTGGAAAGGTCGGAGGTGGTGGGGCGGGGGCGAAGAAATGAAGTGGGAGAAGGCGGCGGGGTTGCGCCGGGCGGCGCGTGGGCGTGTGGGAGGGTCGGGTGGCAAATGATACGTTCGAAGGCCGCCAGCGCAGAGATAGATGGGTTCCTGACTCCCGCCGCTGCCGGGTTCGGCGCCGGCCTCCGAGATTAGTACCTGCCCCTCGGTTGAGTTACGATCGACGAAACACCCAACCGCTAATATGCAACCGAATACTCGACTGTTCACCGTAGGCGGGACAATGCTCCGTGAGCGATCTCACAGACGCTCCTTGGAAGACGGCGTTCGTTGCTCTTCAAGGGGCCACACAGAGCATTTAGTCATCGTGTTCCTTGTTCAACTTGTTCGCCGCCTCACTGACGATCGCGGTTCTATGTCAACTACGATCTTTATTCATCACAGGCGGACGCACACCAAACTACAATTTGATTAGCGCTGGTGATTTTACATTCCATGTTCGACTGCATTAGATGTTTGTCGGAGCTAAATACTCGACTATGTTAATTGTAGGTCAATGAGCAGCATGTAATCCCATTCACGTTGATCGTTTGACTGTGTAATGAAAAGTATATTGCCCGGATGTGGCCTTTAGCTGTACCGGATATATTTTTCTGAAAGAAATGTGTGCTTACCTGTCATCGTTTTACTTATGCATCCTGCATCCGGGACACTCAAAGTTGGTTGCGTCACGGTTTCCGCACATCGAAGGGTCTCTACAGGATACGTTTACGTAGCCCCTGTAAGATACAAATGCCCTACAATACGGAACTCAAGAGGGTTCCATCGTTATAACAACAACATCATCAACAAAATATTAAAGAAAATAAAACTTCTGCTAAGGTACTATTATTGAAAATAATTATTTGCAGCACATTTTTGTGTATTACTTGTTACGAAACGAGCTATTTTTGTTCGTTCGGCACTATTTTACTACACAATTTACAGAAATCGAAAGAAATCTCTTGATTAAAACTTGGATGTTTTCTAACTGCTCCTCCAACATTTTTAATTTAAAATTACAATATTATTAATGAAATTACAATGCACCTAAACTTTTCAATAAATCAACGATACTATTATTGATTGATCAAAGATTTAGCATGCTAAATGTGCGAAACGTTAAGCAATAAATGTATATGTCTTATATGAATAATACGTCTTAATTCCTGATATCTTCATTGATTGATCCTATTTGGTCCAATAAGTTTAAAAAGATCCAACTTTCTACAGCAACAACAACAACAACAACAACAACAATAATAATAATAATAATAATAATAATAATAATAATAATAATAATAATAATAATAAATTTAAAAAAGCGAGAGATTAACATTTCAAAAACTAGATATTTTCGTTGCCGAATTATAGAAAACTTATTTGTAACGGTAAACGAACGGATTTGATTTTTGTCTACTGCTAACTAATAGATAGATATATCCTCATTCATAGATATATCTTCATTCAAGTACAAAAATTAAGTAAACAAATTCGGCAACTAAACGCTAGTCACACGTTTTGCTAGATTGCCGTCTTTGAGAAAAATTACATTGGGAATTTAATCATTTGGAAAAAATTGCAAGGAGAGGTAAATAGATCAAACAAAGTATGTGTGTGTGTGTGTGTGTGTGTGTGTGTGTGTGCGCGCGCACACACACACACAATGCTAGAGCATTATTTATTTGTAATAACAAGCAATTTCTTTCGCAAGATAAATGTTGCCATGGCACACGATAGATCCTACCTCAAGAGTAAATTGAAAGCCGGTATTTTGAATGTTCTGGACCGACCGTGCAATTTATGGCCACTGCGACAGGAGAAATTCTACTCACGATTTGTAAGTGCCCATTACGCACAGGCATAATTTGAACGCAATTGGCTCATACGGAAGTTACTAGGGCAGTCGGTTTACATTCATGATGTACAAATAATGCTTATGGCCTAATATATTATTTTCACTAAATCACTATTATCACTAATATAAATATATTACTACATCGCATAATTTATTATAAAGTATATGTTTATATATACAAAGGAGTATTATACATACGTAGAAGAAATAATTGAAATAGTTTTGTTTTTAACAATGAATATACCAGAGAGAGAAGGACAGAAACAAATGTGCCTTGAGTAATAATTACAGTTTGTAGAAAGAGAAATGTCTTTTGTATGTAAAAACATTTTAATCTTTATACTCATAGTACATTAATATAAGGAATTAGCAAAAGTAATTATTCCTTTCACCTCAACAACACGATTTTCTGTCAAAAAATCCTAGATTCTTTGAGCTATAATTTTGTACACAATTGTCAGGGCTAAGGTATATAGGTGAGTTCCCAAAGATGTTTAAATCGATGCAGATGGCGAAAAGATACACGTAGGTTTGTATCCGAAAATAGGGGTGACTTTATGGATAGATGGAAGGAGATACACGTAGGTTTGTATCCGAAAATAGGGATGACTTTATGGAGAGATGGAAATATGTGTCACGCACCACTGTCAGATTAGAAGCTTTTGGGTAGAAATTTGGAAAATATGCCTACCATCTAGTGAACGCTTAAAATGGTACCAGTCTCATTATAGTTCAAATATCTGATTTTTCAAAAATTGAAAAGTTCAAACTTTTTTTTAGTTTTCCTTCAACTACAATATTAAAGATAAAAATTTCTTCATGAAAGAAATATGTTGTTCAAAGACACATCTTGAAGTAAATTTATACACAATTTTTCGAAAATGTGAGTAGTCTTCGAGTAATTTGGCGCAAAATACAGGCAATTTTTAAAGAATTATTATCTGAAAACGGAATAACCTTTTCTTTCAATTTTCTCTTCGTATTTTCCTCTCAAAGAACGGTAAAAATGTGGTCTCAGTACCATTTTTGGCAACTTTCTAATTTTGAAAATTGTAAAAAATAAATATTGCAAAAGTACGATATTTTGAAAAAATTATTATATATGAGATTTGTTTAAAAAAAGCAGATCTTTAAAAACGAAATGTAGTTTTTAACCGAGTAGTTTTTTTTTGCTTGAAGTTAATGGAATTGATAAAAAATTCTTAAAAATCATATTTTTTTAACATTGTTTCTATGGAAAGGATGCTTAAAAGAATGGTACAGATATCATATTCGTTAAACTCTCTGGATTTTCAAAAATTGCAAAATTTTAAAATAATACGGGATATTATGTTCTGTTGCAGCGCCACTACTTTTCTACAAAGATAAGGCAGGAATTGTAGTCCGTTAATTAATACACAATTATTAGAAAACTGCTTTAATAATACTTGAAAATGTATATATGTACTTCTAAACTTAAATTAATTTTTAGTAATATTTCACATGACTAAAAAAGTAAGCATAATATCTCACTGGTTATTGTATTTAATCTTTCTGTAATATGTGGAAATGTATAAAATATTTAGCTGACTAAGGATATATTTTAGATATCAATTTCAGTAATTCTTATGCACAATCACAATAAATCGTCGGAAAACGTATAATTACGACGCGATTTCTAACTGCAAGTGAACTTTACAAAAATGATATCGAATAGTTATTATATTAATTATATTATTCGATTACATTGTTTTCGTCAATGTCAAAATGTAAATATAAAATGCCAATCCGATGACAGAGTGTTCTTGTGTTGTTAATTTCAACATTTGATAGCGTCAAGCCCGACGATTTTAGCAGAGATTACTGTGAAATTCTTGACAATAGAAAGTAGAGTTAATATCTTACTTGCTGCAACTGACAGACTGAATTCACAATTAAGAGTGCTACTAAAAAAGCAAGTATTACATTGGAATGCTAATATTAAGTTCACACTTCATTGACACGTGTGTATTATATTCCGAATATCAAGAAGCAAATAGAATCATAATGTAGTACCAATAAAGGAATTAGTTATCAGAGAGTTTCCATCTGGTGGCCTGACGATTTATTGTTTCATTTTTCTACTGCACATTTACTCTAATTAACTTCCACGCAAATTACACATCTTTCAACATCATAAACTAAATGTAACTGTCAGGAAAGAACGTGTGTATATGAGTGATTACTCAGGCAGAGATTATTCTCATAGTGGGTGTTAACTGACCAGAAATGTTGAAAGCCCTGAACTTCGCCACCTGTTTGGCCTTGGTGAAATCGGAATGCACTTTCATAGCAGAAGGCGCTATTGCAAATGATCCATATAATCATCTAAGTCCTATAGAATTAAGTCTAGTCGCAGTAAGTTCTAGAGGAAACTCTACGTTATTAACAATTGCGCAAAACATACCAATTGAGCATAATTTTGTTCCAAAAGGACCTAACAGACAGTGTTTTGTAATATATTTATCTCAACTAATTCGTCAATGACAAAATCCATTTTCGTCGAATCACCAGTCAGCAAAATTCTTCAATTTACGACAGAATTACTTCGTAACTAGACTGTTGCATGGTTCTTACAACCCTCATTAAAACATTTAACAATATCGTAACGTCTTGTCGACACGGAAACCAGTGCCGCATAACGGCATAAATTGCGTTTCGCCATGTCAACGTGCAACGCGGTAATCCGTAAAAATGGGATTTTTGCAGCGGGGCCGCCCACGGTGGGCGTCGGGGCGCAGCAAGCAGCCGCTTTCCTTTCTCAACCTGCCCTGCCGCCCCGGTCGTCTGGCGTACGGCCGGTGATACGCTGTGAAAGATATTTGACATATCTCGATGAAGAACTTTGTCGACGTCCTTTGAACTTTGACGAAGAAATTTGACGAACGAATTACATTTTGTCCAATATTTCACGTAGTTTTGCTCGCAATTTACAATGAATGATGCACAAATAGTTGTGTTTGTGCTACTTTATGTTTTATAATAACTAATCTATGTTTAAAGCTGACGAAGAAAAAGGTAAAAAGGAAACGTTTGAGGGTGAGGCCTTAGAACAACGCCATGGTATTCATACATGGTGAGGCCATGGGTCGCACATTGTAAAGCATTAGTTAAAGAACTTCGTTATAAATAATAATTTGAGAAGGTATGAGGAAACATTCTATTTTCTTTGTAGTTATTCCTTCTTTCGAAATCGAGTCCTCTGATTTGGAAGTTAAAAAAATTATCTTTCTTCATTGGGCATTTTCCAAAACGCATATTTTCCATTTCTCGAGAAAATGTGTCATAAGCGTCGATTCGTTTGGTTTTACTTTTGTAGTTCGGATGGACAGTGTTATATAAACATTCCAATTGCTCGCACTCTGCAATTAAAACTTTGTTTGAAGCAATACCCCTATATCGAACGCCATGTTACCAAATGTATGATAAAACTTGGACGCTTCAGACAACATTTTATCCAATAAATTTTATAAAAGAAATCATTTATAAAATATTGGTTATTACACTGTCATATATTTTTATATAAGATTTTTGATACAGATCTTTTACAGTGCAATACCGGCCTATGAGGAAACATCGCGGCGCCGTCATGGAGGTACTCCCCTACCGGCGACACACTTACAACAATCACAAGGGTTTCGGACTTGGGTCGTGAGAAAATCAGGGTATGTGTGAAAAATAATGTAGGGTATGTTGAGGTTGAAAGGCTAAAACTTGAGTTAGTGCTTGGATCACTTGTTGGATTGTCAAGTAAAGTATTGTTTAGTTTCCACGTTAAAATATTATTTTATTTACTAACCCATCACATCCAATCGATTGACATAATATACGCTAATTTATTTATTGTATTTGATTTTAACTCTATTACAACGTAATTTTGCAATGTGAGGTTATATGTTTCAACACTCATTTATAACGGATCATATAAGAAAATTCTGAAATTTTTTAATGCTGCACGTTTGTTGTGCCGGGATCCCTAAAGCAGTATACGCTCTGGTTCAATTCATGACTGTGACGATTCGAATTGTCCTGTAAAGGTGCCTGCCGTACAGCGCCTGTGGTCGGGGGGAGAGACCTGTATAAAGCAACAGAAATTGGCCCGCACAGAAGTAAGGAATATATTCAGCGGAGATCCATCCAAGAGGAGGAGACAGCTCGACGCCATGATTGAGCTTGCTTGCCTAGTTGACCCTCAAAATAAAATTATAAAAAAATTTAATTTGAAACGTTAAAAATTCAGTGTAAATCTGAAAACGAAGTCAGGATATATTGAAGATAGAAGTATAAAGTTTGAGTTACTGTTAGCTCTGGATTGTGAGGTTATTTAAATTGTCAGGATCGTGTCATCTTAGTGGAAAAGGCAATTACGTCGGAAAATGTCCCTCACAGTAAATGCTTCCATGATGTAACCTTATTACTGTTATCTTATTTCTGTAACATTATTAATATCGTTGTATTTATTAATAAGCTTGTTTAATATTTAATATGGTGGTTTATGTGGTGAAATATTACCTGTTCAATATTACCATTTCAAATTCAATTTTCAACTTATCAAAGTTCTGGATTATTTGTTGACAAAATTAGACGATGCATTGGCCAAAGACAGGAAGCATCGTTAATGATTGCATTAGTTTGGTCAAAAAGTTTTTAAGTGTTGAGTGCTAACGAAGTTTCTCTTTGAGACTTCCATTCGAATAACTTGTTGAAAGATTTTTGGTTAAAAACTATAAATTTATTTCTCATCGCATACACTTCAAATGTACTTTGAAGTATGTATTTGTTTTCTATTTGGATCAAATCTGAATGAAGAATTTAAAAAATCAATACTTGGATCCCTATATCCTCTAATATAAATCATTATCACCCTAAGAACAAGAAAGTCAATTTTTGGACATTCACGTCTGAAGATGGATTTCACGGATGATTTATAATATGAATACCTTCATATTCATGGCCTACTCCGGGAAATGTTTGGGCTTCGACCTAAAAAAGCATGCAATATCAACACAGTACACAAATACTTTCAAAACACGTATTAATAATGCGAGAACTTAAACGTCTGTTGCGTCACATACGACTGTATCTCACGTGAAACTAGGGCAACTCCACAGCCTCTTTTTTATTTTTCAATTTTCTGATCACACAAGGACTAGTTTATTGTGAAGAAAAACATTCAAACAAAATAAATTTTAGAGTGTCAGGGAGTGGAAATAATAGTTTATGCAATTAGTTTATAATGTTAAACTTTATTACATGAGTATATGTTTTGTACAATTTTGTGCGAATGCAATAAAATAACATTACAAACGAGTTGCATACGCTCCAGTTGCTTTTTGTATAATAGCATTATAAATTTAAAAGAGAATTAAATTTACTTTTGTGAAACAACTTTCTTGTGACAACTTGGGTATTTGACTTCAGTGCGATAAAGCGATGGTCGTCTGTTCCGTTTGCTGCTACCTCCCCTCGCTGAGAATGGCTGAATGTGTGAGGATGCAATCATTCGTGCCGTAAAATCTAACACGTCATCATTTGTAAAATGCCCTTTTATGAACGATTTCTTGCAACTGGAAAGGTCGTTTATAATGCTGATATACAAAAAATATTGTATGCATCTCGGTACCAATGTGACTTTTTGAAGATCGAAATATTATCACAACCTAAGTTCCGTTCCGCCTCAACTAATATATCACATCACACGAAAGAACTATCACTTCTCATTCTTGAAAATCGTCCTTGAAATTTAACCTTTTCGGCCTTGGCCGACTGAATTTTCATCAATCAGTAACCACCAATAGTTAATTATAACTCCCTCTAACTAGGGCGGTAATCCGTTCCACTTAGGATAGTATAACGCTCTCCCGAAAACACAATGTTTATTATTAATATACAAAAATATTTTAATTACAAGCGTAGAATCACATACATTATCACCAAGAAGTAATGCCAAATTATATTGCAATTTGAAATAAACACAATTCAATAATAGCCGAGCCGTTTCTTAAAACATTAATCAGCGAAGATTTAAATCAAATGACTTTAAGCATTACGTATATCGTGGCTTAATTCACAATTTTTAAAGTAACGTTTTTAAAATCATTGCTTTAAATTAAAACTCACTTTCATCAAAATGTTTCCTTATTGTCCTTTTTTATGGTCTGCTATAACTGTAATTCATAAAATGTACTAATTAATAGAAAATCACTGTAGAAATAGAATTAATTGAACATAATAAAAATTCATATACCTTGGTTTATTATTGATCATTATGGATCAGTACAGAATTAATATAATGAAAAATGTCGATATTATAATGTAATAGTGGTATAAAAATATCATAACATAATAGTTGTAGAAAGTTTAATATTACTGTAATTTCTTCTGCTTATTTTTAATATTTCAATCTTAAGACAACCATTTGCAACTGTCAGAATTACTTCATTATTTTAGAAAGTATCACAAAGATATAAGGAATGAAAATGACGAGGTGGATTTATCTACACGCAAGTTACTTTTTTTCATTTATTAATGTTACATTTAGCATATTAAACAAACATCAGAACAATACACTTATGAGTTATCTTGAGTTATCTTAAGCAAGTTATCTTACTGCTTGCTTCATCTAATTCGCTTCATATGTACTCTATAGATTACCACTTCTGAATATCGCTATTATTCATAATAAAGATACTACAAACATACAATTTTAGAGCAGCATTTGTTGTCAGTATCTCTGCACAAGTTCATGATACTGAAAAGACAAGCGCAAATTTCACAATAACAATAGCAGAAACGCAACGAGGAACAGTCGGTGGTAATATGTCGAGTTCATTGGTTAATTCATAACTATAAGCATATTTTTTGTTTTTGAATCATTATTGTGATATCATTTTTCAATCATTAACTGAGTTTATATTTTGTATAAATGAGCCCATAAGAAACGGGTCAAGGACGCGATCTTTCTTTCCTTATCCTTCACCTCTTATATTCCCTACATTCACTTTGAGATTTACATTTACTACATTACTACGTACGTGGAGATAAGTCGGGAGAATACAGCTTATCCCGGCCAGAGCAGCTGGGAGATACCTAGGGAGGAAATAGTAGCAAGCCGACGTGTAGCTCGGTTTCGGATCTCACGTTCCAGTGGATGAGGAACACCGCCATATGGAGGCTATTACATGTACTACACTTACGGGACAAAATATCTCGTTATTTGAGTCACATATAATCAATATTCATACTCTTAAATACCTGGCAAGTATATTGGAGTACAAAGTAACTGGAGAAGTTTAAAGCTGACAATTAGGGTGCGGATTTTGATGTCTGAAAACAACGCCAAAAATTATCAATAAAATTCTCTTAAAATGCTTTTAAAATGCCCTAAAACCAAAGAAAAATGACGTAAAAATTCTCATCAAAACCAGTTCCGATGAACAACTCAAGCTGTTGGATACGTTACTGATGTAATCGAGGCTTCTTCCATTCATTCCAGTGAACTCAGCTTGCAAACTTTTGGTTTGGACTATTCTTTAGCAGGAAATCTCTGTCTTTAGTTATCTTGAAATCGATCAAACCGACAATGGCGCTCTCAAGAGTTATATACAACGGCTGTCAAAACAATTCGTAAGCGAAAAAATTGAATAAGCTGCTGAGTAATTCTGTGAAGAACGATTTTTACATTCAGAAAATATTATTTCAAACAACTACCATTAAAAATTAAATTAAAATTGATGAAATCAGAAAAATGCATTAAAAGTGATGGGAAAAGTAAAAAATGACTTATTCGTCAAAATCGACAAAAATGCAAAATTATGACCTATGAAAATGGGTCATTTCCTTTTGTCATAATATA
The DNA here is from genome assembly GCA_964035755.1 of Teleogryllus oceanicus. Lineage (NCBI taxonomy): Eukaryota > Metazoa > Arthropoda > Insecta > Orthoptera > Gryllidae > Teleogryllus > Teleogryllus oceanicus. The sequence continues at coordinate 32,929,612 of CAXIVR010000004.1, forward strand.
AAATGAATTTCTGTACTAAAGGACATTGTTCTAAAGCGAAAAGGAAAAAATGGCATTTCATTAAAATCCGCCCCCTACTGAGAATTCTTCGAAAAATTAACAAAAATATTTTATGTATCGTTCTTAAATGTTAAATGAAGTGTGTCTACTCAATAGTTATCTTTTTACTATAACAACGGTAGCTTTGCTAACATTCCGTGTTTTAGATGAACTCAGCGACCAAGGGGCAGTGTCCCCGGCGCGGCTCCGCGGGACGCCGGGAGAACCCAGGAGGAGGCCGCTGACATTTCCAGCGGATTTGAACGGCTGCCAAGCGCGAGGCGCGGTGGCGGCGGGCGGACCTGACCTAGGACAAGCTCTGAGCCGTTGGCCCGGTCAGTGGCACCGCGTGCGCCGCCCGCCCGGGCGCTGACACACGCGGCCACGCCCCCGCTGGTGGGCGTGGCCCCGGCGCCCGCCGCCACCTGACGAAATGGGCGCAGCGCTCTCAGCCTCGAGGGGACGCCCAAACATTGGAAGTTGTTAAGAAACTACAGGGTTCTTAACGCGAGTCAAGAAATGTTCGCTGCAAATTGACATTGTGTTGGGAGCAGCGTTACTTTCCACTAATATATGAATGCCTACGCGTGCTTCATACCGCTGAAACGTTGTTCTTTAATGTAAATGAAGACATCTGGAGCGAGAGTGATTATCTTCGATGTCGGAGAGACGACGCGTTCTAGGCAATGTTGCCAATGTTTCGACCGTTAACACTGCAATGTTGCCAAATCGGCCTAGATGGCGATTAAGCGCCAAATCAAATCGCGGCGGTCCAATCTACCGAACGATCAAGCTACGATTCTTTAATGTTTAGAACAAGGATGCAACGTTATTGAACAGTATTAAAATATGTGAGATGACTACTTGAGGAGGGTCACCTGGGTAGCCGAGGTCGTTAAGACACGATTGTCTGAACGTTCACTGCTCCAGGGGTCGCTGTATTTAATTTATTTTTTATTTATTTATTTATTTATTTTACGTCAAAAAAGCAGTTAAAAACTGCGTATGACGTGCTATGAGGAAAAGTGAATTGTGTGCACATTTTCAAAATTCCACTTCGGGTATGGAAGTTGGGGCAGAGTGAGAATCTCTCAACCACCATGTATCAGCTTTAAATCCCCTACATTCCTTTCGCCTCATTCTAGACTCGAATTAATCAGAAGTTAGTCCGTTACCGACGTACAGACCACAACGGCTCAATAAAGATTGTGTCATAAAGGCTGCTCATTGTCATCGGCTCAATAAAGGCTGTCATTGTTCGAGGAAGGACTAAGAGCTACTTCGGAGACGGGAAGAGGTGACAGATAGGTATTCTGTGTGGAGTTATGTACTTAAGAGGTTGTGACACCGAAAACTTTTTAAGTTAAGAATGTCTCTGTCGGCAGCCAAGAGAATATGCATACCGTTAGAAGTAGTGTAATGTGAATAGTAATTAAATAAAGATACAAGACAAATTTATTTAAACTACAATTGGGTGTAACCCAGACGCAGTTACTTACATAAGTAATGACATACAAATATTATAATAATGGTAATAATAATGGAAATAAAAATTCTATAATAATAATAATAATAATAATAATAATAATAATAATAGAACATTAAATTACACGAAGAAAAAGAAAAGAAACGTCTATCATCTAAAGTCACACTGAGTGTTTATACAATTAACATCGCACTGCATGGTCTTTCACCTCACTTCACTTCACTTCACTATAACACTAAGAACATTTCCTTCATTATTTCTCGGATGGATTGTATTTGATGGACAAGATGGGTGTTACAAATTCAAGCGGCAGGTGAAGATATCCTGAATAAAGTTAATAAAGTAATTCTTAATACGTAAGGTTTAACATTAATTTATATTATATACATAAGTGCTTGATTATTACATGAAACAAGAGCATTTTGAATAATCATCCAAAAATACAAAACGGTTGGTGACTCTGTCACACAAAAAAATTTTTTGGAGACATAATTTCGTCAGGAAAAATGAAATTATCGAAACATTCAAAACAGTTCAATATTTGATGTTCAAGAGATGAAAATATTTATTTCACCAAAAATTAAAAAACATCATTTTAGTCATTTTTTAATTATACCGTAACTGAAACGTTCAACTAAGTATTCAACTGGTATCCTTGTTGACGTATTACAATTGAATAATTGATGGTTTGGGAATGTGAATTTTGAAAGGTTACAGGCGCGTAGTGACGAAAAGAAGAATTTCAACCTGAAATAAAAAAAATCATCTTTTTCGATTAATTAGATAATAATAAATTGTAGGAATACATTTAAAGGGAAATAAAATACACAAGATCAGAATTATTCTGAGAAAATCTAGCGCTCATTTTCAACAATGTGTCAATTATAATGAAATATTAAATATTAGTAAAATATTTTTTATTAAAGTATAATGAATATGGATGTGTTTCTAAGTACTTGCTATCCTTTCTTTGCATTGTGTAAGAAAGGTTGGTCATTAACGAGAAGCCTTGGATTGATGTAATTAGTAGAATTCTACTCCATTTGGGAAAGTAAAGATTTGAAAGTCAGAAGAAACAACGCCACATTCGATAAGTCGTAACAGTTATCCACTTAAACAAGCCGTAAATCAATGGAAATAAATCATGACTTTCCCATAAATCACTTTCAGTTTTGTGCAAAATAGTGCGTGAAATCCTTCGCATTTTTTAGGTGTCGAGGTGCTAGTACGTCACTAGCAATAATTGATTCAAAGAAAAGTAATATTTCCGAAAGTTAAGTTTACTTCAAAACAGAGTAATTCATTGTTCAAGATTTGCAAAAACACTCGAGTCCTTCAGTTTCTTCGACGTAATTAATAGGAACCTACAAAAAATATACCTACGCAAAAGCGTACTATATCTTTTACTTAAGAAGGCGAGTGTTTTCTAGAACACGCACATTTATCTTTACCAAGTTATTTGATTACACAAAATGTCAACCCCGAATCCATTGTAAACAAGTCAAGCAACAGGTTCAGTAAAAGCAAGTATTTTTACAATTGTAATTACCCCCACTTTCCAATCAATTAGCCGATAACCTTTCTCCAAGCAACTATGTTCCACAACACAGCAGCTCACTGGATGCTAACTGGAGCATTGAGGCTGGAACACTACGTTGGGTGGACAGCGGCTGTGACTAAGCAGGAAACGCAGCCGCGATCCGATCGGCGCGAGGCAGCTGCGCCGAGTGGGCGTGGCGCGGGGGCGGGGCCTTGCCCTGCTGTCGAAGCCCAGCACGGCTCCCACGGCGGCGACACGGCACTCTGGCCCACGAGAACGGACGCGCGAAGATAAGAAATCCACATTTGCACAACGATTCCAGACAATTTTTCTTTTGCTTATTCAGTCCGAATACAGAGTGTAAGTTTCAATGATTAGGATTTGTTGAAAGAATTCCATAACAATAAAATGTTTATGAAAATGTAATTCAATAACCAGGTGAGTATATTTTTTCATTAAATTAAAACCAAATTAATTATATTTTAAAGGCTATCTGACATTTCAGTTACATGCCTTTTCAACAGACCTGTCGTAAGCAGGCTTCTTGCATCGATAAGCCCCAAGGCTCACAGCTGCTAAATTCTAAGCTGTTGTATTACTATGGTACCCACATTTCCCTAAAGCTTTAGAGTTAATAATTCGCATAATACATGAAAAAAATTAGCAAACAATTACTATGAGCTTTCTGTAAAAGTATCAAACCCATTTCCGGGAGCCATTTCACTGTCGACAGGATAAAAACATAATAATTTAAAAGGGAACATTTCTTTAAATGTTTCTACTAATACTGAAACTTAGTAAACGGATTCTTGCACATTATATTCCTAAAACTAAGAAAGAAACAAAGGGTGTCTCACTTAACATTTCTAAAATTCTAAAATCTCCGTGTTAAGAAGGTGGTTAGCGTACAGAATAGGCAACCCGCTACGCTCGCTTTACGCGTTTAGGCCAGCTCGAGCAGATAGAGCTGACGTATCAAGCAGTCAACTACTGGAGTTAGAATAAAGATGATGAATATTGGGGAGTATCTAGGCGTATCTATGGGGAACTATAGGGCGTAATAGGGACGCGTTATTTGTAACACGCGTACGCTACAACTATCGCCTCAGACGTCAAACTCAAATTAAATCCCCCTCCCCCAAAAAATGATGCCCATTTTTCCGAACTGAAAGTGGTAAATGCTGTGCAGTGACTCCGATATGACATCTGCATGTTATTTGAAATGTACGCTGTAAATATTTTCGATTCTTTCCAAATCCTGAAAATTCGAAACTATCAAATAAAATACAAATATAAAATAGCAACATCGCAAGAAACTAGTTCTAATTAATTCACATTGTTGTATTGAAGAACTGGCTGACGTACCCTGCGTTAACTGGGTATTTCTTAATCACAACACGTCATTTGATAGGGAAATGAATTCGGTATTGTACGATTCTATATTCCCAACCTACGCTGCCTGTCCCCTGCCCCGACCACGCTCTATTTCACCCCACCCTGAAGCACTCCTCCTTTCAGTGAAGACGGTTCAACCGTTTCAGAAATAAACCCGGCACAAACAAGGAAATATCGTCAAAATTATTTTTTTATTTCAAATAAATTAGCGTATGAACTCATAAAACGACAGATATTTTGAAATCATAGACACTGCAATATCGTTTATATAGAGCATAATTCTAGTAGTTCGCATCGTGAAGTAGAGAATGTGAAATGTTTTGCGAATGCTGCAGGAGTATGGGCGTAGGGTGCATAAATGATTGCGCTCGCTACCTGTTAGTAATGTGTTCGTTTGATTCGTGAGCTCGCTCCGTTTCGTGTCTTTACGCCCCATGCGAGTCGAAATATAATTTCAGTTGTGTCAAGCGTGATAGACCACGGTACCGTCTCCTCACGTTCCAAATGCGTGATCGAGTAAATAATGTTCGGTTCACGGGTTATAAACTTATAAGCGACATTAATATTACTTGTTTTCATAACTTGCCATCACATGAGATGTCAGCAAATGACCTACTACTGATCGAAATCAAATACGTTTAAATTTAAAGGTGGTAGACGAATATTATAATTCTTCTAAGCGAGTCTCATCTCGCAATTTTCTAATCCCAATATTGAACGTGAGAACTCAATAACCGACATTTCTTCAATAAATTGCACGCTTGTAGGCATTTATCTTCTGTCAGTAGAGCTCTTTCTATTGTATGCATTATATCTACTCATGTTGAGTGTATTCTATAAAGTATGATTCTTGCTCGCATCGATTAACGCCATATCAGCGAAATCTCTGAACGCTACGCGAGCGACTTTCGTTCCGCATGAGAGTCATGCATAGCGTGACGGCGTCGTCATCTCCGCAATTGACACATGCGTGATCGAGTAATTGCTTATCTTCTACAGAGAACAATGCCAAAGTATTGGTATGGTAAGTCGTGATAGATACGTGATCGAGTAATTTATTCTCATAAAACGGCTTTTAAGAAAATCGCGCAACAGTTGTATAAACGATATTATCAACAAATATGTTAAGTTTATCATGTTACAAGATGTGTAGCAAGCTACCCTACTCTGACTGAAATGAAATTAAGATTTGAAAGGTGATCGAGAATTAGCATCCTTCTGTCTTACTGCCCAAGTCCTTTAAATCCATGTTTGTGTTATGCATATTGAATACTGTGGTGTCCTAGTCAATCAAGAATAATATAGAGTTTTGCTAAACTTTCACTTTGAAGTAGTTTATAGACACAGAATATGATCTGCTTCAGTTTGATGGATTATATCTACTGAAGAAGAGTGAATGTGACAAACCATGAACAGCGAAGCTCACTTTTAAAACCGCACTGCCGAGCTCTGGCACTTTGAATGCCGCGTGCAAACCAAATTGAGCTTCTGTTGAATCATTGCGACAGATGCCATTCTACGCTCGCGGTACATACGTAATCCAGAAATGGCTTCTTTCATCTACAAGACGACACGAAGAAAGGTTTCCATATGTTCCAGTACCGACGGTGGCAGGATTTGCGACATGGCAAGGTCGACTTCAGTCTCTGTCTAGACCATAATTCTAGCGGACGGCTGATCTGATCGGTAGGTTTCCGTCATTTCTCCAATCAACACCAGGCGAATGCCGGCGCAATATCCTAACAAACGGTCTACGGATCGCGCACGATTTTTCCTTCCTCTACCTTGTCATTTCCTCATCCCTTACTTACACACTCACAGGCATTACTCAATCACACATGTCACAAGACCAGTAGGGAACTCGAAGCTCGTCCCGGCTGAGGCGGAAGTCACGGTTGGAGAAAATCCTCTCACGTCGATCTAGTTCGGCGCAAGATGTGCCCTTCCAGCAGGGAAATCACTAATCAACCAATGAAACAATGGATGTATATAAGGCGTACAAGCAGTACGATTGCAAAGTTGGTTTGCAATCGTTTTTTAAATTCAAAATTCATGTAGTAGATGACTTAGTGTAGGGATCACACAATTTTGAAAATGTTCACACAATTAACTTCTCCTCACAGCACGTCAAAAGCAGTTTTAACTTTTTTTGACGTAAAATAAATAAATAAACCCTAAGTGAATGAATTTCGTTACATACATTTTTACCGAACAACCTCTCCCTGGACCAGTTTTAAAGTTTTCAGGTCAATAAATACCTAGACATAAAATATGTTTTTTTTAATATTCCAAGAACCTGCGTTCATACATCTTCCTTTTAAGGAAAACGTGGTAATTTTTCCTTCCTTTGCCATAAACCCTGTCAAGATAAATCATAGAAACATGTGAAACGCTACTTTATCCGATGTCCTTATTTTGTTTCACAGATTTCTAGAATCACGTGCATTGCCTCGGGCAACGTGTTCGCCCCGCTGTCAAGGAACACGACAGACATCCTTGAGGGAGCGGCGCGGCGGGGCGCGGCGGAGTTGGGCCGGGTGGAGGGCTGCGGGGCGGAGGACGGCGGGGGCATGTAGGGCGGCGGGGTGAGATCAGGCGAGGCAGAGCAGAGCAGGGCGGGGCGGGCCGGGGCGGGTGGGGGGGTGGGACGGGGCGTGGTGGAGAGGGGAGTTTTGAAGTGGGGTTGGGCGTGGTTGGGCGGGGCGTGAATGGTTGATTGATTTGATTGATTTTTCTCTGTTTCCGGGCGCGTCAACTGCTTTGGTTGTAACTCCCGTAAGTGTAGTGCATGCTCGGGAGTAGTGCTCGGGAGATGACTGTGATCTTCCCCCGCTGGATGGCGAGATCCGGCGCCGACATACCGTCGGTCAGTGGTGTTTCGCCCTAACCAGGACTCTCCCACCAGCAGGGCACCGCCCCAGCCGGTACAAGCTCTAAGCTCCCGACCGGTCTCCCGGAATAAGTGGTAGTGTAGTGAGTGTTAGTGTACAAGTGTGTGTAAGGGGAGAGGATAGGACAGATCGCGCGCGGTCCGTGGCCCGTTTGGTAGGGTACTGCTATTCGCCTGGTGTTGATCGGAGAAACCACGGAAAACTACCGATCAGAACAGCCGGCCGCTAGAATTCTCCTCCAGGCAGCGACTGAATTGGCCTAGCTGAAAAGGTAGTGTCAAAAGTCCTGCCGCCGTGAGGAATGGGAACCTAGGACCTCCCGGTCAGAGGCGCTGCAGTGACATCAGTTGATGCACTGAGCTACCGCTCCTGGTGGCGTGGTTGGGCGGAGCGGGGCGTTTTGACGTGTGGCGGGGCTGGGTGGGGCAGGGCGTAGTGGTGCGGGGCGGGGCGGGGCGTGGTGAGGCAGGGCGGGGTGGCGCGTTGCAGGGGGGAGCGACGGGGAAGGGTGGGGCGGGCGGGCCTTGGCAGCGAAGGAGATCGATCCCAGGACCCGCGGGAGTTGACAGTGCGCCGCCCTTGGCCGCTCGCCAGCTCGGGTTACGCGCCGCGACACGCGACTCGAGGCAGCGCCCGCTCGCAGTCCGGGGCCGCGTCCGGGGAACGTTTATGCGCGGCCCAGTGGCGCTGGTAGCCTGCATGCATTGGTGCTCTTCAAGAACATTTCATGTATTTGTAAAAAATTTTTTTTTGGGGTTTCTGCGAAAGCCACATGAAGTGGACCAGAATTTCATGGAGTAGAGCTTGTAGAATATTAATTTTTAAGAGGAATAATGCATTGGTTCTTTCATAAATACGGTTGTTTTATACTCGATTAATATACATAGAATGAATAGATCTAATGATATATTATCTAAATAGTATTTAATAGAAATATTCAAAATCATAATATATCATTCTGAATACAATAGTTTTACATAACTAGAGATTGATAATTGCTCTTTATATTTGGGGTAGATGTAATAATATTTTCTTGGTTTATATAGAGCGATACAGAATCACTATAGGGGTGATTTTCAAAGAACTTTCAAAGTCTTTTGTTGTAGGCGTAACATCTAAGCCCATCGCCCACAAAGGGTATCATTTCCTGTTTAGGACCACACATTTATATATTTTTGTAATCTGATTACACGTATAAGGTATCTCAGAAAAAGAGATATTTGCATTTATCTCCTTGAAGTATAACAAATTTCATGAACTTGAATGCACTTCCGGGTCGTATTTATTTAATATTCATAATTCGCCAATGAAAATGACCAATGTTTTGTGTGGCGGTTAACTTTGCTTCTTTTATAAGACATTTTCAAACACAAAGTAACACAAGAAATGTCTGAATGTATTATTAAAAATTTGTGCAATATCCTTAATATTTGAACTGTAATTACTAGAACTATATTCGAGAATAAAAAGTAGCAATTGCATCAACATATTGTATTCAAAAGTTTGTTATTAAAATGATATTGACAAGTATATAATTTAAAGCAGCACAAACCATTTCTTAAGAAATGAGATTTAAAACTTCATAAAATTATATTCAATATAAGAAATATCTAAGACATCATATACTATCTACGATTTACATAAAACATCACATACTAATAATTTACATGAAACTCTGATTTCTGAGTTCAGTATTGTTAATCGTTCCACTTTCTTGTATTTTATTAAAAATATAATGAACGTTGATTAAGCGTGAAAAGTGGTTGTTGTCAAGCAAGTAGTCGGGTGCTCTATGCTCTTTTGACTAGTGTATAAAAGGAAACCTGTCGTTAGGTTAGTAATTTTTCCACGACTGGACCAGTTTTAAGAACTTGCTATATTTTGTCATCTCGTTTATTATAGTATTTTGATCTTAATTCATTCTGTTATTTTCCAAGAAAGTATTAGAACGATGGCTATTTGTGGGTAAAAATCATTATTTCTTAATTATTATATATACGTGTCAAATAAAAATATAACACAAAAGTTTACAAATAAGACAATACAAAGGTTAAATAGGCGTCTTAGTTATAGATGGCCAACGTGAAATGAAAGTACAATTCTTAAGACCACAAATATTAATTTGTATACTTCCTTTTTCTGTTACATTAAGCCGACGGAAAAGTAAAACCTAAATATATAAACATCATAGTTAGTTGTTCTTCTAGAAGACAAGCTCTAACTAAAATACAGTCAATTCTAAATGTATTCTTAGAAGTTTTAGTTTCAAGCAATTCTATTTCTTACACTCCTTTAAATTTTATATTTAAGAAAAAATAAAAATACTAACAATATAAGAAATTCACATCATAAATTTGCCTGTCCTATTTTACACAACGTATTCACAATTGTTTATTTTCATCTTCATGTACTGTAAATTACACAACAAACACATATTGCGATTGACGTATTTTGTTTTTGTTTAATTTTAAATAAATTTTAAATAAATAAACAGAATTTTAATTTAATTTTCCTTGTTTCTCTTATTTGCATTAATTGAACCTGAACCATTCCACCAGTTCCACAGTACTAGCACGGCAATACCATGGTCCATTATTTGTAAAGACTGCATATTCTCAACACAAGGCAAGGCGAGGCGAGATTTAATTGCTCTCCAAATAGGAAAACACGAACAACTGTCCCTCAAGGATTTACTTCAAATTAAGCTCCTAGAATATTCGTAAGTATGCGATAAAGTCGTTTAAACGTTATTCTATGAGTATTGCAGGTCAGCCATAACTAATTTTATGCATCAAATAATTTATGTATTTAAAATACTTATTATTATTACTAGAAAATTGAATAATAAATTAAATATAAATATCACATTGAACTCCTCTGTATTCTCAACTTGTAAGTTTCTGAAACAAAGACATACATTCATTTTGTTAATGTTTTATTCGTTAATTGAAAGTTAAAAACAGCTACGTAAAATCTCACAGAAACATAATCACCAATATAATTTAAAAGATCATCAATCATCAATATAAAAAAAGCATTGTGCAGTCTGCACGAATGACGACTAAGACCGAAAGCGCCCCCTGCATAATCCCAACGGCCGTCGTGACACGTGCGGCGCGCGGATGTCGCCATCGCCCCGCTGCGCCGCGGGGGCGTCCGCGCGAGGGCGCGGCCTTCCCACGGGCGAGGAGAGCGACGCGTCCGGCCTCCGCGGAGGTGGGGCGGTCCCGTAAGGCACCGTCAAATCACGCAGGCCTTCACCCGAGAGGGCAGCGCGGTGCGGCGAGCGGCGGAGTGGGCGTCGGGGGAGCGAGTGGGGAACGGGACGTGAGGCTGGCAAGCCAGAGGCAGAAGAAAGCTAAGGGGCTTAAGGAAGGGTTGATGTGCCTAGGGAGAGTTGACAGGAAATAAGAGGTTCGGAGGGGATGGCTGAAGGGGAACTAGGAACTGAGAGGGTGAGAGCGGGATTGTGAGGGACTGAGGACGAGAGAGACTGGACCTAAGGCGGGGGGGCGGCAGAGGGGGACTGACAGGGACGAGGTGGGGGAGGGTTGAGAGGGATTGACGGGTGCTGAATTTGATTGATTGTAAGTGATTCCGGGCGCGTCAGCTTCTATGGTCGTTACTCCCGTAATGGTAGTGCACGTTTTTTCTCGGGAGGTAGCGGTGGTTTTCCCCCGCTGGATGGCGTGATCGAGTGCCGACCTACCGTCGGCTAGCGGGGGTTTGCCCAATCAGGAACCTCCTACCAGCGGGTAACCATCCAGCGGAAACAAGCTCTAAGCTTCCAACCAGTCCCCCAGCATGTGTGGTAATGTTGTGCGTATTAGTTGAAGTGTGTGTAAGGGGAGAGAATAGGACAAGGAAGAGGAAGGACAGATCGCGCGCGGTCTGCTCCGGCATTCGCCTGGTGTTGATCGGAGAAACCACGGAAAACTACTGATCAGAACAGCTGGCCGCCAGAATTCTCCTCCAGACAGCGACTGAATTCGACGTAGCTGAAAAGCTAGTGTCGAAATTCCTGCCGCTGCCAGGACTCGAACCTAGGACCTCCCGATCAGAGGCGCTGCAGTGGGATCAGTTGATGCACTGAGCTACCGCTGCCGGTGTAGGGCTGGTGAGGAGTTGAGGATATCAAGAACGCCGTTCGCCGCGCCATCGAGTGTGAAGCGCAGGCGGAAGTGGTCGCAGGGCGCGTGGGGGTCACCAGGTGACAAAGCTCCAGCGCGTTGCGAACTATCGAGACCACGTGCAACACCACAAATACAACACAATTAGCATACGAGAAAAGAAAGTACTTGCTCGATTGTAGTAAGAAGTATGTTAATGAAGAATGCGGGTAAAGCGATGAATTTCTAAGAAAGGCACATTACGTAAATTAGAAAAGACACGCATGAATATATTTTATACTACATAATGTCTGAAAGAGAAAAGGAAAGGAAAAACACACCGAAGGAGGCAACAGGCAATTTTGATTCTACCTTCTTCAATAAGATAAGGTGCTTATGAGTATGTTATTGAGAAAATATGAAATGATTGTCAAGACCTAATAATAAAAATAGTAATAATAAAAATAAGAATAAGAATAAGAAAAGGAGAAAAAGAAGAAAAGGAAGAAGAAAAAGAAAATGGACTTATGGTTTTCATTTCAATAAATGAAGATGCATTTGTATTCACAAGGTCCGAGAAAAAACTGAGTAAGATGCTAGTAGTGGAAAAGTTTCAGAAAACGGCAGATTTTAAGAGACGTTTAGGGAATAATCGACGTTTAGAAAGCAACCCATACGAACCGAGAACGCTCCAAAAGCGAGCATGTGGATGACAGTAGAGAGCTTGCGCACCCTCGAACGTTACAGCACTATCGATCTTCTGCGCATGCGCAAATGCACAAAAGTGATGCGAAACTTCAACTGCGTATGCGCAGAAGATCGATAGTGCTGCAAACTCTCTAATAAAGACAGTGAACGCCGCGGCGTAGAAATTCCGCGCGTGCGTGGAGCATGTCTCGTAAACAGCCGTGACGTTATTGCGCCGTTGGCAGAGACAGTGGCCTCCAGGGCGCGGTGGGGGCGTGGGCGTTGGCGTCGGTCGCGGAGCAACGCGCGCCTCGCAAAACGACGAAGACGCGGCGCCGCGGTGCCTTTGACCTTCGGCGTCCGCCAGCGGCACGGGGAGAGCTGCAGCCGACCAAGGTCTGCCCGCGCTTGTACGAGCGGTCGGGGCAAGCGTCTCGGGTGGTCGGTTGATTGATGAGTCCGGGCGCGTCAGTTACTAAGGTCGTTCGGCCCGTAAGTGTAGTGCATGATTTTTATCGTGGGAGATGGCGGTGAACTTCCTCTGTTGTTTGGCGACATCAGTCGCCGACCTAGGTTGATTTGAATTGAATTGAATTTGCCTTATTTTACGTGGCGAGACTCAGGCCATAAGGCCTGCTCTTCCGTCTGACCACGCTAATTTCGTTACACTCCTTTCACCAATCATGAGAGAAAGAAGGTATTACTTGGGCGACGAAACAGGCGATTTGAATTTTGCTCAGAGGCGTCATTTAGGCTTGAGGATCTTTTACATGCAGTAAATGTACTAACATGAGACAGCCGGCTTTACTTCCCCTCCGAAGGAAGGCGTACGAAGGATTTTTTCGCCCTTAAAAATCTACGGCTTCGATGGGGTTTGAACCCGCAAACTTGCGTATAGCAGTCCGATACGCTAACTGCTACACCATCGCCGCCGCCAATTTGAGGTATTTTTCCCCACACATATCTCTAACCAACGTGACATCGCCCCAGCCTGGACACGGTCTACGCTCTCGACATGTATAGTAGTGCACTGCATTTGCGTGTGTGTAAGTAAGGCGAGGGGAAAGTTCAAGGAAGAAGAAAGAAAGCTCGCGCGTGGTTCATGGCACGTTTTGTTACAATACTGCTCCGGCATTCACCTGGTGTTGATCGGAGAAACCACGGAAAGCTACCGAACAGTGCAGCAGGTCGCTAGAATTATACAGCAGTTCAGCATACAGCAGTTAAATCCGACCTGGCTGTTTAGCTGGTGTCGAAAATCCTGCCACCATCGAGATTCCAACCCTAGGACCTCCCGGTCAGAGGCGTTGCAGTGACATCAATCGATGCCCTGAGCCGGCCAATCCGGTGCGCGCGCACGAGCGGTCGGGAAAACATCTCGGGCGGCGAGCTGACCACGCGCTGGGTCGCGGTGTCGCGTGACGGCCGGGGCGACTGGGAAAGGCAAATATGTGACGGGGAATGTTGGCTGGAAAGAGCGGTTGCGTTATTTAATGGTAATGGTAGCGCTTTGAACGCCCGGAAGGTACTCGGCTGCCGCGGAAGCTGGACACGTCGAATTCTTCACGTGGGCGGTGGAGAGGGGGAGACGTGATGCGAGGCCAAGGTTTGAAACGTTTCCAACTGTGGGACTTGGTGCGTGTTCCACATTACCCGCAATTATCGCAGTATTTCCTCTACACACAATTATAAATCTATCATCATTATCAATTATTTTTTATTTATTTTGAAAGTAAGGAATTTAAGCTAATGAATCGAAATTTCAATGAATTAGTCGTATTACTTGGTAATTCAGTATTAATGTAACTACAAGTAGTTTCAGTTGTCGCAAGTGAAATAGGTCCCCTTATTGATAGACAAATTTTAAAATGTATATTGGTATCAGATTGCTCGTAGACTTTGCGCTCGTGGAAAGATAATTCCGCCGTTATGAGGAATTTTTAAAAAACTTTGGGATGATTTTTGATGAAATTTCAGAACTTCTCTGTCTAGAATTTGAAGGAAAGATAGTAACAATATTTTATTCGATTTAATAAGAGGTGCAAATATTCAGGGATCAATTATTGTTTACATTATGTACCACAGAATTGTCATGAATTTCACGAAATAATTTACTGGAGTGCTATTTTGGTCCTTGAGCCTTACCTTACAGAATTACAGTACAATTTGCTCAAACGGAACCTCAAGGAACCAGATTTTTTTCTCGTATTAGACAAGATTCCGCTTGATGCAATGTGATACTGTAGAATTTGTGATTGTCAGGAGCGTGATTTACGTTCACATCAGGCGGTTTCCGCATTCTACACGTTCTGCATTGAACACGTTTGGCTGTATTTTATGGGATTTGTGAAGATTGCAGCACTCAAGAAACTATCAACTCCACCGCACTAGTCGATAACATTCCATCAATTTGTCACTTTCCCTCTGCATGCAAACATTTTATCGGTGCACGACCGAAACTATCCTAGGAACCCCAGAGAAAGCGCGTAAGTTTCTACGCTTCCCTGCCGGGAAGTACTCCAGTGGTTGCCGTTTTCTACATCCGTTTCACGCACCGTGTCTGCGATAACATTCCGAGAACAAGGACGAAATGTGATATGTTTTTGGACGAAGTAAGAGATGCGTCAAGATAGAAGAACAAATCCTTCCGTAATGTGTAATGTGTTGTTTTCACTAGTGCCTAAAAGAGGATGCGCATATGAATGTGTTCACTAAACTATTTGTGATGATAAATTTGATACGGATATGCAATGTAATTGAAATTTGTTAGAAATAATTGTAACAAAAAGGTTTATCCTTCATTAATTCATCAAGGATGTGGGACATCTGCACGGCTACTAACCGAAATAACAGAAATGCTGGGGAAATGACCCAAATTTTTCGTTCAACAAGGCTTAAGTAAACGTTCTAAAATGTCTAGGATAACATTCACTTAAGAGTTTTAAAGAAATATCAGAATAATATAATTTGCAGATATGCATGTATGAAGTATGTAACATGTATTAACAATAACTGCCAAGTAAAGAATTAATACAATTGAATCTTACTCTTCGCTTAAGTATGAAGCACTAAGGAATTTACTGTCATGTGTGACAAAACTATAATAACAGTATTATACTAATACTCTTATAACGCGGTTATTCAATTGTATACGATTTCAGGTTTAATTTCAAAAGAAAATAGATCAAATAAAGAAAGACTTATTTCCACTCCGGTATCAATAAAAATTAGACTGCACGAGATACAGATCAGTATTAAGCATCTGTTGTAAACTTTCACATCCGAATGAACAAAAGAAAAAGTGTATTTCCGTTTCTTTGAATTTCATCACACCGTCGAGAAAAATACTTCCGAAAAGTGCCGAATAATCCGAAAGCAATTCCATATGAAACGGAATGCCGACGCGTTCACACTGTGTTCTTGTTTGTTTATTATCCCCTTACAAAGGAACCTGTGCCGTGTTTGCATAGCAGAAAGTCCAACCGCGCTTTGCTGCCACAAAAAGAAGCGGGCGGTTACGCAGCTTGGCTGAGGAGCAAAAAGCGGGCAATTGGACTTACCACACGGCTGCGAAACGCGAGCGCAAGGCCCTGTGAAAGGCCGGGTCGCATTAACCCAGACACCATGGTGCCGTTGTCAACGGGATTCGGAACAGCTGGGCCTTGGCACTTCCGCGTCTTCGCGAGAAGTCGAACGCACTTTCTCATTCCGATAAATCCTTGATTGTTACCTGGATATTGATAACCTGTGATGAACTAGTTTTGAAGAAAAGTAATTCATAAATAACTGTAATTTTCATGTCTTTGTTGCATTGGAGAACATTGTAAAGGATTATTTTCATTGAAGTAATACTTTTTTCAGAAGTATCGAAAATTGTACAGAAATTGAAAATTTCTGTTGATGCTTCACAAATAACTGGCGTTAGATTTTCAACATTTATTTCATCTTTACAAATAACTTTTTTAAGGTCGCATCATCATCTAGATCATTGGCGACCACTATTGGAGTTAACGTTATGGTAACTGTGGAGATGAAACGAAATGATGATGATAAGGGTGAAAGGACAAACACAAATACAACCACACCTAAAGCGGGACTCGAAACCGCGACCCTTCTGTCCGAAATCGCTACGACACTACTGCCTTAGCGATCGTGACCAGCGGATCGGCACAAATAACATTGTCAAATTATTAAAGCTACATACTTGCATCCATATATACAATTCAGTGTTTTGAAATAAAATCCAATATAATTTGCGATATTCGAAAGTGATTTTCACAAGGTTTATTTTCGTATTAAAATAATGTTGTTTATCTTTATTCCTTCAGTGCACATGTTGCACATTCACAAAATATTATTCATGATACTTTTTAAATATAAGAATGTCCAGGAGATTGTTATCGGCAGCGGTCTTTAAGACTCGTACAAAAACAATAGTTATTTCCTCCAGTTACGGTCTACAACAATAAAATTAAAACATTATTTCCCAATATTTCGATTTTATTTTTTGCATTCCTGTAATTTACGAATAAATCAAAGGGATTTTATAAATGAAACCTTCACCGGTGCACAAGAAAAATATTCATTATCAGGCGACAAAGAAAGCTATTTCTTTAAAAATGCATCCTGCGTGTTGTTACAACTCCTGTCCAGTCTACCTTTTTTCAATTTGCCATTCCCAACGCTTCCGTCATGAGACTTTCGGGACTCCCACGCAGACACATGCGCTCAGAAGCTGTGCAGTCGTATTTCACTCTGCTCCAGCCACTCCGCGCGATCAAAACCAAGCTGAATGTTCCAGTAAGTGAACGAAATGAGTATGGGCTCGTGACGGAAGTTCAGTGTCACTGATGTGCAACAGTATTCAATACTATGTATCGCCGTGTGCTGTAGTACTCTCGTGTGTATTATTAAGTTTATGTTTATTATTCTTACTGTCATTATTATTATCATTAATATTTTATTTTCATTTCTTTATTAAATTACTGCCACTGGATTGTACTCAATTTCAGTTAAATAATATCTTGTCTGAAAATCATATTTTTACGTTGATTCGAAAGTATGCACAGTGTATATTTACTATTCCTATCGAACGACATTACTTGTAATCGTCTCCTAATTACGTCTTTAATTCAAAGAAAACAATTTTTACGATCAACTACTTTTTTTTAAATTGGTTTATTTAAGGTCGCTTCAACATCTAAGGTCATTTGCGACCACTATTGCTGTTAACGGTATGGTAACTATGTGGATGAAACGATATGGTGATTGATGATAAGGGGTGAAAGGACGAACACAAATACAACCACGCCCGAGGCTGGACTAGAACCCGCGACCCTTCGGCCCGAGATCACTACGACACTACTGCCTTAGCGATCTCGGCCACCGGGCCGGCTATCAACTACTTTCTATAACTGGATTCTGTATGAATGTTTGCGAGAGTCCATTAAACAAAAGCACCACGCGGTTCCGAGCTCGCTGACCAGCAGCAGGTGAGCGCCGCAGGGCCGCGGACGGCGGTCGCGATCGCGGCCTCGCCGTCCAGCCCCTTTTAAGCAAAAATCGCGCGCTGGCGACGGAAAGCGTGCTTTCGCCGGGTGCGCCTGCCCCCGCCTCCGCGAGCCCAGCGTTCTTGAGCGACGTTCACAGCCCGTCGCCTCGCCGTCGCCGTCCCTGCAGTCTCCGCGGCCGGCGGCGCCGCTGATCCCGCGATATGCCTCTACGACAGGCGGTGAACGCTCCGGTCGTTATTGACTACCGTTCCGAGCAGCAGTGGCAGTGGGGACGGTGACGGGAGGTGGTACTTCGCTGTGGTGATGGCGGAAAGTCGGTTGTGGCCTGGGAGGTGGCAAAGCCAACAGCCTTGGGGATGGTGGTAGCGGTATCAGCAACTCCGGCAGATAAATGATTGTGTTGGAGCAGCGGGAGCTCTGGAAACGACAGGGGTGGAGCCGATAGGGCGGCGGTAGTGGTGGTGACTTTTAGGTTCGTGCAGGGAGTGACGGCGGCGCAACGGCGGTAGTACAGTAGAAGGCGGTGGCCGCTTACCCAATCCAAACTAGTTTCGCCTATTTTTATGTCCGGCCTAGGTGACATGGTTAGTGAGACTGGTTTCTCGATTTTTCTAACGGCTTTGCTATCTTATCGCGGGGAAACTGGCGGCCAAGCAATGGCGGCGGGAGGAAGGGGGGGGAGGGGCACGGAGAGGCAAAAAGAAGCGGGGCGCAGCGAGGGGAGGGCCAGGTTGCGCGGGGAGGACGGGGCGGGGGGCGGGCGGGAGGGGAGAGCGGGGAGAGGTGAGGCGGGGGGGGGGGGAGGAGGGGGGGGGTGAGGGGGGGCGACGCGGGAGAGAGGGCGGGGTGGGAGAGGGGGCGAAGTGAGACGGGGCGAAGCGAGACAGGGCGAAACGAGGCGGGGAGAGGGAGGCGGGGCGGAGAGAAGCGGTGCGGAATGAAGCGGGGAGGAGTGAGGCGGGGTGGGGAGAGGCGGGGCCGAGTGAGGTGGGGAGGAGTGAGAAGAGGTAGAGCGACGCGGGGAAGAGAGAGGCGGGTATGGAAGAGGGCGGGAGGGGAAAGGGACGGAGCGAGGCGAGGCGGGCGGGGCGGGGCGGAGGGGCGGGCGTGATATTGCGTCCAGGGCGACACGCCAGCGTTCGCGCTGACTCCAGATTATGCGCGTCATTGCTGCACCTCTAGGCTTACGAGATTCCTCTCACCTCCCAGAAACCCCACGCTGCATCCTGTTGACAGCAATATAAAATTGAGTAGGTGAGGAAGATGTAGAAATCCATGATCCCAACCCTTGCCATTGACGAACTAGATTCAATATATTTCATTCACTTCATTCCTAAACGATGCTGAATCTAATTCAGGAAGCGCGCGACTCCCACAGCCTGATCCCACCCCGTGCTGTGCGGACGAGCGATCAGTGTCATTAGCCGCTTGTGCCATCCTGCAACCGAAAGGATCTCGTATGTTATTAGGCGTGTGAAAGAGCCTTCGACCTGTGCAACAGTCATGAATGGTGCATAGACAAGTAGACAATGCAGGATCAAGTATGGAGAGAGCACGAACTCTGAGAAAGGACCTAGAGAAATAACTAGTGAAAAATGTACAAAAAAAACAATTGAAAGTAATTTACTTTTTAAGAAGAAATAAAGACATTGAAATTTTCAGTTCGTGCTGTTAATATATTTTGTTTTATCTCTATATTTATAAAATCAATCATTGTGGAGAAATTCTATTTAATTTTGACATCATCGGATATAATGAACCTACCGGATATAGTGAATCAAAATGTTAATCCCCGGAAGCTCACTATAGCCGCAGTCGACTGTAGTTTTATTGTGTGAATCGTAAAATTGTATTTACACGATACCATCTAACCTAATCTAACCACATTACATACTTTATTCGACGCTTGCTATGCATCGAATTTCCTAATTGGAGCGATGAACTCCAGCCTTCTGTTTCCACAATTTACACAAAAAAAGTATTCTGCGCTATGCATGACCTCCATGTGTTCGTGCCAAAATACGGGTCACAAACATAAGATGCCTCAGTGCCATATGTCACCATTTAGTCAGTTTCCTGCGACTAATTCGTGAATAAGTAGGATGATGTCGGAAATGATACGTTATCATTCATAACTTTATCAAAACCGTCTGGATATATCGCGAAATAACCGGCTGACTGGTTCATTTTGCTTGCAGTTTCTTGTTCCTGGCCAATATTGGTTCACAACTCTTACATTCATTTTCTCCACATCATTCATGTTATAAAATGTAACCGCCCATATGTCGGTTACATTGATTTTTAAAAAGTACCTGAGAACGTCAAGACACGACAACTTGCAATTATAGTGTTACCGAATTGCAAGAGATCGCGCCAGCAGTAAAGGGTATCCCTTGCGAGAATTTATTAAAGTTTCTGAACGCACTCGCGTAGAATGGAGCGACAACCAATCAAAAATCACCCTTGAAAATATCAGCACTAGCGCAAAGCACCGCTACGAAAAGCTTTCTCTTGTGCTGCCGACCGCCGATCTGGACACACCGGAATTGATCGTGCTGGAGGGAGAGGAGACTTCGTCGTATTTCGACGATAAGAAGCTTGAAAAAGCTTCTACAGAGATAGAATTCACCTCACAGACGTATGGAGAGAGCATCCTGCAACCGAAAGGGTCTCGTATGTTATTAGGCGTGTGAAAGAGCCTTCGACCAGTGCAACAGTCATGAATGGTGCATTACGATACTTAGACAAGTAGACAATGCAGAATCAAGTATGGAGAGAGCACGAACTCTGAAAAAGGACCCGGAGAAATTACTAGTGAAAATGTACAAAACAACAACACCAAAACAATTGAAAGTAATTTATTTTTTAAGAAGAAATAATGACTTTGAAAATTAATTCGAGTAATTATATTAAAATAATTTAAACGTAATCTTTTACAATATTGCAGTCGTAAAAGGAAGCCAGATAGCTAATTCCTGTAAAGAATTGTAAAAATCTATTTATTTCATTTTTCTATTATCAATAATATTTGTTCTTTTAGTGTGTGTTTTCAATTCATTGTTTAATCGTTTTCAAATTGTTCAAAACCAATAATTAGTAACAGAGTTATTGTACGTTCATTGCATAACAACATTTTCTTTCTTTGCTGGCAAAATTGTATAAAGTAATAATCTATGTGAAAGTGAAACAACGTTCATTCACTATTCAAGTGACAATTTCTTTGAAGATGTATGTAAAGGGTAGTTTGGAATGTGATTCCTTTTTAGTAGTTTGTGTTTCCATGTATTATAGTCGTGTGTACAGTTATTTTATTGTGTTTTTTTGTGAAGTGAAGGGTAATATAATTTTATGTAAAGTGTTTATGCAAGTGTTCAAAAGCAATAGCAGTTGTTAAGTAATCACATAATTGCTAAGATACAGCAAGTGATGTCATGTGTAAATGCTAGATAAAATTGTATTCCAATATTTAACAGAATATATCTAGAACTCTGTTCATAGTTAAAATATTAACTTGCCTATGTTTCTTTTATTACAAAAGCAGGATAAAAGACGAACCCACTCCTGTAGGGCAGTTAGGACACATAAACCCATTCCTAATTTTTGGTGTGATATTGTCATAACAAGTCACAGGTCAAGTAATACTACTAGGTTACTTGAGTGACCCGCTGTAAGCTGTTTAAAGAATAGTAAAAAGGTAGAGCGTTCAACAATTAGAAAAGTGTGAATAAAATTTAATACTTTCTGGACTCCTCCAGTTTTTCAAGAGACAACTGGTGTGCGGTGCGGACAACTGGTGACTAATGCGTTAAAACCTATTGCACTTCGAAAGGAATTTAAAGGGATGACAACGTAAACAATCAAAACAAAGCATTTGACAGCAAACATGACAATGGACTGATATACTCCTACAGCTCATCATTTGTTATACGAACGTTAATTGATAGTATTGACATTTCTTCAGCCACGTGTCTCTAAAGGGCGATTTGTTCACTTACACTGCAACACACGTTGCTTCATACACCTTCGACTTTCACCAATCACCAATCAAATATTCTTTCTGTAAATAGGTTTACGTTGACATCTAGGCGGACTTGTTCTAGGCAAGTTACTACTAAAAGTGCCGTTCGTTATGAAACAGAAGGCGACAGCAAGCACTTCTAGAACTCACGTGCCCCATACACATCACTCACTTCAGACGTCGAATGTGACCGAAAGCTGTGCAGGGCAATTAATTTCCGTAACGCCCTCTAGTAGATAGCGGTAGAAAAGCTACGTTAGTAGCCACTACACGACGTAGCCGCAGAACCGGCTGTCCACGCAGCTACAGTCGATATATCTCTTATTCGTTCTTTAAGAATTGTTTCTAAATAGTAAAATTAATTAGTAGACGTGACATGAGCAAGGTCTAGCTTGGACATTTATGACCTATATGTGTTTGAATATGAGTAGCGGGCTCTGCAAATTCATTTGCATGACGAAGGTCAGCGCTGAAACTGTGATCCCGATTATTACAACGACGGTTGGCGAAGAAAGGAAATTGAATGGGAGATCGATTGACGACGACATTTCGCTTTGTTGCGATAACACTCACGTTTTTTTATGTGGGTCAGGGAAACCATCAGCTTAAACGGGCATAATAGCCGAAACCTTGCGTAAATGGAGGGGAAGTAGGGCGCTCACGTAGCGGATGCATTTTAGGTGCTTATTTCGTCACGTTCCCAGCCGATATTTCGATGCAGTTGTTACTAGGTTACACTTGACCTCCATGGACGATGGTCTTTTCCACGCTGACATTGAAAAGAGAATTTCCATCTCTCATAGGGCGGTGCTCACGGAGATTGAAACCACAGCACTGCTCGTGGGTGCACCGAAAGTCATCCATTACCCGCGATAATTGGCAGGTGCGCCAGCCACGCGGAAGAAATTGCATATACCGGAAGGCAGAGCATAAAAATGAGCTTAATGCGTAATGGAGTTGTTGAGGTTATTCAGACAACGGACTAGAGGAATATATTATCTTAACTCTTATAATGTCACGATTCGTTTGTGGGGTAGGAATTACAACTGATATTATTGTTACAATGATTTTTTGGACTTTTTCGCTGTAATGACATAACAATTATTCCAATCATCTGCTTAATACATAATTATTTATTCTCTGATTGAACAGCCTTGAAGCCAAATATATTTTATCAATTGTCTTTTCGAATTTCAGTTATCATTTGCCTGTTGTATTGACACACGTTTTGATGCAAGTGCCAGTTCTGCTCCTCGCATTCGTGTTTTTGCTATACTGAGATATTGCTTAATTGCATAGAGCGGGAAAAGTTTGTACTTGTAAAATAACATCGCAAGCATATCGAGTTACATTTTAACAAGTTTACAAGGTCTAAAATAAATCGGAAAATATGAATACAAACAACTTTTAAAAAGACTTAACACACTTTTTCTGGAATAAGAGTATTAAATATCAACAATTTTTCTCAAGAGAGATGTGCACACATATTGCTGAAATTCTAAATATAAGCGAGTTGCAGTACTAGAAGGAAATACCTCTTGTAAATCCGCTGAGATTTGTAAAACTGGATTTAAACGTACCTTTTAAATATCCAGAACAACATTTGCAACATACGAACAAGTCCACAAAGGGGAAAAAGTTTTTCCAAACAGAAGGATAAAAGCAACAAACTACAATAGGAGATAAAAAGAACTTCGAAATAAAAAAAAGACAAGGGGACATAGAAATAAATAAAAACAATGTTGAAGTTCAATGGAGAAGCAAGATGGAAAACGACGCAAAGCAATTTGAACCTGGCAAAATAATGACAACATAGCAAAGAAGGTTAATGAAATAATACAACCGGTACTGAGAGAGCTAGAAAAAAATATTTTTAAAAAATAATAGTGACGCAATAATGAATTGAAGAGAAACATAAATATTCAAATGAATTGAACGACATAACAAAAATACTACATCTAAAGGAGACAACGGAAATAAGATGTTGCTCACATAGCCATACACTTGGCGAGAGCATTCCAATAATTGGTATCTCCGGAAGAGAAAGAAGACTGCCAGGGCGAACGAGTTGCACTCTGGCCGACTCCGGGACAGTGAATGAGGTCACTCCCTGTTCCGGCTGCCTCCAATATGGCTTTACACGTGAGCGACCACGACTAGCGTTAAGGTCCAGGGATCTACAAACAAAGGGATCAGAGTTGCCTTGGGAAATAAAAGCAAATTAATGAAATTTAGATGGGATTTTATTTGCATGGTTCTTAAGTAAACCGAAGCTACAATCAATTTTAACATATCAGGTTTTGTTCATGTTTGCATATAATTATTTCAATTTAAAAAAAAATAGTTTTAGAATATTTCTCAACTACCCAGTGAAGCCATTATTTATTTTCCTTTAAAACACATTACATTTGGTATAAAAATATCCTACAATTTCTGTATTACATCTATACTTTATGTCCTCCAGCTGAAATATAATAGGATTATCTGTCTCTTGATAAAACCTTTTGTAAGGAAGATAATTTTGAAATAAAAGTGAAAAAACACCCTGTAAGAATTGTTATGTTTATTACAGAATCGAATACAATGGAAGTAGCTAGTATATATGCTACCATACAGGAAAGATAAAAAAAATAATCGTAAAGGGTATTTTTATCAAAAATCAAATCAAATAAGATTGAGAAACACATTGCAATCAATTAAAATTAAACAAATTTACCTCAGAACGTTATCCACTAAAATATATTTTCACATGTATTTACTAATATTATAGACTAAAGTTTACTAGCTCCGCAAAATATGTTGATGATGTGATTCAAATCACTTACATCCTGTCCCAGAAATTTTGTCGACCCCTGCATGGTCGCTGTCGCTTGACGGTAAGTGTTCCCGTGCCGTGGTCATAGCCACCGCCTGCGCTGCAGGCACCTATTCTGCATTCATGAGATATAAATTATGAAGTATCTTGGCTGTTTGCTCGCACATTGTTATTAGCAGCGCCATGTTGGAAAGAAAATCAGATCTACTACTAGAGAGATATTAGATTCCTATTGATCTCCCATCATATAACATCAACAAATTTATAAAATATGTTATAATATTTAATTGATTCACTAGTTGTCTTAACACTTTGAAACGTGCAGTGTATTATTATTATTACATGTACCTACATTTATGTCATCATTGAAACGACTCCTTGAATAATCATCAGCCGCAAGAAAACGTTCAGAAACAGCTATCATTTCAAAAGCAATAAAATCTTGCAGGTGACCATAATGGGTCCAAACTCTATTTGTGTGCTTTCATAGATATATTTTTATTTACGAAAATAGAAAGATATTATATTCTCTAGGCCTTCCGGGACGAGCCGGGTCTCTGTCGTGGTGGTTGACGTCAGTGACGTGGATAGTCTAGATAACACGAACTCCGACCGCGGGAGCCTACGCATTCAGAATGATATTATTCCCAAGATTATTTTATTTCTCTGAATATTATATCCTTTTTTCACATAGTTTAAAGACGTTTTATATTTATTTACTCTTAACAAGGAACTTATCAACTTAAAAAATGAAGGAAGTGACAAAATTTATGGATCTGCTCAGTGACGATTTACGTAACTGTTACTCTTCCGCAAGCACTGTGAGAAAGAGTCGATATTCGGCACGCATCAAGCGAAGTTGTCACTGCAGATGAAGCAACCTAACTTTCACGGTTATTTTCGTTTAAGGACTTTTCTCAGACTATAGAGAAGTTAGCAACCAAGAAGGATAAATGATATTAATAATTGAAGAAAACAAAATTCCCA
This sequence comes from Teleogryllus oceanicus, assembly GCA_964035755.1. Lineage (NCBI taxonomy): Eukaryota > Metazoa > Arthropoda > Insecta > Orthoptera > Gryllidae > Teleogryllus > Teleogryllus oceanicus. The sequence goes on from CAXIVR010000004.1 coordinate 32,955,092, forward strand.
TAAGTGATATTAATTAATTCAATAAGGCTAATTATGTTCCATTAGATGCTTAATTAGTTAGCGAAATACACGAATAAAAAAATATACAATTTTGTTACATCCTTTGTATACGACTGTGGACAATTAGTGACATTTTCTCCATTCTCTACTAATGTAAGAGAAATAAAATTATAAATTTACTTCCTTAACATACTTTGTACAAATTTCACAAATGTTCAATTTTCGACTATAAGATAGTAAGCTGTAGGTCACGTCTGGAAGAGAAGTATAAATATCTTCACGTTTTATTGAGCAATAGAATTTGTCCCCATCCTTTTATGTTTAATTGAATGGCGAATAAGATTCCCAACAATGTGCGGTTAGCAACATTTGAAAACTAGACACATTCGCTCCTGAGTTATAGAAAACTTATTTGTATCGGTAAACGAACTACAGATTTGATTTATAGAATTGCTAACTAAATAGCAACCCAAACCAACCACTTAGTCTCTACTTCTACCAGAACTTGCAGAAGAGCCAAACAAAACGCGTGAAGCTACATTTATGTTCAAAAGCAAACAAGAGACAATCTCAGCTTTTTCTCAATGGATCAGGGAAATTGAATGAAAAACCTGATTGAGATGGGGGTTATTGACACACAAGCTGAAGTACATTTCTTATTACTGAAATATTTAGTCTTTAAAAATAATACGATACAAATGTTCACTAATTCATTAAATTTCATTGCTAAAATAAACAATATTTTCCTTTTTGTTGGTTAGTAACTGTATTTCTAATTCTCAATGAGCTCGGAAATTAAAAAAAAAACTATGGACCCTCTGCCTTATGGTGACGTTAGATTCCCAGGAACCTCGGGAAAAATAAAATCGTGTTTCACTCATTTTCAATGCGCGCATAAATTGAAAGAACTCTAGGTAGCTTCCCGCCGAGTGAGTAATATCTATGGGTTCGTTAAATACCCAGAAACTTGGGGAAAATAAAAACAAAAAGAGAAAAGAAACAGTGTCGATTTCGACTGAAAAATGCAATTTTTTTATTGTTATTTCGCCAATTCTCAGATTGCGCCACCGTCTGAATTCTCATATTCAATGCGTCACTGCTTACAACCCAGCTAACGTCATATGACGGAAGGATCCATTGAAGAGGCATCCCAACTTTTTTTTTCAATTACCCGAAAGTATTGTCGCATATTTCACCAATACATTCAACTCATCATTAAGGACAGATTGTTATCCCTCATCCTGGAGGCATTCCTTAATCAAGTCCATCCCCCAAACTGAAAAAGCAGAACAGCACCCCAGATAACTACCGGACTGATTGTTTCCTCCCATCGTTTGTAAATAAAATATTCGAAAAATTATTCCTAGTAAGAATAAATAATAAGTTCCTTAGCAAACCACTCGTACCTCTACTAGTTAGACTTCACCATTAAAGTATCCACAGCAAACAAGCTCATATGCCACAACGAAGATCTCCAAACAGACTTCCCAAGAAAACATCACTCATTAGCAGTGTTCTTCGATTTCAGCAAAGCTTTCGACCATTGATGGTTCGAAGAGCTAACATACAAACTCTCAACAATTATTACCTCAATATACCTCAATGAAATCGTAAAATGCTTCCTCACTAGCTGAACTTTTTCTGTCGTTACTGAAAATCGCATGTCAAACTCATGTTGCAAACTCATTAGTGTAGGACTTCCAAGGATCCCTCCTCTCCAACCTCGAAATAGAGGACACGCTTACTTTCAAGTTAATTCACATAACACAGTTGGCGGATGACATCGCAATCTGTGAATCATATCCATCAATAAAATTCATAATAAATGAAATCCAAATACATTTTAATGCAATAGAGAGTTTGTCCTCAAAAGGAAAATTAAAAAAATTCCAAACCATATTCACCTCCCTTCTCATTAAGAACAAATAAAAATATAATTTCCTGGACATCAAATAATGAGGCAGTTAAATACTTAGGAGTCCATCCGGATACCACCCTTGGAACTGATCTATATATTAAAGACCAGAAAGCCAAAATAAAAATGCGGGAACTAAAAGATCTCTTAAATAAAACTACTAAACTCTCATTAAATAATACCATATCATTAACAAATCAATCATCAAACCACTCTTCCTGTGCCCGTTACGAACAAATGCTTCAAATCACAAACTACAAGTCATTCCTGACCCAAGCTCCCAACACACACACACACACACACACACACACACACACACACACACACACACACACACACAAGTTCTCAAGGAAACACTCGCAGATTTTACTTTTTCCTCATACGTCGCAGTTTTTAACAATTTTTAAATAAATTTAAAAAATGAACTTTAAATATAGAAAGTAATATGTTTGAAAGTGAATTAAAACCCTTTCTTCCGAATTAAATTAAATGACAGGCGATTTTCTGCACTAGGAAGACATTTTGTTGCACGTGTCACTGACTACTACTTTCATGTCACGGCCAGCTAGAGTCCTTTGCGTTGGTCTACATCTCAAACATTTTTGTTTGTGCAAGGTGAGTTTAAACTACTATAGGCTATGTTCCCTCAAGGAACTCTATTATCAAGGAAATTGCTTTTGTGACACCTGACACATTGTAAGTGAATATGTATTCTGAGACTCAACTGGTATGGGGAGTTATAAACTAGGTAAATATTTTGTTTATACTATTTCTGTATATGACATTTATATACTTTTTCTTGTACGTTTATATCAAGGGATGATTGCGCTACAAGATTAAAAAAAACGCGGAAGGAAACTAAAAGATTAAGTTTTGATGAACTTACATAATTCGAGAAGAAAACGAGGTAAACTCTCAGCCGCTTCATATGGCTTGCTAAGACCTCACAGACAGAGACTACGAAACTCGAGATCTCGAGTTGTTTTAGGCGAAGGTAGCAAAAAGTAATTAAATGAAACCTTTCTGGAAAACTGCACTTCTGAGTACTCACATTTTTAAACCTTAAAACAAAAAAAATGTATTTAAACTTCATATGGTTTTATAAAGTATGGAATAAGGGGATGTTATGGGTAAGGAATGGATAACTTTGTCTATAATTTGCTAAATTGAGTTTTACAAATGTGGGTAATCAGTAGGCCATAACAGTTGTTTAAATGAAAAATGTTCATTATTTCCTTTGTTTGGCAAATGTTTGGTCTTTGCGAGCGTCTTTGCGTTAAACGATTGAAAATTATAAATCATAAAAATGTCAGGAGCATGCTTCCTATACATCTCCATAAATGTGAATGAAATGGGTAATGCATGTAACCAATTAAGTTTATGGATGAATTGAATAATAAAAATGTTATTTACAAAATCGTAAAATTATAATATAATACATTATGATACACTATAATATATTACAAAACTTATCTCAGAATTTCAGAAACTAATAATATAATAATTACTAAATAAAATTGTTAAATATAATTTTGATGTGTTGTTATACTATTTTAACAAATAAACATTAATGAAAATAAATAATGAACATTAATAAATGAAAATAAAATGCAACTTAGGTCGAAAACATACAGGCGCACTTCCACGGACGTTTAAAATGCGTCCGTTGCAGAGTTCACAGATTCGAATGAGGCATGGCACACGAGTGCGTTGCGCGACGTCCGTTGTGCTCTGCTTGAGAGACCGGAGTACTAGCGCCCGGTATACGGACGTTGTAATGTTCGCTACGTGACGCTTGTGTGCCCACAAGCCTTGGTCCACAACACGAAGTATCCGCATTTGAATATGTCAATATTAGTATCAACAAATTTGATAATACAAACAGTAAAATTTTTAATGAAAAATAAAAACAGATTTTTAGTTCGAGACAAACTTGATCACGTTTAAAAGTAGCAGAATTTACATTTTTACTTATGATGAAATAATATTTTTTGTATTAAACTCATTCGACAACTAATCCCAAACATCACACAATTGCAAAAGTGACTCAACCGAACTTCGACTAAAATCCAAACTTGACAAAGAGAGTTAGTGCACCCTTAAACGTTAAAGCACTTTAGATCTTCTGCCCATGCACAGTTGAAGTTTCGCATCACTTTAGTGCATCTGCGCATGCGCAGAAGATCGATAGTGCTGACCGCTATGGCATGCGGAAACTCTCTATTATCACTATTCCACTGTACCGCTGTTCATATCGTCGGTGGATAAGGAAAGTGACGAATCTCAAATTTCGACAATTTAGAAGAAAGAAATTTTTTGTTTCTTTGTAATAAAAACTCCAAAAAGATAGCTCACAAGACAGCCCGTATATAGAATATAAACACTGTGTTCGGCCGCGAAACAAAGAACTGCATTGAGGATAAAATCTGTCTCGTACAAAAGTGACATTTTGTGAGATTTGACACTTCTTGAGCACAGGCGGTTTGGGCGCGTTGCGCGGTGCGGCCACGCCGCGCGTCGACCACTACGACCAATGGCAGGCGCGGCCGGCGAGCCAGCTTATATACAGCGACCGCGCCGCGGGGGCTGGCCGCCTAGAACGGGGAGGGGAAAAGCAGGAGGGCGGGAGGGCAGGGAGGTTGCATACGCGATCGCGATAACGATGAACTTAGTTCGAGGTAATGCGGCGCTAGAGACGTTGCGTCACGATCTGGACTTGGTGCAAGGTAGCCGGTGGCTGGCACGTAGGGAGAGTTTCTAATCGATTCCTAGGCGGCTCAGGATGGTTGTGCGGTGAAAACACAATGTCAGTGTATCCATTTTTCAGTTTCATTCTCATACTCGTAACCGTATATCGGTACACAAAACAATAAAAAATGCACATCTTTCTCGATATTAATTATTTATATGAGGAAATAACTACTAGCTGTCATACACAGGAAATGAATACTGTGAGTAATAAAATAATATAATAAATAATAATATAAGTAATAAATTAATGTCTAAAACACTAATGCACTAACGCTAAACACTAAAATGCTAAAAAAGAGAAAAAATACTTAGTAGAAATAACACTTGAAAACTGTAAACTTTTTAACCAAATGTTTAACCAATATTTATCCAAACTTGCCTGCAATTTTTACAGACTTTACTTTAGAAAGTTCTCGTACTCTCCCTCACACTCTCCTTCTCACTCTCTCTCACACACTCTCTCCTCTCTCACACTCTCTCCTCTCTCACACCTTTCTCACTCTCTCTCTCTCCACTCTCCTCTCTCTCCATTCTCAATCAGGGTTTAGAGGGAATCTGGTGTTTGGAAACGATGGGTACCTTGAGTTATAGAAGTAGAAAACAGTGAGCTAAACAGTCTCGAGCCTTCGATTTCGAATAATTTAGTACATCAAATTTATTAGTGTGACTTCCATATCTCAATTCTGAAGAACAAAATAGCTCAGAGCTACTAAACTTGTCTACAAACAAACTTCGAGAGGAAGAATTCAGATCGGGGTCAGAAAGCCGTGGAGTTTCTTTCCTAAATGCGATTTCAAAGTGTGATTTTAATTACAAATGTACATCATTGATTTAAAGCAGAAGTAGTATGAGCATTCATAATGTTATAAACATCCATGTAGAGTATTTGAGTCCGGGAGTGCGTATGTGTGTGTGTGCGGATCCGTCACTTCCTTTTAGGTCACTTCTAAAGTACCTATCGAGACATGTGAGGTGTCTTTCTATGCGCCACCGTCTCTCGGTGGGAAACTGATAATTTGTTTTTGGATCCGGCCAGAAGATTCTAATAAATTTACAGAAGGGTGTTCTTGTATGTTTTAGAGCCGCCAGTTTAGTGACTATGCCTGGAATTAAATCAATGCCACCCAAATACATCTGTGTAGGTGGCGTTGAATTCGAAAAGGAATCGCCGTGCGGCAGATTTCATTTAAAATTTGCAAACTATTAACGTATTTTTTAAGTAAATTTGTAAAAGCCTAAGAAAGTATTGTCTTGGAACTTATTGAATACCTAGTAAATACCGAGGAAACCGATCTGTGAGTAATGGTATAGAAGCACATTTACGTTGTTACGTTCGACTTCTCATATTTACATTCCGAAGCGTGCAAATACCGATTTTCAAATGAACGTGACTAAGAACGTATTCTTATTAAAGCTACTAACACCTTACAAATAATTCACTTAAACATAAAACAGTCGCCTTTTAATGTGTATATAGTGTGATAAGCCAAGAACCCTGGGTATTGTTGACTAATAAAATCGGCATCCAGAGTTAGAAATAATGACATTGTTTGCAAATTCACAGTCAAAGAATACGTGTTGTTAGGACAACCGATCAACAAAATGTAATATTCCATGCTTGGTGTCAACGCTGTGCTGATGGCCACGGTCCCGAACACATTATATGCAAAAGGTGTAGAGAGGGTATTGAAAGTGATCTTATGGAAGGACGCAAGGAATCAGTCTCTAGAAAAATATTAAAGCGAACACACGTAAGTGGTTGGTGAGGTGCGAACGGATTTTCAGAATAGGCTGGGTATTGTTTAAATGACACTGAGGCAGAAATTTATGATTAGTTTGATTAGCCTCAGAGCTCGGTATTAGCTTTGATTTACGATTAGTCTGAGAGCTTGGTATTATTTAAATTGTAGTATTAAATTATAATAGGAAATTTTATTAATATAGTTAGAATTTCGAATTAAAATGGACTCCGCGTTTCGTAGGGATGTATATTAGGGTATCTCCGTAGATGCAAGGATTTTTCAATAAGTAGCTGAATATAGTCAGTCGCGAGTAGGTATTTCATACGAAACGCAGAGAGGTAAAGTCGAGGCAACGTATTCATTTCGTGGAACTATTAAGTCCTAGTAATAGCAAACCGTTGAAGACGTTCTGGAACATTTTTAATATAGGACACGAGAATTGGTACAACAAGAATTTCAGAGACAACATTCTGCTAGTCAGCCGAGAAGCCATCTATCAAGATCTTGTAGTAAGCATACGAACTATATTCAAACCCGTACGGTGTTTTAATTTTATACATCGAAAATAATTCTCATGAGATCAATAGAATTTGTAATAAGAATAAATGTTAATTTTTTATTGTTGAAAAAGACAGATATTGTATATTAGTTGCCACCAATCTCATAATTGGTTTTTATCAATGAAACTTCCAGAAATCGTGATTCGGTATAGAATTACACGTCCACATTCAACAGGTAAGCAGTGATACGTTGCATGTCGAACCCATGATCAAATTGGAAGTAAATTTAATACATTAGCGTTAACATTGAGAAAATTTGTGAGCACAGCAGGGCGACAGAAGAAATAACAATATTAACAATGGCAGTGGAAGTAATATCCGTCATTGTATTAGAAGTAGCATTCACAATAGTAAAAAATAAAAGCTCTCCAAAAGTATTTTACAAATAGCTAGCCCGAAGCGGAGCGTGAGTGAAGGAATAATTTCACAATAGATTCGCCTACAAAACGATCAATTACAGAAATTGCAAGAAAGAGAGAAAGAAAGAGAGGAAAAGAAAGAAAGGAAGAAAGAAAAAGAAAGAAAGAGAAAAAGAAAGAAGGAGAGGAAGGGAGAGAAAGAGAGTGAGAAAGAGTTAGAGAAAGACAGAGAAAGAAATAGATAAAAAGAGAGGTAGAAAAAGAGATAGAAAGAGATAAAGAGTGAGAGAAAGAGAGAAAGACAGAGAAAGAGAGAAAAAAGAAAGTGTGTGTGTGTGTTTGTGTGTGTGTGTGTGTGTGTGTGTGTGTAAATGGTATGAAATTAAGAGTTCCATGGTAACTTTTAAAATATTTGAAAACAAATTCAGTGTCATATTTCTTCCCGAGTACGTAATTTTTTTTTCAATAATACTAAAACAGTCATCTGCTCTACACAAATGAGCCCCGCAATAGTATTTAAACACGGCCAACTTGTCCGCCATTTACGCTCAACACCACAACATCCTTATCGTTGAATTTACACCACCACTCGCAACGCTTCCCTCGCCTCACCGTGTTCAATTCCGCGTGATGCCAGCGCTCGTCCGTTCCCGGCAGAGCAGCGGGGCGCGGCAGCGACTCCGCCGCGCCAGGCCTCGTAACGGCGCAGCAGCTCAGCCCGCGTGGTTCTCGCGTTACACGGGAGCCGGTCACAACGTGTTGGCGGAAGGAAATTGACTTCACTGGCGAGTGCGAGCGCTCAACAGATTAGGTTTCTGCTTGCGGTCACTGCCAAGGAACGGTAGATGTACTTGTACTTGTATTGGGGACGCCAACCCACCTCTTCGCTAGTTACACAAGCCGCTGGAATGTGGGGATGCAAGCTGTGGAACAGAAAATATGAGTACAGATGGATATGGTTGTAAATACCTCAGGCTCTGGCAGTATTTATCTCAATAGGACGAACTAGTTTTATAAACGTAACAAGATAAAATACAAAAAAATACTGAAAGATGTATCTTTTCTCGAAATCTGCTGTAAAACCATAACACATCAACGCAAACATGAATTACAATAATTTTATTGCAATTTGAATCAATATTCATAAAACAAAAGATTAACAATTTCCTTGGTCATGTCTTATCATATTTCGCAAAAGTTAAACAAAGTAAGACGTATGCACTACGATAAATACTTAGAATTTTATATTTTGACCATATTCATTTCCATTTAACCGTACCTATAACCATTAAACTATTTCAATAAGAAAACTATGTGTTACAATGATTATGATAAAATAACTGCAAATAAATATTATTGTAAGTACAAAATGTTTGATCACAGCGAAAAAAAGATATAGTTATCGTTAGGGTGTGTTGGAAATTCTAATATCGATTTACCTTTAACATACGCAAGAACGATTTCAGGCTACCACAAAAACCGCATTTGCGGTGAGCCCATAGCTTAAGTGTGTCGGTTAAGACCCATCACAGTAACGTCAATGTTTGTACTCTTAACTTAGTTAACACGAAATCCTTTTGGTTTCGATGTTACAAGTTTCAATTTTGGAAAATTAAAACAGAAACACAGTCTACCAACATCCCGTTAAAAAGGCAAAACCAAAAAGTTGCTACTGATACTGAATCTCGGCTGTCCTAGACTAAATCAACTTTCTATTGAATGTGTGTTTTAAAATAATGTATCTGCTAAAATTTATATATACAATATCGATCTTGTGAATGACTCGTCATCTTAACGTCTATCTCGTGACTTCGTTACCAATATGTAGGCTCTAAATCGTAAAGACTCAGACTTGGGATATTTATATGACTCAAAATGAATACAGAAGAATCACAATCGATTTTTAAAGAAATAATCAAAAATATTTGTAACTATTTTAGCCAAAGAGCCGTTACCAAAATTCTCTCAACAATCGTTTACCATTAGGGGAATGGGATAACGATGAACCCCAGTGTACTTTTTCCTCTATTCTTTTAAAAATCGGATTACCTGCGAAGTCGTTAGCGACCACTATTGATTTAAGTTTAGAGGTATCTGTATATTGAATGAAGTGATATGGTGTTGACGAGGGGTGAAAGGACGAACACAAATACAACCATGCCCGAGGCGGGATTCGAACTCGTAATTCTCCGGCGCGTGATCGCCACGGCATTACTGCCTTAGCGATCTCGTCCACCCGGAACGCTTCTCTCTATCTTTGTCTAGACAAAGATATACTGCTTCGTCGTTTAGAAATTTTATTAGGACGTTCCTTAACTGTAAGTGAGAATTTCCTCTCCCAACGCTTATCGAATATTTCGAAAAAAATTCGAAAAATGTTATGCGTAATCAATTCCTGGAAAATCCGGCATTCTCTTACACCTACTGCTGCTTATAAAGTCGTTGCAATCTTATATTAGTATTCTACATGTAGAGAACAGTTGTGCAATCGAATCAAAATAATGAATCATGAAACCAGTTCTTCAAAGGACGATATGGTCATCATAGTCCCCGCGAACAGAGTCGCAAGCTCTGAAAATGTTCAGAATGTCCTTGCTGTAGCTTAAAAACTGCAAGGTGAACACAAACATGCAGCAAATCAATGTAATATATTGTTACACGTAGCATTAGTTATTAAATATATAAAATTTCCCCTCCATTGCAATGTATTCTGATGATCGCTATTCACCTCATCCCATGCCACACTGCTTTTCTCCTAATAATAGCTTTGGTATGCCGCAATCAGTTCAATTGCCTGGGGCTGGGCCATAGAGTTTGGTACTTACTTTATCAATGATATGTTATCTGTTTATATAAATGTGACTGAAATGTGCGTTGAGTTCTTTTTGAAGTAAATCACGTTAGTGATCGTTATAATCATGAATTGATTGATTGATTTTTTCGTGTTTCCGGGCGCGTCAACTGCTTCGGTCATTAGTCCCGTTAGTGTAGAACTATTTTTTTCTCGGGAGATGGCGGTGATCTCCCGCTGGATGGCGAGATATCGGCACCGACCTACCGTCGGCTAGTGGGGTTTCCCCCTAACGAGGACTCTCCCACCAGCGGGGCACCGCCCCAGTGGGGGGCAAGCTCAAAGCTCCCGACCGGTCTCCCGGAATATGTGGTAGTGGCATGTTAGTCTAAGTGTGTGTGTAAGAGCAGAGGATAGGACAAGGAAGAGGAAGGACAGATCGCGCGCGGTCCGTGGCCCGTTTGGTAGGGTACTGCTCCAGCAGTCGCCCGGTGTTGATCGGAGAAACCACGGAAAACTACCGATCAGAGCATCCGGCCGCTAGAAGTCTCCTCCAGGCAGCGACTGAATTCGACCTAGCTGAAAAGCTAGAGTCGAAAATCAGCCGCCGTCAGGACTCGAGCCTAGGACCGCCCGGACAGACGCGCTGCAGTGACATCAGTTGATGTTCTGAGCTACCGCTACCGGTTATAATCGTGAAATATATTCGTGAAATATATCGACACATCAAATTAGGACAAACGATGCCATATAATATGTCTATTTCTATTTCAGAAACAGCTTGACCTCACACGTAATGTTCCCTCGATGACGTACTCCGCTGATACGTTCAGTAGGGGGTGAGCATTGTTTACCAGTCTTGCCCACATAGTTTGCGCAAATCCGCGAAGTCACGTCGAGCAAACATGCAGCTGTAAAAATATAGCTAACCTTCTAATGAAACACCCGCTAATAGCAGACGCCTTATATAGATCGAGAAACAGAGCCTCAGAATGAAATGAGCCGTGCGGTATGAAAGGGAGCGCTGAGCGGCCGAGGATCTGAGAGCGAAAGCTGTATCCGCGTGAACCTGGACAAATCGGCGCGCGGCTCTTTCGAAAGGCGAGGCGTCACCGCGACAAAAACGCTCGTTAGGAGAGCGAGCGGGGGCGGACAGGCAGTGCGAGGCAGGGGGGGAGGGGGGGGGGGGGGCGAGGGGGAAAGGTTGGCGGGGCAATCCGGGAGGGACGGGGCGGGGCGAGATTGGATGAGGCAGGGTGCAGGGGGGGATGAGTGGAACGGGGATGAGGGCGAGGACTGTGTTTGGCGCGCCGACAGGCGGGGCGAGTGCAGCGCGTCGAACGGAGCGGGGTCATCGGCAACATCGAGGTCGAAGGCGCGCGGGCAGAGCAAAGCGGAACTCGTGGGGGGAGGACGTGTGGTGGAAGTCACTGGTAAATAGCGAGGCTGTGCGGCTATGGACTGCAGCTGTTTCTCTGCTCATATATGGTTTGACTCTTACAACTTCGCAATGAATGTTGAAAGAATAGCAGGGTTACTGAATTTGAACGTTGTTAGTTTATCTGTCAATATTAACCCGTGTATTTGACAATCTGGTATTTTTACAGCAGTTCAAAGGTCAACGTAAATTTCTTTTACAATTACTCAATTCAAATTATTTACGACGTCAAGTTTTGTATTCTCGGTCAATACAAAATATTTGAGTTTCAACCTTTATTAACTTTTTTTATTAATTATTTATTAATTTTTATTAACATTATTTCAATATTTTGTATTGCCTGCAACACCTTTGTTATTTTATAACAAATACTTTTGGATATCTAAGTACCTAAAAATCACTGTGAGCACATTGGTGAAAATAATAATAATATTATTATTATTGTTATTATTATTAATAATAATAATAATAAATAGTCATAATAATCTATTAAAATATTTCGAAATAAGGGAAGTACATATAGAAATAGGAAGACAGAATAGGTAGATAAGGTAGCACGGTAGATAGAAATAGAAGAAATAGCAAAATAAGGCATTAAATAACTAACTACATATTATTCACAAAACACGATATTAATTCATAATATCATATTTCAGTTGTTCCTCAAAATTAGTTGTACTAAATATAAGAGTATATTCTTATAAATCATCGCATTTTCTAAACATATCTTCTTTAATAAACACTCACTCTACTTTAGGTTTAATGGCAACGCACTAGTTAATGAGAAAGTTTGTGTGACATTCGGAAGCGTTTTTTGGCTTCTTTACACAGCGCTCCGACATTTCCAGCGAGCGCCCCTGGTGAGCGGAACAGGGATCGGGGCGGGGGAGAGGACGGGCGCCGGGTCGCGGGAGCACGCGTGACCTACCCGCCCGCCCTCACCTCCGGCGCCGTCGTGCCGGCCCGCAAATACCGGTTACGTTCCGGTGAGGTTTTGCAAGGCGAGGTCCCGGACACCTCGGACGCCGGCAAAGAGCGCAGGCGCAGCAGCTGATCGCGGCGGGCTGGTTTGCGCTCGGCGCAACCCCCCACTGCGAGTCATGCGCGATCTCGTTAAGGAATATTTTCTTGGCATCGTTACGTCATGCGTGCGTAAAACTATTCGACGCTCGACAGATTTCTCAAGCTCACCTGCGATTGAGATGTGTGTGAAAGGAAAAGGATTGCTCGTAATGTTTTGTTCACTCAATACGTGCTCACTACTAACCAAGCCAATCATCATGCCTTCGACATCTTTTATAGCTCTCAGATTCCCAACCACATTTGGGAAACTTGTTTTTCCTTACTTCACAAAGACCCTTTTTTCGATATATGGGCAGATTGAAACTCATTAAAAAAATTAGAAGGAAAACAATATTCAATGTTATTGTAAATTTTACATCATAAAGTATTTACTTAACAAGCATTCACGAATGTCAGAACAGTATTTGAATTTATATAATGTATAGGCAATGCTAATTGTTTTTCTTAGGTCTAATTACTCCTGCTCTCTTACTCAAAAAATATTTGTAACTTTTTATAATTGCTTTGTAATAACTTTTCTCAAAAAATATTTGTAATTTCTGTATTTTGGAAACTACTTTTGCATGTATTGAAACACAAGGTCCACCATCTTTTGAGAAAATTACTGGGAAGTATTGCAAACATTTCTGACCATTTTGGGGAAGATAGTTTGTCCACAATTATTGCTTTTTAAAATAATATTTAATCACTAATTGAAATGTTCCAATTAATAAGTTGTTATATGTGTTTTCTTCTATAAATAAGGAAGGAATTTTAAAATTAATTACACTTGTAATGTGTTTTCACTGCAGATATTAAAAATAAATAAAGCATATCAATTGATCACAACGATTCCTTCAAGTAAGATCATAAATAATGAAAAGATATGAATTAAAATATAATAATGAAATGGATAATGATTATTACGTCAAAGAACCTTCAAGTGTTATGCTGAAGTGTGTTGCACGTGCTTACGTCGTTTAATGTTTCCAGCCTCATTCGCAAACCAAATCACTCAGGGAATATGTAAGCAGTCCATGTTGTTTGTGCACTGGCTACTACGAGCTTGGCGAGTACGTTCTAAAATAGGCAATGCAGCCAAAGATCGCCGTAAAATCATGTAATCTCTCCTCTCGGGCAAGAGAGTGCCAATACACAGGCTCCAGCCGCGGCAAGGTGCAAGGTGGCAACTTACAACTCTAGGAGTCACTCTACATATATGCACTCAGCAAGTCAGTCCATGGCATTTGCCTCCGACGCCCGCGAGAAGCCTGTACCTTCAGGGCCACACGCGTGTCGCCTGGCAGTTTCTGGGACACGCCTAGTCCACATCACTGGCTTACTCTAACATTTCTTCTCAGGTTCTTTTCTGACAAAGTGCAATTATTTTTCTTAATGCTCATCAATACTACACTTTCACGTCCACAACTGGAGTTAATTATACGAAGGGAGTTAAAACTCAAAACCTTAATTGCAAGAATTGGAGACAGACTCAATGACCCGCTGCAGAGGTCCCTCTGCCTCCCTCCGTGCACTACACTAGAGCCGATTACGCTCGAGCGGCGTTCGCTCTCTTCGGAATGACTCGAGAAACAGCGGACCAGACCGCCGATGGTCAGAAGATAAATGCTGTACCAGTGCACACACGTCAAGCGGGCTACCCTTTCGAGCATCTCTACTTCATTCTCTTAGACATCCTCTTCGATGACAATAGTTTTGAATGAATAAGAACTAAAAGTTTTGTCTACTCAGTATTAACGTTTTTGCCGCAAAAACTTCTATAATGTATAATGTATATGTATATGCAAAAACCGAAATTAGGTAATCAGAAGGATGTTGAATAAGAGGAAGAAGAGTTAACAGGCATGAGAGAAACCTGAAACACAGGAACCAATAGTAACGAAATAATTGAAATTAGATGTAGAATTCCTATCACATTTGTTCTTTTCAAAGGAAACATTCAAATGATAATGCACAGAAATTGTTGAGCTTGATCTGACATCAGGATTGCTTGATGAATGAATGACGAAATGTTGATGTCGGAGCGATCGATTTGCTGTGGCGGTAAAGACCGTGGCCTGTGAAATCTTGCTGTGTAGCCCCGCCAGTTTTACTTCTATTGACCGGAAAACCAACCGCTGTCCCAGTGGTGAAAGTGCAACACATCAACCGTTTTACCGGTCTGAACCACTCATACTATCAACTGCTAATTAACCATTGCAAGGAAAATAGAGCCATTCCATGTTCCAGGGAAGATCTTCATAAATAAGGAACAGGTACACACACAGCTATGCCCAAGATTGGAAATTACGTTCCTTAAACCAGAACTTCAACGACATTTCCTTCTCAGCTAACTCGTTATCCGCACTGGCTAATCAGCGTTTCATTTATCGTCATCATTACCACGAACTTCAAGGGATACATCTTTTTTACGCATGGCACTTAGATCTTTTCTTTACATTTCTTCTTTCGTTACTCGACCTCGGCAACAATTGTCTTCCAATTGGCATGTAATTTAATATAGGTTACCTATGCTGAATTGTAGCATACCTCGTCCGATGAGTTATTGTAAAAGTGTGTCTCTCTATGAATGTTAAATTCGGATATTATTTCCTCATCCAAAAGGTTGTAACCTGTCAAAAATGAGGCACCTCTCAAAGACATTTGTGCCAGCTGAAAAGGCAGAGGGCATCCACTGACATCACTGAAGTGTCTCTGATCGGGAGTTCATAGGGTTCGAATCCCCACGGCGCCAGGATTTTCGACACTAGCTACATAGGACGAATGAAGTCGCTATTTCGAGGACAAGTCTGCCGAGATCGGTAGTTTTACATGTTTTTTCCACTGACATCGGGATAAAGCCGTAGCAGTTCACTAACAAACCTCTGACCGCATGATGATCTTTCCTTCGTCGTCCTTGTCCTCTCTTCACACCTTACTTACACACACACTTACATTCACTACACCACCACACATGCAGGGAGACCGGTGGAGCTTAGAACTTATTCCGGCTGGGGCAGTGCTCCATCGATGGGAGATACCTTGTTGGGAAAACCTGCTAACCGACGTGTAGATCTCGCCATCCAGAGGAGGAAGATTACGGCCACCTACAAAACATGCATTACACTCACAGGACTTCAGCAGTTGATGCGCATGGAAACAGTCTACTTTGAGGCCCCGTGGGATAGAGACGGAGGAGGCTCGGGGGCGGCTCGGCGCTTGCTCAGGCGACTCGCGCCTCGTTACGGCGGCGGCCGCTCATTGACCACCACCGCGAGGCCTCCCTCGCCATCAGCGACGGCGGTCACGCTCGCCTCCGCATTCAGTCGCCCCCTCTCGCCGCTCCTCAGCCGCTGCAGTGCGCAGACTCGTAAGCACATCGACTGTCAGCCCTTCCTTGTGACGCGCGCGCGGGATGTAAAGGCCCTGCCGGGTGCTTAAGCCTTGTGGACTCTGCT
Organism: Teleogryllus oceanicus; assembly: GCA_964035755.1. Classification (NCBI taxonomy): domain Eukaryota; kingdom Metazoa; phylum Arthropoda; class Insecta; order Orthoptera; family Gryllidae; genus Teleogryllus; species Teleogryllus oceanicus. The sequence goes on from CAXIVR010000004.1 coordinate 32,971,168, forward strand.
TGGGGTCTTTTTTGACCCCAAACGTTTTATACAATAATTTACAAGTATTTGATGCAGGAATGGTATTTGGAATTATTAATTGAGAAAACGATAATATTTATTTACTATATTGTATTAAATAACAAATAATAATGTTATCTCCAGAAAAACACATTCTAGCATACCCTCATTACTATAAAAGATGTCTAACTTAACAGAATGAGAATCAAAAAAGGGCTACAAAATTGTAATTGAAAAATATACCACTTTATCACTCAAAAATCTCAACATAATATTACAAAACCAAAATGTACACCTTTTTAGATTTTTTTGTAATTTATATGTCAAATGTATTTTTTAATCCAATTGCATAAAAATCAAATTATTTCCAACAAACAAACTTAAAAAACTGAAAAGATGACAACATATGTAAAACTCGACATATGTAAATAGCATATCTAAAAGGAGAAGTTCGTGTGAATAATTTTCAGAATGTTGCGAAACAATATTTGTTCCTAGGATCAAAAAAGACTCCAAAGAGGATCTAAGGGTTAAAATGCATCTTCCAGGTGGCCAGATTCCCGGTGATACACCGTTAGCAAAATGACGACAACATTGAAAAGACTCGAGTGGGCCCCGCAACCTCCCTCGTTTCTCAAGTGTCATAGCCCGTGAAGTCTCCAGTTCTCAGCTTCGTCGTAGCAGCCATACTCGTGAGTATTGAGGAGGGGCTTTGTCCCGTCCTAACGTAATGAATGGCATAAAAGAACTCCGCATCAACTCGGTTAGCTAGTAAGCCTTCGTGTTTACGTTCCGGCGTATTCGATACCAGAGTAACATTGTGCTTGTCGCCCGCGGGGGGGGGTCAGAAGTAAGTGTCGCTCCTCAAGATCACAACCCGGGACCGAGAAACCCCCTGGTAAAGAACAAGCTGTGTGTGATACCCCAAGGTTTTTAGGCTTTAAATTTTTTTAAATTTTATTTATTTGAAAAATTGAATTTTTTTTTTAAATTAAATTTAAAAAAAAATTAAATACAAACGAAGAAGATAGTTTAGAACGAGGATCAAAGTATTTTGGCAAAGTATTTAAGTACTAAATTTAAGAGTTTTGTCCAACCCTGCGGAAGGCATTCATCCCTCCAACGCGGAGGGTAGTTTCACAACTAGGGTCGAGGAGTAGGGGCTGTGAACATCACCGTGCAAGTACGAAGGCAGACCACGGCGACGCGCCGCTAAGGCGATTCTTCCGCCTCCACACGGCATTCCGACGACGAGAGGAAAACCAATCCACTTTTAGATTCGTAAACCGGCCAATACAGGGGAAAGGAAGGTGTTGTCTCAGGGCGATGTTTTACTTTTCGTTACGTAAAGTCTGAGACGCTTTAGTTTTTATGTACAATTGCATTCAGTACATTTTTATCAGGAAGAAGAAACGTCCATGATAACCAATAAATATTTATTCCAAAATTTTGAGGTTGGCATCGGTCCGTACAAATCAACTGCACACATTTGTCGGGGTGCTGACGGTACAATGGCTTCCACCGCTCCTTCATACCTGTAATTCGTCTGTTTCGTCCTTTGACATATATCGCGTTTATTAATTATTTGCTGATTTGACATCCCATATTTTTCCAATAACATCTTCCTCTTACAATAATTTCTATCTTATTACTACCAAATTGTCCGAGATATTCGTGAACAGTTGTAATTAAAGTTTTCTGGTGTTTGTCAGGAATACATATCCGATAATACAGTCCCCCTTTTCCAGCTCGATGTAACAAAATTCCCTCATATAACTTCCATTCCGGCGTCTGTTCTCCGTCCCCTGCGCCATCATTGTTATCCATAGATTGTTTATCTAAAAATCGTTTTTTAATTTGTTTCGCTTCCGTGCACTCCTCCTATATTTTAGCTAAATCTGTGATTGTCCATTACCGTCAAATTTCAGTTCGTTGTATGACGTTCAAATCTTCCTTTTCCATAGGAGTTCCATCTAAAATTCTAATCCTTGACCAATAATTTGGCAATATATTTTCCTGTTCTGTGCAATATTGAATGTCAAAATCAAATTGCTGCAGCCGTAAATCAGCCTACCATCTTAAAAGTCGATCATTATTAATATGACTCTGCATAAGGAACACTAAAGACTTGTGGTCAGTTAACGCAATGAACGCTCGTCCTATGAGTATAGATTTTAATGTCTGCGTTGACTCAATACAATCGCGAAAGCCTCACGTTCAGAAGTAGTAAAATTTTGTTCGCTGATTTTTAATACGCGGCTTTCTATCGCGACAATTCGCTGCTTTCTGTCTTCAGCTAATTGAAATAGTATCACGCCCATCGCGTAACCACTACTATGAACTTGTAGATGCAATCTTTATTAAAGAGCGGATATCTAATGACAAAAGTATTTTTGAACAATTGTTTTAGCTTCTCGAATGCTTCCTAACATTCTTTGCTCAATTTCCGTTGCTTTCTTTTCTTCAATAATTCTACAATAGGGTATATTACTTGAGAATACTTTTTACAAAGTCGGGAGTAATAATTGCAAATTCCTAACAAACGTCATACTCCTCTGTCGTCTCTTGGTCGTGGTATTTTCATAATTAGTTCCCGCTTCCTTTCTTGCATCATCATGCTGCAATTCGATATGACGTGCCCCATAAATTCTACCTGATGACTGGCAAAATGACATTTTTCAATGTTCAATTTCAAGTTGTACTTTTTACACAAAACCAAGCTCTGAAAGCTGAAACTAAACATAAATTCCAGGCTCAGTGTCATTTACCTAATACGCAGCTTATGCTGAAAATCCGATCGCACCTCACCAATCAAGACAACGCAACAATAATTCTCTAGAGAATGATCCCATGCGTCTTTCTAAAAAAGAACACGGCCATCCTATGCCCTCTCTACACATTTTCCATGTAATATGTTCGAGGCCGTGTCCATTTGCACAGCATTATGACACCAATCATGGAATATTACACTTCGTTGATCGGTTGTCCTAGCAACACGTATTCATTGACTTCCGATTTTGCAAACAATGCCGTTAGATGCCGATTCTATCGTTAAAACTAAACCCAGGGTTATTGGCTATTATTATTATTATTATTATTATTATTACTATTATTATTACTATTATTATTACTATTATTATTATTATTAATATTATTGTTGTTGTGTTGTTGCTATTAAATTATTTAAAGTATCCACTTCAGTCTTAAAACAATCAGAACTAGGAATTATAGGAAGGAAATTACTGGAAGACAATGCAATCGTATCTGCTAGACATAAATTCAGAGACAAGAAACAACTATGCCACTAAAAAAAGTAAAACTTTTAATAGCGTCCCCTTCATCTAATATTAAGCACAAGAAAATAATGAGAGGATAGTCGTTTACAGCGAGAGAATGCACATGGAAAGTAATATTTCCTGACGGGCGGAAATAGAAGACAGAATACGAAGTTACTTCTGGTAAGAACAATGATAATTATGGTTTAACTAGACGGTGCGAAATGAGAAAATGGCAGTAAATGACAAGGCGCAAAAAGTGCACTTCTATTTTTTCTGTCTTCCATTTACGCAGATGGTTCATCAAAAAATACCCTCTCTCGATCTCAGAAACAACTCATATTGAAATAGATGTTCGTGTATGTTCTGAAAATGTTGTTCAAACGCAAGCAGGATACCATATTTAGTGATTGTTGATTATATGAATACAATATTTCCGTTACGTATCTGATTTTGTGGTATAGCTTCCAGAGTATAAACCAAGTCAATGTAGGATTTTTTGACTTCCTTATAGTCATGTGAGTTTCTTTCTTTACTTTTCCGGTACTAGTTCTCACATTTAGTGCAGTTACTTTGAATATTTTAAAAATAAGTTGTATTTTAATTATTAATACTGCAATTAAATTTGAAGGGACTTGGTGGAAGAATAATATAACTATACATTCATTACGTATACATTGATCTACAATCAAATATATTACAAATAATAAATAATTTTGCAAGCCTTTTTAGCACTCTGCTCCACTTAACAGGTTTTAATGATTTGTAAAGTCTCTTTTTTATATGAAATTCACATTACTTCACTTCTTAACACTGCACAATAATAATAATAATAATAATAATAATAATAATAATAATAATACTTTACAGCTATAAATAATAATAATAAATAACTATAAATATATAAATAACTTAACTAAATAACTTAAATAACATAAATAACTTTACAGCTCAACAGACAGACAGCTTCAACATCTCCTTGAAATAACACGAACTTTTTCTGAAGATATTCATATGAGTTTTGGTATTGACAAATGTAAGACCCTTCACGTAGACAAAACTGGAAAGTTACAAAAGATGGACAGTACACTCAGTGATCAAACGACAATTCAGGCAATGGGCGATGAAGAAATATATAAGTATTTAGGATTCGATCAAGCAGCAATCACAGACAACAAGGCAATCAAACAATCTCTAACAAAACTGTACAAATCAAGAGTCACTGCACTCCTGAAAACCAAATTAACAGGTTATAACATGATAAAAGCAATCAACACATTTGCAGTACCAGTATACACGTACTCATTTGGAATTATACCATGGAGCGACACAGACCTCAAAGATATCCAGAGACTTACCCGCACAATTTTGACAAAATTCAGACATCACCATCCAAATAGCGCAATAGAACGAGTGACGCTCCCACGAAGTGAGGGAGGAAGAGGCCTAATAGATCTAAAGAACTTGTGCTACAAACAAATCCATTCATTAAGGAACTTTTATTATAAGAAACAGGCAACCTCAGAACTACACGCTGCAATAGTTCAAGTAGATACTAAATTAACCCCTCTTAACCTTAACAACAAACAGCTGGACATTTCTCCGCCGGTTACAGACAATAACTGCAAAATTGACACGTGGTCAAGAAAGGAACTCCAAGGATGCCATGCAAATGATCTCAAGTAACCTCATGTAGACTCAAAAGCTTCAAACATTGGCTAAAATACGGTAATCTGTTTGGCGAAACAGAGGGGTTCATGGTCGCCATACAGGATCAAGTGATCAACACTAAAAGTTACAGGAAGCATATCCTCAAACAAACAATAGATGACAAATGTAGAAAATGCCATACAACAGTTGAGAGCATACAGCACATCACATCAGGATGCAAATTAATGGCTCATACAGATTACACCTATAGGCACAATCAAGTTGCAAATATCATTCACCAGAAACTGGCAGCGAAATCCAACCTACAAGAAATGACCTGCCCATATTACAAATATGTTCCCGTAACTGTACTTGAAAATTCAAACTTTAAGTTGTACTATGACAGAGAAATTATTACAGATAAAACTATTCACCATAACAGACCAGACATAACTTTTGTAGACAAACGGCAAAAGATTGGTTTCCTGATTGACATAACTATTCCACAAACAGCTAATCTCCAAACAGCACATCCAGAAAAAATAACAAAGTATACAGAACTAGCAACTGAAGTCAAGGCACTATGGCATCTCCAAAAGTTCATATTGTTCCTCTGGTCATTTCGTGCACAGGAGTTATACCAAATAACATCCATAAAAATCTGGAACTTATTCAAATACCAAAATATACCTATAAAATTATGCAAAAATCGATCATCTTAAACACATGCAGGATTGTTCGAAAATTCCTAAATTGCGACGAAACGAATTGACCTGTGTCATGGTTATTAACCCGACACAAAGTCAAATAAAAAGCCGGTGAATACCGAGAAAAACAATATATAATAATAATAATAATAATAATAATAATAATAATAAAAAAATAATTTAAATAAATGTAGCTGCAATAAACAAAGATGAAATATACAAGCACCTAGGTAACAAATTTATTTGATTTTCTCACGCTGGAAAACACCCTGTTCAAAGATTGTCATTGGAAAACTATTTTATTGTTTAGTTCGATTCGCCAAAGAAATGTTTAAACTTGTACTTTCTGTATTCTTCTGTGTCAGACATATGTACAAAGGAAAATAACTGATACAAACAATCAAATGATGAATTGCGTTAATTGAAACAGTATGTAGAAAAAAAACAGTATTTTCCGTGCATTAGTTTGCACCTTGGTCTTCCTAGGTCTTTATTAATTATTTTGCTTACATATAATTTTCAATTATACATGTACTTTTATTATCATGTATGTTGTTATTGTTGTTGCTATTATTATTGTTGCTGTTGTTTTATTATTATTATTGTTGTTGTTATTATTATAGCGTTTGGAATGGCTCAAGGGCAGTGTACTAGCTTCCAATGCTGTGAACCCCGGGTTCGATTACCGGTCCAGGCAAAAAAATATAGTTGTAGCTTTTATTTAAGGTCGCCCCAGTTTCTGTAGCTGTGTGACGAAGAAAAGCTCAAGCAGGCGGATTTTGCTAGTTACGGTGAAGAGAATAGGTCATGTTCGCCTGATGTCGCTCTTACCCCCAAACATGGGAATTTAACTAGGCCCAGACAAGGGGGACTACCCACCGAAAACGCCAAATATATTATTATTATGATTGTTACTATTCTTGTTACCACCGTATTTTTATCACACCTAGTAACATAATTGAGAATCTGTTTGAGATTCTGCTCCTCAGCGCCCAATGGTGGTGGCCCTCCTGCCGGGGCGGGGCGGGCGTTGTTTTCCTCAAGTCAAGAATTGGAGGAGATCCCAATCTCGGCGGAAACTGCGATGGCGCGCAGTGGAAAGAAATGGAGGCATCGGTCGTTCCGCGGAAACGCTCGCAGCGCCAGCAGCGGCGTGTCGCATCCGCCGCCCACAAACAATAAGCGGCGCTTGCGCCTGGGCGCGCGGCGCGAGGCGGCGCCTGCCTCCGGGGCCGTTGCGCCACGCCCCCGCGCTCGCGGCTGCGGAGGCTGCCAGCCCACGCCCCTCCTCTCTTGCCATTTTTATACTTTAATTTTATTTTTTACATTTTTATTTTATTTTCATCTCCAGTAGCCTTCGGAAGGCGGGATTGATTTTTTCGTGTTTCCGGGCGCGTCAACTGCTTCGGTCATTAGTCCCGTAAGTGTAATGCATTTTTTTCTCGGGAGGTACCTGAGATCTTGGGAGGTACCTGAATGGCGAGATCCGGCGCCGACCTACTGTAGACTAGTGATGTTTTCCCCAACCAGGTATCTCCCACCATCAGGGCACCGCCTCAGCTGGGACAAGCTCTAAGCTCCCGGCCGGTCTCTCGACATGAGTGGTAGTGTAGTGCATGTTGGTGTAAGTGTTTGCGTAAGAGTAAAGGGTGAGGACTGGACAAGGAAGAGGAAGGAAAGATCGCGCGTGGTCAGTGGCTGGTTTGTTAGGGTACTGCTCCAGCATTCGCCTGGTGTTGATCGTAAAAAACACGGAAAACTGCCGATGAGAGCAGTCGGTCTTTAGAATTCTCCTCCAGAGACGCCATCTCTTTGTCCTGCCCATTCTGGCCTTCCCCTGGGCTGGCCTGCACCTGGAGAGAACTGCTCCCGCCCTACGTGGCACCTCCTGTGATGTTTCGTCCTGTTCCCTCCTGTCTTCCGTCGTGTTCCTGCCTCGTCTTAAAGTTGCCTCGCCTTGTTCTCTAATCCTCCCATCTCATGTTCTTTTCTCTGTTAGCCTAGACCTGCTCCAGTTCTACACATCTTCTAAACCTCCTTGCGCTTCTCTCGCCTCCTTACGTCTATCCTGCGGAACCAGGAACGCCGAAATAACCCTACACTCAACTGCTCTGTGTGTCAGGTATTACATGGGATATAATAATAAGGAATCCGTTCATTGCAAGAGCAATTTGTAGATGTCAAAACCAGGCCATGACAAATTTATCAACATTTGCGTTTCCTTGAGAAAATGGGAATATTCCACACCTTACTAGCAATTTTACACCCAATATAAGGGAAATTTTGTAGTCTAGAAAACGATAAAGCGTGTAATTTTACGTACATTTTTATGTTCAACCCTTCAATCAGTAATAGGAAATGGTAATAGAACCTTGCAGGTTCCTTGCTGGCATTTAATGGCGTTTCTATAAGACCTATCAAAGACAACAAAAACGATCGAACTGACATGCTGTCCTCCAAGAAACCCAGTATATCAGCAACCGGTCTACTGGACTTGACGCTTACTAGTCAATTTTACGATATCTTAGTCTTAAATTCACATACGAGATCCCTCTCTATGAGAATGATTGGCTCATATCCATGAGTCTGCGCTAATTGCCCCTAATACCCGCAAATGAGTTAATCACCGTTCTAGCGTGCCACCTTCGCACTACGTCGCGCGTACCCACACTTGTGGGAGTCATCCTTGAACCGATGGCTCCGGTCTATTAGAGCAATCACCATACCTGTTCTCGTGGAACACTCCACCGGGCTCTTCAACTTGAACCCGTCACCTTCTGTCGAGCAGAGCGCCACGGGCGGCCGGTCGTATACGTTGGCGCCGCCCTCCGTCCCACCCCTCCCCGCCCGACCCCGCCCCGCCCCACCCTCTGCCGATCGGCGAGGCGACCTTGCGCGCCCGCGCAAGCAACGCACGTGCCGACTGCATAGGCGGTGGCCAACACTACAGAGGCTGCAGATCAGTGTTGCCAGATTCCGCATTTTTCGCTGTTTCTTCCGTCTTTTACGTTGCATTCCGCCCCAATTGCCAGAAATTCCGCCATTTTTCTCGACGACGATTTTCTCCGCACTGTGTATGGTTATCTGTCGCAGACTCCACCAACTATCCAACGAGTCTACATAAGTGCGTGCTTTTTCAATATAAAATTTTCTTAGTTTCCGAATGCGCCACTACTGATAGCTCCCTCTGGGGGATTCCTGCAGAATATTCCGCATTTTCGCGGTTCCTTTTCCTCATTCCCACTTTCGGCATCTGGAAACACCGCTGCAGGTCAAGGAACAGATGAGGAAGTAGCGGTGAAAGGAAGGGGTCTTCCTGCAAAGGGTGATGGTGCGGAAGGGGAAACGGTTATTTAATATTAATAGAGAACTAGAAATTTATTAGAACTAAGTTGTCAAATTTTAATTGTAATTGTTTGTAATCGTTTTTCACTGTTCAAATAAAATTGTTCTGTTATATCCAAAAAAATAATTGTTCAAAAATTCTATATGCAATAATGTTGTCCACCAAGCATTAGCTCAATGCGAATTTTAATAATTATCTATATATCTACCTATACATCATTAATTTCTAATGCACGCAGACATTGAATGTCGTCGCCTTGGAGGTGAAGGGTCCTAACCCACAAAATTAAAAGTTGAGTCATTCCCATTCACTGAATCTAGAAGCTCTCAAAATTGTTCTTCTTGAATATATTTTAACAAAAAATTGAGTGAAACCAAAAAGAGAACTTTCTGGAATTAAAAATAGTGTTATTACAAGTGCACGAAAATTTCAAATCGCTGTATCTCAAAACATGCTCATTGTGAATTAGGTCCATTCACCTCCAAGGTGACGAAGTGTTCTTTGCAGCTTCTAGACATGTGAAAGATGCCTATGATTTCTTTAGATACTCAAGAACTCAGAAAAAAAATTAATTTAATGAAACGGTTTCGATTTTGACTGAAAAACGCAAATATTTCTTCTTCTCATCATGAGGTTAGGTTTTCGCTTGTCGCGCTTCCTTGGTTCCATCTTTCTAGACATCTTGTCCTCGGGCGCCCAGGCTTCTTTCTCCCTCCCGAGCCGTTCGATGAGATTCGCCTTGCAACCTGCCTTCATCCATTCTCATGCTATGTTGTTACCTGGAATTCATATATTCTTACGTTCTATTTTGCTAGTTGGATATGTTAAGTTCCTTTCTGATATCAGTATTATTTTTCTGTACATCAAAATAGATTCAGCAATTGATTGCATTTCAGCCCTCTGATTAATTTTTTTTTTTTTTTTTTAAAGTTGATACAATTTAATTAATTTTTTTTTTTAAATCATTAAATTAAATTTTTCAACTTTGCTCTTGATATGTATATGAAAATGGTATGAAATATATTCCAGAAAATTAAAATTAGTTTCGTCTTGTATAATTTTATTATGTATTGTCAATGTCGATCTTATAGGGTTTGTTCCCTCAATTTACAGAACTTTTGTTTTTGTAACGGAAATGTATAAATTGTACTCGTATGTTTTTATAACTTTCTGGAGTTCAAAGAGAGCTCATTGTAGTCCATTTTGATTATCTGGTTGCTTGATCATCTGCGAATAGTACTGTTACCATATTTTACGTTACAAATCATGGATATAAAATTGTATCATCAATATCCATCCTCTTATGTCTTCGGCTATGTATAATTGAAATAAAAATGGGGTCAGACTACAGACTTGTCTTAATTCTTAAATTGTCTTCTCTCTTCTTTCTTCGTATTGTTAATCATGTTCGTGTTTTCTTCTTCATGTTCCCAAATATTTGATAGTGTTATTCAATCTTTTCTCATACTGTGCTTACCGACTGAAGTCTCAAACTCATCCTCAGTCACGTCTGATGTCATTCGGTAGCAAAGTTTAAGGAATAGGTCGCTAGCCATTAAATATTTACTAATTTTGTAATTGCGTTATGGAGAAGCAAAACTTTTTATATACTTGGTATGTAAAGAAATGCAGAAATACTGAGATATAACAGTAACAATCGACCGCTATCCTCATTCTGTTGGTGATGGTGAGTGGCAAGGCGAAGTCACAGGCCGACCTTTGTGAACCTGTCCCAGCACATACGTAATGGAACAGGCGACTTAAATTGTCGTAAAGGAGTCAAAGTGGAAGGTGACGTACTAGAAAAAATCTCCAATGGAAATAGAGAAGAAAAAGTAGTATATGACGATGCATAAAACGAAACGATAAACACAAAGTTCGAGGGGTTTATGCAGAGTCAGCCAAGACAAAGTTGATAGTAATTACTTGGCCGCTAGGAATAATCTAAAGCTATAATGACTACTACGGGTAAAGAAACTACGAAAAAATAATTGAGTGAAATAAAATTTCGGTAAAAGAACGTATGTCTCAGTGATAATTTCACAAGGAAGTGTTCTGAGGGCAGTAAAATAGTTTTTACGCGTTTAACTCTCCTGAAATTCTTAAATAACACGTCGTTCTGAGACAATATATCTTTTACTGTGGTTTGAGTTTTCCCCTCGACCGTATTTAATCACTCTTCAGCAACATTGATCGCGAATCATATTGTAAAAAACTTCGCTCCTATCATACATAACCATGTGATAGTAACCACGAGCGACGACGGTCATCGTGGGAACTCCTAGCCCTAGCCCTTTCAGCACAGGAAGCTCTTTGAGTGTCGACGGCCAAGCCGGGAGGACCTTCCCAGTGCAAGGTCACCACATGGCGGCCAGACTTCCAAACTTCCTTAGAGAGTCGGAGGCTGACAGCCACATGGGAACAAACAAAGGCAAGCGAGTACGAAGCCTTTAGGGAGCTGTGAGCCAACTGAAAAGAGAGCTATTACCCTGGAACGTAGTGGTTTCCTCCTGCCTAGTAACAGGAGACGATGTTGAGGAACAAACAAAATAACGAGAATTCATTGAGAGGTCGAGATAAGCAGACTGCTTGGCAGATTCACGAGGCTGAGGCTGCGGATAGTTTATCAATTTATGGATTATCCATCACAATGCGCTCTCTTTGACCGAAGGATTAATAATAATAATAATAATAATAATAATAAATTTAAGAACCACTTCTAACTTGTAGTGCCACCCATATTATTATGAAAGAAGTAAATGACGAAATTATAGCAGCAGTTTTCCTTTCTGGTTCGAAGGACCAGAAAGAAAAATCAGAATTCCCACAATCCTCTCTGGCTTCTCGAAAATCCCAATGCGGACACGCGCGTTCGCATTGAAAGATTTCCTTCCGCCCCATCAACAAAATTTGCACACCCGCTGTAATTTCGTTCTTTTTAAAAGAGATCTTGGGGAGAGCCAGCACTTGATTAAATAATTTGCTAATAGCAGTATCTGTAGATGATATGAGAAAAATCCTATTCTAAAGCAAGTAACCTGTAGCATTTATGTAATTTTCTCTTGGTATCTACTACTCCTAAGGTGTTTAGCTCTGATGTGAAGCATTCACAAACGTGTAATAAGTCATTTACGGATATTACCTACATTCACACATAACCATTTATCAACTTGGGATGATTTCTTTAGATGATTCTTCCATATTTTCGTTTTTCATAATTACGAAGAAAATTATACTCTTCGAAAACACAAGATAGAACTCAGCCGTAGTGCAGAAATATCGTTTTTTGCTAATCAGTTTTATTAACTGTTTAAAACATTCCATGTCGACAAAATTTCGTCTGATGATTATACGCTGATATCTATCTCTCAAGACAGAAATCGGTTACAGTCCTAATTGTTCCTTCTAGCAGACATAAACGTATGTTCCGTTAAGAACAGTAATTTCAGTATTTCTTGTAGGAGCAGCAGTGGTAAGAGCTAGTATTATTACATGTCTATACTCATGAGCTAATACCGTGAATATATGTATGTAGACTCTTTTCAAACATAATTTTAATTCGGGTTGATACTGAAGAAATGAGTATTAGTGAAACTCCAGTTGAATTGATGAAAATATTAGTGTTAGTGATGTATTATTGATATGTTAGCTAATGGAATAGCATGCCTAAAAGCTATCTGATGCTCTTGAAGCAAAGCTGATAAGATGGCTTACTTTCGTAATAAAATTTTTATTTCCTACCTTGGAATATAAATTTATTTTAATCCGAAGGAAATACTTATCCAAACTTTGATACAGAAGACGTTCTGGAATATGTTAGCAATCCTCCCAGCGTTTCTATGGCTGCGATTCACATAGACGAGAACTTCAATTTTCTTTGGACGGAACAAGGGTAACCGAATGGAATACCCTTACTTCATGAAGGGAGTGCTCTCAGTTTGTTTGGTTCTCACAGAAAACTATTATTAATATACTAGAAAACTCACTAGGGAATAAAGAAAAAAATTGATAATTTTGCTATTGTACGAAAATTGTCGTATTTGCCCTGATGATATTTACTGGTATGGGAGACTGAAATACCTTTTTGAAAAGGCTCTTTGGATTCCAATGTACCTTTAATCAGATATACTAGGCAAATCGGAGGAAATGAGATAGTTTTTCATTCCTTTCTTTACCTAGATAGAAAGTGCCCAAGTTCCATTTATTCCTCCATGTACACTTTTCACTGCACGAATAGTATTATACAGTACCAACCACAGTCCAGCCACAGAGACTGCCACACTTTTTTGCGGAAGCTACAAATTGCTCTTGCTCACACAGGGAATCGAAACTGGACCCTTGAGCACGAATACCCTGCACGCTAGCCAAGAACCATTCAAATCATGAACGTACGTAAAAAGCGGAAACGGGCCTTTCCTGTCCACACCCGAACATTTTGAATTGGACCCCGCAGAACTGCTTTAATAAACATTTATTTTAAGATGTTCGAAATATGATTCATTCCAGATTTTCCTTTTTTCGTAAACTGACAATTTGGAACATTGTTGTACACTTGAGGAAGAGACCCTCCAGGTCATCTCCAAGCCATAGAAATCTTTTAACATAAAATAAACTCTATTATAAAATACACAATTTCATTCTCCTTTCAGTTTATTTTATTTACTTATTTATTTACTAATATAATATGTCATATGTAAATAAATAAGTTGAATGGAAATGTGTATAAGAGAGTGCAGCCCTATAATTTTCGCCTCTTGTTCGTCAGTGTCCGTCTTCCGCTTGGGGCGCTGTGTGCAGCAGCGGCGCCTTACGTCACCGCGCGCGCGGAACAATGAGGCGGTGCAGCGCGCAGCCTAACGACGCGCGGGCACATCGATCACGCGCCGCGCGCACGCCGCCGTCACGCACGCGTGCGCGCACCGCACACTGCGTGCGCCTCTTGCGCCGCCGACGCCGTGCGGCCGCGGCCCAAACCGCCTCCGCCCCCGCCCCCGTCCCGCCCCTCCCACACCCCGCTCCCACCCCGCCCCCGCACCGCCCCTCCCCCGCTACGGCCCCGCCGCTCCCGCCCTCTCCCCCCGTCCCCGTCTCGCCCCCGTCTCCGCCCGTCCCACGCCCGCCTTTCTCCGAAAGCGCCACTTCGACGCACAAGAGCAGTAACCGATCATTACGTCTCCCCGTTCTTAAGTCTTAGGTGGCTCAGAGCAACAACTGATGTCATTGCTGCGCCTTCGTACTAGGGTTCAAGTTCCGACAATGGCAGGATTTTCGAAACTAGCTAGAAGATAACTCAGCCGAATCTGGTCTCTGTGTGGTTGAGAATTTTAGCGGCCGGCTGTTTTCCGTGGTTTCTCCTGCCAACACCAGACGATGCCGGACACTGACAAATGGGCCACGGATCGCGCGCGTGTTCATCTTTCTTTTCCTATCTTCACCTCTTACTTATACACATTTACACGCACTGCACTACCACGTATGTCGAGGCACCAATTAGGAGCTTAGAATTTGTCCCGGCTTACGCGGTGCCCCGCTGGTGAGGTATTCCTGATTCGCTATTTCAGCCACAAGCCGACATGTAGGTCGGCGCAGGATCTCATCATCAAGCGGGAGAAAATCACTTCCACCTCTCATGATTAAAAACGTGCTCTATTCTTTTCACACTCATGACCATAGCAATTGACGTGCCCGGAAGCACGAAATAATTAATCAGTTATTTCAAAGACCGTACTATCCAACATGCTTCATAGGATCAAGTTCTATGTCACACTTGAATGTTCTCTGCTAGTCTAAAGGAGTCTTTCTTCAATTATTTGTTTCACACAACTTCTTGAAATTATAAACACCATTTATTTGGATTTGATAAATCAGGAGTTTCGTCTTCAATTTATACAATTGAAGCTCAATAACCAACTATTTATTTGCACTCGCTTATTTGAAGAGTAAATCCCTGATGCTCACACTTGGCATACAGATAATACAATTCACAAATTGTGTACCTGTTGGTCGAAACCTTCCGCGCGGACGCCATTGGTCGACGATGAACGCTTCGCTTACTCACGGACTTGACGAAAATTGACATGATTATTCGATTTCTTTCCTTACAATGTAATTTTTTATAATTCTGATCTTTCCAAACAAAATTTATTCTTGAAATCAATCTTCTCGAGACACCTTCGTCTCCGTTGTTACGCTACGTCCCATATTCATTAAGCACCAGCCGTATACATTTTTGATTGGGTCTCCATTCCACCTAAAGTCGTGTTTTCACAGTCGCAAGCAAGTTATTGTCTGGGCGATACAAGCGCTACAAAATTATACCATTAGTACACCGCCGAACCATTATAATCCTCGCAAATATTACATTAGTTGGGACAAAGGACTAGTGGATCGAATCTAAAATACTTAGCATGAACTAACAGTAATTTATGTTCTTTATATGAACGTTTCGTTAAAACAAATTTAACCTCTTCAGAGACTCAATATAAACAGCAAAATTATACTTTTTTATTGTGTGAACAGTCAATAACAATTTTACTACAAAAAAAAGAACTTAACATAAGCCTTTAACCTAGAAAAATCTATATTTCTGAACATCATTTCGGAATGTTTTTTACAAATATGACACATCACTGGAACAACTGTAAACTGAGCAAATAATAATTATAAATATAATATGTGTATAACGTAATCAGTACATTAATTTAAGACAAATAAATGTTGATGATTATCTCAAATTAACACAGCAAAACTGAAAATGAACTGGCCACCAGGAACTTCCGGGAGGTGAGCTCCCCTCCCCCTCCATGGTTTTTTTTTCGTGTTTCCGGGCGCGTCAACTGCTTTGGTCATTGTTCCGTTAGTGTAGTGCATGTTTTTTCTCGGGAGATGGCGGTGATCTTCCCCCGCTAGATGGAGAGATCCGTCGCCGACCTACCGTCGGCTAGTGGGGTTTCCCCCTAACCAGGACTCTCCCATCATCGGGGCACCGCCCCAGCCGGGACGGCTCTAAGCTCCCGACCGGTCTCCCGGAATATGGGCTAGTGTAGTGCATGCTAGTGGAAGCGTGTGTGTGTGTAAGGGGAGAGGATAGGACAAGGAAGAGGAAGGAAAGATCGCGCGCGGTCCGTGGCCCGTTTGGTAGGGTACTGCTCCGGCATGCGCCTGGTGTTGATCGGAGAAACCACGGAAAACTACCGATCAGAGCAGCCGGCCGCTAGAATACTCCTCCAGATAGCAGCTGAATTCGACCTAGCTGAAAAGCTAGTGTCGAAAATTCTGCCGCCGTCAGGACTCGAACCTAGGACCTCCCTTCATGGTGGTGGCCGCCCTTTGCGAATGGTGTGAGGCGAGCGCGGCGTGGCTCCGCATGTTCACCTCCGGCGTAAAAACGCGTGTTCCAATAGAGCGTGTAGTCGCTGAGGCAATTATGGAGGGGCCGCGCGCTATTCATCACAGCCGCGCTGCCCTGGGCGACCTCATCGCGTCGAGTACTCGCCGGCGCATGCAGCGAGGCAACATGGCGCTCGGCGGGGGGAGGAAGGTGGCAATATATAGGGTCGTGCAAGAAGCCTAGGCGTGTAAGTGCAGTGAGTGTGAAGCAGTACTCAGACTGCAGGAGAGGCACAACAGCCCCAGACACTGCGGAAGACTACAAGCGTATCGAAAATAGTTAGTAAATCAAAACAATTGGGTTGCAAATTGTAGATTTGTACATATTTATATTAGGTAAAAACAATGTTAAATAACTACATAACTATTAGTATTAAGGTCTTCACAAAAATGGTGAAAAATGGTGAAGATTCGTGAATGGTGATTTTTATTCCGTCGTATACTCTGTTTTATTCTCTTTTAAATGCTTCAAACCGTATCTTGCTACGATTCTTAGTTTTTGAGAAAATAATTTCTTTCCAAAGGAATGCCAACTGTCAAGACCTTAGAGAGTGAATTTCAGATGCATTTTCCCAAAAAGCGAATTTTCAACACATTCATACACTTCAAACATAAATAAAAAACTATTAAAGATAATAATATAGTTCTTTTTGGGCATGTAACCCATAATTTGATCTAGTGAATGAACTAAAATAGTTAATTTGTCACTAGAATTTCAGTTTGATGAATAGAAATATTCTGAAAAAATTGTTTAACACTTTTTTCTCAAATAATCAACTCCAGACTGTTTAGTTTTCACAGTATCTTTACCATTCTAGTTCATTCACTAGAATATTCAACTGTAATTAATTTTAAAAAATAATTATCAAAATATATGAGTTTGTTGAAGAGTTATAATGTTGGAAGTAAAACCCAGCATTTTTGCCAATTATTTATAAAAAAAATAAATTTTGGTTTAAATGTTTGATATCGAAAAGCATAAAAAAATCAAATGTACAAAGGAATACAAAATTGTCCCAAAATTGTAGGACTTTTGTCTTAGACAGCTACTTTAAGTAGCTTAGTCAAAAAGTAGTCCCTAAGAACTAAAATGTGAACACTGAAAAGTTCTATGTGGCCAACAGAGAAGAACATGTTTCTAACGTAAACATTTTTAACGAAAGCAAAAAGATATAATTATACAATAACATGATGGAAACTGAAATTTTAACATTTGGGGTTCATTCACTAAGAATTAATACAATAAATCAAAGAAGCATTCTCCTTTTATAAATACTTCCACCACAACCATCACCAGTACTGCCATATCGACTAAGGTTCGTATTTATAAACCTCTGCCAGGGGCCTGCCAGGCCTAGCAGGCTGCCAGTGTTCGGTTTTGCGATTTATGAGCGGTCCCCAACAACTCCCAATCGCCCTTTCTCCTCCCAGCAAGCCCCCGGATGGCAGGCCCCTAAGAGCTCTGCTGAAAGACCTTCATAAACACGACCCTACGACTATTATTATCTCTGCTACATCACCGGCCCCGACATCATCGTCACCTTCACCTCCACCTCATCAACGACCGGCACAGCCACTACAGCACATACCACCGCTACAAACTCTAGGCGGCTGCCGAGGTTTCCTCTCGTGACAGTCGGCCGTTCGTCCGGCGCGCTCTCGCTCCGGTTGCGTCAGCCGCGCAGGTAGATCGTGCGCGCTCCGGCCGACGGATCAGCGGGCGGCGCCGCCCCACATCGCTACGCACATTCCTGCAGGGCGCCCCCGCCTCGCCTCGGCGGCTACGACGCCCCCGGGCACACGGCAGACGCGGGTTCACGAGAAAGAACTGACGGGTATTTTTATTTTAAAAATGTACATAAGAGACAAAAATTTTAAATATATAATATAATTTTAATAATATGGTTGCCTTGCTCGCCGATTTTTGGATATACAGGTGATTCCCGTAACTTTATCACCCCCTGTAATTTTTGAACGGTTTAAGTGATTGCAATGCAGTTTTCACAGAACTGCATGAGGGAACGCGACTAATTCATTCTCATTTTATCACTTGTATTTTACGAGACGTTGAGGAAACTTTGTGTTTTTCAAATGGAACTATACATATGTTTTAGTCTATCATGATAAGTGTAAAAAGACGAATCCAATAATATAGATTTTTATATATATTAGACAAGCATTTTTTGAGTAATTTTGATTTTTTTGCGCCCCATGCGCTTGTTAGCAGGGAGATCGCAGCGAGACCTCGAGTGGCACATTCAAAATATCTGTTAAATACGAGTCGCGAAAAATCAAAATCACTCTAAAAATGTTTATCTAACATATGCTCTCTCTCTCTTCTCTCTCTCTTTATATAATATAAAAATATATATATTGTAACACACACCCTTCATTGGTTCTTTTACGCTCGTCTTGATAGACTTAAATATATGTATAGTTCCATTTGAAATACACAACGTTACCTCAATATCTCATAAAATACAAGTGGTAAATAGAAACAAGAATACATCAATTAGCCCATTCTTCCATGCACTTCAGTGAAAACTGCATTTAAATAACGTCAACCGTTCAAAAATTACAAGAGGTGCTAAAGTTACGAGACTCATTCTTTATAATGTTACGGATTATCTTCGATATTAATTCTCAGATATATAATGAAGAAGAATCGATGTAAATACTTTTTGAATGTTCATGTTTTTATTATCAAATTAAACGTAATTGTCTCAGTCTCATTAATTTAGTGGTAACTATTCGGTAATTTAAAGTATGTTACCACTTTAAACCGCCCCCAAAAAAACACGCCTTTTTGAGAATTGTCTTAGAATGTTCTGAAATGCTTCGGAGATAATGGTCACATGTCTGCCAGGAGACCGCTACTTAATACACTCAGAATAATGGACGGGAAAAGACTAACCGTAAGTGAAAGACGGACAACCAATCATATAGACACACTTACAGGAACACACACACACACGTACAACTCCAGGCTAACTGATTTTCAAACGTAGCATTTGTTGTAGACTTGTCAGTTTTATTTTCTTTTACGGATATTCACCAAAGTTTAGGTGCATAAGAGAATAGATTTGTATCCAAGAAACCTAATAAACTTCTATGAAAATTAATAGCCTAGATTTCAAAAGGATTTTTCTTACCCACTTGCGAAAATACACGTATTAACACAAACAAGTATTATATACGCGTAAGAAAAGTACTTTTTTAGATTTATTCTTACGAATTTGGTTACTTTCATTTTCACTTATTGATCATTATTCGTTATACATTCGTTAGATAAATATGTAGATGTTGGTTTATTTGTTTGATCGTTCAGTACGAGAATCGATCTACATTAGAAAAATCATAGTAAGAAGATTAGAAGATCTGATGTAAGATTTTGAGTAACAGTTTATTAATGGTCTATCCATTTAAGTACTAGTTATTGAGTGCAAGTGATATTTTTAAGAATATCGACTACTAAATCCATGGACATTTTAGGCCAGTCAACTACGTGTATCTAGTTCTATCGCAATAAAAAGAAAATAATTTACAAGACCTGATTGGCAAACGCATTGGATAACTGTTTCCTAACGTATATCCTTCTCTGTAAATGTCTCAAAGAAAATTTATTACAGCTTCTTCCCTTTAAGTTTTTCCATTGCACGATATTAAAGTTATCTCTTAGTGCTGCAGACGTACCGACTGCAAACGTGTATGAGGTTGTGACCTTTCAAATGAGGGATATCTTATACTAGGAAGTTTCCTAGTTTCGACTGCCGACAGTGGCGGTTTTTCGACTTCAGATAAATAGCTGGCATAAATCCAATCACGAGATAAGAGTTATAAAGTAGCCTGGAGCATCATCATCAACTTAAACACCCCACGCGAAACTAAAATATGACTATATTAAAAGACGCCATTTCGTTTTCTCAGTGTAGTGAATCAATTCCTTCACGTAGAGTACGGTAAGGGAGAAGAGCCATAAAAATATTGTAGACGTTCTGCAAGCGCCTTTTTGATAAAAATAAATAAAATTTCAAGGTGGATTTCAGTACAGCCAAGTATTGGCTCAACTTCAAGCCGTTGCGTGGCCAACCTTGTGTTCTGCTTGAAATTATCCGACTTAGGACATGAACAATGGCAATGTAAGGCGGTTTCAAATTTCTTAAGGAACTTATGTAAGCTGGAGTTGCTATCTATCGTAATGCGAATACAAAGTATTTCTACAAAATTGTGAGTTAAGTTAGTAAACAAGCTTTTGTGCAACTTTATTGACCTTTCCGTTCTATTTGCTCACCTGTTTTCTCTTATATTTTTTTAATATCTTAAAAAGTTCATAAAATACGTTATAATATTTAGTAGCTTTTAATGTTTTACGAAATTGTTTCATTTTGAAAACTTGCAAATATTTTGGAATGCAAAATGTTTCTTCTAAATGTTCCGTTAACAGTTCAAGAAATATTATAGACCTTTAAATAATCGCTGACTCAGGTAGCTGACTCAGTGAGCTCGGATTTTAACCTTGTTGTCGCTGCGGGGATCCAAGTAGTACAGGTTTGTAGTTCAGTAGAAGAAATGGATATCGTTACCACTGCAATCTCCTAAATAACACTATTACCTAAAAAATCATACATTATCATGTAATTCACTTACCGCGTAACATAAACTAACAAATCAGATGTAACGAAAATAATTCCTTACAGCTGCTAGCAGAGAAAACGAACAAGCATAACGAATTTTAATTACACTTTGTGATATGTGATGACAGTAAAGAAGTAAATTCCTTATTGTTTATAACCTTAATTATCGGTGGCATCAATTACCTGATATATAGTTACACAGGCAATTATGTATTTTTATAATGATAAAAATAGTTCGTTAATTTAACATTATATACATCATTAGATTTAAAAAATGTAAATATTTGTATGTGCTGTATTATACATATTCGTATTTTCAATACAATTTAAAATATTTAATATTTTTTTTAGTTATAATTAAGCTATTGCTACCAAAACCATTCTTGAATGTGTTCAGATTTTACTTTTCATTCTTGTCTGCTGGTAGTTTATTCCATGAATTTACTCCTCGGTTTACAATCAAATGAGAACGCTGTTGAATCGTTGTTCTTTCTTTTACCAATTTCTTCGCATATCATGATAGCCTTGCATCAAATACCTTCGTGAAAAATTAGTCGAATTCGGGAACTTCGTAACACCATTAATAATTTATGTCTGTATATTATTCCCACAATACCTTTCCTCCTGTAATATGAAAATGAAAAATGATTTTAAAAATTTCATATTTCATTTCTTCCAGTAGTTTTTCAATATTTAGAACGTACAATGATTACAATGAAGGATTTTTAGAAGGAAAGCGATGACAGGACATGGACTATCGTGAGAAATATAACCCTCAGAGAAAAGTATTAAGATATGTTACATTACGTACTCATAACTTAATGTTATCGAAAATTTATGTACATTTCATGATCTGCCGGACTCGCTTCTTAACCAGGGCGCGATATCGTTCCCAACGGTCACCAACCTTTCACCGACACGTCGTCACCAAATGGAAAGACATCCAACCCAGCGCGACCAATTTCCTCTCCGACAATGTTTTTTTCTTTTTTCTCTGTTTTATTTTTATTTTCTCTTTTTTATTTTTTCCTTTTTTATTTTTCTCTTTTTTATTCTTTTTCTTTTTTCTTCTTTTTCTCTTTTTTATTCTTTTTCTTTTCTTCTGTTTTCTTTTTTTCAAAAGTCGCGAATTTTCACAAAGCGCCGTTTCGTCGGCGAGCGAATGGCAATCGGCGCCGCTCTCCCTCCCGCCTGCCACGAACGCCCTCGCAGAGAGCGCAGCGCGCGGAGCCGGAGCGACCCCTTGCACGCGGCGCAGCGCAGTCAGCCCCGGGGCTCGACGCACGGCCGCCCGGCGGCGGCTGCAGCCCACGCCGCCAAACCGGTCCGCTGCCAGTGCAACGCGACGCCGAGAAAGTGTCCGAGCGGGCCTTAAGCGCTGTGACGGACACGGTCTCACAACAATCTTACACTCTACGTGGATCTACACCAAACGGTTCAGGCAGACTTCATGGTCTCTTTCGAAGGATAATATTCCTAGAACCAGTGTCACTTAAAGTGCTTTAATATTCAAATTTTATTCATTGATTTTTTCGTGTTTCCGGGCGCGTCAACTGCTTCGGTCATTAGTCCCGTTAGTGTCGTGCATGTTTTTTTCTCGGGAGATGGACGTGATCCCCCCCCGCTGGATGATGAGATCCGGCGCCGACCTACCGTCGGCTAGTGGAATTTCCCCCTAACCAGGACTTTCCACCAGCGGGGCACCGCCCCAGCCGAGACAAGCTTTAAGCTCCCGACCGGTCTCCTGGAATATGTGGTAGTGTGGTGCATGTTAGTGTAAGTGTGTGTGTGTAAGGGGAGAGGATAGGACAAGGAAGAGGAAAAAAAGATAAAGGAACAATAGCGCACGGTCTATAGCTCGTTTGGTAGAGTACTGCTCCGGCATTCGCATGGTGTTGATCGGAGAAACCACGGAAAACTACCGGTCAGAGCAGCCGGCCGCTAGAATTCTCCCCAGACCGCGACTTAATTCGACCTAGCTGAAAAGCTAGTGTGGAAAATCCTGTCGCCATCAGGACTCGAACCTAGGACCTCCCGGACAGAAGCGCTGCAGTGACATCAGTTGACGCACTGAGCTACCGCTACCGGTCAAATTTTATTATAATAGGTCTATCCATTGACTTGTAATATTTGATATTTTACAATTTATTTCTTGATATGCTCAAAAATTCCTCCTTATAGGACAAAATTATAAGCAATAATAATCTTTTACTTTTTATTGTTATCTAATTTCCATACAATGGATCTGCCCGGGAGGTCCTAGAGTTCGAGTGCCGACGGAGACAGGACACGAGCTACATCGCTGGGTCGAATTCAGCCGCTGTCAGCAGGAGAAGTCTAGCGGACGGCTGCTCTGGTCGGTCGTTTTCCGTGGTTTCTCCGATACGCCCAAGGCGAATGCCGGAGCAATACCCTCACAAACGGCCCCGCGCTGCGCGCGATCTTTCCTTCCTCTTCCTTGTAAGTAATAACCCTTTATTTACACCCAATTCCACTGACATGCATGTCATGCATTCATGCACTTCCACTACCACACATGCCGGGAGCTTAAAGCGTGTCCCGCTGGGGCGGTGCCCTGCTGATGGGAGATGCCTGGGTGGGGAAAATTACCGCAAGCCGACGTAGTTCGGTGCCGGATCTCGTCAACCAACGGAATGGGTTGACATATCACCGCCACTGCCCGCTATAAAAAAATGTGCACTACACTTACAGGACTAATGACCTTAGCTGTTGATACACCCAGAATCACTAATCATTCAATATGAATCAATCAATGAAACGGTCGCTGTGTGTTGAGGTTCAGAGGGTATTTTTGCTTTCCAAGACGTATTGGTATCACTTCGACAATCTTAAAGGTTCTTTTGAGTTGCAACTTAGCTTCAGGGTTGGTTTTTTAGTGGTTTCACAGAGTTGAATAAAATTGGCACAGGTGACGAGGAGAGAAAGGCAATTTTGCATCCGAAAATAGGGAGGGATGGATCATTGACGAAAAGCGAGTAGACGATGTGTCTTGCATTTGTCAGCAGCCCCTTTGACATTTTCAAAATTTGCTGAAAAATAGCAGTATTTTTTTAATTGTTTTGTTTAAATTAAACAAAGTTCATTTATAAAAATGGTATTGTTCCCATATTCATTAAAACTCCAGAACTTTTGAAAGTTGGCAATGTTCAAAATTTCTGTATCAACAAATTTGTATATATTTAGTGTATATTTACTGTAATATTCTGTTTAATTGCCAAATTAACATTGTAAAGTTGTATTTAAAGTAGTCGCTAATGACCTCAGTTGTTGATGCGACTTTAATAAACAAAAAAAGAAAATTCTGTAAATCTATACCGACATTTGACCGAGATATCTTCTTCAATTAAAATTATTCCTCGATTTTGGATCTTTAATTGATATCATGTACTTTTTGGTTTGTATATGAGTAATTGTTGAGTAATACACTAAGAGAAGGGAAAGTTTCGGTATACCGATCATTCCCACTAGTCTTCGTCTGGCCGGAATGCTGAATATTCGCTCATTGATAAATGTGTTGTCTCCTGGCCAGTTTCATTGCTGATGGATGGATCAATAGATGATTTAATAGATATGCAATGATTCTTAAAATAAAAGGGATATTCCTATTTATTGTTAAGTGTTTATACCTTTGTTTAGATCGAATGTGTCCGATGTATTTCAAAGTGTTTTTCAAATGAATTTCAAACCGAAGCTGCAAGTAATATTTTCATAAAGAGAAACAAGTATATATTTTTATCTCTAATACTCCTCTCAAATCTCATCTACAATTTGACAGTTGAACTTTTTTCTTTATACTATTTCCTTTAAGCTTGTCTAAAGAAAACTTTCTTAGACGCTAGATGTATACCGAGTGTCCCGCCAACTATGGTCCACTCCCGTAACTTCTAAATAGTTCACGGTATCGACATGCAGTTTTCTCTCAAATTTCTCTATATACATGTAGAGACTATACTGAGCATCACAAGAAAAGTAACATTAATTTTAACAATGATACATAATGCATTATTTACCATTTGGACTGTATAAATGAGTATAAACAACCTGTAACAACTATTGTACTACAGCTTCGGGTCAATGACCCCATCTCGATCAGGTTTTCGTCCAGTTTCCTGATCCATTGAGCAAATGCTGAGATGGCCCCTTGTTTTGCTTCTGGACATAAATGTAACTTCATTTTCTGTGCACGTCTTCTAGAATTCAGTGGGAAATACAATTATTCAAATTATCGTTTCCATGTTGTCGCGGCAGGAAGTAATAAGAGCCAAAATGTATTGCTTATTTATCTTTGAAAATAGATTTTATTACATGGGAGTTTTTTTTCTCCCTTTCAAAATTCATAATTTATTGCTTATTTATCCTTGAAAATAGATTTTATTACATGGGAGTTTTTTTGTTTTTTTTCTCCCTTTCAAAATTTATTGCTTGTTTATCCTTGAAAATAGATTTTATTACATGGGAATTTTATGTTTTTTTTTCTCCCTTTCAAAAATTCAAAAATTCAAAATTTAAGTAGTATATGACTTAGTGTAGGGATCACAGAATTTTGAAAATTCACTTTTCACTTTTCACAATTCATTTTCCCCATAGCACGTCATACGCACTTTTTAACTGTTTTTTTTTGACGTAAAATAAAATAAATAAAATAAAATAAAATAAATAAATATATAAATAAATAAATAAATAAATAAATGTGGAATCATGGCGCAAGTAATAGGCCGTAGAGATATTGTTTGAAATATTTTTTAGTTTTCGACTAATTTAATCATCTTTCGATTTCTAAATGCAACTATATATTTGTCTCATCAGCAGTGGATAGATTATAAAAAGAGAAATCCAATGATGTATCGTATGAGAGTGTTTTGACATACATTTTAGTATAAAAGTAGGTTTTCTGACATGTGATTTTAAATTAAACGGACATAATTTCCTTTAGTAACCCTTGCAACTGTCGCCTTTCGGAAAGCTGGCCTTCGCTTCGCGGTGCCGCTGTCTGCAACAGGCTCAGTGCCGCAAAGACTACCTTCCCCAAAGGCGACAGTTGCAGGGGGAAATGTCCGCTTAATTTAAAATCACATGTCAGAAAGCCTATTTTTATACTAAAAATCCTTACAATATACCAACATATGATACATCATTGGAATCCTCTTTTCATGATCTATCCATTGCGGGCGAGAAAAATTTAAAAAATGAAAGAAGTTTGAATTTCTGAAAAACTAAAAATATTACGAACAATGTCTGTACAGAATATTACTTTCCCCATGATTCTGCATTGTTCAGCGGTATCTACATTTCTATATCGCAAACCGTTTAGAAGTTATGGGGGTGGCCCTCAGTTGGTGGGACATCCTATATATACCAAACACTTCAGACAAGCTGCACTGTCTTTTACAAACGATATCCGTAGGACTAACGACACTTAAATTGCTTTAATATTCAAATTATATTATAATAGGTCTATCTATTAGGTAAATATTTTATTTCTTACAATTTATTTCTTGGTATTTCCAAATGTCCTCTTAATAATGAAAATTAAAAGTAAATAACAATTTTTCACTTTTTATAGTTCTGTCTTGTGTGTTTTTATTTTTATTCAAATTAATGCAATTTGCGATAATGAAAAATGCAATTCATAAAAATTATTATAATATTCCTGCATCTACTTTTTCCAGATTCCATGCACAGTTTTATTGATTTTGAATAGTGTATGTTCTAACGATACATATTACAATTTCCCGGCACTTACAAAAAATTAAAACACATTACTATGTTGCATTATTCTGTGCGGAATTATCCTTTCTTATTTTACTAGTAATTGAAGTCCAGTTAATGAAAATGATTGTGACTATTAACTTCTTGACTTTCTCGCAGAAAAACAGTAGACGTAATGCACATTCCGCATGAGTGTTTTACGAGAGGCATCATGTTCTTTGATAAGCAAAGTAGCTGATTATCCTGCGGATACAAATCAGCCGCGATAATGATTTACTAGCAACCACGTTTGCTTTATCCCGCCCGCCGATTGACCTCCGTCAGTTATGCGACCTTGCACGACGCGGGTCATGTAACATAACGGGTCCTTCATGGAACTAGCTGCTGCACTGGCCTACTAAGAGAAAATGTAGAGCCAGTCCTAGACAGACCTGCAGAACTAGATTGAAATTACATGGCCCAAAACGACTTTCAATCTCGTCATTCAACTTGTTTGGAATGCGGGATGCAGGTGTCAAATTCGAGTTCACTGGTCTCATAATTGCTGTAATTTCCTAACACATTTTACTTTAGTGTGTAAAATTATTCTGAAACTAATTTTAGCCATTTAAGATAAAATTATGACGTGTTACCCTACGTTTGTGCAAACACACGTAGGACATTTCAATTTATAGGTTAATAACAAATGTTGTATGGACACAATTGGTTTCTATTGTTGAAGAACAGTTCATGATTTAATCAGGAAAGAAAATTTCGTGTAGAAGTCATAATTAATTTTAGAGCTGACGAATGAGCTCTGTGCCAGATTATGTGAATGGAATGGAAGGGAAAACAATTGGGAAAGATTACGTTTTCTCCACGGTCGACATTTGAAAGAGTTGGGGCTTCATAGTGTTAACCCTCATTGTTGCTAGGCAGAGGAGGAACAAAATCTGTAAAGCTAGACATTTTTGAGTTGGCATGTAGTATGTTATGGGGTAAATGAATGATTAGAGAAGAATACCCATCATTGTAAATGTAAACCGCTAATAATATAAGTGCAAGTGTTCGAAAAATGAATAGTACATATTCACTAGCGAAGGTATACTAGCCACTGGCAATGGAAGGTTCACTAGCCACTGGCAATGGATGGGTACTATTTATTATTTATTTAACTTTATTTATTATTTATTTATTTTACGTAAAAAAAAACAGTTAAAAACTGCGTATGACGTGCTATGGGGAAAAGTGAATTGTGTGCACATTTTCAAAATTCTGTGATCCCTACACTTAGTCATATACTACTTAAATTTTGAATTTTTGAAAGGGAGAAAAAAAAACAAAAACTCCCATGCAATAAAATCTATTTTCAAGGATAAACAAGCATTAAATTTTGAATTTTGAAAGGAAAAAAATCTATTTTCAAGGATAAATAAGCAATAAATTTTGAATTTTGAAAGGGAGAAAAAAAACTCCCATTTAATAAAATCTATTTTCAAAGATAAATAAGCAATACATTTTGGCTCTTATTACTTCCTGCCGCGACAACATGGAAACGATAATTTGAATAATTGTATTTCCCACTGAATTCTAGAAGACGTGCACAGAAAATGAAGTTACATTTATGTCCAGAAGCAAGACAAGGGGCCATCTCAGCATTTGCTCAATGGATCAGGGAAACTGGACGAAAAACCTGATCGAGATGGGGTCATTGACCCGGAAGCTGTAGTACAATAGTTGTTACAGGTTGTTTATACTCATTTATACAGTCCAAATGGTAAATAATGCATTATGTATCATTGTTAAAATTAATGTTACTTTTCTTGTTATGCTCAGTATAGTCTCTAATTGTATAGAAACAGTTATGCAGTAGAAACGATTTCACTTGGGATTTAAACTTTTCTATTGAATTTAATCGTTTAATGTCATCTGGCAAAGTGTTGTAAAATAATGTACATATATTGTATGTGAATTTTTTGTAATGAGCTGTTGATACTGTCCCCTGATGAATATGATTTCTACGTCGAGTGTTATAGTAATAGACTTCTGCATTTTCTGAAAAAATATTCCCGCCCTTGAGCAAGTCATTTTTTACAAAAACCACTGATTCGTAAATAAAAAGACACGGAATTAATAATTATGTTACGTTTACAATTTAAAAATTACATTACCACATTTACTGCAACAAATATATTCTTGAATAAGAAAATAAATTATATGAAATGGTTGTTTTTTTATTATTGCAGTACCTTTGTTCACGCCGCCTACCTCTAGATAGTGCAGGTATACAAACGCTCGTGATACTGTTTCATCTATAGTTAATTGAATGGGGTGGAATTCGTACAAAGAATAAATCGTTGTCACTGAAGTTTTAGTGAAGAAATGTCATGAGAATAGATCCGTACCGTCACCGAACTTCCTCTTTCACAATGAGAAACGCCTGCTAGACACACATTTTGAAAGTCAATGAATACGTTCGTACAGCTTCTTGATCGTTATGATACCTTTTTATAAATTTAAAGATATTTAACTTGGACGTGTGAAAAGATGGGTTTCATTATGATGCTTCGACCGCATCATGTCATGCGAGCAATCGACTTTCCACGTTTTCTCCAAATTGCCTTTGTTGAAAGTCGGAAGACTGTCATTTTCTATAGATTTCTTAATATTTTTTCTTAAATTTACTGAAAATATTCAAAGATTTTGTGAACGAGTACAATAATCGATTTGAATCTTAGGTAAAACGATATCTTTCATGAATGCCTTTCAAATGCAGAAAAATACAGTTAATTTGCATTGCGAAAAAACTCGTAGTAAATGCTGTAAGATATAACACTTTCTCTTTGTGGATTTTTTAAATTGGAAAGGTGCTTTTCTTTTTGTAACAAAATTACATTCAGAACTAGTAATTCTCGATCCATTAATGTGTACTTTGCGTCTGAATGTCAACATGTCTCATTAATCGTAGATTATTGCACAAAATTTCTGAAAGTAATACTAGTTGTCAATATGTAATTTAAGCTGGATGTCATGTGTCAGAGTTACCTTAGACATGTGCCCAATATTGCATAATGTCACTTGAAACTATGTTGAAAAATATGAAAACTAGTATATAAAACATACTGAATTTATTTCAGAAATTACTAAAATGAGTGAAAAAATAGATTTCCTATGTACTCGAGTCTACTACTATAATTTATTATTTTAAATGCCTTGCTCAAAATTTGTACCTTTACTAAAGACAAATTATCGGTATGATGACCTTTAATGCTGCAGATACGAGGTGCGTATTCATCAGATTCGACAATATGCAATTTCACTCGAATCTTGTAGGTAATTTCTCAAGCATCTGTTGTAGCAGGAAATAAGTCCACGGACTCAATTGAAGCACAAGAGTTGTAAGTTAATCTACTTGTTTAAGGTCGTAGCTTCACATAAGGCTCTAAGGAGATTGTCACCACATATTTGCAATTAAAACATTTACCTGAATAAAATCGTAAACATTCTTTGTAATTACTGTATCATTAAGAGGTAATATTTATAAAAGCTTTCTGACTGAGTTGAATGCTAACAAATAGGTGTAACGAGAAAAATATAATTAAGGTAATGCTTGAAAGGAATCTTTGAGGACATCTGCATTCGTTTGTGATATCCATTTAACGTACCAATGAAGGGCAAGATATTTCAAATAAGACTAGAGAATCAAAATTATTTTGCTAATAACGTGAATTCTTCCTCACAAATCCTTGACATGACATGAATCACGGATTAATCCTTGTATTTAGAAAGGTGTATATAGATGGAAGAATTTGAGCGTACATGGCTACAAAATTTAAATGTTCCGACTGCCATGCGATGTACTAAAGTTTAACGGAGGAAATATAATCACGGAACAGACGACTTTGTGCCGCACTTAAATGCAAAACGTCATGTAATCAAAATCTCACTTCCATGCGACTGTTTTCATGTATATATTTTCTCAAACAATGATTGGTATCCTCAGACAACATTTTTGGTTCTCATTCATAAAAGAGTAAAATGAAGATGAAAGCTGTAATTTCTTAGATTAAAATTTAATTTCTAAAGTCGTAAAGTGCATACAAAATAAAACAAAAAGAGCAGAAAATGTATAAAAAGTAAAAGAAATGAAATTGAAAGTATAAGAGTGAAAAACGGCATAAATATACCGCGAAAAAATGCTTTCTTTCCTTTGGGGACAAATATCAATAGTTTTGTTAAACAGTAATTATAAAACAGTTGAACAATATTAGCGCATTGTTATGAAATTAGAGCTTGTCCAGGCTGGGGCGGTGCCCCGCTGGTTGGAGTTACTTGTTGGAGAAAATCCCGCAAGTCGACAAATAGATCGGCTCCTGATCTCGCCATCCGGCTGGGAAAAATCACCACCACCTTCAGAGATAAAAAATATGGACTATATAAACGGAACTAAAGATCTTCGCAGTTTACGCGCCCGGAAACACTAATAAACAAATAAATAAATAAATCTAATGCAGCCGCTTTCTGGAGGGGAATCTGGTTATCGGCTACTTTGATCGTTAGTGTTCCTTGGTGCCTCCGATCAATACCCGGGATATATCATGCACTACGCTTAGGGGACAAATGATCCTAGTAGTTGACGCACCCAAAGACACAAAATAATCAGTCAAAACTGTGTAGTATAACGGGAGAAAAATAATATTCCACAAAACAATATTTATTAACCGGACAATTAGTAAATTACAGGAGATATGTTTTGAATTTTTTCTGCGGAAACCGCCGAGTTTCAACCAAAAGTCCGACCCTCAATTATCCAAAAGTCTAGTCCTCAATCAGCCAAAAGTCTGGGCCTCAGTTAGCCAAAGGCCTAGCCCTCAACCAGCCAAAATCAAGCGCCTGGCTCTCAATCAGCGAAGCGACTGGCCCTCAGTCAGCCAAGTCTGGCCCTCAATCAGCCAAAAGCCTAGCCTCAACAGCAAAGCAAGCCCTGGCCTCAATTACCAAAAGCTGGGGCCTAGCCCTCAACCAGCCAAAAGCAAGCGCCTGGCCCTCAATCAACGAAGCGCCTGGCCCTCAGTTAGCCAAGTGCCTGACCCTCAATCAGCCAAGCGCCTGGCCTTCAATCAGCCAAAAGCCTAGCGCTCAATCAGGCCAACCCCCCTGGGGCCCCCCGCGGAGGCGAGGCACGCCCTCGGCGCGCGGCGCAAGTGGCGCAAGGCCGCCCCCTCACGCAAGCCCGGCGCCGCCCGCGCAGTGCGCCCCGCCGGCGGCACTTGTCGCCGCGTGCCACGGAGGCGGAAGCGGAGGGCCCCGGCAAAAAGTGCCGGCCGCCGCCTGCGTCGCTCGCAGGTGCAGACGCAAACGCTCAACTCCCTAACCCCATTTACGTTACACCAGAAGTTTGTAACCTATGTATCATATATCTTGTAAATATTCTGTATCTACTGTATTTGTCATGTACGGAGGCAGGGGGGCCAAAGGCCAACCTTGAATTAAAAAAAAAAAATAAAAAAGCCAAGAGCGCGGATAAGGGCCAATGAGCTGGTAAAGGGCAGAGTATTTCACACACAAAGTGATATTTTGGACAAAATGCGGTGTGAAAAGAAGTTGATTAATATACGGTAATAATAAAATATAATTACCGTATTATTGATACGGTAATTATATTTATTATTGATTATTGATTATAATACGGTTAATAATAAAAAAATGAAACGAAGATGATTTGGGAGAAAATTTACATCAATTCATATTTGATCATAGTCTTCCCTTTGTAGCTATTCACTTTGCCCAGCCAGTCGTCAATATTTTCATCCCAACGGATAAATGGGTTTTGTTAATTGTTCGCTCTTGCAAAAAAGCAGCAAGACTTACCAAACGATCTCATTAAAAAAGCATAATATCTACTGTTTTTTTGTAAGTCTCAGGACAATAGGTTTCTTCATGTCATTTAAAGTCACCACATTTATTAATATATTACTAATATTTTAAAATTCATTTCGCTAGTTTATTTACATGATGACTTTCATAAAATTGTTCCTTTGAATTTAAATCTGTAGTGTAAAAAGAATGTAGGTGGTACCACCATGGTTAACGTTCTACAGATTCATTCTCTTTGAAATTAAATACTGAAATCGTCGTTAACCCAACTTTGAAGTGTCATAGTGTTTGAACTTTTATACCTAAATGTGTCAGAACATTTCGAGGGGATGAACTTGAGCGATTAAACATAATCATATATTGAAGTTGTTTACGTTCTAAAGCATCATAATTCCAACCTAGAAATTCATAAATTGTGTATGTTACAGGATTTGGCAGCACGCAATGAAAGTTAAATAAAAACAATTTAATTATTGGCGGAACATGTGGTATTGGAAGGTTTTGTAGAAAGAGCAAGTATCGAAGCAAGGGGGTTAATTTCTGTTAGACTGATACAAAATGACAATATTTCTAGCAGTGTCTGTGCAAAATCTCTGGCTTCTAGACACATTTTTACACAAGCATTGCGTGGTAATATGAACTTTAAGATAAGGCGCTGGCACTAATATTGTAATATTTATATGTGAAATAAAAAGAGGAAAACAATAATAATTAGATTTCACTCAAGTTTGAAAACGGATTGCTTGAACAATATGTAAAAGAAATGCTGAAAATTGTAAACACACATTCTAGTTAAGTTGTTATGCACTATGAACTAAATTTTTGCACTACATTTTGGATCGAGAATTTTAAGTAGTGCAGTTCAAGAGTGTTTATAATGACATGACTAAAAAAATATGAAGCTTTTGTAAGTGTCAGATTCCGAGAATACCTTTGCAAGTAACTTCTAAACTTCATTGCAATACATGTCAGAAAATGCGATATCAACAGTTTTGGCTCCTGTACTTTTGTAGATGTTTAAACATATCGTAGAATCAAACATTTTATTAATCCGCTAAAAATTTCGAAAATTTTTAAATTGATAATCTACCTTAACTTATTGATTGTATGTCAGTTTTGATAACGTTTTGATTAATTGTATACACAAAATAATCAGATTTCGAAGAGATTTTAATTCTGTGCTTAAACGAGCAAAAGCTGCAACATAGCTTTCGCTGCTCATGAAGTAGAAGTGCTCGTGCTGGCTTTGCTTCAGTCACAACAAGGAAATAAAATATGCAGCAAGGACGCTCGTTCATTCTGGGAACACGGGAGTACAAGCAGTCGTTTTACAAACGTTTGCTTGAGAAATGGGCTGTAGTATTTAATTTTCCTTCTGAAAAGCTTAATGTTTATTTAATTTTATTTTCAGAAACTATAATTACTGTCATAAGCACTTAATGCCACGGAATATTACGATCATTCCTTCGTAGATATCCAAGAACTCTGGAGATTGCGTAACTGGCGTCTAAGTACGCTCGTAATTTACATTAGAATGCCTTGGAAAACGTCTCTTACTTTCTAAGCGCCTGGGAGAACAGCTAAAATAAAGTTGTCGTATTAAATAAATAAATACATACAATATTTGCTGATTTTATTTTGTTTATTAAACTCCTAAGGAATCCTTTCTAAGAGATCTAAGAAAAATGAAATGTTACGCCTCGCCAAAAAATAGAATCCTGAAGTGTACAAAGCTTTAGCCATGTCGGTTAAATCGACATGTTCAGGAATCCCAAAAATTGTTTATGTTTAATTCAGGATGACTTCGTCTATTGATTAAATTCGCAATAACATTATTTTAAACCAGGAACCCCCCGTTGAAGTTGACTGCACAATAATAAATAATACAAGTGATTTGTGATTTTATTGTATTAATTGATTCAATTAGTAAATCAAAAGAAATATTTTGAGATGAAAATATATTGCAAGTAATGCGCATTTTCTACAAAGACTCGCACAGATATGAAGTAATAGCATTCGTTCTGGTTTAAAGGGTTTAGCATGTTGACCCAGATTGAAATGCAGGGGAGATCACATTAACGAAAAATGCCATGGATTTATGGCACCTCATGCTTAGTGGAAAAATGTAGTCCTACATAAAATTGCATTTACATTTCGTCGTACACTTGAAAGCCACTCAAGGCAATTATCGTGTTCCCAACGACGAGCAGGGCGCACCAAAACAAGGAAACGCTTGTTCCGTTCAGAGAATGAATTGAAGTTAGCATCGTGATGGCTATGCATAGCATCACGATGGCTATGCATAGCATCGTGATGGCACGAAGATAGCATCGTGAAAGACACGATGCATTTCCAGATACAATATATACCGTTTTTCTGTGAACACTTGATATTTTTTAATACATATGAAGTTTATTCTTTGTAATTGATGTATTTTTTTAATATTATGTGTGCGTCTTGGATAAATCGTGCTTAAAATGCTATTATTTTTTGCTGTGTCAAGCACAGTAAATTTTCACGTAAGTAGACCGCTACAATGATGCACAATTCCTGTTCGTATGATCGAGTTACGTAGTAGAACCAAAGTATAAAAGAGCACTCTTCAAACTTATATTCAGTGAGTAACGGTCTCTCAGTGGTCTATGCAAAACTCTGTGATCAAACCGGCCTTGAGTGCTTCACGTTTCATCTGCTTAGAACATGGGTAAGCGGAAACAACACAGTTCTTGTGTGACTGACACCATCATTAACCTTGCCCTTAAAGGCAATTCATTACGAAAAATAGGAGAAATAATCAACAAAAGTCATTCAACTCTGTAATATATTGTTTAACAATTTAATGATATATTGTTTGACGATAGATTAATTATATAAATTATGATTTTTAATGATAAATTGTTTAACAATTTAAATACAATGGTTCAACGAGGAATTTAGTGCTTTGAAGACTGGACGCGAAGGAAGAGCGCATTGTAAAAGACAGTAAGGCAAACCCGAAATTAAGTGTACCAAAGTTGAGCATTTTGGTGAAATGAAGCACAGGGAAAGAAGTGAGTTATATTTTATTTTGGTGTTCGTTGGATGGTCAGTCAAGTCAGAGTTTTGCTCATCTTCTAGGTATGTGTGTCTGCTGTTCTGAAAGATAGGACATTGAGTTAAAATATGTTGAAAGTTAAGGGCATCACAGTGCTGGCAGGTGGGTGGAGGATTTTCAGTTAGCAAGTGTTGATGACTGAACTTCCTATGACCAGTTCTTATCCTTGTTATTACTACCTGATCTTTTCTTGAGAAGTTTTTGGAAGTTTTCTGGGAGTAAAATTTTTTTAGCTTGTTTGTGTAGAGGCCTGGATTTCATGGTTTTCCAGAGGTTTCTCCACTTTTCATTCATTACTTTCTTGATGTGTGTCCATAAATCCTTGCAGGTGTGTGATATTGTTAAAATACTTTCCGTTTCAGGGCTTACATTTTCCCCTTCAAGGCCCATTGTGTTGTGTTCAGGCATTGTTTTGTAATCTGGTATCCAGGCAATTACATTCAGTCTTTTTAGATTGAAAAGACCAAAATTTTGCTGATATTTGTTCTTCTTAGATTATGGGCACCAATTTTTAAGACTACTGAAGACGAGTTCAATACGTTCCGAGATCTCGATAAAACCATAAATTCTGATTTCGTCTTTGACAAGATGAATCCTGGCGACTTGGACCATTCGTTAATTTTAATGAGGGATTCTTGCATAATAGTTGTGATTAGATTAATATCTTTGCCGCTACAGAGGAGGGTGATATAATCAGCAAACAGAAATATTTTCAATGGGGGTTTTACAATATTAATCACTTCATTTATGGCAATGAGAAATAATATCACACTTAATACTGATCCTTGAGGAAGGCCATATGACATCTCAACGTGCTGTGACGTCTTATCTTGAATACGGACCTGGAGAAATCTGTGTTCAATGAAGTTCTTTATGAAAGCACACATATTCCCCTTGATTGGCAATGTAGAAATGATAGATAGAAGTCTAGATTTTTGAACCATTTCGTAGGCCTTCTCGAGATCAAGCGAAACGACCATCACATGGTGGTGCATGCTAAGGGCATCACAGATTTCTGAATCAATTCCGACTAAGTGGTCATTGGTGGTGCGAAAAGTTTTGAATCCACTTTGGAAAGGGGACAAGAGGCTTTTTGATTCTAGTAACCATCTTAAACGGTTGCATACCATCTTCTCAAGAAGCTTACAAAGATTGCACGTTAAAGATATGGGGCGATAACTAGATGGATTGCATCTGTCCTTATTAGGCTTAAGAATAGGTATAACTATAGCTTCTTTCCATTGGTCCGGAAAGGTGTGAGTTGACCATATAATATTATATATCTGAAGAAGATGTTCCAGGGCATTCACCGGTAGGTTTTTAAGAAAATTGTTGGGGACGTTGTCAGGGCCCGGAGCCGAGTTGTTACTTTTCTTCAACGCATACAGAAGTTCGTCCAAGTTGAAAATTATGTTATAATGTTCATCGTTGGAACCTACCAATGAAGAAATAAGGTCTTGAGACAAGACATTTCGTTTCAAGAGTTTTAAAAAGCTCTGGATCATAGTTGCAGTTGCTGGAATTCTTAGCAAAGGATACAGCATGTAAATTGCTGATGTCTTGAGGTTGTGAGTATTTATTACCGTTTAAGTCCATTACCATGATTGGGGTGGAGTTCATCGGTGCGCCACTAATGGACTTAATTTTTTGCCATAACAAAGAGGAGGGGGTCTGTCAAGTTATTGAAGATGTAAAATTATTCCAGGATTGAAGTCTTGTTATTTTTAATAAGCGGGCTTTGGCCCTAGCTTTCCTAAAGAGGATTCCGTTTTCAATTGTTTTATTCTTCTTGTATTTTCGGAAATATCTTTTCTTTTCCTTGATGGCCGCAGTACATTCCTCATTCCACCAAGGAACCAGGTGTTTCCTTATTATTCCAGAACTTAGAGGGATGGATGAAATAGCCGCTAATGTCAACATATTAGTGAAGTCCTGAACTGTTTTATTTATATGAGGAGGAGGAGACGAGTCTGGTTTAGGAAGGTTGTCGACATTATTATTTATGGTGTGCTGGTATTGTAACCAATTAGCACGGTTAATCAACCATTTAGGGTGGGTTTTGAGATTCTTCGCCAATTGTCGGTCGGAGAAATTGATGGAGATGGGGTAATGGTCACTGTCATAAAGTTGATCAAAAGTGCACCAAGTACATTTGAGCAATATTACAGTCACCAACTTAAATTGCATCTCAGTACCATTGCTTGCGTTAAATCTTAGCCTTCCGTTGTTAGGATATTATCATCATATTTATCGAGCATTCTTCTATAGATTTGCCCCTTCTGTCAGTTCTTTGAGCGCCCCACATGGTGTTATGGCTATTGAAATCACCCACTATAATAAATGGTTTAGGAAGTTGTATTATGATATTGTCAAGTTCGAGAATATTCAACATTTGGCTATTCGGTAAGTAAATATTGCATATAACACAACTATATTAAGCTTACGATCGATACGGCCACGGCTTCTAAGGAAGTTTGAAGAAGAATATTATGACGAAAAATATCTTGTTTCACAAAAGTCGCTACACCCCCACTTGCAATTAGAGAGCCTCTTCTGTTACAGAATACACTTTTATATCCATGTAACTGAGGACATGTACTGCCTTTAAACTTGGTTTCTTGTAGGCAGAAAACTTAAGGACTGAAATCATTGACGAGAATATTTAAGAAAGGCATTCGGGGGTAGAAGCCATTGCAATTACATTGAATAATATCCATGAGAAAATACAGAAAAATATATGGATGTAGTATTACAATGTAGACGCTTGAATAAGAAGCTTGAAGAAGGGTTTTCTAACTTAAGCAAGATTGGCAAGAAGGGAGAGGGTTGGGTCACTTTCTTCTGAATCCTGTTCCTTAGTCTTAACTTTTTCATTCATATCTGCATCAAGTTTTTTGATAATTCTCGAGCACCTATTTTTCACACCACGGTTTGGTAAGGTTTGGTGAACAGCTTTTAACATTGCTATAAAAGCTTCAAAATCATCTGTGAATTCTCTGGCAATTGTTACAGTACAGATATTACCCTTCGTTCTGTCGAAGAAACTTTGCAGTTGAAGCAAATTTAGTGGGTAATGAACATTGGAAGATTCTAAGATAGTTTTAGTATTGGACCATGACTGATCGTCAACATTTTCAGAAGAGGTTTTTGCTTTTTTCTTAATTTTGGAGGGTTGTTTCTTATTGTTTCCTTTATTTTCAGTAGTTTTATCATCCATGTCAGAGTTTTCCGAGTCATATCTGGGAGTTCATTCTCGCTATCTGATTGGTTGCTAATCAGTTCTGTATTCGAGCTTACAGTAGATAACGGTCTCTTTAATCTGCCGGGGTTGCACGAAAGGTCAACGTCCATTGAGTTTTCTTTTGAAGTAACTTGGTTGCTCGCGGCCGGCTCAAGAGTAGGGGTGGTTGGCAGAGGGGGGGAAGCTGTCACGGGCAAGGTTAAGGCTAGAACTTTGGTTCACCTTATCGCTTTCAGGAAGCATACATTCAAATGCTTTGGGAGAAACATTATTAGAATTATCTAAAATCTCATTAGTTGATTCTGTAATATATACTTCTGTAGGTAGAGGTAGGGTATTAGTTAATTGGAAGTTACATGGATTTGGGCAGTTTTAGCTATGTGACCTTGATTTTTACACAAAAAACAAATTGGAACATCAGGAGTTATATATATTCAATGGGGGACATTATCTATTGTGAATCTGAAATTATTCAGGTAATTACGTTCATCGTCTGGTGACGCAAATGTTTGGCGACGAAAACTGAGAATGTGACTCAAGTTTGGGTTATTAAATCCAGCACGAAGGAAGGTTAACGGTACTACAGTTTTGACACCGAATGTTAACAATTTTTCTTCAATCACTTCATGTGCAATACTTGGGCACACATTTAAAAGAATAATTCTTTTGTTCCTAGATATAAGTGGCCTTATGGGGAAAACTTGATTAAACACAACAATGTTCCTATGGTTGTACACTAGTTCATCTGCGATTTCCTTGCTGGATAGGTACACACGCAGTCTGTTGTTCGAAATTTTAGAAGCAAACTTAATATGAGAGGGATTAGCTTTAGTTGATAACTTTTCAATAAATTCTACAATTGGTGCACTATTTGCCAAGTCTATGATTACAGCATTTTCTTTTTTGGGAAACATAGATTGCATAGTAACTTTGGCATAATTAATTCTGGTAGTCTTACTGTTCTGGTCTCCTGAAGATTGATGAACTTGAGAGGGCTCCATAGTGATGACGAAAAAAAGAAAGAAAAAAAACACAAACTTTTCACTTAGTTAACCAATATCACTTCGCGTAATAACTCCACTTCTACCACGTTTTACATAAAACTGACAAACACCGAGTCAGTAAATGTTCGCACAACGTGATTTCGCCTGGGACGGACGGAGCGTCTAACCACCTCGGCGGTCAGGACGCGACTCTTACGTGCCGTTGTTCGCTAGTTAATAGCTCATTTCATTACGATTGCATGGTTAATACGATATTTTTTAAAACATTACCCGTTACCAATAATATGGGAAAGAATGTGATGTTGCATCATTATTATTTATTTTATTCTGAATGTTAAATACAGTTCTTAATAGTTAATAATATGTTGTTGCAGACGGTGTTCAGCTACAATGGGTTATAGGTTTTTCGATACTAGATAGCCAAGTCGGGCTCAACCGCTGTCTGGAGGAGAATTCTAGCGGTTAGCTGCTCTCATCGGTAGTTTTCCGTGATCTCTCCGATAAATTCCAGATTGAATCCTCCCACTTTGAATACTCACTTTGCGTTCCCATTCGCTGTCATCATTGCCTGACAATTCCCTCTTTCCAGTCTTATTTTTCAACCTCAATTTCCACTCTCAATTTCAAACTGCGCTTGTAATTAGCTGCTTGGCTTCAGTGCAAGAATGGAGACACACTATTTATGTACTCTGTGCAGTTACGCAAATCTCGGCGATAATATTAACACAGTTAAGCAAAAGGAAAAATTCTTTTAAATTTATTTCTTATCGCATTTAAAAACTAGATTTAAAATTCGGACAGATATTGGAAGAAAATGACGTGTCAAAATTATGCAAACAGTGAAGTTTATCAGAATGCTTAATTTTGTAATTATTGTGATTTTTTGGTTTTAATGAGAGTGGTATTGTTAGAAAACAAGATAGGCAAGTAAAAAAAAGTATCTTTACGTGTGTTAGCGACATTATTACAAGAGAAAACGTAAGTCATTTTAAATTGTTATATATTATTTGTTACTGATAATAAAGTTCAATAAGTTCTAGCCGATATTTCCCCCCTCCTACAAACAACATTCCTTCTGTTACAGTGTAACAAAGTAACATAAATTTCGTTTAATTGCTTCCATGCATTTTATAATTACTAGTTTCATTATTAGCAGTTAACTGAGATAGGTATTAAAATATAGTACTATCGTGATTACAATAGATTACAATTTTGAAGGTAATACATTGAACTGTTGACCTAACGCTCATTTCCAAGATATTTCTTGAGGGCGGTCCTGGAACATACCGGATGTGCATGTTAATACATAATATTTTTTCTCGCCAATTAATGGTCATTTGTAAGACAATTTATATGATATGATATTATCGAAAATATCTTAAATGGTAACTGGATGTTTCTTTAAGATAAAAAGAAAGGCAACAATATGAAAAAGGTTTAAAACATTACTTCAACATGATTTCTTTAAAACAGTTTACTTTTATTCACATAACCATAATAGAAATTTAAAATAAGTTTAACTTTTTAGACGATTCGGCTCTCTTCAATAAATATCTACGGTCATACTTACATCGCTATAATCACAATACGATATACAAAACAATTCTTAATATAAATATATATCATCGTGCACTTTATTTCTTTGTAATCCGCAGCATGATAATTATTTTCAACGAGAATAAATCAATGACTCTGAACACGACAATAATATCTTTTCAAATGCAA
Source organism: Teleogryllus oceanicus (assembly GCA_964035755.1). NCBI lineage: Eukaryota > Metazoa > Arthropoda > Insecta > Orthoptera > Gryllidae > Teleogryllus > Teleogryllus oceanicus. The sequence continues at coordinate 33,012,819 of CAXIVR010000004.1, forward strand.
TGGATAGTAGGTGATTTCACTCTAACATTCAATTAACCTATCATAGCATTTCTCTAAGAATCTCACTTGTGGAAACACAACCAATCAATTATTATTTAGTTTCAATGATAAGAATTGTGTTGAGACTGAGATATACCATTCCTCTCCTAGGTGGTAATTTAGCTTAACTCCAAATCATAATTACGGCGTAAAGTTATAGAAATTATTTAAAAGAGATGAAAGTGTGAAGAGCTTAAAAAATTAAAAATACGAATGAAGGAAAAATATTTTTATCCATGTTATACCTTGCATATCCACGTTACGCCCTATCAATCAGGCCGCTTCCGGTTTTTCAATCTGTAATACACAAGTTAGCAAACAGTTAGTTATAATGGAGAAATACAAATTGACAATTTTTCTTTAAAATTTACCAGTCAAACATTACATAAGAATTTATTTACTGTTGTTCCCTTTGGAGCGCATAAAATTAGAGTTCCGTTCTAGATATTTATCTTAGAAATTGTTAAAAAAGAATGAACAGTACCTGCACGTTAGTTGATTATTTTTGAGAGTTATGGGCGAGTGTATAAATACAAACGAACACTTAATTGCCTTTTAGTCACATTAAATACACTTGTACAATATTTTCTCTTATCTGATCGTCTTTTTAATACTTTGATATATTTTCTAACTTGATGCGTGTATGATAAATTATATTATATTCACTTTGGAAATCCTCTTATTCCATAATATATTCAATAATTCAATACATGTTATCATGTATTATATACAATGTCTAGATTCAGTCATACCAAAAGCACCGTATGTATCTTCTAATGAGGGACAGGAATATGTTCGGGAAAAAGTTGAACCATGACACAGAAAACACAATTTTCTTCCAAGAAATGGTGTATAAGATCTTTGCCCAGCATAGTACCGTTCTCGGGCGTAACTAGGAACTATTGTATTCGGCGGTGAGATTCGCACTACACTCAGATTTAAATATAGCGGCTCATCAAGGCCACGAGCTGGGCGACAGGCTCACTGTCATCCAATGAGGAGCTTCGATACGATGCAATTTTTTGTTTTTGCAGCTCCCAATTTGATGGCAATGTCCGTATCTCCTTTCCGCTCGAGACCTTGAAGTGCCACTGTGTTAAACTCCGATATAGTTGCTGCCGGCTGTGCTGCACGGGTACTCGGCGTCCGCTATCATCGCTGAAATCACTGTCCATTTGTCTTTGCAACCCATTCGCCGGTCGCTCTGGCCAGCTCCGTTTTCGCGATCTTGGAGAAGGTAGAGGCTTATCGGCAACGCAAGAAAAGACGTATTTCCTCTCAACAGCCGACAACAAACATGCTTCTAATTTCTAAACGCTGTAAACATTTTCAAGCTCAGTAAGTCTTGCTAGGCAAGGGGTGTCTGCCTCTTGCAAAATGTATTGACGCGAGTTTGCGTACAAGTCTTATACATGAGCTGTACAAAAATGTTCGGTGACTTCGTTGTTTACGGTCTTCACAACTCGTGCTTTCAGTTTGATGTGAGTAGCCTGGACACTATGTAGGCCTGTAACGATCCATTTATTATCCTGCAGGGAGCTTTAATGTACTGTATATTATAATTAGCCATTTAATCTACTCTGAACACGTACGTAAGCACGATGTAAAACGGTCGAATAACATACAATGTATGATTGAAACATATTCGAAAAGTTAAACGGCAGAAAAAGAACTGCACAGCACAAAAATTATATAAAAAATCAGACATTACTGTGTGCAAAATCCAAACATGCTATAAAAGAATAACGCACATTTAATTTTGATAGTACCTCCATTCTTGATAAAGAACATCTCAAAAAGAGAATTATCAAAGAAATGCTTTATAAAATAATTCAGCAATAGAACATGCAATCATGAAACTGACATTGAAGGATTGAGCAGTATTTAGAATAATATCACCTATAAATAACAGCGTTGACTCATAATTTAAATTGTACCCTCTTGTTTATAAACCCATAAGTTAATTGTTTAATTGACTGACACATATTTGATATACTATATATTAACCAAATTGTATTTGAATTGAATTGAATTTGCTTTATTTTACGTGGTGAGACTCAGGCCATGAGGCCTGCTCTTCCGTCTGACCACGCAAATTTCGTTACACTCCTTTCACCAATCATAGGAGAAAGAAGGTATTACTTGGGCGACGAAACAGGCGATTTGAATTTAGCTCAGAGGCATCATCTATGCTTGAGGATCTTTTACATGCAGTAAATGTACTAACATGGGACAGCCGGCTTTACTTCCCCTCCGACGGAAGGGGTACGAAGGATTTTTCGCCCTTAAAAATCCACGGCTTCGATCGGGCCCGCAAACTTGGGTATAGCAGTCCGATACGCTAACCGCTACACCATTGCCGCCGCCGATTTTCAATGTATACTAAGTATGTTGTACATGTAAATAGACAATTACATATTTTCATGTTTGATAAGTAGCCTAACATACGCTAACAGACGCGGATGCACAACACGTGAAAAATGTCTATCACAGTTGCATCTGTTGAGGATATATTCCAACATATGTAGTTCCAACAGACCTTACACGGCGACTAAATATGCTACTTGTTTTTGTATAAACACGGTTGGGATGGAGACCGGTAAATGTTTATTGTCTTTCTATATGTGGCTAAGAGGCCTTGCTTTGTAATACAGTCAAGTTGATAATTAAAGCACTTACATTATTTAATTCGGTATAACTATTTCTCGTGATTCACCACTGCTATTCTCAACAGAATCCAATATGATTTATGCGAGATGAAACTACGTAGACAATAGGGACACGTAGAATGTACGACATACATTATTCATAACCTTACAGGTAAAAAACAAACTGTATTGTTAATACACCAACTGTAAGTTTTTCTCTAAGGAAATGGTGCACTATGTCGGCAATGTAAAGGGTCTGCTTTATTTCCTGTGACCCAAACTCAAGAACCGTTAGACATATCTAAATATTTAATGATAATACAATCAATAGAATAAACGCCCCGTAGCAGGATGTAGGAATACTTTTTACGCATGAAAATTACCAATTTGTTTAATTTATTAATGCTTTCTTAGTTTAAGATATATTTACTCTTTATTTCTTATAGATTTATTAATTAACAATGCTCGTAAATCCATTTCATTCTGTTACATAAATGAAAGAAAGGAAAAAAATGAGTATTTTTTGTTTAATTACCTACTGTACAAATACGTCTTTGACCGCATAGCTTTTTCCTAAGATTTTGTAAATTATAACTTGACAATATTGGGGAACGTTTTTCCTCCGTGATTTAATTTAGAAAGCCAAGCTTTGTGATGCAAGAAACCAAGCTACACGTGAGGAGAAACACAGATTTCTTGACCAGAAGAAACCCGTTCAAAGAATCAACCAGAGAATCCATAAAAAGCCTCCGACTAAAAATGCACGTCATTGCAAGCAGGACACGAGTAGTAAAAAGCGGAGATAATGTGGTTCGACGACGACAACAATAAACACGAACTGGACGCCGAATTCTCATTTCTAGCGCCAGAGATGTAGGTCACTCACGTCAGTATTTGCACTTTCCTTGCGACAATAAGCAGCAGCACTAGCGGATACAGAATTTTCACTCTCGGTGTTACGGCAAGAAATCATTCGCAAAGAGTTGTAAACATGATCATGATCGTTTAGTAAAGGATATTGACGATACTAGAAGGTTAAAATAGCATTCTTTAATGCATTAATTGTATTTCATGTATTTCATATAATTTATGAACAATCAATTCATTCAATCTTCTCAATGTTTCAAACGCCAAGGAACGATGACTGCAGTTTTATACGATTTTTAAGAGGCCGCACACACAAAAAACCGTAAATATGTTCCATCTTAATAGCATTAAGTACATACAGGAATAAAACACTTTTAACGTATAAAATGTATAATTCTGTAGACTGTAGTGTAGGGAAAAAATCTATAGGAGCAATGCAATCCGCAACACACCTTTATATTCTCAAAAACTCTATATCTCTGCTCTAGGCTTTTAAAACTATTTTAGCGCCTCTTGAAACATAAGTTTCCTGCGTTTGGGCATAAAATGCAAACTGAGACTTTGATCTTCTTTTAGTTATTTGGAGGGGCTCCGTAGTATGGGAAGTCTTAAGGGTGGAACAATTTAAAATCTATGTTACATGTTTGATATTATAGGCCTTTGCATCTGACTATTTATGTCTGTTAATAAACGTTAAGCAATATAAAATATTTATTCACGTGCAACACCGGACCCATACAATGTAACGAATAGATTCGGGCTTAATTGTTCCACTATGACGCTATTTTTACTTAAAAATTGTGATCTACAACGCGCGGAAGATTTACCGGAGTCCAATTACAGTATTTCAATTTTGCGAAAATTCTCCGAAATACAGAGAGTTTGTCTTGAGTTCTCCGAAATACGGAATCAATTTTTTACACTAATAAAGGGTAGTCATTCAGTATACACTATTTATTTGACTGTAAATATAGTCATTTTTTTCTTCTTTATTGTAGTCATTCAACTTTTTTTTTGGCCAATTTTTTTAATTTTCTAAGTATCTTTATTCCACACAAGACTATTCATACCTTATCTTAATTGATTATATTTCTTGTACTTTTCAATTTCCATTTTCCCCCTCTGTGTACTTAGTGCATTCCTTTCGTCTGCGACAGCTTTTTATCATCGTAATACGTTCCCCTACTTTCAATATCCTTCAGATACAGCCTGACTCGATGAAATAGCTGCTATCGCCAAGTCAAATGCTTTGACACAGTTTCTTTCAAAGAATAAATTCACTCACATTTCTCCTTTCCCTTCGTGGCAAGAGCTATGAAGTGCATTTTATATGACATTCCATTTTATTTGACACCGACGTTATTTAACATTACGTGCATTTTATATGACCGACAATAAATATAGTGCATTATATTTGTTGTATATGACATAAAAGAGTAATTTTTGAATGTTAATATCTTCTAATACTTGTTCATACTAATACATTGAGAGGCACGGTTGTTACTACCGTGCCCGTGACCTTTGATGCGCAGGTGTAGGCAGTACAATGTCTTCGCTTTGTAAGCCGTTTGTACCCGACAAACAAATAAATGATATTTATAGTGATTGCGTTAGTAATATGGTGATTTATTCGAAACTTTAATACAAAATATAATGGATTTTTTTATGGATTTTACATTTTATGTGTATTGAATTAATCCTCAGTCGAACTCAAATCTAGTAATATGAGATATAAGATATTAAAAATTGACAGGAATCAAAAGGTGATTTAGGATTGGGGTTGCTTAAAAAACATTTCGAAACTGATGTTTTCAAGTAAAATATCGAATTTGGTGAAGACAATAAAATGAGGAGAATTTTTATATTCACAAAACCATTCACCAAACTCTCAAATTTACTTTGCGTGGTGTTTTAGATTTAACGTGACCATATTTCATAGTCGAAATATTTTTTTAAAGTTCATCATGATACGTATTAATAAAATATACACTCATCTCATAGCTGTATTAATTCACTTTTGACGATGATTAAATAAGACAGCAAACATTTGTAAGAAAAAACCAAATCCCTCAACTGCAAAATCACTATTAAAGTGTCTTCATTATTTTTTATTTTTTTATTTTTTTTATTTATTTTACGTCAAAAAAACAGTTAAAAACTGCGTATGACGTGCTATGGGGAAAAGTGAATTGTGTGCACATTTTCAAAATTCTGCGATCCCTACACCAAGTCATATACTACTTAAATTTTGAATTTTTGAAAGGGAGAAAAAAACAACAAAAATTTTCAAGGATAAATAAGCAATAAATTTTGAATTTTAAAGGGAAAAAAAAAAAAAACTAAATAATAAAACAATAAATTTTGAATTTTGAAAGGGAGAAAAAAAAAACAAAAACTCCCATGTAATAAAACTATTTTCAAGGATAAAAAGCAATAAATTTTGAATTTTGAAAGGGAGAAAAACCATTTTCAAGGATAAATAAGCAATAAATTTTGAATTTTGAAAGGGAGAAAAAAAAACAAAAAAACTCCCATGTAATAAAATCCATTTTCAAGGATAAATAAGCAATAAATTTTGTAATTTTGAAAGGGAGAAAAAAACAAAAAACTCCCATGTAATAAAATCTATTTTCAAAGATAAATAAGCAATAAATATTGGCTCTTATTACTTCCTGCCGCGACAACATGGAAACGATAATTTGAATAATTGTATTTCCACTGAATTCTAGAAGACGTGCACAGAAATGAAGTTACATTTATGTCCAGAAGCAAAACAAGGGGCCATCTCAGCATTTGCTCAATGGATCAGGGAAACTGGACGAAAAACCTGATCGAGATGGGGTCATTGACCCGGAAGCTGTAGTACAATAGTTGTTACAGGTTGTTTATACTCATTTATACAGTCCAAATGGTAAATAATGCATTATGTATCATTGTTAAAATTAATGTTCCTTTTCTTGTGATGCTCAGTATAGTCTCTAATTGTATAGAAACAGTTATGCAACAGAAACGATTTCACTTGGGATTTAAACTTTTCTATTGAAGTTAATCGTTTAATGTCATCTGGCAAAGTGTTGTAAACACATGATGTTGTGTCACATGATCCATCGTCCAAACGAGATTTGGGCAGTGGCTCTGTGCCAAAGAACATCTCTTGCAGTAGGTGTGATCACGTTGACTGAACATGTGGCCGAGCTCGTTCGATGACGGCGAGCCCGTGCAACTGGAGTGAACTGCGCCGTTCACATGCGGCGAGTTGTAAGCGCTTACAGCAATAAACCTTTCCGCTATCAAGAGCGTAAAGCTCAGCTTCCTCTCAAAGAGCCCGGCACCCCGCGCCGGGCACGAGCAGGCGCCGGCGACGGGCAACGAAAGGAACGGTCGTGCGCGTCGAGGCGTTGGCAAACACCGAAAGCACGAGCAAATGTTTGAATAGAGACTGTTTCCTGTGATAAGCGATCACCAATCGTAAACGTCGGTACACGAATGTGTAAAAACGAATGAAAATGAAGTAAGGCAACCACCGTTATTTTCGTAATTTACATAAACTGACAAATACTTCAAGAGAATGTGCGCGGTGTTTTAGAATATCGTATACATTTTGCAGTTTCGTAAGATCTTTTTTATTCTATTTAATTTGGATTTCTGAAGGATTTTGTATAAATTAGCTGGTAGAAAGTGCGTTTTGAGAATTATAAAATTCAGGAATAGATATATATGTATAGGTAACATAATAACAGTAAGCATTCAACATTGATAAGAGAAAATGTATCTACATAAATTTCGGAATATTTTTAATACACAAATTTCATCCATATTCAACATACGATTATTGCTTTTTTTATTACGTTTTAACGTAAATATTATATTTAATATGACTGCCAAATTACTGATTTGAAAGATAGCTTAACGTATTTTTCGCCTTTATGTAAAATTGAATTTACGAGTAGAATTTATTTTATAAATAATAACCCAATCATATGCTTAAAAAATCATAACGAAATCAATACAAAAATCAACAAAGAAAACAAGAAATATATAGTTTAACATAACTTCTATTTAACTCATGTGAAGATCATAAATATTTTCTAATCTCTATTTCCGAATTATCGTTGTTTCCAATTAACGATTTAAGCTAATCCAATCTTAATTCATATTTTTTTAAATATGTTCCTTCAATTGGAAGTTATGTTAGTTGATTAGGTGGCTTTGAAGATCAATATATAAGTTCAATTTATTGTAAAAGTGAAATTCGTTCGTGTCCTAGAAGGGGAGTTATGTCATAAAAGTGACAGAAGAAAAGTGGAAATCAATTTTATACCATTATTGTAAATCAGATACAATTATTCAAAACTATTAAACATATTCTTTTGTCAGCAGATTAACATGTAGATTATAAATTTTGTCGTGAATATATTTTCAAACACAAAAAATTCTCACCTCACTTTGTCCGAATTAATATAAAAGAGTAAGTATTTTGCAATGAAGGTTGTTCATTACCTTTTGAAAGGAGAAATGCAATGTCTTTCTCAAGAAATATATGACAATTCAATAAAGAATTCAGAGAGGCATTCTAACCTACATTTCATACCACTTAATCTGTAAAACATATAACATTGACAGGAATTAAATCCTTCTTGAAAACTGTCCCCAACTGACATCATAAATAATAGTCTTAGCTTATTGTGATTATTCTTACATAGAGAATTGAGACACCATTCACTTTTCAAAGATGAAAGACAAAAAATGGTAGAGACGATTATTATCTGTTGAAATACATTTCGAGATTATATGAATCTACGTTTTTTTATTTCGGGTTAATTATTAAGTAGCTAAAAAGAAAGCAGCCTTGCTCTGGAGCATCTGCCTAACCAAAGGATTTGATGAAGTTATGTATTTCGTTAAAGAACCAAAGCCCTTCTGGATTGTTATTAAAGTTATTCGAGACAATTAAATAGGTATGTGTTTGAACAAAACCCCAAAATAAATTTCACAAATAATATCAAGATCTGCGGCACATGTTTCCAGATTTCATTTTCTTCTCATTTCACATCATTAACGTTGATTCACTCTCCCAAAACGTAGGTCCCGAAGTGTTTTGATGACTCAATTGACGCCACATAAGATGAACATAATAATACGTGAAAAAGTTGTGACGAATGAAGAATAATTGTGGCATTCGTTAAAAATGTAAATAACATAGAAAAATCGAAACCCCCAAGTACAGCCCTGTCCTTGTCCCATATTTCTTCTTACCTCAAAAGTTTCTACTGTAGTTTCTTTCTCAACAGAAAATCATAAGAGTCCCTACAGTTTGAGAGGGAAACATGGCATACAATTATGAAGCTAATTTATAGATCGAGTACCGCAGAGGCCTTTTGGTGTGGATTGCTGTCGCGTTGTTCGATATTCTCTAAACTTGGGTCATTCACGTTCAGCAGCGATGATCAGCAAGTAAATCTATCGAATTGCTTGGCACGGGAGCCAATGGGTGGAAATGGTGGATGGTGGAGAGCTCAGTTAGTGATCAGTCGCTTTTTTCCTCGTGCTCTACTAATTGGCATATCTTCCGCGCCAATGTAATGCGCTTATTTCTTCAACTATTGTCTAAAGTCAGTGATTGATAATTATTATTTGACTTATCCACTCATCTCAATCCTTGTACTACTAATTAAATTACAAGTCATGCATTATCGGCCCTCGCTGTTTAGCTCATTGGTCAGCGTGCTCGTTTTGTATGACCCCGGGTTCGATTCCCGGTCGAGCAAGATTGTAATCTGCATTTTCCTTGCAATATCCCAGTATATATTGCCGTGTGACGATGAGAAAACTCACTTCTCAGGTTGAGAAGACCAGCACACGGCGTGAGGATGTCTTCGTGCTAACCACACGTCCCCCTCAACTCATGGCGGTGAGATCAGGACGCAGCTGATTGGCCATGGCCTGTACGCGGGCTGTCGCGCCAAGGACAGACAGAATGGAAGGTGATGTCCTCCTCGGGAACACGCTAAAACAGCTGCTTCACTACATCCAACACAACCGCTTCTCTAGCGTTTAATACCGATAGATGAAAAAGAAATGTTTTAAAATGGTTTTTAAATGTCTTTTATCTACACATGACCACATTTGCTGCTCTTACAGAGTGGTACCTCAGGAGCCCTATTTAATAGGAAACAAGTGTTTCATGTAAGTGAAAGTGTGCGTAGGTGAGGTGAGTGAGGATAGGACGAGGAAGAGGAAGGAAAAATCGCGCGCGGTCCGTGGCCCGTTTGTTAGGGTACTACTCCGGCATTCGCCTGATGTTGATCAGAGAATCCACGAAAAACTGTCGATAAAATCAGCAGGCCGTTAGAATTCTGCTCCAGACAGCTGCTGAATCGGACCCATTCCTTGTCCAACGAGAGAACGAAGTAGATGTAAACAAATGCACGTGGGTATCGCTGATTGGCTGCAAGTCCACGACACACACCCGTCCTCGCACTTTTTTAAGCATACGCGTAAGAAAATAGTTCTGTGAATTTCAAGTAACTGTATGTTATATTCAATAGAACATGCGTAATCATAAGTGCTCATTTACTTTAAGTTATATGAGCTGTATTTTATATGTGAAATGTATGGACGAGCGCAAATTATTAGATGGCACGTATCAAGCGGAGAAGTAGTTTCCTCATGGCGGACCGCACAACACTTATATCGCATAGTGAGATATTAGTTTTGCAGTTACATCGGAGACGTGGCGTCAGTGTACTGAACATATAATATGGTAAGAACAGAGAATGTGTGAGTTGGAAGGAGTTTCTGATACTGTTTTTAATTCTTTAATAATCAGCAACAGCTTAAGTTCCTCTGAAGATTCAAGCTTGTAAGGGATATAACCTATGTCAGATTCAGAGCCAACAATTTTCTTTAAGTAAGTTACGTCTAAATTACATGTTCAATTAAATATAATTGTTGCGCACATATTTGCCTTCTGTGTATAAACAAAAATCTCAGCGTTTCATATTGAAGGCACAGGACAGCCCGCAATTTGCGTTGTGTGCATGAATTTCGTAGTCATATTGACAATAAAATTACATTTCTATTAACACAAAAAAATAATTTAATATCATTCATTTACAACAATAAAAAATGTGTTGAGTGAATTATTCATTTGCATGCCTGGATGTCGTTCCCTGACTTGTACTCGTCGGTTTATTCCACGCATTTTGTAGATTTTGTTAGAAGGATATTGGACATCGTATAGATAAACTCGAGTTCACCGCAGCGAGAGCGGCGGTGATAGCCGAGCGTTGACAGCTGTTAGATGACAGGAGAGGCTTCGGACCACGCGCTTCGGCGGAGGGATATTTCCCGGTTTATTTACATCTACTTCATTCTCTCGTTGGTCACGGAATAGCTACGTCACTAGAGTCGCAAATCCTGCCACCGACGGGACGCGAACCCTAGGACTTCCTGGTCAGAGCGCAGAGTTCGATTCCCTGTTGATCTCTCCAGTGAGTTCACACCATATCCTCCCCCATGCGGACTCGCCCCTATTTTCCGGGCCCGGGGGGCCCGGATGAAACGTTTTCCACTTCCCGTCATCCGCCGAAAGGCGGAAAGCGCCGACGTCCTGACGTCCGCTGGCGGCGCCAGCTCAATGGGCGCGAGCAGCCTTGGCCCCGCTCTTCCGTCAACAGGTTTCCGCCTAGAGTATGGGCGTGGACAGTTTCTAGCTCGGCCTTCAAGCTCGCCCAGGAACCGTTAGCGGCACTCTGAATGTCACGCCTCGAGCCGGACTCAAGCGGAGCCACGGAAGAAACGTTTTAGGGGTGCGAACTCCTTCTAATTTAGGTTTACTCATTTGCTCTGGGATCAGTCGATGTCACTGGTCGTCGTCAGGTGTAGACCTATGAGTCTCTAATATTCTAACCGAACCCTTATTTCCACTGCTTTGAAACTTCATTAGATATTATTCATTTTAACATTCGGTTTAAAAGGTGGTTTCTTATACCAGCTTCTTTTACTCTCTCAAACGCTACTCACGAAGTATAAAAAAAAATACAGTTGTGATGCAGGCAAGAGTACTGTTTTATCGATAAAAAATAGTTCCCTTTCTGACCCTGATAATTAAAAGGTAGATCTTGTGTTTCTATATGTAATACATTATTTCTAAAATACGTCGTATAGCCGTGGTCTACGATATTGCGGTTCTATCGAAAAAGTTATTTTAGGCGAAACCGTCAGTCTAAGACCATTTGTGATGAAATCGTACACAGAATTTTCGCTAGCACCAAAAGTTGTCTCAAAAAGTCTAATTTCCTCTCCTAAAGCGCTACAGCTAGATAAAATCATTACTGTTTGCCCTACACCCAACTTGCCTTCGCACAATCGCAGATGCCCTGTCCCAGCCAGAGGTGCATGAGAGCACCATCCGGTTTCTGAAGCCAGAATTGCGTCCTCCATTTTTCACCTCTACTTTTTTAAACAGCAAAGAAAACATAACGACTTTTTTTCGGAGGTTGTTGTCAGACCACACACTTGGCACATGTTTCTCTTTGTATTTCGATGCGCTGAATTCGAATCTGAAGCCAGAATTACGTCAGCACCCGATTAAAAAAAAAAAAGGTGGGTGGTGGCAGAATGCTGACTTCAGATTTGGATTTAGCGGGTTGACATACATTGAGAAACATGTGTCAAGTCATTATTGGGGTTCTAAAAACACATCCTTAGAAAATTAACAAGTTTCAATCATTATTTCAAGGGCCAGTAAGTAATGATTTAATCAGAACCACCTAAGTCAATTAGTACAAAATTCTGACAAAAAGGTGAAAACATGGTCGTCCGACAGTTCGAATGCTATGAGCGTGACATCATCGTCATCAAAATGACTAATCGAGTGTGGTGACATACGACGATCGCGCTAGTAAACCACCCACGCTAAAACTCCCGGAGCGTACAGCCAGAACGGATGCGACATTGATGTCAATGTTTACAAAATGTAATTTTTTTTCACCTACACTAACATGCACTACACTACCACATATTCCGGGAGACCGATCGGGGACTTAGAACTTGTCTCGGCTGAGGCGGTGCCCCGCTGGTGGGAGTTGGTTGGGGAAAACCCCGTTAGCCGACGGTAGGTCGGCGCCGGATCTGGCCGTCCAGTGCGGACGACAACCGCCACTCCCTACTGAGGATACGCATTACACCAATGGGACTAATGACCATAGTAGTTGACGCGCCCGGATTCACTTCAATCAATCAATCAATCGATGTTTTGATAAAAGCAGCGATGTACTAAATGTGGTTTTTTTCAAGCCGATATTTTTTAACATCGATTTTTTAAAATTTTGAGCATCGATAGTTAGAAACATGGATGTTTTGTTTGAGATTCGCATCTCTAGTAGCCAGCCCTGCGGACATCACGCAGCGGTTCGAGTCCACCTGCATCGAAGCCCTGCTTGCTCAGTGGTTTGTATTTTTTTATTCATTGATCAGTGATTCCGGGCGCGCCATTTGCTAAAGTCGTTATTCCCGTAAGTGTAGGGACTGATTTTCCACGGGAGGTGGCGGTGATCTCCCACTGAGTGGCGAAATCCGGCACCGACTTAAGTTGGCCTGCAGAGAATTTCCCCAAACAGGTATCTCCCATCAGCAGAGCAGGCTCTAAGCTTCCGACCGGTTTCCCCGCATGTGAGGTAGTGTAGTGCATGTAAGTGTAAGTGTGTGAAAGGGGGAGGATGGGGACAAGGAAGTGAAAGGGAAGATCGCTCGCGACTCGTTGCCCGTTTGTTAGGGTACTGCCCCGGCATTCGTCTGATGTTGAGCGGAGAGACCACGGAAAATTACCGATCAGAACAGCCGTTGCTACTATTCCTTCAGAGAGTGACTGAATTGGAGCTAGTGTCCAAAAGACTGCGAGGCACTAAAGTAACATCAGTTGATGCTCTGAGCTTCCTTTGCCGGCCCGGCGTGTCCAGGGGTCAGCAGATAGACGAACCGCCCCTTTCTGCCAGTGGAGCGACTACCTGGCGCACATTTGAGTAATCTTCTATTAGTGAAAGACGGCAATATGCCCCAATGGTTTAGGTATTGTGATTTTAAACATTCGCACTTCCGCTGCTGCACTGTCAAAGACTACTAAAATATAAATATATGCAGCACTGTTACTAATATCAAATTTTATGAGTGATTATCCAAACAAGAAGAGATAGAGACTTGAAGAAGAAGCCAAGAATTAAATTTATAATTGTAAACTTCATGCTTTAGAAGAAAGCTGATTTTTTGTTCATTTAATTAGTTATAATAAAATAAACATTTGCCTTTCGTCAACCGCGTTCAAAAAATTAAGATTTGTTCACACTTGAGGTGCTCAGACCGGTGCACAGGCTGCTTATAAATTTGGCTGTACTGCAATTACCCCTCACGACTATTATTGGCCTGGTACCTTGGGTTATACAGTATCGATAATTTATTTCGAAGCAAACATTATTTTCTAGAAAAGCAGTCCGGTCAAACTAGTCCGGTCGAAATTTGAAAAATTCAACAAGGGGAGTCGATTAAATTTTACGATTTTTACAAGAAAATAAGATGGCTTGAAATGCTCATATCTCCTAAACTATTGTGAATTTTTCAATTCCGGAGGCACAGCCTGGTTCAGAATATTATGAACGTTTAGAAAATGTCATCATTTGCCTCATTCGGACGAAAAATACGGCTTCCTGACCCTTTTCTCATTCGAGTAGTTGGTAGGCTTTTTAGAATTTTTTAAAGATCGTGTCTTTCTAAGAAGTTAATTCTGCATAGCAAGATGAAAATATAGGGGTTATTTCAAAAGAAAGAATGGCGTAAGAAAGCGAAAAAGTACCTTAGTCTATAACAAAACTTTCAAGTTTAGGCCTAAGGAGATATTTTAGTTAAAATATTTGTTTTCAAATAGTTGTCATAAGATGCCGGAATCAGACAGTTTAAAAAAGGACCACAAAAAGACCGTTCAAAAGTTAATGGTTCAACAAGATAACGTGAGCTACTGAGCGGTGCGAGATTCGGCCGCAAGCGACCATTCGATTTGCTTGCCGCCTTTGCACTTGGAGTGGAACGACTTCACAATCTCCGAAGGGATTTTAACACTCATTAACTACGCGTCGAGGCAACAGCAATTCTTATTTTCCATTTTTCGTAATGTTTTTAACGAAATCAGCAAAAGTCAAGATGTGAAATCATAGTGAGCAACTGAATCCCATGCAATGAAATAGGTAATATTTTGCTTTGATGATTTGTGGAACTTATATTAAACTATGTTTGCATCACGAAGTAATATTTGCTGGATATAAAATAAATAATAACGATAATAATAGAAATAACAAAATATTAGATTATCATTATTAATATTATTATTTTTAACGTTTGAATTCGGATTTTGTTTACAAATTAATTAATATTTCGAAAAAATATTACTATATCATATAGAGAACTAACAGTCACATTTCTTTCAATTTTTCGCGTACTACAAAGTTAGGTAGTAAAAAAAGGATTGCAATGCTGAAGCGGAAAAGTGTCAATTTTTCGTTAGAAAAACTCGCAACGTGAGGCTCTTATACTGAAAGAGTGGATAAATACTGTTCCTATATGGAATAAATGACTTCCCCTCCACATTTTTCCAAAATTTATTGTGGTTGACGTTTCAGAGAACAACTATGAGGCGGAGAGTAGTTTCCTAACAACACACAATAGGAGCAACTTTTTCAGTGACGTAATCTACCCTTGTTGCTCAATGCCCAACCCAAAATAAATAAATGAAGGTGATGAAGTGTGGAACAAAGTTGAATACTTCTGTCACACAATTATGACACCATAAATCAATATTTCCCCACCTTAAAATACCCAGATAGCACAGGGAGAGGTAGCTCAGTGCATCAACTGATGGCACTGCAGCGCCTCTGACCGGGAGGTCCTAGGTTTGAGTTCTGACGGCGGAAGGATTTCCGACACTAGCTTTTCAGCTAGATCGAATTCAGTCGCTGTCTGGAGGAGTATTCTAGAGGCCGGCTGC
Organism: Teleogryllus oceanicus; assembly: GCA_964035755.1. NCBI lineage: Eukaryota > Metazoa > Arthropoda > Insecta > Orthoptera > Gryllidae > Teleogryllus > Teleogryllus oceanicus. The sequence continues at coordinate 33,028,407 of CAXIVR010000004.1, forward strand.
TATGATCGGTAGCTTTCCGTGGTTTCTCTGGTCAACACCTGTCGAATGCGGGAGGAATACCCTAACAAACGGGCCACGGTCCGCGCCCGATCTTTCCTTCCTCTTCCTTGTCCTATCCAGTTCCCTTACACACACATACACTAACATGCACTACACCACCACATATTCCGGGAGAGCGGTCGGGAGCTTAGAGCTTGTCCCGACTGGGGCAGTGCCCTGCTGGTGGGAGAGTCCTGGTTAGGGGGAGGCCCCGCTAGCCGACGGTAGGTTGGCGCCAGATCTCGCCATCCAGCGGGGGAAGATCACCGACATCTCACGAAAAAAAACATGCACTTACGGGAGTAATGACCTACGCTGCAGACGCGCCCGGGATCACCACCGAACCAAAATCCAGACAGCATATGTACCAGATTGAAAATATTAAACGCACGAGGCTAGAAGCTGACCGGGAAACCTCATGCAACGGAAACATGGCAAGGGTAGTAGATCCCGAAAGTGACGATGCTCTGCTGTCATCGCCCGCAGAGCCTGGTCGTCGTCAAGCAAAAGAAAAGTACTACATCCTATGGCACGTTGTGTCTGAATCCATGTTTTATGGGTCCTTCACGACGAAAACTTTGCTTTCCTCTGCATCCGTCTGTCCATCTCTGTAGTGTGTCCTTCAATATCTCCCCCTGTCCATCTCCGTCTACAGTCAATACTAGCGCCTAAACCATTCAGACGATTTTCTCGAAAATTGATATCCCCGATCGATCTGGCCGAATATGAGGTCCTGCGCTTTTGAAACTGATATTTTTATTTTTTGGCGTAGGTAAAGCTTCAACATTTTCAACAATTTTTGTAACCATTTTTTAATTATTTTACCCTGCGGATAGAGAAAACACACTTATAAAAAATGGCGCACGTCTCTTTTTACCAATGTATCTAATTTTCGAAAATTGCCAAAGTAGAAAACTGAAAGCAATATTTTTTGTTAAAATTTGTTTTCAAGTACATATTTTTAAGTTAGGTAATGTACAATTTTTCAGAAACTTGAATAGTTTTCGCGTACTTTTGTGTAAAATGTAGGCAATTTACAAATACTTTTATCCCCAAAAACGGCTCCAATTTTTTCTTTAATTTTTTTTCGCAAATAGGGTTAAGTACGCTTATAAAATTCGAACAGATACTATTTTTATCAAAACGTTATTTGGAAAATTTCACAATAATATTATCGAAAAATAATATTATAGATAATTTATTTCTTAATAGAATCTGTTTTAAATTGGTGATGCTGCAACCGTACTTAACACAACAGTACACAGTTTTCTGGCATTAATTGATAATTTTGCAATTTTCAAAAAGTCATACAGTTGAAGGAAAATCATGTCTGCGTCATTTTTATAAAAATATTCCTTACTATCCAAGAAAAATATTTAAAGAAAAAAATTATAGTCCTTTAAGAATATTTCGTTTTTAAAATTTCTTATATTGCACGCAAAACTACACAAAATAACTCATATTTTGAAAACATTGTACGTGGTATTATTTGAGGGTTGAATATTATTTTGAAGAAAAGATTTTATTATTTATTTATTTATTTATTTATTTATTTATTTTATTTATTTATTTTACGTCAAAAAACAGTTAAAAACTGCGTATGACGTGCTATAGGGAAAAGTGAATTGTGTGCACATTTTCAAAATTCTGTGATCCCTACACTAAATCATATACTACTTAAATTTTGAATTTTTGAAAGGGAGAAAAAAAACAAAAACTCCCATGTAATAAAATCTATTTTCAAGGATAAACAAGCAATAAATTTTGAATTTTGAAAGGGAGAAAAAACAAAAAAACTCCCATGTAATAAAATCCATTTTCAAGGATAAATAAGCAATAAATTTTGAATTTTGAAAGGGAGAAAAAAAACAAAAAAAACTCCCATGTAATAAAATCTATTTTCAAAGATAAATAAGCAATAAATATTGGCTCTTATTACTTCCTGCCGCGACAACATGGAAACGATAATTTGAATAATTGTATTTCCCACTGAATTCTAGAAGACGTGCACAGAAAATGAAGTTACATTTATGTCCAGAAGCTAAACAAGGGGCCATCTCAGCATTTGCTCAATGGATCAGGGAAACTGGACGAAAAATCTGATCGAGATGGGGATCATTGACCCGGAAGCTGTAGTACAATAGTTGTTACAGGTTGTTTATACTCATTTATACAGTCCAAACGGTAAATAATGCATTATGTATCATTGTTAAAATTAATGTTACTTTTCTTGTGATGCTCAGTATAGTCTCTAATTGTATAGAAACAGTTATGCAGCAGAAAAAATTATTTATTTATTAAGAAAAAATCTCTTTTAAACTTTAGTTCTAAGAAGAAAATGCAGTCTACGTGATATTTAAGCGTTCTTTACTAAAGTAAAGAACGGATAAATCCGAGGATAATTGTAAATTAAAAAATTGGAAATATTTTTGAGAATATTTTGAAAATGTCGTTGGGACTTAATCTTAAGGGCTTTCAGAATCAAAACATCCATTTCAAATTCCAAATGGCGGCGAAATTAGTGACTTAAACAATACCAATTTTGATAAAAATCCTGCCCATGGTTTAGCCGCTAGCGTAGTTCACTGACAATTTGTATGTAGTGTAGAGAAAGTAAAAATTAGTTGTTTAGATAGTCATATACAACTTTCTGAAAATATAAATAGTGTTCGCGTCAGCTTTGCTTAAAAACAATCAATTTATAAAAAGAAGTTCACATTTATTCTTTGGATTTTTGACGAATACGGCAAAGACGCTTAAAACTAGCTAAGGCCTAATTTTCGTTTAACTTCTGAATTTTCAAAAATTGCAAAAGGTACAAATAATGCGAGAAAGGAGGTGCTGTTGTAATAGCACTAGTTTTATTTATGAAATTTTTTTTTCAATCAATTTTTATTTTCAAAATTTATTTTTAATGTCATTCACAGTACAATTATGAAGAGAGTACTAGCACGTCATATCAGTGGCGTATACTTTCATGCTTTGGGCTGCCGCTGACTTTAGAAATAATCTTTGGCCATATAACTATACATAATCTTCGATGATGTAGTTTTGCTGGTTTGTATTATTTTTAATTTAACAGATTATTAATGTATATATGTAATATAAATAATATAATTTTTTATAAATAATATAATTATATATGTAATTTCATGAAACAATTATTTTTACAATTTCTCGTTATACAAACAATTAAAAGGCTTTCTAATAAACGCTGTACAATACATCCATGGTCAACAGATAAATTTTCCGAAGTATGTTGTGACATTTTTCAAAATATCTTGCCAGATTGATAATAGTTAACTTTGAAACTATCACATATTTAATATGTTGCAAATTTAACACTTAAAACACGTTTAACATAATCTATTATGTATATATTCGCTCACCACTAAACGTGTATGTCTGCATATCTAATTTACTCTGTCCGTTTACTGCGCACTGCCTCCGAACTGCCCCGAGCGTGTCAAGAAACCGCTCGGGAAATCGGCGACCGGAGCCCTTGGCCGGCCCTTTCTTACCAGTGGGAGGAAGGGGGAGCGAGTCATGCAACGAACGCACGCTGTGAGGATGCCGCTGGGTGCCAGCGGTTTCTTCGGCGTTGCTGACTCTTTAAGATGCGCCGACGAGAGAGCGATTTAACACAGATCTCAACAGAACAGACTATAGAGAATCTTGAAAAATGTTTGTCACTGAAAAATAATGTGACCACAGCCCCGGTAGCCCACAGGATACGCACTGCATTATAGTGCATTTCTTAGTAAATAACCTTAGCAACCATCTCAAGAATTCTCAAATCATAGTTTGATAATCATTTGGTTGGAGAACATAACATAGATCTTTAAATATCAATTTCTCCTACTACAAAATATTTCTCGCAATACGTGGTTTTTCTATAAAAAAATTACTTTATCGCTGCATGTGTGTCCTATGAGAAGTCAGATTTAAGGCAATTCATAAAAAGTGGGGAATACCAACTGCTCCCCTGAAGTTCCAAGAAAATTCTAACTTTTTGCTACTTCATCCAGTTTAATCGTCGAAAGCGTTTCGGCATGATCTTCCAAATCAAACTGAATCGAAGGTTTTTGTCGTGGCCAGAGACTGACTCGCTTGACTACATTGGAAGAATAACGATCAAAGGTGCTACTGCTACTCGGTGTCGCAAAGCTCTTGCACCAAATGCATTGTATGGAGTGAGATTTTTCCTTGCTGCAATATTTTCTCTTGCAGGATTATGTAAAAAGAGTCTCTCCTACGATATCTAAATTATCTTACAAATTTTGAATTTGTATAGACAAAAGATTTGAAAAATGTGGTAATCAAGGACACAAATTCTATGCTACGAGATCATTTCTTCCTAATTTTTATATGTTTAATGAGGGCATTATAATTTTTATTCTCTTAAGGTTTTATTTAAAAATTTATTTATCCGAATTTGAATTCAGCTGTAATTGACTGATTTTTTCAGACGATTATTCAATCTTTGAATTATTAAGTAAGGAAAATTACGTATTATGTTTAATATCCAGCAACAGATGTAACTTATGTATTCCTGGTCAATAAATCACGTTTTCTTAGGATCGAAGATTAAGCGCACAGGAATTTATTCCAAAATACCTGAAATATTTTTTCAACGATTCATGCATGAATATGCGACTATGATTGAAAGAATGTGAATAAAGAATGTGATCTTTAGTTCTTCCACGGTTACACGAAAGACAAGTAATAATTATGAAAGTTCTATCACTCCATTGTGAATAAAAGATTTAGAAAATATTTAAGAGTGAACTAAACCAATAAAAATTATTCCCAAGTAGTGGATCTGGGAGTCATAGCATATTTAATACAAATTTTCTTGAGATCATGTCACACTTACTTTATGAATATATGATCAGATTTTTTTGGGTACTGAAGACAAGGTCAATGTCATAAGAAATCAGAAGAATTTAAAGCAGATATAAATCTCCTGAAAAAATCATGTGAATAAATATCTCGCCTTCCATATTATTTCCGTAGTGTACATACCTTTTGCGGCTCTCACACGCTACCAATCTTTATACTTGAGGCCTCTAAAGAAAGAGAATTTTCAGGGGGACGTGACGTATAGCACGTTGACATGAAAAATATGAAGGATTTGTTAAAAAAAAAAAAAAATCTAAATATTCAAGCCAAATGCAACCCGCAACACTCGTCCAGCTACATCGTTAAATAACTCCTAAACGAAGCGTTTTAGGGCCTTAGAAAATAAAATCTTCTTGAACATTATATCATTTTTCCTAGTTCGACGCACCTCTATTCCACCCCACCTGTTCAGTCCCTGTAAAAACTGCAACAATTTGCCAAATTAAACCAATTACTTGATATTCTACGCCAATGAATTATGTGGGTGTACCTCTCTGCTCGATAATACCGTTAAACAAGAATATTTCATATTGAGAAGAGTGTATTGTTATCAATTACAAGGAGACATATAGAACAAGTGACTGAGGATAAGGGGGACTTGAGAAAAAAAGATATACTATTACAGGCCTAATATGGACATAGAAAAGAGAGAGTGTGGGGTTTAACGTGCAAGAGTTCTCGCACGGACACGGTAGTGATAATATATTACAAACAAATCGTCAAAAAAATTAAGTGAAATTAAGTGTAAAGAAAAATCAATAGTTCCCTACTCACCATGACTCCTCAGTTATTGGAAACTTATTCTCTTAGGAAATATGTAGAAAAGTCATCTGTTGTAAAGGCGAGTCATAATAAGAGTGAACGTTACGAGTTTGCAATAGGATAATTACCAAGCAGTTAGCGACCGGTCCTTCATACTCAATTTTCGCGCAAAATAATTTATACCAGCAAAAACTTCCAGCACCAATTTCGTAAATCACGTTTCCATCACGTTAATTGCACCCTTTTTCTCAGTAAAGCTGCATCGATTTGCCACAACATAAATATTTTGAGAAATTAAGTCAGCGAGATATTGCAAGCAATAAGCATTTTTAGCATTTGATTTGTCACACCATAAACATAGCACTTGAGAAACAATAAACATTTAATATTTTTTATACAAACGTCGGCTGCGTTGTTATGACTCAGCCGGTAATGAGCTTGACCCAATCCCGCGGCGCGGCGGGGAATTACGCTGCACCTGCTACTTTTGTTTCGCAATCTCCGGCGAAACGGCAGGTTGGCCATCGAACGCATGCTAAGCGCACGTAAATAATTTATGGGCGGTCGTGCCGGAGGCAGCCTTGCGTCGGTGCACAGCGAGCGAGAGGGCGGGCCGGGCAGAGGGGGGGGGGGGGGGCGACGGATGGGAGAGGTGGGTGGGTGCCGGGCCGTGCGGCGGGCGGGGAAACGGCCGGGCGGGCGGGAACAGGCGGGGGGCAAACAGGCGGGCGGGTGGGCAAACGGGTGGCGGCCGGGCGGACGGAAGGACGGTTGGGCGGGTGGGCGGCGTGGGTACGAGCTGACGGACAGATGGGCGGGCCAGCGGCCGGCCGGCGGGTCGTCGGGTGGGTGGACGGACGGACAGACAGGCGGGCGAGCGAGCCAGCGGGCGGAGGTGGCGGGGGGGGCGGGCGGGCGGCCGTTGGGTGGGGGGGGGGGGGGGGGCCGGGGGCGGGCGGGTGAGGTGGGCGGCGAGCGGGCGGTATGAACGGGGAGTTCGGAGTCGCGCCCTCCGCCTTTACGCACGCCTGCCTTTCGAAACGCTTAACCATCGGTAGTCATGGGGCCAAAGGGCCCGTTTACTAGTTGCTCCGGTTGGGCTTCGGGACGGGCGAACGGACGAAACGGTGGAGCAACGAATGGGCTGATGGACGAAAGAGTGGGATGCGCTTGAGTGCTCGAGGTGTGTGTGTTGGAGATAGGGTATGTAGATAAGTGACAGGGTGTGGGAGTAGGGTAGTGGAAGAGTGGACAAATGGGGGAGTGAGCGAGTCGGTGCGTGGGCAAGGAGGCAGGTGGGCGAGTGGCCTAGTGAGAGAATGTAATTGCCTGGCGGCCGGACGTGTGAATGGGAAAGTAAGTGCGTGTGTGGGCGTGTATCGATGACCGGATGAAGAGTTTGGACTTCGAAGGGCGATTGTGTGCGAGGGTGAGCGAGTGGAAGAACGGAAGAGCGTATGAGTAGGTGGACAATGAGGTGTATAGACATATTATTGTGTAAACTTGTGGGCGGCCAAGTGCGCGAGTACGTAGGCGAGCGAGTCGACCAAGTGACCGAGCGGACGAGTGGGCGAATACCGTAAGGGAACGGACGGGAATTGCGAAAAGTAGCGAAGAGACGGATGAATAGCGAAAAATGGGAAAGTGAATCAGTAAGTAGATGTGGGGGAGGGATGTAGGAAAGAGACGAGTGGGGGGCGTGTGAATGATTAATTAGACGGGAGAGGGGCAAGATAAAACGGTAAGAGAACGAGTGAATGAATGAGCGAGCGACACAATGACCATTTGCACTTGAGAAAAATTGTATAGTCGCCGTGGATTGAATATGGCAAGTGGGAGGTAGTGCACATGAGTGAGCGCACGACAGTATGAACCCTGAGTGGCCTCCCGCATCACACAATTTCTTGTTTTATCAGCAGGCGTGAGCCCCGTGGTGGGCGCCTGAGCGTTGCTCTTGTATCCCCCCCCCCCGCCACCGCTGCCACACAAGTACGTCGACAAGCTGCTATATGGATCCGAACAGTTTTCCTAGACCATGATTTTTCCGGGGAGAATTTAATAAAATCACTTGTTAAGTATATGAAATAATAATATGAATTTCAGTAAAACCTATTTTAATGTTAGCGTCATTTGACTCATTTCATAGAGTGCTGCCTTATAATTAATGACAAAAATTATCTATTTACAGTAAAAAATTCATTGTAAATTTTATGAAATATGAGACTAATGTACCGCGACTGATAAAATGATAATAAAGATTTTCTCAATTTCTTTTTAAATTTTTTACTTTTTTTCTTTTTTCATCAGTCTCATTATCGGGTCCCCCGAGCGGTCGCCCGGACTGCCCATGCCTAGCGCCAGCACCTTCACGGCAACCTGCCCATACATTGCCAGAGCCCCCAGCTGCCCAGGCCAGTGGTTGCGATGGTTTGTGCAGGGGGCGTGCTCTGGCGGAGGCGCGGGCGACGTGCGGGCGAGGCGCGGGCAGCGTGGAGAGCGCCGGGCTGATTGCCCCATCGGCCGTCGCGGAGCAAGGTCCCGCCCCGGACCTCGCGCGCGCTCACTGCCCACGCACATTGCCCGGGCCGCCTCCGGCCCTCGCCAAGCCCCCGCCCCCGGCCCCATCCCTCCACGCCCCTCCTCCCGCTCCACACTTGCCTCGTCCCCGACTTGGCCCCACCCCGCCCCGTCCCGTCCCTGCCCTGCCGCGCCCTCGCCCCGCCCCCGCCACGCCCCCATCCCGCACCCGCCCCCCCCTCCCCCCCGCCCCCGCCACGCCCCGCCACGCCCTGCCCCGCCTCTGCCGCCTCTGGCTCTTGCGCGGCCGCCGCGAAGTTCCGGAAGACTGTTGAAAAGTTAATGTTGCAATACGTTGAAACCCGCTGAAACGGCCATCTCGATTAAGCTGACACCTCTTGTTGCCCATTGTTTCATGGAATCGATTGCTTTCTTTATAAGAGTATGTTAAGCAAATAATGTGTTAGATATGTATTCAATATTACCGGAAACCATTCAATACCTTGTTACTTTTTATTGTAACACACATGTAACATACATTACTTGTTCGTTTTGTAAGAAGTAAAACATACCCAATTCATAGTAAATAGGATAAATAAGTCAGACGTCCGATTTTCTCATTCTCATAATCTTTATAAAGCGGTCTCCTAATTAAAGACTATTTTTCTACCAAACCATGAGCGACAGCTTAAAACAGGTTTCCCAATACTTCATTCTTACTCAAAATAAACTCATCAGAAAACATTGTAGTTTTTAATGTAATATTTATTTACAAAAAATTATTTAGAGGTTTTTCATTCCTTTTTATCTTGGAATATGTAAATTCGTGCAGTAATGCACTGCAATATAATTTTACCGTCATTTACTCAGACCTATGTCATTGTTATTTAACACGCTATTTTCAAAATATAAATTTTGATATAAAAGTTCCATCTTGTAAGTTGAAGTAACTATATGCTCACTTTCAAGAGTATGCGATGTCCTACGTAAGGTAAATATCGAAAAGTGAAGTGTCAAATTTCAGTCAAATACTCAGCTCTATACATCCCTGTTGCAATATATTGTCAATTATAATACTTAATTGTGCAGATTCTATTTTAATGAACTTCATTCACATTTTTCTACCTCACTGAAAATTATATGTAAGGAAAGTAAGAAAATAACTATTACTGAACAGTCGGACACCAAACCATGTTAATAAGATAGAATTAAATCATGTTAATGGCACAAATCACCTTGAACCGTAAACAAGTAGCAAGTACTTTCTTGTAATTCATTAAACATTGCTATATTCTAACGTAAAGTCTGTTTGCTACTACTGGCACATAATTGGTAAGTATTTGACAACTCAATGGTCGTAACAAGACACCTTATAGCTAAAGAGAACTGAGCTACTACAACACCATCTCCTCATTTTTCACGTTAAGAACTATTCAAGGAGATCTAGAAAGGTTACAAATTTCACACCAATGTAGAAGGAATGTGAATAGAGAAACGTCAGTCATAAATTGAAATATTTCTTGTTTTGATCATGAAAGAAAGGTTTCTTTTTTATTTTACTCCTTCTTTTAGTATTTTTTCATTACTGTTTTTAATGATATCAAAATGTTCATTCTTGTCTGAAAACAAATTTCCTCTCACAAATTTCCTGTTCATCCACAATCAGCTGTGCATTATTAAAATTCTGATATTTTTTATCTCGAGAAAGTAATATAAATTAAATAACATTAGTGTTAAAAGTATTAACAAAGGTCTATATGTTTACGCAATGAGATTTATGAGGCATTGAACAAATGCCAATAAACCACAAATCATTCAGCCTCATGACATGTCATTTTACCACCAGATAATGTACGAAGTATGGCTGTATAATGTACGTGTATCGTACGACTGAATGGCCAGTTTGATAAAAAGTTTTATATCTTACAAGACGTTTTCAAGGAAATATTACAGAAAATAGCTATTTACGGGACGATTGGCATAATGAGATAATGCTCGGAGAATTGCGCAATTCAGCATATCGGCCTCATATCGCAATGTTTCCTACTCGCAAAATGAAATCACTTGCATCACGTCTGTCATTAACTATTTTTTTACTAACTTTCATGTTACTTTAATTCGTATATACAAATCACTCGATGATTTATTAAGACCAACAGTAGCTAATGATGTCAGACGAAATTGTTTTCTTTTCTTTGTTTCCTTCACAGTTTTATTTGTACTCGTACATTTAAGCTCCGTTTCGCTTTTATCACTGGAGCAAAAATTGAACTTCTAGCCTGCTGTGCTTGCCCTGAAAGAAATGCTTTTACTAGTGCCTGTCTAATTTATTCTATGTATTCTTTTTTTTCTAAAAAATCCGCTTCATTAACCATTCGCCCTAACCGTCTGTTATCCCCGTAGAATCATAAAGCAGAACATACGCGGAAGTAACTCTAAACTCCTCTTTTCTCATTAAGTTCAGTGTTTTTCTGTTAGGGATAGCAGAATGAAACAGAATACAACTTACTGACGAACAATGGAAGTCAAACACAATGAAAGGAGTAACCTAGTTTCTGAGAAAGGACTTCCTGACAGTCAGAGGGGATGTTATTCCAACATTAAGACAACATTAAATCATGTAAAATTAAATTATATTTACTGACCATTAAATATTTTTTAAATATAAAGTCGGGCAAGGAAACGATTTCAAGATATTCGCACATTTAGAAATAAAGAAAAAAACATTTTTAAAATTACTTCAGACAAAACTTTACATACCTATTACTTTTTTCTAATTTCAACTTCAATATTTGGATTTGTTATATTTTTTTTTATTTTCCATGGAAGAATGAGAGAATGCAAAACTCAATTACTAAAGAATCTGTATTTAAGAAATTTAATTATGTTTGTAAATTAAAAACAACATTATCTCATACATACAGAGAACTGAGATATTCTGCCAATATAATTAATAAAATTAAAAAATATAACACCCGACCGTGAATAAAACGTAAAAAATAGCATTTCAGTTCTTCAGTCTTAGAAAGGCATGAGATGTACCGGTAATAATCTATTGCCGCTGTCAGACACCAGTAAATTTTGACAAATCACGTTAAATGAGAACCAATGAAAAATAAAATAGTTGAACAGTTAAGTCGTATATTTGTTTATGAATTTTAAGTGGTCGTTTCACATCACAATCCATGGTGTAGGCTACAATCAAACAACAATATTCAAAGACGGAATAACAAATTAAAGCGTAAAGGTATAGTAGAGACGATGTTATACTTCAAATAACAACCAATAAAGAATATAAAATCCATTCATTGTTTATTTTAAAATGATAAATATGAAACTAGTATTTTTAAGTAAAATTTTTAATCTAAAGTTGATAATACAATTAAATAAGTTATTCAGAACATGGACAACAGAGCAATGCAATGTTCAGTTCCTTACGTTGGGAATGGATTATAGACTAATTAATACGGGCCCCCGATCGCAGTAATTAATCAATACTTTTTGACTTCATACGAAACTAAAAATGTGTACATGTTACTTTCGCAAATTGTTTTATTCGCAAACAGGTATTATATACTTTTTAAATATTTTTATTTTATTATTTTTTGTACCTACAAATTCAGTATTTTAATTCCAAAATTACCGTGTTATATACTATGTAAAATTTATTATATATTTATGTAATTGAAAGATATTTTTATACATTTACGTTCCTCTATTCTCTCTCTCTCTCTCATACACACTCACTCTCTGACTCTCTCTGACTCACACACTCTCCCTCCCTTTTTCCCCCTTCTCTCTCTCTCTCTCACTCTCTCTCTCTCTCTGCCCAGAGATTTTTCTTGTCACTTCAATGCATCAAAATTGTTATATGCTCTAAAATTACAATTAAACTTCTTTTTCATCAGTGCTCATGTCTGACTATTAAACCTTTCTCTTTATATTTTCTCTCTAGTGTTGAATAGTTTTCTTCTTGTAATATACTCATACGCCATTTATTCTAATTTTCTTTGTAAGCATTCTATGTACTAAGCCAATGATTCCTCCCTTAATTATACACCCAGCTTTTTAGCTAAGTTCTGCACAACATATACTATTATATTTTCACTTTCTTTCTATATTGCAATTGTCATTAACATTACACTCTTATTCATTAACATTGTATTAAAAACATAATATTAATATGCTATAATCTTTTCATATTTATTAATAATAATGTGTTCCTGCATTTGTCAACCCTTTTCCGATAAAATTCTCATTAATCTGTATATTAATACGTGAAGAAAACACTTTGTATTTGTTTTTAAGGGGGTCAGGAGGGATATGGGATTTGACATACGGTAGTTGAAGATTATGTGTATAAGTGCAGGAAGCTAATATTTATAAATAATATATATTACAATCATGTTAAATTAAATATAGACCGCGTAGATGCAACCCGCAACACGCTTCAGTACATTGCTGTCGTCCATAACTCGAATGCAATGCGTTTTAGAGTCATAAAACCAGATTTTGGTGTTCTGTATGGACAGAGTTTGTTTTGCTTTTCTCTCCCCCAATTTAAAAAAATGAGATAATTTAAACCGCTTATTCCAAGGTTAGCATTTAAGAGAAAGATGTTATTAACATATAACATAACTTGAAAAGCATATCATTAACAGTGTATTTGATTTCTGGAGGACCGCTCTGCTGGGGTTGAATATCACGAGACCAATTTCCGTTGCTCTTCCCACCCACGCGGGAAAGTGAGAATTCAAATGATCTTACTGTTGGTGGGTCACTGATGTTAATTCAAAATAATGTGCTGTAATAATATAAATATTAGTTATCGTATTAAACTTTGTTTATTTATGTATTTATTTGTTTATTTTTGTATTTATTTGTTTACTTATTTATTTATTGTCCCACAGTTTTGACATGACAACATAAATGTTCTCACCTTCTTCAGTTCATTTTTGACGAAAACGCCTTTAACTTTCAAAGTTGGTCAACATCATCATATCTTATCATATACTCTCGAAAATATTTTAACGTCCAGGGTAATTGGCCAAAGCAATATCAAGGCAATTTGAATACTCCCCTAGGAAGGAATTTCAATGCTCCCTTACATGTTAAGCCCTAGAGGCAAATTTTTCTCGTAAATTGGTGAAAATAGGCACGTCGGATGACAGGAATTTTAGTGCGCTACTTAATGAACGAAATCTTATAACATTATTTTCTTGAATAGTAGTTCACTTAGCTGGGGAATATATTTACGATTTCCGTTTCCTGTTTGAAAATCTTGAGCCCAAGGCTGAGCACACCCTCCCGCACATATGCCAGGTGAGACTCGCCATCACAGCCCTTTTCACTATCACCGTTACACTGCCTGACAAACCTTGAACGCACGGTTAGCCAGGTCGGCATGTTTTCTTATTTATTCCAAGTTCTTCTACCGGCTACGCAATTTCTTGTCCCCTGAAGTTCATTTGACAAGCAACTGTTCAAGTGGAAACAAGTCCCAGGTGCAAGCCTGGCGGCGCTGGAAAGGCATTCCGCCTGTAGAAAACGGGAGGTGATTTCGGGCGAGGCGGTTGCGCAATAGTTCTCCCAGCGCCCGCTCGCCGCGCCGCGCCGCGCCGCTCTCCGAACCTTACGCGAGGGCCCCGGACACCGCGCCGCGCCGCGCCGCCCGAACTGGTTTCTCCGCGGGCCTTCCGCGACGGCGCCTTAATTGGAGCTGTGTCTCCCGATCGGACGCCCCGCAACCCACATCCGACCTGCAGGAGATATGGTTCTCAGAGAAACCACTGGTGGACTCAATTTCTTCGCTTTATGGATTAATTTAAATATTGTGTAAGCTCACCATTGGTTTTCTGTGCTCTCTCTATCCCTCTCTTTCTCTTTCTGTCTCCTTCTTTCCCTTTCTTTCTCTTTCTTTACGTTTCTCTTTCTCTCATCTTTCATTTCTCACCCGAAATCCGGATTTTTGATACCTATTTTTACCGTATTTCGTCTTCTTTCGCCTCCTTGAGTTGTTGTTGTTGTTGTTGTTGTTGTTGTTATTATTATTATTATTATTATTATTATTATTATTATTATTATTATTATTGTATTAATTAGCGTTACCTCTCAATATCTTCTCCATTCAGTACCTTTTCCCTATCATCGCCGCCCCTTCGACGGCTTCTTAATTGGTTCTCTGTCTCCCGATCGGACACTCCGCAACCCGCATCCCATCAGCAGGAGTTATGGTTCTGAGAGAAACCACTGTCCCACAGACACCTCGTGGTTGAACTATATCTCTTCTTCTAATGGATTATCCTAAATTTTGTGTAAGTTTGCCATTGATTTTCTTCCCATTGTATCTCTACGTACTTCTGCTTATTTATTTTGTTTTCCCGATTGATCGATTGATTAATAGATTGGTGATTCCGGGCACCTCAATTGCTCAGGTCGTTAGTCCCGTAAGAGTAGTGCAGATTTTATCGCGTGAGGTGATAATCGTCCCCACTGGATGATGAGATCCCTCGGCTTGCGATGTTTTCAGGTATCTCGCACCTCCGGACCACCGCCGCAGCCGGGACCAGCTCTAAATTCTCGACATTTTCCCGGTATGTCGTAATGTAGTGCATGTATGTGTATATGTGTATGAAAGGGGCGAGGATAGGACAAGGAAGAAGAAGAGAAGATGGCGTGCGTTCCGTTGCCCGTTTGTCAGGGTACTGCTCCGGCATTCGCCTGGTGTTGATCTGATAAACCACAGAAAACTAACGATCAGAGCAGCCGTCCGATTGGATTCTTCTTCAGAGAGCGAGTGAAATCGAGTACCTTTATATCTAGTGTGGATAATCCTGCCACCATCGTTACTCCATCCTTGGACCTCCCGATCAGAGGCACTACGGTGTCTTCAGTTGATGCTCCGAGCCACATCTCCCGGTATTTGCTTCCCAGCTTTTCAGTTTCTCTTTTCTTTCATTTCTCACCCGATATTCGTTGTTTTATTTCGTATTTTTCCTACACTGCGTCTTTCTAAGGTCTACTTGAATGTTATTGTTACCTCTCAAAATATCTTCTATTCGCTACCTTTCCCCTATTATTTATTTTATATTTTCTCCATTATTTACCACGTTTTGTCAACTGAAACCCTCCATCCTCTTGAGATATTTACATTTCAAACGTTTCAAGTCACGCAAGTCAAGGTTTTTATTCCTTATGCATCTTTTATTCCCGTAGGTTCAAGCACATTCAACCAAGTACCTACTAATTATTTTATTTTTCATCATACGTTTTATATTCATTTTTAAGCACGTTACTTTACTATAATATTGTTTTAATTAACTTCATCCTGGAGCGAAGCTCTCGGTAGTACCCGTACATGTTTAGTATGATGTTAAAGGCTATAGAATAATGTCAAACCTTATTTAAAATCAGACTAAAATATTTCTGCAGTTGCATACAATTTTTTCCTCACACGATCGACGTTAGAAAGAATATTTTCCTTTCACACACTATGTGAGCACAACACAGGCGGGAAACATCCCTGTGAAATATCACACGACAACTGTCATTTGCAACACCGCTTAGTACTTCCTGGTCTCCATTAGCAGATGTCGCTTTCATATATCCTAATGTGACTTTTGACATAAAACTCCTTCCTTATTACCTGTATTCATGATGCCAAAAGGAAATTTTGAAGTAAAGAAAGATTATGTTTATTACAATTTAATTTTTAATGTATGTATCTTTATATTTTTATATCAAAATTGAAAAAAAAAGTTCCTGACTGACAAGAGGAGAAGTTACATTTACTGTGTAGGGAAAATGATTCCATTAAGGACCAGCGCGGAAGATCCGCTGCGTAAATTTCGCGTGACGTGTTGGCGTATGAGCACGTTGAGACCGGCGCGGCGGGCGAGCGTCGCGGCAGCGTTTAATCCGCGGCGGATTTTGTTTCGCGCTCGGACGTGTTTTTCCGCTACCGCTGGAGTTCCGCTGTGGACACCAAAGCAAAGACGCGTCAGATGTTGAATATTTTTAGCTCGCCAGTGAATCTGACAAGACTGAACGATCAGAAAAAAATAATTCTAATCGAGTTCAGTAATTTAATTAATTTTACAAAACATTAAAATTCGATTTTTTAAATTTTTGTTCTTAAAATTTTAGGGAAAATTGCAAATAAAGAAGGAAAAAGTATCATTCCGCATGTGCTTAGAAAAAATAGTATGAGTTACTTGGTATTTCTATCCCCTTCATGAATAGAAGGGAGTGCCTCTTTTTTATCGGATGAAAACGGTCACCAAATGCTGTCTCATAACTGAAACCCATCCACAGCCCTCTACAGTCCAAAATGTGTTGTTTATTTTTTTGTAAATTTTACATTAACTTTTCTAATAAAGAAAATAATTAATACCAGCCAAAATATAAAAAAAATATTTTCTCTTAATTTATTTTTTCTAAATACAATTCATTGTTTCAAAGTCGAAACCAACTTTGAACGACCAGTTCACTAACTGTCGTTACGGCATTAAGGTCCTCTTCTGTGCTAAAGGAACAATTCCAATGCCACTAACCGTTGAGAATAAATGCACAGAAAATCAAACAGCCCCTTTATTTTTTTTCACGAAATATTATTTAGGTCTTTCTTTCATTTTGATTTTACATAGATTTCGCGTTTTGCACTTTTCTGACCACCCAAGCAAAGGAAGGGAGTGCCTAACAGAAGTAAATCTGCAAAGTTGTAACAGAAATTTACGAACGGTCTCATTTTGTATCATTGTCTAAGAGCATAATCCGGGTCCCACCTGTGCCCCTTCATTCCCTCACACATCTCCCATCTACCCTTATACTGTCCCCCAACTCACTTTCCCAACTGTCGAAGGTCAACTACATTCGAACTACATTCCAAAATAATACTGTGTTGTAATAATGAATAAAATGTGTAATGACTACTAAAATAAATAATCTTAAAATCGAAAAAAGGGTAAAAAATAGAGATATATTTTTTAAACTATGTTATAGTGATAAAAAGTCTGAAAAATTTGCAACAAAATTTTGTTTATGGAAATAGATTCAAAATTTGTTTGGCATATACTCGTGTTCAAAGATAAAGTATAAATTAATTTATTTTTAATTTTTAAAACGTTTTTTCGTTTGAATTTGGCATCAAAAATATTAAAAAACAATTAGAAAAAAAGAAAAAATTAAAATTAAAAAACCTGCTTTTTTGGCTGTAGAGGGAGAGTAGAGGCGAATAAGTAATATTTTAATAGTTTTATTCTATTGTTAGAGCCATAGTTTAACTACTGATGAGTCATGTGATTTTAAGGAACTTATGACCATCTTATCCGGGGATGTATTTTGATGCTGGAAACATCGAGCAAATTTTCGGCACGCGTTCAGGATCAAACCCACTATCTTCTTCATCGTCAGTCATTTGTAACTAAAGCATGTGTGTCGGTAATAATTGTCATCGGGAACAAAAAATTGCGAGTTGTATTGTTCCTACTTATTGTCCTACAGGTTGGTGGTAGTGGAAAAATAGATATAGCTAGCTATAACACATTCACTTCACGGCATGTGTTCCTATAATTTGCACCATCGTCAGGTAATTATCAAGAAATTGTTTATTCGTATATTACTATTCTATATTGATCCTTCAAGTATTAAAGAAAGATAAAATACGTTGTTATTCTGCGTCAACCATTGTCGTTGACATTACACTCACATCTGCTCGCTGTTAAATTTGGCTTGATATTACGAGCACTTTTGAACGCGGTAGCATGTCTTAACGCCTCACGAACACGCTAATTAAACTGTTTCTACGTTACATCACGTGTCCGTGACATTGGCTTCCGTGCAGTGTCTTAACACGATAGTTTTCGTGTTACTATCATTGTTAAGTACTTGCGAGAATATCGAACTTCACAAAAGGAGTTGATCGTCAAGTCTTTCCAATGACACCGTTGACGCACAAACAAATCTTGCAGGAGCAAACAGTCCATAACTTCCTTCTGTGCCTCAATGTAAAGATCCAACAGCTGATTCTCTATTTCCAAATTTAATCTACTTTAATAGTTCTGATTAATACTCGCGTAGCAAATGAACTCAGTATAAAAGTTTTCGAAATTAAAGTCAATAGCTGAATCCTTGCGATTAAAGAAGAAAAGTAGTAGAAAAGTTACAACACAAAAGTACTATTTATGTCCTGTACGGAAAATTGAAAACCTTAAAATTATAGTTATCATGTCATTCAGTGTTTATTCTTCTAAGCTAATGAAATGAAGAAGGGAAACACAGTGTATTAAAAAAGTTCCAGGACTGTTGGTATAGAGACAATATATCACAGAGGATACAAGTATATTTGGTATCGTTCTATATACTCTCCCTGTAATTCAATACAACGCGTGCAATTAGTGTACAGGTCCTCAAACGCCTTCTGAAATGCCCCTCTTTCAACACTGCTTAGTTCTGTTGGCTCTGCCGCTTCGATCTCCTCTGTGGACTCGTACCGCTTCCCGTTCATCATCAATTTGAACTTCAGGAACAAAAAATAGTCGGGAGGGGATACATCTGGAGAATATGGAGAGTGTTTGAGGCTACCTACCTGTCGTCTTCCCAAAAACTGCTGCACAATGATGGACGTGTGAGACGGTGTGTTGTCGATCAAGAGACACCAATTGCCCTGTCTAGCAAATCGGACCTCACACGCCGCATTATTCGCAGAAGCCGGTTCAAAACGTCTTTGTAGAATGTCCCAGAGTCAGTGGATCGTTGTCGAAGGAATTCTCGGTCAATGGTGCCCTGGCTTTCGAAAAAGGTGATCAACGACTTATTTGTTTTCTATTTGGAGGCTCTCACTTTTGTAGGTCGACTGTTTTCTGAGCTTGTCCACTCAGCACTCTGTCGTTTTCTTTCCAGATCGTACTGTAGGTACCAAGTATCGTCTCCGGTAACGATGTTTTGCAAAAATTATTGGATTTTGGTCGGCCATGGCAACCAAATCTCTGCAGGCAGAAATTCGCAGTTCTTTTGGTTTCGGAGTGAGGGTGTGCGGAACAAAGCGGGCAAAGAGTTTCTTCATTTTTAAAATCTCTGTCAAGATTGTAAAACCCGATCCTATGTTCAACTTCAACGAATTAATAATTACTTCTATCGTCATTCGGCGGTCTGACCTTACGAACGCTTGCACACGCTCAACATTTTCACCAGTTCGACTTGAACGTGGACGCCCAGATCTCTCATCACCTTTCGTTGATTCTCTTTCTAATTTGAACCTCAAACACTTGTGAACGGCTCTTAGCATCATGACCGGACACAGAAGTCTCTGTGGCCTATTTTCCCTATTTGAAGCAACATTTGATGTATATTCGTTGCTCCGTTCCTTCACAATGCCATCAGCATACTCATAACCTTCACACAACTGAACGTTGATAAGTTGAAACTGCTCAGAAATGAATGAAACTTCAGCTATTGTTAACTTCAAGTATTGTTGCATGGCTCCGTTTCTGACGCAGAATTACCGCCATTTGTATTGTTATATGTTCGGCAGTCCTGGAACTTTTTGAATACACTGTGTCTATTACAAATTCTGAACAATACCATCAATTTTTTTTGTGAACACAGTGTTTAAAATGTAATTGAAATGGGTTATGTTTACCAAAATCTGTATATGAATGTTGTAGCGGATTGTAGCATTAAATCTTATTAACCATCTTTACTTAAAAATATAATGAATAACATTTCATTACAATTACAGAATTTTTTGAAAAGGGGCACCCTTGTGAGACGCATGCTTGACATTCCGTTTGCATTTAACTGATATTGAATTTAAAATCACTCAATGTTTGAACTTAGAAAACTAGCTTTCTCCACTTCACTAAGTACAAACTTGCACCCAAACGCTTGCTCTAGCTCGACGACGAATCCATGATGGACGAAACGTCATTGTGGACGAAACGTCAACTACTTTCAATAAAATGATTGTTATTCGTACGACAAACCAACGAAACGAACAAACAACGATATATAAGCATTCATTCTATTAATTTTACGATATTTTTAAAATTTAGAATTAAGACTATAAAACCCGGTAGTAAGAGCAAGTGAAACGCATTTAGGAAATACTCGTACTCTCTTCAATTTAAAGACAAAATCATGAATTAAGTTAAGAAAGCGCAAACTTCCTTCTAAACGAATACCTTTAGTTTCTTAAATATGTAGATACTGATTCTATAGAAGATCAGGCTAAAGTTAAGATAATCAAAATTATGGTTTGTCTTGATCTCCCTCATATTCATACAAGAGGCGTGGGGAAGGTGTCAAAAATACATTTACGCATCATAACCCAATGAACACAATATTAGTCAACTTCTTATTAAATAATGTGAAAACCCATGTTGCTATGAAACGACATCAAAGACGAAAACACATACACAACGTTTCTATCCAACATCCACACGCACAGGGACCCGAGGAGCGTTCGGGAAACCACCCGTGCCCACCGTGCGAACCGGTTCCGGTCAACCAGGAAAAGAGACTGCTGGAGGTGTGGCTAGCAGACACAAGGGTGCGGCTCGGCAAATGACTACGTCGGAGATGTGATGACCACAACAACTGCAGACAGCAATGAGGACCTCAGCAAATGGGGATGTGGGGAAAACAAAACCTTCATTCATCACAAAACCGCAAGTTATTTGCACAAAATGACTCTTACACTTCAAAGTTTTTATCAGAGACGCAACGACAACGGCGTACAATAGTGTATGCATCAATTATGACAGTTGTAACAATAACTGTGACAGCGTGTTGCCTGGTTCTATCTATCTATCTATCTATCTATCTATCTATCTATCTATCTATCTATCTATCTATCTATCTATCTATCTATCTATCTATCTATTTATCTATCTAGATACATAGATGGGTCGCGTAGCGCTCTTCCTGCTAACACGTGCTCGGAGCGTTACAATATCCGTTAAGTACGAGTCGCGAAAATCAAAATTATTCAAGAAAATGCTTACCTATCATATGACAATATGCATATCATTAGATTCGTCTTTTTACGCTCATCGTGATAAACTAAAAATGTATAGTATAATTTAAAAAACTCACCTCAGTATTTCGAAAAATACAAATGAATGAATACATGTATAATTAGCCACATTCCCGCAGACATTTCAGTGAAAACTGCACAGTAATAATTTCAACCTGCAGGAGGTGTTAAAGTTACGTGACTCACCCTGTATTTACAAGAGAGAGAGAGAGAGAGAGAGAGAGAGAGAGAGAGAGAGAGAGAGAGAGAGTGCGAGAGGAGCGAGTGCGAGTGAGTGAGTGCGAGTGCAAGAGTGAGTGAGTGCGAGGGAGAGAGCGAGCGAGAGAGCGAACGAGAGAGCGACAGAGAGCGAGAAAGGGAAAGTGCGAGAGAGAGAGTGAGAGAGAGCGAGCGAGAGCGAACGCGAAAGCGAGAGCGAGGGCGAGAGTGAGCGAAAGGGCGAGCGAGAGAGCGAGCGCGAAAGAGAGAGCGAGAGAGAGAGGGGGGGGTAGAGGCTGCAATAAGGGAGTTTAATAACTCATGCCTGGCGAAGTCAACCAAATGGTTGAATATCAATAAAGGCTCTCAGAACTGTGATAACAATAACATGGAAGTTAATAAAGGTAGCAAGGCTCTTGTGTAGTGTGCTATCAGCATTCTTACTTCAGATATACGTATATATTTTACATTGCAATTCTCCAAATGTACTTTACATTATCATTCTCTCTTATACATTTTACATTGTAATCATATGAATCTATCAGTGCATCAATGCATGTAATATAATAAAAAAGTAATTAGTAAATAAATACTAGTATTTGTATTTGAGATCTGCATTCTTAAACGAGGTATACAACATCAAATTTTAGATATTCGCAAAGCCAACTAAATTGGTACCTTAACACCAATCTAATTGATTAGTGCAAAGATGCATATCATAACACGCTTAAAGGGCGAAAGGGTGATTTGAACAACCTCTTGTGCACACGTCCGATTTGGCTTAACGGAATTTATAAAGGAATTGTAAGTATAAACAGTTATTATTTTCCAGGTGAAGTTGAAAATCAAATAAAAAAACAACTATCGATAATTTGACAAAATTATAACTAAGCCTATGTAAACAGTGCTCCTTTTATTTATGGAGTACACTTGTCACTTTGCCTACCGAAGGTTCCCGAGCCTATCGTGATAGCGAATAGTTACTGTCAGAAATCAGACCGCTCCGGGGGGGGTACTGCTGTCACTCGTAGCCAGTAATGTGTTCCACTGGAAGGAACTAACCTTAATAATACCGTAAGAAAAACACTTAATGAATTTGAAGGAAAGAGCATATTTATTCTGTTTTAATAGTGTAAACAATTAAAAAAATCATCCCTCGCAGATGCCATTCTGTCGAATCGGTGTTCCAAGACATTTCTTTGGAAGCGCAGTAATTACCAATGACGAAATTGAGCCCAATGCCTGGAGTTTCAATAAACAAATGATGTAAATTTTGAAGAACAATATCATTAACTTTTATCGGCATGTCTAGCACATTGAAGTGTTTATTATAGCTAGGATAGTTGTCCACAGCTATGCATAAGCGTACAGAGAAATTAATTTTTTCCAAAATTCCAATTGGACGGTCAGATTCGATTCTGCGAACCACAAATTACGACATCCCTAAACCATCCTTATTCAGAATGTCTCCTGGGCCACACGTTTGTATACCGCTTTGCAATATGCAACACAAAATGAAAATGCAAATTGCGAAGAGAAAGAAATGATTTACGGGTGCAGAACCAAGTTACGAAATGCTGTTGACAACCAAAGGACCAGTTATGAAAAATACTTAACAAATTTTCTAAAATTTCATCTCTTCCATGTCATTCAAATCAGCAAACTAAGAAGTCAGTGGTCCCTAGACCAGTTCAGGATGTTTTAACATATAAAAGACAGACCTACCACCGGGGCGATTGGCATGGCTGTCAGCGGAGGGCTCGCAGGCGCCGGCTGTCACTCGAGCGAAGCCGCGAGCGAAAGGGCGGGCCATGGGCTCCCACCCAGGCACTGGCAGACACCAGCTGCCCGACGCAAAAGAAAGCGGCCGCTACCGCCTGCAGTCCATAGCCCTCGCCCGCCTCGCCATCTCCTCCGGCTTCTCGAGTGCGACAACAGCGCATACTCTCTGGCATTATACCGGGAGAGGTGGCTCAGTGCATCACCTGCTGTCAATGCAGTGCATCTGACCGGAGGTTCTAGGTTCGAGTTCCTACAGAGGTAAGATTTTGGTCGAATTCAGTCGCTATCTGGAGGAGAATTCTAGAGGCCGGCTGCTCTGGCCGGTGGTTTTCCGTGGTTTCTCCGATCAACACCAGGCGAATGCCGGAGCAGTACCCTAACAAATGGGTCACGAACTGCGCGCGATTTTTCCTTCCTCTTCCTTGGCCTACCCTTACACTAACATTAACTACACTACCACTCATGCCGGGAGACCGGTCGGGAGCTTACAGGTTATCCCAGCGGGGGCGGTGCCCCGCTGGTGGGAGATATCTGGTGTGGGGGAAACCCCGCTAGCCGATGGTAGGTCGCCATCCACCAGGGGAAGATTATCGCAACCTCCCGATGAAAACAGTGTACTACACTCACGGAACCAATGACCTCATTTTTACTATCAAGCATCAAGATTTCTATCATTTTTATATTATTTACTAATTGTTACTATTTCGGGTTTATTTTCCTTCTCAACTCCGGCTTGTAAAAACATTTGTGCCAAGGGGCAGAAATATATTTGATGGCGAAATCTTTATTTGTTTAGTGTATTTTAAATCATTCAATTATTTGTTGTGTACAATAATTTTAAAAGACTAGAATCGTTGTCTGTTATGCCTTCTAACCTGAACGTAGGCAGTGAATGCAATTATTGCATTCTTAAGTAATCAGATCACAAAATCAAGATACATTCGATTCAAAAAGTTTAATTTTATCCTCAATTAACAATTTCAAATCTGACAGCTGCATTATTTCATTTTAATGGAGAATTACATTGCTTTAATGTAGGAAATAGTAATTAATATAGTTACATTTGGGGAAATAACTGTCAATTGATTTGAAAACACTGTCATGTGTTAGATGTCGAGTGACGTACCGCCTTTCCGGATGTCTTTGTGCAACCCTTACTTTTAACACTGGTCTACTAGTGTTGTATGAACAATAGTAGATACTAGTGCTAGTAAAATTTACTCATCTGCATTTTAATAGAATTTTCAAATTTAAAAAAATTATTTTAGCTTTTTTCCTTTTAAAAAAAATTTTATTCTTTAAAAAAAATGTAGATGAGTAAATTTTACTCGTCATTAGTATCCATTGGGTTTACCACACTACTTATGAGTAACATTTACTCGCAAGTTTTTATTTCATCTTTGATTTCAACAACACAAATTGAGATCACGCTCCAACTTTGCACCCACACCCAAGTTCAAAGAGTAAATAATACACTGATAAGAGATGAGACTACTGTATTTGGAAACAGTGCTGCCAACATTCATAATGTAAGCGAGTGGGTAAGTTTTACCCATCACTAGTAGAGAATTCTAGTGATCTTACCCGTAACTGCCTAATAACCATTGCCGCCACCGCCGCTAACCTGTCTTCATTACTGATACGGTTGACACCATCAGACGTCGTTACTGTCATCGGAACTATGAAGATAGGGAGATGGCATGACGTCACGAACTTGAAGCCACCTCCGCCATATTGGTGAGTCCAGAAAGCTTGTAGCACAGACAAACTGCTTGTGAGTGCTTTGTGACTTGTAGATGTGCTCATGTTCAGTTGTGTTGTTTGGCATCGTTTTTAATATTTCAAAGCATCTTTCAGAATAGATAACATTTTATTACAGTTAATTATGGTTATTTGTGTGACTAACGGCTGTACAATTCCGGAGAAACCGGAAATTTTAAGATTAATTAAATATTTCCTGCAGATCCAGAGCGGAGTGCATTGTGGATTAGAGCTGTACGAAGAAGCAATTGGCAGCCTGGCAATTACAGCAGGTTATGTTCGGCTCCTTTCCAAGAAAACGATTTTGATAGAATTTCTTTTTCGTATGTACGTTTGCTGGAATTTGCAGTTCCATCAGATTTTGCAACCGTTTCACGCCACCTAAGAGAATTAATGACATATTGTTAAGCCTGTAGTAACAGAAGGTATTTGTGTGACAGTCGAGTTTTGGACCCACCAATATGGAGGACTGGCTTCACTTGCTGAACACGAAAGACGGCACCTCCATGTATTCATAGCTCCATGGGTTTTACCGTCGACGCCGTTATCGTCGCCTTCGTCGTCGTTTCCCTTGCCGCCGACACGCTGTCACTGAGCCGCGTCTCTGCGCTAATGTCGCAGTGTAAGGAAAACGCGAGAGCAAGTTCAATGTCAAGTTCACGTTCTTCACGTAGGTGAGCCTCCACGCCTTTCTAAAAAGTTTCTCCCAATAACGGGACGAGATGGCCAGTGAACGAGCGTGTGATGCATCCTCCGCACAAGGGAGGGTGTTTACTTCTTTCACCTGACACATTTTGTACTGATCGCCTTGGCACCAGTGTGTGTAAATACCAAATATTTGCAGCAAACAGGAGAATATAAACTGGTAAAACGTTTGTGTTAGTAGGGTGATGATGAATCAAGTACTTTGCTCAGAGGATTGAGGAAATGTAAGAGTAAATCATAGGATCATGACATTAAACTTTGTGAATTCTTGTATCTTTCGCCACGTATTTCTTTATTTTGAATACATTTTTCTAGTAACATTCGAGCTGTAAATCACCAATAAAACGTTGCAGAAGGTTGCGTCTAGAAATATTCAAATGTAGAAATGCTTGTGTGTATATATATATATATATATATATATATATATATATATATATATATATATACAGAGAATTTATATTACGCAAGAATAATTTGCAAATAAAAATTACATTTTAGGTTAGGTAAATATTTTTGGACTTGTAAATATATATTAAAAACTTAGCAACTCGCTAATCATACACTATTTTTTAGGAATTTTTCATATTTAACTGTTAGCACATTTGTCTGAAGAGCATAAAATTAATTGCAAATTAAATTGAAAGATGATAATTTCAACCAATGAAAATTTAATAAATCGAATAATGAGTCACGTATTACTCTAAATTTTTCTTTGCTGAAATATTGAAAAGGACCAACTAAATTTAACTCTTACCGGTAATTCCCATAATTAGTTGAAATGTAAATTTATTTTCTATCATTAAAATACTTACACGACTGAAGTTTATTGAATACTATGTTCACGTTAAAATTTTCAGTTCTTTCCCATATTTAAGATCACATTGTAAAAGTATTATATGAAGTCTTGTGAATAGTGTTTAATCAAGGATAATTTGAGACTAGACATTTGATATAGTAATTTTTGGGGGGAGTAGATTAAATTTTGCAATCAAAATTTGTTAAAAAATGTATGTTTATGACTCTAACAATTTTTAACGATTTTCCATACGATTTTACTGGGGGGTTTTACTAGAAGAGAAGCTGCAGAAGATAATAAAATAATATCACTTGAAAATTGAATCTAATTATTAAATGATGAGAAGATCGTGATCTAACTTAAACATCTTCCGGACCTATATAAAGAATAATTCGCAATTTGCAGAATTATTATGCTCATTAAGAAAACGAACAGAATATTCAAATCTTGCAGCATAACATTATGTGAGCATACTTCCTGATTACAGGAGAAAAATATGCATTTGCAGGGAAATCTGTACTTTAGGTTTACCTTAACAAGGATAACCAAGGATGCATTGAAATGTCCACATGTCAGTGAGAGACTAATTTGTTAGCACAATGGGAAACCCTTTAATTCCGTGTTTTTGTTTGCCCTTGAACTAATTAGTGAGGAATTGCTCCATTGTCATGATTGCTCTCTTTTGAAACTTTCACCGTAAATCCTCACGGAAGCGTTAACAATGTCATGCGGAACTCTGCCATGCCATGCTCCAGTCATTGTACAAAAAACTACTTTTCCTTGAAGCTGCTACACATGTTATTCCTAAATTAGTTATGCAAAATGAACGCAACATTGTAGTCAAATTGTAACATAGAATAAACAACCGTAATCTAGTTTCCTGCCTAAAATTCTGGCAATGAGGACTTGTAAACTGCGATAAGAAATACTGCTCTTTGCATCTGCCCTATATTATTTATTTACCAATTCAACTATAATGATTCTTGAATTTGTAGTAACTGCTTGGACACTTTTAGGTACGATTTAACAAATGATCTTTGTATTCGTTCAGAATAATACAATCACTTTCCGAATTTACTTGAAATACCTAATGTTCATATTTGCACATTTTTACATAAAATGTGCATTTATAACGTTCAATGTTGTTGTAATTGTCGTCAGTTCTTAGAGACAAAATCGGTCAACGTTTTTCCTTGTCTTCTTGAATCTCAAAGTTATTAGGTCTTGCACATATCGTGATATACGCTGTACTCTTTATTTACTTCTTTCCTCTGCAACCACAAAGCATGTCCCTTTCGTGGGACTAAATATACGAGAGTTACAAGCGAAATTTTATTATTCAACAGAGGTGGTCTTAATACGGTCACTCTTAAAAAGTGCAGATTACCAAAAAATACTCACTTTTGCTGCGATGCATAATTTGTCGAATCCTCTATGTTTGTAAAGAAATGTATGGTAGAGCGACTTACTGTGAAGTTGTAGGGACGTGCAACTACGTGGTTCTTGTTTTGTTAGGAAATTCTGTAAGAAATTGCTTCATTTTTAATATTATAATGTTTTGAATTTCGAAAATAAAGACTGATAGAAAAGGGTTCTTCATTTTCTGTTGAAACTTTCTTTAGGCTACATCTTCAAAAAATAGCGAAGTTTTAAGAAATTCGGGATATTATATAAGTAAGCTCCAATTTCAAGATTGCTCTGGTACCAATAATTCAATTGCAGAAAAAAAATGAAGATTGCCGATTTTGAAAACAAGCCTTCTCATATCTATGGGTCTGACATCTTACTTTATATATGGGTCTGTTATATATAAATGAGTCTGACATCTTACTTAGACATTTCATTCGCACATCACCATCATCAGTCTCTAATTAGACATCCGTTAATCATTCATGATTTCATCGTTTTAATGCGCTGCGTCAAAGTTGTTTGTATCAAGAAACTAAAAGGAATATGTGATTTACGAACTATGATTGCAATCAATCTTTTCTGGTTCTTCAGGTGGATTGACTCTCCACAGACTTTCCCTTATGTCGGCCAGATAAGCGACGAAACTTTCTCGCTTGTCTGGCGTGATACTTCGCGAGACGTCATAGCTCAGTGAGCACTCTGCAGATGCCATATGCCTCGCCAACTCTGCTCCTCAAATATACGTTTGTATACGACTCACTTAAAGCACTAAAATAGTTACTTTATGAAGGTGTTAGTTATTTGACAAGTATAGTCTTCATGGACAGTTTCAAGGAAACACTGAGGAATCTTTATAATAATAGCGAAAAGGTTCGACGAAGCCACAAACAAAAACGTTTGATGAGAATGTATTGTTATTAGCAATAATACTAATATATTCACTGAATTTTAGATTACGAATGACTCAGTCTTTAACTTTATAAAATTTACCAAAATCATTCATACAAGTCATACTTTACACGTTGTACTTTCATTTATTGTTATTTGTCACCCATGCGGGGAACATTTCATTAATTCTATTTTATTCAAGGAATTAGAAAGTGAAAATCAATCATTATAGTGACAATATAGGCAACAACCTTACTCATGATTGGAACTTCCCTCTCTCTTTTAGAATTACCACTGAATTAACAAAATAGATATGAGTGTAGATCAGACAAATGGGTTGATGAAAAACAATAGAACGTTTCGTTCTTGTTAAACAAATACAATAGAAGATGAGACTCCTGACGGCTGCGAGGCAGTTGTTAGAAAAATTTCGCGTTTTAGTTAAGAACTCAATAATTTATCTCTGGAAATTTATTTAACAAGCAGAAAATTATAGAATTCTTATTTTCATGTGAATTTAATAGAATGAAATTGACACAAATTAATTATGTGAAAAAAGTCTTCACCCTTGAACAAATTAAATGAATCTACGCAAAACAAAGATTTAGTGCTTCTTAAAAAATATGAGGAGGTTACCTTAGCAAAAGATATTAAATTCTGATCATTTATATAGAGTTGAAGTAGATTCTTCGATCTAATAAATAATGTTTAACGCATTATATATAGTCTCAATTTAAATTAAACTATAACAAAACCGAAATTATACTTGTTCCCTACACTTCACATAGATTTTACTCTTTTTTAACAAAAATAAATCAACCCAAAAATTAGTATCCAATCAGTCACAGAATAATAGTAACTAATAATTACCCCAAAAATAATACATTTATAATATTTCAAGAAATTGAAGCTGAAGACTTAATTCATATTAATGCACAAAATACATTGCTATTAAGTTGATCAATTACAATACGTTTTAACCGCGGTCGAAAGTGCATAAACAAGGTACAATTCAATAATCAGTATTCAATGAAAATAGTTATCTTTGTACCTGCATTACTTAAACGTGACCTTTATTTCTTCTTTTGAAATCAAATGCAAGCAAAGTGTTTCATCAGACCTTGAACCTCTAAGGCGATATCACTCTTTGATTCAACCAACTCGATTGAAATAAAAGCGTCTACGGATCATTTCCTCTACCTGTTGCATAAATCACAAGATACCGATACACACTGACGTATCACACTGACGTTAAGTATACGTCGGTCTCTACAATTCAGGGCAGCTCAATTTGTGTATTAAGTCACAACAAAATATCCAAGTCGATATTCACGGAGCGTATCTTTTGACTGGCGCGACGCTGCATTATAATTGTTTGAATATTTATATCCTGCGGGGCACTTCTCTTGAACTCTCGTGAATGTGTTCCACGTTCTCAGCACTGGCGTAATCCATCTCCCCATTTGCACTTTACGGTTCGTTGCGCCTAGAAAGGATAATAGAATATTTATTAAGTCGAGTCGTGAGACGTGAATGATACATCGGCATCTGCATCTTAATTTAGTGTTCGCTTCTGATTTTCTTGGCATATTGTTGCGTGCTTTCGCGCTTTCTCAAAATTTCTTTTTTGATATTGCCAATCAACTGAAAAGTTGACAAGGTTGATCTGAGAAAATAATTAAGAGAGTAAATAATCACGATACGCATCAGATGTTCATATTAAGTTGCAATATTTGGAAATTTAACTACTCTTTTTTACTAAAAAATAAGGAAAACAAATTTCTCTGGCAAAAAATCGGTAAAGCAGTCTCCACTTCCCACCTCATCCTTGAATGCCCTGCTAAAAATAACATTAGAAAATTTATGAAAATGGAAGGAACTTTAAAATCACTGTTCAGTTCCACAGATGGGTGTACAAAAGTAATAAAACTCTTGTCAACTACGAAACTGAACAGCCGTATATAGATATGAATATTGTAATACCTTATAAAATTTTAAAATTGTACGAACTTAAATACAATAAATGTCATTGGAAAGATTAATAAAATATTGTTTATTAATGTTTATAAAACATATTTGTTAAACATGTTTATAAAACACGCACTTAATTGAGAATTAAGAACTGTAGTAACTGAATAAATAAATTACACAAAAGGAGCTCACCTACTACTGGAAAGGTATTGATCACATTACAAAATGTAATTTATTCCACAACGATTAAGATAATTTATTTTTGGTGGACCAAGCAAAGCACTTTTCATTCCAGTTGCATCAAAGAAATATACAACAAGTTTTTCAGGTTATTATTGGAAAGAAATCATAATTTGCGTTTTTTCATGCATTCAAAGGGCGCTATTTTCTGACTTTGGTATTAACGAGTAATACGTACACGCTCATGCAAATTGAGAACAGAGCAAAGTAATAATTAGACAATGAAAAATGCTTCCGAAAAAGCTAGAGCGTCGTTCTGCACGAAAAGCCGTTCTCAACACTTCAATTAATACCTTAAACTCAATCTCGAAGAAACGCTTCACTCCTTTTTTTACCCCTGAACCACATGCCTCAAAAGGAATCTCTCTTTGCATGATGACCACATTAACGACTGCCTTCGATGAAAACAGGAACCAGTATGCGGAGAACCCATGCAAATTGACCCTTTGGCCTTATTAAAAGGAGGGGGGTTCCATTAACGAGGTAGCGGCCAACGCTGCCTCGCAATGCATCATCTCCGGACGAGGTGCGTCCCGCCTGCAGAGGAACGTCGGCCCCGCAGACCAAAACTTTTTTTGAAAAAAAATTGAAATTAAACTAAAAATGTGTTGTGCTGAAACAGCACGCACTTCCCCACCCGTAGTTTTACGCAAAATCAAGTACTCAAATTTTCGAAAAATTTTTCATTACCTTATTTCAAAATCTATCTCTAAGGAACAGATTTCATTAAGGGAAAAATATTTATCTTTAGTATTTTAGTTGCAGGAAGACTCCGACAAAAATAACTTTTGCAATTTTCGAAAATTTAGGGCTTTCAACGAACATGATATCTGCCCCATTCTCTTAAACGTCGTAAACACCGTCCCAAAACAAAATTTAATCAAAGCGATGGAGCCATTTTTTTTTGAAAATTTGGGAAAAGCCCCCACCCAGGTATCTCCCACCAGCGGGGCACCGCCTCAGCCGGAACACGTTCTAATTCTCCGACCGGTCTCCCGGAATGTGTGGTAGTGTCGTGCATGTTAGTGAAGGTGTGTGTGTGTGTGTGTGTGTGTGTAAGGAGTGAGGATAAGACACGGAAGAGGAAGGAAATATCGCGCGCGGTCCATGGCTCGTTTGTTAGGGTACTGCTCCAGCATTCGCCTGGTGTTGAACGGAGAAACCACAGAAAATACCGATCAGAGTAGCCGGCCGCTGGAATTCTCCAAAAAATGACTGATTTCAACCTAGCTGAAAAGCTGGTGTCGAAAATCCTGCCACCGTCGGGACTCGAACCTAGAACCTCCCGGTCAGAGTCGCTGCAGTGACGTCAGCTGATACACTGGGCTTCCGCTCCCGGTTTGTACATAGCAGTTTCATACGAATTTAAGAATGAATTTGGCGTTTGATACATCAGCCAAATGGATGCGACCAGTGCTGCCGATGAACCATCTCTCGGGAAGGACTGGCCTCCGGCCGCCAGATGCAGGGAGAGCGTGGCGGCGGCGCAGCAGCGTGCGCCCAGAAGGCGGTGGACCGGGCTTCGAGGACCGGCGGCGCACTTTCGTTTGGCCCACATCCCGGAGCAGCTTTTGCCCAGGGCAGCTGCTCTGAGCAGAGGATGCCCAGGTGGTGGGAACGGGTGGGGATGACAGTTTCACTCGATTCTAAGATATTTCAAACACAGACTTCTCAGATTATTTATAGCATTTGCACTGCAGAAGGCTGGAAAGTATCGTTTAATTTGGCGTACTACTCAAGAAGAAAAGAAACGTTAATGTTGATACTCCAAGAGTTGGAGAGTTGGAGGGGGAGGGGACAGAAGTATTAGACAGAAAAGACGTACAAGAGAGAAGAGCAAGAAGTAGGGGAGAGAGAGACAGAGAGAGAGAGGGAGAGAGAAAATTGTTGAGGAACAAGGAGGAGACATAGAAAGCGGAGTGACGACGTCGTGGAAGATAAAGACGAAGAAAAAGCGGGAGAAAACGGAGAAAGAGAGAAGAAAGGGAGAAGGAAACAGAGACGGAGAAATATGAGGCGAAGGAGAGAGAGAATGTGTATGTAATACGAATGAGATGAAATATGATGTAATGTAAAATTAGATGGTAGATGAAATGTTAAATTAAGACAATTAAAGACCATATCAACTACTTCTATTAGGAAATTAAAATAAATTAAAAGGAATAAAAAAGGAATAATATGCTCATTAAAATGTTGTATACTTGAACACACTATGTAGTTTGCATCTAGCAAAAAGGCACCTATGACATCAGCTCTGACGAGAAAGTCCAACGATGTTACCGGCGTTTACAGAAGGGCTCTAGAGGGAGCTAAGTGAAGCAGTGACTGGAAATTGGCTATTAAAAACAAAATATGGTTTATCATCATTTCATACCAGTTATTAATGGTTTTATCTCAGGAGCGGAAAACCCAGTAGATTTAATTCACTAGTGTATTGAACGAAAAAAAAACATCTTGAACGTATGAGCAAACAATATACGTTCACTAATGAGGCAGCCGGAAAAACACGAATTAAACGTCATTTTTCATTCACCTTACTTGCTTAGATGACACAGGGCATCAACTAAAGCCACTGCTTTACCTCTGACAAGGAGGAACTTATTCTACCTTGAGTTCTTACTTACACCCCTTGCACTTACAAGCACTACATTGCCACACATGTCGGGAGCATAGAACGTGTCCCGATGGGGCGGTGCTCCACTGACAGGGGATACCTGGATGGGTAAGGACTGCTGGCCGACAAGTAGGTCGGCGCCGGATCTCGCTGTTCAGCGGGAAACGATTACCGCCACCTCCCACGATAAATGCACGCTGTACACTTTCGAAACTACCATACAAGTTGACATGACAGAAAATATGACATCATTCATCAATCAATTCTTCCACCTCGTCTAAAAATTATCTTGGCATTTTTCTTGTGAGACGGGCTCTACGCCTCTTGGGGACGGCGCCAATTCACTAGCGCAAATTTCTTGATATTTCTTTCAAGAATGAGCACATATTTTAAAACAAAATTGTACAAAATATATCGGCGAGCCATTACTGTTCTACACATCTTACAATCCACCACATCGATAACATCTCCGGGAGCTCACAAACGGGAATGATAAAATCACGTTCAAACTCGTGTCACCTCCGAGACACTTTTTGACCCATCGAAAGCCGATACATCGTTCGTCGCGCAGGGAGCGAGCGGCGGGGCGTTTATCTGATCGTTGGCGGGCGCGTCGCGGAGTGTAGCATTACTTCTCCCTAATTGCATCCCAATTAGGCCACCATCGGCCGCTCGGCGTGGGACGTTGCGAGTACGGTCAGCGATGGCTATCTCCGGCGCTTACTGCGCGAGCGGACTTGGGGTCCCGTTGCGGACCTCAGGTGGGACGGCGGCGGCGGTGGTGTCGGTGGTGGTGTCGGCGGTGGTGCGGCGGTGGTGTCGGCGGTGGTGTCGGCGGTGGTGTCGGCGGTGGTGTCGGCGGTGGTGTCGGCGGTGGTGTCGGCGGTGGTGTCGGCGGTGGTGTCGGCGGTGGTGTCGGCGGTGGTGTCGGCGGTGGTGGTGGCGGTGGTGTTGGCGGTGGTGTTGGCGGTGGTGTTGGCGGTGGCGGTGGCGGTGGCGGTGGCGGTGGCGGTGGCGGTGGCGGTGGCGGTGGCGGTGGCGGTGGCGGTGGCGGTGGCGGTGGCGGTGGCGGTGGCGGTGGCGGTGGCGGTGGCGGTGGCGGTGGCGGTGGCGGTGGCGGTGGCGGTGGCGGTGGCGGTGGCGGTGGCGGTGGCGGTGGCGGCGGCGGCGGTGGTGGCGGCGGTGGCGGCGGGGGCGGCGGCGGGGGCGGCGGTGGCGGTGGCGGTGGCGGCCGGGTGACGCACGACTTTCACTGTGCCCAACGAAGCTGTTATGCGATATTCTCGGCCAGTGACTTATTCGAGTCCTGCTAGACGCCAATGGCCGCGCGAAGAAACATTTTCGTGCATTGCGTGGGCACGTGGAGAGTTGCATCGACGTTAACTTCCGAGAAATGGGGCCCTGTCTCGATAAATAGAGAAGCAAAGCAAGCACAGCGCGAACCGGTCGTATTTATGAAGTGTAATGTCTGATGAAAATTGTGGAATGATTTACGTAAATAACGTTTGAGATTTGCAGCCGAGTAATTTAAAATGAACTGAACGAGTGTCTCACATTTAACTATCAGTATGTTAAGGATAAAATATATTCATTTTACATTAATTTCAGAGATGCTAGAACACCACAGCGCAAGGGTTTGCAGTGAGTACAATGACCCCCGTTATAGTCGCTTACGTATGTAGCACCCGTTTACATGCAAATGACCTACGGATAAAATATGTTTGTTCGGTGAGTTGTACGACTGACGCCCCAATTTGTTTCAATTTACTGTCTTTCAGTCCTCAATTGTATTCTCCAGAGAAGAGCAGGAACATTATGGTAAGCTTTTGTTCTAAATGAGACACATATATTTTATGAACTGTTTAATATTCATTAAAATTTTAATAATGGTAATTTCAGGTCACCATGACTTGGAAAGTAAATCGTACTTCACCATTTTCATTATCATCTTAACAACTCTTGCTTTTTGTGTCCGCAAAAATATTGTTTTGCAAGAATAAAAATGTTATTCACAGGATTACTGACGTCCGTTTTCGTATTTCGTGCTCCGCGATTTTATAGTATATGAAGTCTGTTTTGTTTTGTTTTTCACTTTCTTGCGTACTGTTTTCGCAGTGTAGAGAAAGTATTGTAATGCTACGGGATAAAAAGGCGATTTTTCGACAGAAAAGTTTTTATTGCAGAGCTCTGATAACAACAAAATTGAATATATCTTGTTCTTATATATGTAGTCAATTACTTTCATCACATTGTGTAGTCAGGATCCATGTTTGGTGGGTCCTTGATGAAGAAAAATCGATTGACAGCAAAACGTCTGGCTGGTCAAACGCTTGCGCCTAACCCGTTCAGACGATTTTCTCCAAAATTGATATTTCCCGATCGATTTAAACGGCCTCACATCCCCGCATGTTGGAAACGGATGCTTTGATTTTGGTGGTCCTTTACATGAATTCTCAACATTTTCAAAATTTTCTCAAAAAGGTTGCAAAGTTAGTGATTAAATTTTGTCTTCAGATAGCGAAAATAACTCGAAAAAAATTTGGCCATTTCTTGTCCTTTCGGTTTTCTATTTACTTTCCCTTTTATTAAACCTTTATTCAAACCTATTGCTCAGAAATGGAATAGGTAAATAAACATTCCGAACCGTGTGTCATATTTTTTTTGTCATGGAATTTCTGAATATCATCGTTTTCAACATTTTGTGCTTGTACGTACACACGAGTGTGCTATTCCGAACTGCATGTATCCCGATCTTACAGCGCGGATCACGTCAATGCAGAAACGACTCGAAGGGTAGTGCCACGAAGACTCTTCAGCACTTAGGTCTCATTGTTCTCAGAACATACTTGCGCGATATCCCACTTGATTATTAGAGCGTATGAGGTGCAGAAGCTGCATAAAGATGTCGCAAGAAGATACACGTTTGACAGGACGCTTTAACTAGCCGCGAAGAGAACAATGCAGAGTTAGAGAAGGAGCCATTGTGACCATCCGTGAGAATTCGCAATGTTTCGCAGATTGCACGAAACAAACAGTGCACTCACAAGCGTCACAGTTATCCATCAACATCACGACATACCATCACAACCGATGGAGCTACTATCTCTACTGTCGCAGTTGTGTCACCATACCGCCAACATCAACATTTGCATCATTTCCTTTGCCGAAATCTCTGGCTTATCTTGGGATGTACCATCAACACAGCCATTATTTTAACTGGCTCTGTAATAAGTTCATTTATGATTATTACTCTCACACTCACTCGGCATTTATCTGTTATTGAGAAAGAGAGAGAGGGGAGTGGAGATAGATAGATAGATAGATAGAGAGAGAGAGAGAGAGAGAGAGAGAGAGAGAGAGAGAGAGAGAGAGAGAACTTGTAACTTATATATTATATAAGTCTATAACCTTAGCTAAGCTTAGCATATAAGAAAACTGTCATCATTATATGAATTTCGAAATAAACAACAATAAGCAGAATATTATATTAAATGGCACCCCCATCAGCTTTCCTATTGCACAAGTCACAAACTTTGCGACATATCTGTGGAAGCCTGACATTTCTCATCCCCTCAAGTTTGGTTTGAAATCGCAATTCATATCAACTTTGGAACTCAATGGAATTTTATTGCATTATGTTCCATTAGAAGTTCCACCTAGGTGGACGATGTTTTAGTAAGTTTACAGACCTACGAATTCTCCCCTTCAACAAGTTTAAACAATCCGAATCACTTTGTGAATTTTTTGTGCGAAGCTAATATTTCATTCACCACTTTTGTAGGCACATCGTTCAAAAGATATATTAAAGGATATAGTCTAACAAGGAGGCAAAAAGTGCCCTCAAACCCAATCGATACTCATATCAACGAGAATAACAATTCCGTAGATCCCCCCCCCCCAAATCCTTCTAGGGCAATCTGTTTGCCGAGATAAAGCGAGACATATGCTTTTCATGTTTTATTTTTTCCCAGCGTTTATCGCACGTATACTGCTGAAAAAATTTGCCGGGACGGGGAAAATGGCTAAATTTGAAGGTATTTTTGTCAACTAAGTTTGTCGCCAAATTCAAATAAAAAAATATTTTTTGAAATTGATTTTTGACATGATAACGTTCGAGTACAGTCTTAGTTGTTTTTTTCCTAGAACGTGTCTCATAGCATTCTATAGCATTTATATTTTTCAGATTCTTAAACAATGTGGACGATAGTGAAAAATTTAAAGCAATTTTATCAACATAAAAATTTGCAATTTGCGCCAAAATGTGATTGGAAATGTGATCCAATCCGTCTGTGTGTCCAAGTGTCCGCCTGCGAACAACGCTAGCGACTACACTGTCCAGTCGATTTTCTCCAAAATCGATATTCCGAAATCGATCTAGCTGACCCTTCAATTTTAAATCAATATTTTAATACTCAGGGGTATTTTACATGAAGACCCTGGTACATTTTCAAAATTTTCAAACAAATCGCTCAATCATTTCGTTTCAATTTTGATGTTGGATAGAGTAAATGTCGTTGAAAATAATGGTGCAGGTCTCATGCTCGTTAAAAACCCTAATTTTTTGACAATTGCAAAAGTTTAAAATTTTTTCAGCGTCTTCCTACAACTACAATTATGAACATAGAAGTTTTTCCCTTAATAAAATCTGTTCCTTAAATAAATATTTTGAAATAAGAACACGTACAATTTTCCAAAAATTTGAGTACTTCTTGCATAATGTTACGTGAAAGTACAGGCGAGAAAGTACGCGCTGTTTTAGCACCACTAGTTTCTTGGAGTAGCGTATTTATTAATATATTAGACCAATTTTCATTAAAATCTGTGAAATCATGAAAATTGGAAACATGAATCTCCCATTCCTCTTTTAGTGAAGAGTGTTTCACGAGATGTCAAGAGAATTGGTAGAAATAAATCTGCAATTATATGACTCATTGTTTTACTCATTCACTATAAATAAAGAAGAAAATATGTGCCTTTCTGTCACCACAAGTTTACTATTGAAAGTAATAAAGCAAAAAAAGTAAATTAACTCGACCCTTGCTTAACTTTAGTTATACATAATAAAATTATCCAAATAAATCCCTATGATGCAAAACATAGTAAACCAAGTATTATTTATAAGTATTATATTATAAGTATTTTGTAAGAAAAGGAAGAAAGACCCATCAAGTTTTCCTGAAACCAATTTTACTGGTATCGAATGTTAAATTAGTGTCAGAATGATAAAATGCAGAAAATTGTCCATACTATCTACTATTTTAACCTAAATGCAAATATAATTGTGTTCGTTTCACTGATTGATGTTACATTGTTCTCACTTATGAGTTAGTTCTGTCAGAAGCAGGTTACGATAATAAGGAATATGCATACAATGAATTGTGAGAAACTGGTTTACCAAATCATGTATCATTGTATACTTATATATCACTGTAAGTACTGATTGCTGAACATTTAAATGAACCACCTAAAAATTAGGCTCCTTGATATTGTAGGTTATAAGGAAATACTACAATAATAATGTTAAGGCTGCAATCCAAACGGCACATCGTCTGCTAATCTTAATTTACAGAGTCCAGAGTTTTTAAGTGATAATTATGAAAATCAAGATTTGCTTACGTTGGAAATGAATGTCATGTCGGTCCTAAATATTTTAATTATCGAATATCTGAATAGCATTTTAACAGTGTGAAATTGTAAAAAGTGATTTGTGATAAAAGGTTAATTCAATGTTAGTTAAGTGATACAATGAATATTTTTCTTTTAATTCTAATTGTCGTATTTGAAGGATGTGATATGCTTCAGTAATCAACTTTACTCACAAGATGAAAACATGTGTATCAAATTATGTAGTTTTGAATATTTTCCGAGCGCGTTAACACTAGTTGGCAGAGCAATTATAAGGCCCAAAAAGCGGAAACTTCTTTCGCAAAACCTGCAACACAATCTGACTAGCCATGCATATTCCACGCATGGGTGAACGCATTCCAGGGGAGAGTAGGGCCAACAGGCGCTCGCATTCTTCTGGCCACTTGCATCACCGTGTGTGGGCGCGGACTCACTTGGTACACAAAATCGTGAGCGCTCCTGTGAACCTCAACGATCTGCTGTCTCCCAAACAGGAGTGTCTTATCCTGCTGTCCACCACACCACCCGGCTGCCCCACACCCCAACTTCCCCGCCACCGTCCACACCACCAACACGCACACCGTCCACACCACCACCAATCCCGCCTGAGATATGGCATAATATTCTGGGGAAATACATCTTATAGCTCCCAGACTTTTAGATTACAAAAACGAATTGTACGAATAATAACCAAATCCCACCCACGTGATTCATGTAAGCCTCTCTTCATTAATCTAGGAATTCTACCATTACCTTGTCTGTTTATTTACGAATCAGTGGTTTTTGTCAAAAATGACTTGCTTAAGGGCGGGAATATATTTTCATAAAATGCCGAAGTCTATTACTATAACACTATAATGCTGAGATGGCCCCTTGTTTTGCTTCTGGACATAAATGTAACTTCATTTTCTGTGCAGGTCTTCTAGAATTCAGTGGAAAATACAATTATTCAAATATTCGTTTCTATGTTGTCGCGCCAGGAAGTATTATTCTGAAGGACAACATGGATAAGAGCCAAAATGTATTGCCTTTTTATCCTTGAAAATAGATTTTATTACATGGGAGTTTTTTTCTCGTTTTTTTTTCTCCCTTTCAAAATTCAAAATTTAAGTAGTATATGACTTAGTGTAGGGATCACAGAATTTTGAAAATGTGCACACATTTTACTTTTCCCCATAGCACGTCATACGCAGTTTTAACTGTTTTTTTACGTAAAATAAATAAATAAATAAATAAATAAATAAATAAATATATAAATAAATAAATAAATAAATAAATAAATAAATAAATAAATAAATAAATAAATAAATAAATAAATAAATAAATAAATAAATAAATAAATAAATAAATAAACGCTGTTCACGCCTGCGCGGCTGTCCACACACTCCCCGCAGGGGGGGGAGTCGTGGTCACGTAGGTGATCACGTTCTCTAGAGGACAGTTGAAGACGACGATCTGGACCCTCAGTTACACAGTGCAAGTCACGTCGTCAGCTTCAATGTGGAGGCAGCAAGAAGGCATACTTACCCGGCACCCCAGTTGGGATAATGGCGCATACACTTAGGCTGGATTGGGCCAAGGGGCGTTCGTTAGAACGTTCCGGATCCCACATATAGAAGTCCAAACGGGGAACAACACCCCCCGTCGGATATGCTGGGTTCTGGCGATACTCACGTCAATAGCCTCAAGGTGGATTCAGAGAGCAGACGGGGAGGGGGCCCCAAGACACCCAGACCTTCGTTCGGGATGGGTTCTCGGCTTCGTCGTGGCAGTGGCCCAATACCCTGGGCAAGGAGGAGGGACTTGTTCCCAGCGCATGTGAGTAGCGCATTGTTTTGACTCCGGTACTAGCCTGGACAGCTAGAAGCTCTGAGCTTGTAGGGCGGCCCAATCTAGGCATGGATGAAGGAGGTTGCCGTGAGGGCAAAATACGTTGCGGTGGGACTGATGCCAGATTGTCGGCGTACTTGTGAGTCGGCGGGATATGAGGATAAAGCGGAATGCTTCGGTGCCCACTTCGAGGATTCGTATCCCTGGTAGAACAAGTAGCTGTGTGGGGTGGTATCCCACACAGGGTCAAAAATGTCCCTATTACTTACCCGAATACCTAGTGCTGACAGAATGGCCCTATTCACACTCAATTGGGGAGGTGCCCCGATGAGGGACTTTGTTCCTGCGCACCAGATACCAACCTAAGAGTGTACTTGTACGTCCGCGGTGGTGAGGATAAAGCCCAAAACATTTAGCTGCCCACTCTGGGGACTAAACATCTCCTAGTAAGACAAGAATGTATGTGTCTGTAGCCCACACAGGGTATCCACGTCACCGCCGAGACTTCGCCAGCTCTGCCACGAACGCTACGCAGATCGCCTGGCTGCCCCCCCGTCTCCTCACCGCCAGCACCGCCGCCCCCACGACCAGACCAGCCGCAAGACCAACACCACCACCAAAGCCGCACCGCAGTGCAAGCCGTCACTACAGCGCCGGAGATGCCACCCAACTAGTGGCGGCAAATTTTAACAAAACATCCATACATCGATATTTTGATATATTCGATACATCACCGTAAAGTGTTCGATGTCGAGAAAAATAAAACAGCAATATTTTTAACATGAAATAACATGACAATTTTCCATCATGCTCCCTTTTGACTACTAGTACTGAAAGTGGTTGTATTTTATTGTTTGATCAAGAAATATGTTAATAATAAAGTTTATATCAAATGTAAAGAAGGACATCGAAAATTAAAGACATCGTGTTTTGCTATTTTTCCATTAATTCACTTTCATTGAGAAATCATTTAAGTAAATCGTCCTTGATCTAATGTGATGCGTAATATGTAAATATTAATTTTATATTTATTCTGTAATAATTTTGTCTTTTAAATCATCTTAATTTTCTAATCAATGTTCTAGAGATACAAGGTTCAAAATGCAGTTTAGTGATATTGCTACGTACAAAAGCAAAAACAATAACTTAAAGTTTTAAAAAGCACGAAACAATAAAACGTTGGAAGATATTTTTGGACAAGAAAATTTTTATGAATCTGAATTAGGTTTTTAATATACATGCTTCTATATTGAAATTAAAGAAAATGCACCGCTTGCTTCAAATCGACCCAACCTTCGTTCAGTCAGTTTGTCAGTTCCTCCAAATTAAATCCCCTAACCTGGATGACTGGATAAAGGTTGCGAATAATAAACAGTTTCTTGCCGTCTGAGGATCGAGGGATCAACAGTGACATATGTTGATTAGACATACTATTGATTTTGATCAATCAACTAAATAAGAGATACTGAAAATTTTATTTGTATCAGGAATATTTTTTTAAACATTGATGTTTCTGGAAAAATATATCGATCTGAAGAAAACATCGAAAACAAAACATCGATGTTAATTCATCGATGTTAGTGGTGGAAAGAATGGATCTTTTCAAGAACATCGATGTTTTTTGTCAGCCCTACGCCCGACTGCCCAGGCCGTCCGGCCACCACCCGCCTCCTGCACGACCCGCCGCCGCCCCCGCGGCCCGCCCCTCCGATTCACACGCACACGGTGCCCGGTCACCATACCTCCCACGCCCCACACACCATCATCAACATCTCCGGCTCCTTCGTATAATCGCCTTCAACCCGTGAATTAACGACTGCCTACCACCATCACCTCTCCACAACCACCATGGATCAGTTTTCATTTTCTTTTCTTGCAAACCATTTTCAGATTTGCGGAAAGCATGAAACACGTTGCATTTCACGGTCACACCATGTCTGCTTTCCAATCGCTTTTGCGGTCGCTCTCCCAACCACACAGGTTCACACATCGGCTTCCACCTCGACTCCATCATTCCGCACTTACGCGTCGGGGCTGCCCCGCGCCAGGCCAGTCTTGCACCCACGCGCGGGGGGGGGTCTGGGGAAAGTGCGGGAGGCGCTCCAGAGGCACCCCCCCCCCGGGCAGCGGATCCGGTTTCGCTCCTGCTGACCATACGCCACTCCCCACAACCCGAACGCGCTACGTGCAGCGGGGCAATGGACGAAGCTCGAGCTGACGCCAATACTTTAGAAAGAACAAATTTGCATAAAATATTTGAAGAAGAACGAACCAAAATCAATATTAATATTGTATAAGAGCGATCACGAATATTTTGGAGAGAAAAACTGGATTAAAAAAGTGGATTTTTTGAAAAAAATTCCTTCAAAATATTTGATAGTGTGTTTAAAAGAAATTAAAGATGGTCATTTAGTACATTTTCTTTATCGATACGAAGTTGAGAGAAATTTAGGTAATGCTGCCCGAAAACCGACGAATTTTCAGCAGAAAAACTCTCATTGCCGGGCCGTGGTCACAAAAAAGTGGATAAATCCAGTTGCTAAATTTAGAAAAATATCCTCTAACTTGTAGTGTAACCATAATTCATGTTTTGTGGGTCCTTGAGAGCTACAAATCGATTGACGGTCTGTTTGTCTGTCTGTCTGTCTGCCTCTGTGAACAACGCTAGCGGTTAAACCGTTCATCCGATTTTCTCCAAAATTTATATTCCCCAATAGACCTGACTGATGTCGCGGCCCCTTGAATTTGAAATCGATATTCTAATTTTTTGGGGTACTTTACACCTGGGACATTTTCCGAATTTTCAAAAGAAGTCTCCGTCGGTTTTGATTAAATTTTGTTGTTGGATAGTGTAAAGGACGTTTAAGAGAATGTTGCAGGTCTCATGTTCAACGAAAATCCTGATTTTTCGAAAATTGCAACATCCAATTTTTTTCGGCATCTTCCTACGACTTCAATTATGAATACACATTTTTCCCTTAATGAAATATGTTCCTTAAAGATAGATTTTGAAATAAAATCATGTAAATTTTCTCAAAAATTTGAGTACATTTTGCAAAATTTTGCGTGAAATTACGGGCGAGAAAATACCTGTTGTTTTAGCACCACTAGTTATGGCTATACATTGAATAGGTTTTGTATTATTACAGCCAGATGTAACCTTTTGTGTTTATTTAAA
Organism: Teleogryllus oceanicus; assembly: GCA_964035755.1. Lineage (NCBI taxonomy): Eukaryota > Metazoa > Arthropoda > Insecta > Orthoptera > Gryllidae > Teleogryllus > Teleogryllus oceanicus. Next base: position 33,072,658 of record CAXIVR010000004.1, read on the forward strand.
AAAGATTGTTTCATGTTGTTCAGGTATAGTTTTCATCCAGATTTTGAGATCATCTTCAGATAATTCCAATGAATAACACAAACACCATTCCACAGGGGAAACCGTGGCAGTTTGGCACAAGATTGGCTGGTTGGTACAGAGGTTCCTTCTTTGCCACGTAGTGTGGCGTCATACGGCGCTCACGTACAACCAACCGCCGACGCAGCTGGACGAACAAGAAGACCGAGGCATTGTTCTCATGGCCTTTAAATAGCCCTTAACTAGTGCAGTGCTGTGGGAATGAATGGTTATGTATACAATGAATGAATGGTTATGTAAATAACGAATGAATGGTCATGTATATAACGAATGAATGAATGAATGATGCGTGAATGAAAAATAAATTCAAAAAAAAAGAATCATCAAGCAAACCCCTACAAAAACATTAGTTAGAATTAAGAAAAAAAATATTAATATTTTTCATGTAAGTTAAGTATGCCAAAGTGCTACTACATAATTATTAAATTAGATTTAAGCTAGAATTAAGTTAGCTTTAGTTAGTAATAGCTTTTTTTTACCTCTCTCTTTTAGCTGCTTAAGCCGCAAGGCAGCAGCGCAAATTGTAATGCCGTAATTAAATAAATTCCCTCCTCCTCAGGGTTACTGTGGAGGGGAAACAAGGAAAATAGCCCTGCGGCGCTGCCCGCCGCCGCCCTTGCCTCCGCCCTTCGACGCGTTTCCGCTTGTACGGAAACCCGGTGCGTCATAGCTTGTGCCCTTGTGTACGCATCCGGCTTTGCACACCGCCCGCCACGTGCTTGCCGCCGTTTTAGCTCGACACGACGCTACAGTAGCTTCCCTATACTTGTTTTTTTCAATGTGTCATTAGGTGGGTAGTATCTCCAAAATGGAATTCGGCACGACGTTTTGCGTTTTTCTTGGTCCTGCCGTAAGATGTCGCATGATCGCGACCGTTTCGAGCTGTGTTGCATATCAAGCGACTCTAGTGACAGGACTGAGAATGACTCAAAAAGTCGTGCCGAATTCTATCTTGGTGATACAACCCACAGATTACACGTTAGGAAAAAATCAAGTATAGCTTTGTGTCTTTGATGATCTAATGAACTTTCGAAAAAAGTCGTGTCTGGATTAATAGGTAGCGGTGGAGGAACGATCCGAACTCCCGCAGTCAGGGGAACCCTGCCAAAGCAATACATTTAAAAGAAATGAAAACCAGTGGCTCTACAAAATAGCATCTCATCAACTCGTGAACTTACCTAGAAATTCAAGATACAAGCATATTTATTTGTCTTATGATTCCAAAAATAAGTATTTAATGTTAAGTAATAATTATTACTAAAATCCACTGAACGGATTCTGATGAAGAGCGAATGCAATGCATAATTTGTTTGACTAAGGAAGTTTTATTATGTTAAAATGTACGATCTGCCAATAAGTTACATTATTTTTTGTCCTGGAAATCATTACTAGAATCAATGAACAAAATTGTTACAAAGAATGTAAGAATTAAAAGCTTATATCTGTGTCTTTTGGCATTTTAATACATCGCATTCTATATTTGAAGACTTGAAATACAAAACGATATAAGTTTTTATACTTTCGCGAAAAATTAGTTTATATATACGTTAAACCTCTTCCCACATACAACACCTATCATTTATACTCACTGCATAACACTATCAAAAATGCGTCAGGGCTGGTTCTTACTTATGTTATAGGGCTTGATACATTCTTCATTATTCTTGTCAAAGCGTAATTTTAAATTTTTTTATTTTCTTACAGTCCCTTTTATTTCAAGTCTTAATTTTATTATGAATTTTCTGCTTTGCATTGTTGTTTGAACAATGTTTATTTTTAGAGTAATCTAAATTCATATTTGTAAAACATTTTTCTTGGAATGAGAAAGAAGGAAAAAGTGGAGAGGGTAAGATGTTTAAATTCTATTGCTTATTTTCACCATGAAGTTCAACAAGTCGAAGTAATTTACTCTCATTATAATGTCATCGCTTACACTACTGCTAATTTGTGATAACTAGCTTTATCGACCATAAATTCTGCAGTCGAATCAAATTGTCCGTTACATAAGACGAGCATAACGTGGTGATGGGAAAGACAGTTCCAACGTATTAGAAAAAAATATTGTTTTTAATGCACTGCAAATTATTGCTATGTCCAATGAAAAACACATAACAAAGAACAGTAAACTGTAAATTAAATTTTTTGCATGTGAGGCTTTTCGAAATTTTTCTACGTCTTAGAAACGCAATCATTTACAGAAAAAAGTGAAAATTACTAAACGTCCTGATCCCCAGATTCTGCACTTCTTTTACGAACCTACCATACGACGGAGTGCACAAGGAACACCGGTTGGCACACAATAAATGCACTCCACAAAAAAATATTCCAGAAATTCTAAAAAGGCGTCATAAGGTGCATTACAAGTGCCGGAACAGCGAAATTCAATCATTTAAAATATAAAATAGTTTAAGTTTGTATCGTGCAGGACTCTAAACAGAAAAGATGTACCCTCACTTTCTAGACAGTCTATTTACTACATGGAATTACTACATACTACTAGATGGTCTAAAAGATATAATTTTGCTGACTACCGCATAGGAAACAATTCCTCTAGTGGGTTGCGGATAGTACGCAAGAAACTGGGTGTTGCGGTTTTGCATATGTACCTGCCACAGCTTTCTAATAGAACTCGCAAACGATGGAACAGCTTGCTCTGGATGGCAAAACAATGGGCTGAAACGTGACGAGTCTCGGCAACTGACAGACGTCGAACGCCGTGTAGCAGCATCGTCTGTAGTCACGATGGTAAACGTAGCGAACGGAACCTCCTTCGAACAGCGATCTTCCCCTCCCACATGTTTTATCTGCACATGGGAAGAGTGTTTTGAATTGAATTGAATTTGTCTTATTTTACGTGGCGAGACTCAGGCCATGAGGCCTGCTCTTCCGTCTGACCACGCAAATTCCGCTACGCTCCTTTCACTCACCATGGGCGAAAGAAGGTATTACTTGGGCGACGAAACAGGCGATTTGAATTTAGCTCAGAGGCATCATTTAGGCTTGAGGATCTTTTACATGCAGTAAATCTACTAACATGGGACAGCCGGCTTTACTTCCCCTCCGAAGGAAGGCGTACGAAGGATTTTTTCGCCCTTAAAAATCCACGGCTTCGATCGGGTTTGAACCCGCAAACTTGGGTATAGCAGTCTTGGGTATAGCGATACGCTAACCGCTACACCATCGCCGCCGCCAACGCTGTCGCCGCCGCCGTGTTTGTGTGAACTTCGACATTTTCGAAAGCGTAGCCCAACACAAACAAATGTAAAAAAATACAATCGCTACAATGTTGTTTTAAATTGCAGTCTTACGAAATGGAATCACATTTCCAAGATTTAATAGTCAGTAGGATAGAATTGAGTTTATTCAAGGCCAATTTTTATTACGAACTCATCTCTATTTAGGTAGACCGTTTAATATCTTTTGCTATCAACATGCATTTTATCGTCCCTCTCTGCTTGGCTGATCATTAGTTGACGGTCCCTGCCCTCAGGTACTAAACTAATGAATTTTAATACGCATTCTCTATTCAGATGTTTACAATATTCTTTATCGATGCGATGCATTAATTAAACCACTTAAACATTTAAGAAAATCTTGATTTCTTGGTTCTTATGGGGTTTTTTCTTTCATTTATTGAGATGCCAACAATTTTTCTGCCCACAAATTCCTTCGCATACCGGTCTGATCGTGAATGGCTGTAATCTTGGATAGTCGCAATTGCTTGGGCGTAGATAGGAATACGACTGACCGAGCGGACCAAACCGTGCCCTTGATATTTATACGAACTTAATAATACGAGAATGCACATGGATGCACCAGTATAATCAACATGATATTCCGTTTCAGGAATATTCTCCCAAATATTTAGATAAAATCAATAGCTTTCGTCAAGTAAAGACCTCGTAAATCGATAGCCACAGGAAATCTAACCAGACAGGTATGCTGTCAAAATCTAAACGTGTTCACAATTTCTCCTTGAAAGCCCGTTCATCGTATAGACGGAGGTAATCATAAGGAAAGGCTTCATTATATTTTTGCCATAAATTATATTCTAACCATAGTATTCTTGCAAGTAAATCTACCAAATATAAGATATTTTAATTATTTTTACATTTTATATTATTTACACATTTAAGTCCACACCCGCATTCTCGCACCCAAACTGCGTAATGCACATGCGGAAGGAAAGTTATAGGTATGTTGTGTGACCAGTTATAAGAAATATGAAGTGAAGTTAACAAAACTAAAGGAAACATCGACATGAATATGAAAACATGTTGAGACTCTCTCTTCATGGAATACTCGCACAGGTTTCAGAGAGCTTCTCCGTGACGTACAGGTAATTTCAAAAAGTGATTTCACCAGGAGAAGGTTTTACTTTTTCACTATACTTTATTACTACGGGCGTCAAATGTATTCACAACATAGCAGTTCGGTTTAAAAATGCATATAAGTTATAAGAAAGAATGAGAAGAAATAGTGAAGGAAAACGCCAGTGAAATCGACGCGGTCAAAGATCAGCTTGAAAGCATTACCCGCACCAACAACACATATTGGCCTTGGTGCCATTAGATTCCAGGGTTTCTAGTTGGTCGCCCAACCACGAACTCGCGATCTCCTTCTCGAATTCACTTGACCTTCGTGAGTTCACATAGTTAACGCATTCGGCTTGTTACACCGAATTCCCGGTCGCGACCTTTCAGTACAACTATTCCAGCATTCGCCTGGATGACCGAGGGAAACCACGAAAACACCCGTCAAGATGGACGGCACGTGGATTAAACCCGGTTCTCCCGAATACGACGCCAGCGCTCTACGCACTGAGCCACTTCGCCCAGTGACACAAAGGTTACTGACCAGTCAATAAAAAAATTCCATGTGTCTAATTTTTGAAAACGCAAAAGGCTTGAAACATTTTTTCTGAAAGACAAAATGCCAATTATGTAATATAATGTAATGTGCACTGTATTTTCAAAATGTTTGAAGAATAAAAATTGGAGACCTTTTGTTCATAAAACGTGTTAAAGTATTTGTGTAAAATTGTAGTACAATTTTCACTACTTTACTCAAAATTACTCAATATATACAGCGCTCAATATTTAGCGCTCGACTGTTTATGCTACGTGTTCATAAAAAATATTAACATGGTACCATTAGGTTCGCTTCTATTGTATTCTAATATCTGCATATGCAATTGAAGGATGAAGAGGTAATCTGTTATTACACCGGCTAATCATGTGTAAGACTTTCCCCACTTATCATTTCCGAAACTCATGTAATGCTCGATGAATGGGCGTTGTAAGCACCGTTGTTTCAGTGAATACATTAAGTTGCGAGTCTATTGTTTATTAGGGTTGAGTCTCGGCGGAAAAAAAATATCTAAGTTAAAAGCTAATTATCCTCATTGGGACACGGGCCGATTATAACTCAGCATTGCCGCAATTTCTGTACCCACTCTGACCAGAAGTTCCTAGGGTTCGAGTCTCGGCGGTAGCGGACTATCGAAACTAACTCGGTAGCTGGGCCGAATTCAGCCGCAGCCGGAAGAGGAATTCTAAGCCCGATTGCTTTGAGCTGTTCTTCCTTGACCTATCACCTCCCTTACACACACGCGCGCATACACGTGCCGGGAGACCACTCTGGAGACAAGAGCTTGCCTCAGCTGGGGCAGTCCCCGCAGGTGGAGATACCTGGAGGGGTCATTGACCCAGAAGCTGCGATACATTACTTGTGACATATTGTTTAGAATTATACAGTCCAACGATAAATAATACATTAAATAACACTGTTAAAATTAATGTTACTTTCCTTGTGATAGTCTCTAATTGTACAGAAACAGTTAAGCAGCAGAAACGATTTCACTTGGAATTTAAACTTTTCTATCGAATTTAATCGTTTAATGTCATCTGGCTAAGTGTTGTAAAATAATGTACATGTATTGTATGTGAATGTTTTGTAATGATCTGTTGATACTGTCACCTGATGAATATGATTTCTACGTCGAGTGTTATAGTAATAGACTGCGGCATTTTCTGAAAATATATTTCCGCCCTTAAGCAAGTCATTTTTGACAAAACCCACTGATTCGTAAATAAAGAGACAAGGTAATGGTAAAATTCCTACATTAATGAAGAGAGGCTTACATGAATCACGTGGGTGGGATTTGATTATTATTCGTACAATTCGTTTTTGTAATCAAAAAGTCTGGGAGCTATAAGATGTATTTCCCCAGAATATTATGCCATATCTCAGGCGGGAATGAACATTCGCGAAATATACACAACGAGCAGTATGAAGGCTGACTGAATTTGCAAGAATTCTGAACGCATAGCATAATGAACTTAATTTTGTCTTCAATTCATTTAAATGGACGTTCCATTTAAGGTTTGGCTGAATTGAGAGACCTAAAAATTTTGTTGCCTTAACATCAGTCAATGGTACATCGTTCATTTTCAATGGAGCACAGAATTGTTTATTTGAAATGGAAAACTGCATTAAAACCGTTTTCTTTTCGTTTACTGTTAATTTGTTATTTCGGAACCAATTTGAAACATCTGATATTGTACTATTTACGGTTTCTTTATTGCAAAGGATGTTTGTATCATCCACAAAGAGAACCTTTTCTTTCGTTTCGAATCGTCGACGGCATATCGTTTATATAAAGTAGGAACATAATAGGGCCTAAAATCGATCCTTGAGGAACTCCACGTTCAATGGGCAAAGAGTCGGAAAGGTGCGTACGTAATGTTCCATCATTCCAGTAAGGTATTTCCACTCTCTGAGATCGTTGTTTAAGGTACGAACATAACCAATCTAGAGCAATACCACGGATCCCATATGAAGGTAATTTGGAAAGTAAAATGTCATGATTAATGACGTCAAAAGCTTTTGAGAGATCTAAAAATAATTCAATAGGTGCCTCATTTTGATTCAATGATGAAGCTACATCTTTAAGAAAAGAAAATATTGCTGTTTCCGTTGATTTTGATTTTCTAAATCCATGTTGAGAATCTGAAAGCGCGTCGTGTTTACTGAGAAAGGTTTCCATTCGTTCGTAAAAAAGTCTCTCTAATATTTTTGAAAAAACTGATAGAAGAGAAATGGATGGATAAGTTTGAGTTTCATTTTGTTGCCTTTCTTGAAGAGCGGTTTAATTTTAGCTGTTTTGAAAATATCTAGAAACGTTCCGGTGGATAAGGATGCATTAAATATGTGAGTTAATGGGTGTATAATGGCATACGCACAGGTCTTTAACAAAGAATCCGGGAATTCATCTAAACCGGACGAATATTTATTTTTTAGTTTACCGATTATTTTGAGAATTTCATAGGAAGAAGTTTAGGAAACTAACATCGTGTCTAAAATTTTGGGTGAACTGTCTGTTATTGAATTTTGTGACTGAAGACCCTTAGTGAGATCGGCAGCAATTCTCGAAAAGTATTGGTTAAAGAGACTAGCCACTGTTGCCGGATCGTTCACATTTATATCGTTATATTTTAAAACAACAAAACAATAATACATTAGTTATAGTTGTTTATATCTAATTACAATTAACTTACAATAATCTTATACATAATCTTAAAATACAACTTACATTACTACTAGGGTGGTAGATGTATCTTTGTACAATATCTCTACTTTGCATCAAGATCTGAAAATTTATTTAGCAATGTATGAAAAGGAAATTTAATCTTAATGCGGGTTCAATGAGTAGGGTTTTGGCAGAGTCTTAGCGGGGTTAGTTTGGGTATATTTGGTATGCTTTGGAAGAAGTGTGTGGATAGAATATAATGTGGTTGGTAATTGGTTCTATCAAGAATTCTTAATGGAGTTGTGCATTGGAAACTTACCATGGGTCATTCGTGATGGTGCGCAGGAACTGATTTTGGATTACTTGCAATTGTTTGGTGTTTGATTTGGCTGCGCTTATCCAAACATCCAAACTGGGCATACATATAATACTATTGCTCGTATTATAATTTTGTATAACAGTAAGGCAAAATTGTAGGGTAATTTAGCTGATCTATTTATTATCGGTTTTAGTTGGTGTAGTTAGTGGGTTTTACTAGCATAACTTTACTGTCGATATAATTTTTCCAATTTATGTGGTTGTCTACGAGAAGGCCTAGATATTTTATAGGTTTGTTATGTGGATGCCATTGTACAGATTCTTGATTCAGTTGTAAGGGGAAAAGGGGGATGAATGGTCTTAGGGAAAATATTTTTCGCCATACTGTAAGGAAGGAATCATCCCCGTCTCCTGCGATAACATATTCACAACACAAGCGGAAGCAATGTCCATAACAGTTGACGTGGCCGGAAACACCAAATCAATCAATTAACACAAACTGGATTGTGACGGTGCGGGGCGAGAAAGAACGTTCCATACAGTTCCCATTCATTAATATATGCCGACTAAACCTTCTTGTTCGAGTACATTATTTCAAGGCTTGAAATAAAAAAGAATGTGCCATTTTCATTCTTTCGAGAAAAATGAGTTTATATACACGTTAAACTTATTGGAACATACAACTCTTGCCATTTATAATCACCCTGTAATACTATCAAGAAATGCGTCTGGACTTTGGTCCTTATTTAAATTACAGTTTGATTCATTCATCATTATTCTGGTAAAAAGTAAATTTAGTAAAAGTCTTCGTTTAATCCGTTAGCGACTTCGAGTGGATGTAGTGGCGAGTCCGAAACTGAAGATTCATAGACCGGGAGGTCCTAGTCTTGAGTTGTTTTGGTTGCAAGGTTTGTGACAGCACACTCGAGACCCACCATCGTCTGGTTGAGAATTCTCGTGCTCACTTGGCCTCCGAACGAGTCAAACGTATGCTCACAATCGCTATGCAGTCAAGATATAAAAGGATGATAGATCCGGGTGGCCGAGATTGCCAAAGCAGTAGTATAATAGCGATCTCGGGTCGAAGGATCGCGGGTTCGAGTCCCGCCTCAGGCATGGCTAAAATTTGTGTACGTCCTTTCACCCCTCCTCTTCAACATCATCATCATATCACTTTATTCATTATATACATACCTCAAACATTAATGAATAGTGATCGCTAATGATCTTATAATTAATGCGACCTCAAATAAACAAAACAAAAAAGAAGACTGAAAATTCCTTGCGGAACCGTCCGTAGTACTGTAAAAAACTGATTGAAGTGTTTTCTTAAGTTATCAGAATTGAAAATTACTCTCAAAACTAATCTATGTAAGTAAATAGCAGATGTAATAAACTATTAATAGTAAAAGTAGTGAGCACAGTACAGTCACCTCAAAACAACAGAAATGAAGAAAATTCTAAATCGGCCCGTAATGGAACCCCTTCAGGGACCATCGATTATATTTTAACAACCGCAGCAGCAACTCATAAATGCAACATATATTCATTACTATTGAAGTCTATAATTATGAAGCACATGGTTTGTTCCACATATTTTGAAATTCTCGTTACATATAAGTAGAAAAAAATTGTAAATTTCTTATTGTAATGTTGTACCCTTGGAAACTTGAGCAGGTGTTTTGACCCCAGAAATCAGTGATATATCTTTCTAGTATGATTCTCCTGCGTTGGACATACATTGCACATCATATTTACTGAGAAAGTGATGTGGGTGCCGTAGTTCACCCTCTGTCATTGCCGTCTGCGTTGTCCCATTACACGTATGTTTGTTTCGATTTTTAAAGGTTAAGGTAGGTCACTTCCCTCTACTCACAGTTCTCAATCAACATTCTTTTTGGGCGTAGCAGAAGGACAAGATTATGATTGTAAACAAATGGGCCAGACTCGAATACATTTGCCTTGGCATTGGCGTTGTATCTACGCTTGCTACATTTGTTCGGCGTTGAACAGGTCGTTCTCCCTGTCCAAGGTGAACTGGCCTCAAGGAAATTTTAGCGCCAAACCAATACTGCCTGTAATTTGAATCTACTTAAAAGCAAACTACATTGAAAAACTGCAATAAGAATACTTCTTTTAGGCAAATGACGCAAAATTGCAGATAATTTGACTGATTCTAAGTTTAAGTACGAGTATGTTACAAAGTTGCACGCGAAGATATACCTATGAAACCGGTTTCACTCGTATACATTTTTTTCATTTTACCAATAACCTTATAAACCATTCATAATTCTACATCAGAGGAGGAATCACCCCACTGCATTCTACGTTCGGTTATTGCCCTTTGTGAAGCTCCTTTTCCGACTCAATCTTTCCAATGCATCTTTTTGAACTTTCCAATGTATATTTTCATATTGTTTGGTATAATTACAAGGAAGCTCGAAGTGTTTTGCGGTCGCTTGTTGCTGCATCCAAATACGTATTGTCTATGGGCGCGGCAATATTACTCAGATCATTAGTTCCATACGTGTAGTGTATGTGTTCCTGGAAATTCGTTGTTCCTCCCCCACTAGGAAGTAAGATCCGGCGCCGAGCTACACGACGGTTGGACGGTTGAAGTTTCCCTCAGCCAGGAATCCCCTACCGGATCCTCGAGGATCACCTACCGGAACACTCACTGAGTTTCCGACTGATCTCTTGACATGTGTGGTAGTGCATGTAAGTGGAAAATTCTTTATAAATGCTCGTGGGCAGCGTGTGAAAATGAGGAGGGAAATAAGATTGATCAGTGATTCCGGGCGAGTCAACTAGTAATGTCATTGGTCCCGTAAGTTTACTACATGTTTTGTCGCGGAAGGTGGCGGATATCATCCACCACGCCGTGGAGAGATCCGGCTCCGACCTACACATTGGGTAGAGATTTTCCTCCAAACAGGGATCTCCCACACTCCAGCGGGGGTAGTTCCGGTCTGTCTCCCGACGTAAGTGGGAGTGGCGTGCATGTAAGAGTGTATGTGTAAGTAAGTGGGAAGATAGAAGGAAGGGGAAGGGAGGACGGCGCGCGGCCCATGCCGTTTTTTTGGGGGGGGGGAGTGCTGCGTCGGCATTCGCCTGGAGTTGATCGGACAAACCAATTAAAACTATCTTCCAGATCAACAGACAGGACTCCACACACAGCTGAATTCGACTTAGCTATATAGCTATTGTCAAAGTTTAGTTTAGTTTAGTTAATGCCTTATTTTACGTGGCAAGACTCGGACCATCAGGCCCACTCTTCCGTCTAACCACGCAAATTTCGATACGCTCCTTTCAGCACCTAGCGGAGAAAGGAGGTATTATCTTGGGAGACGAAACAGGCGGATCTCAATTTTGCTCAGAGGCATCGTTTAGGCTTGAGGATATTTCACATGCAGTAAATCTACTTCATGGGACAGCCGGCTTTACTTCCCCTCCGAAGGAAGGCGTACGAGGGATTTTTTCACGCTTAAAAATCCACGGCTTCGATTGGATTTGGACCCGCAAACTCGGGTACAACAGTCCGGTACGCTGACCGTTATACCACCGAATCAAAGTTTCTGTTGCCCTAGGGCCTCCATGTTGCAAGCCCTTCAGTTGATGACGCCCTAAGACTCCTAAGCTGGTGAGTGAGAAGGAAATCAGGGTCACGCGCAGTTCTTCGTTCGTTGAATAGATATATTTTAGTAGGAAGAGATCTGTTAGATCACCCGCACCACCTTTCAGAACGCCATTTACGACTCCGTTCTCTCGATAAGGAGCCAAATCAATGATACAGGGTCTGTGTGTACTTGGCGCCACAGCCCACGTACGGGTCATGGCCTAGCAGCAGCGTTCCGGCCCCGCGGCCGTGGGTTAAGGGGATACGTGTGGTTAGCACGAAGACATCCCCGCCCCGTATTCTGGTCTTCTCAACGTGAGAAGCGAGTTTTCCCATCGTCACAGAACAACATGTACTGAGACATTGTAAGGAAAACTCACATCATAATCTTACCCGACCGGATATCAAACCCGCGTTCGCGTCATGGAAAGCGAGCACGATGAACAATGAGCAAACCATGAGGGCCAATGATATTCGCACATCAAGTAAATTTCGAATTCTCGGCCAGGATCGAACCTGCGATCTTCCAACCACCGTTGTTCTTAATCGCCATTTTGCAGAAACAAAGTAGGTACGGGTTTGCAAAGCATACTTTTCACTTTTCATTGAGATATGACGTGAGATTTCCTGCTCTTCACTGAGGCTTTATTATTTTCAATGTCTTATTTTTGTCATGCATTTTCCGCTTGTCTTAATATGCTTTTTATGCAACATTTCACAGAATAATTTTTAATGTACAAAGCATTACGTAGGCTTAAATAAACAATGTTGTTTGTTCGTATCTACTGTAAAAGATAGATTATTTCTACCTCAACAATTATTAGTTTTTACGTTGACTTAATTATGATTCATGTAATGAAGAATAATTAACACTTCTGGAAAGGACAATCTTCAGGTAGTTCCTCCTTTTTCCAGGTAATTAGCAATTAGCAGTTGTGTTATAAATTATCCTGCAATCCATGCAATGAAGTAAATTCGTACTGGTGAGATTTATTAAGAGTTGGGAATATTGCAAAACGATTCGCGCAGTTCAATGAAAAAATGAAACATTGAACAACTTTAAAAACCTATTTTTTAGAATGTGACAATCGACTTGAATCCACGCATAAGATAAAGAAAATGACAAATAGCACTCATTGTACACGTATTATTACTGACTTAACTTCTAAATAACCATAATCATATGTTATATTACTAAATATTAGTTCGAATCGAAGAAGAAAACTAATTTTTCATGTCTAAATTGTCAATCAATATTTTATTTACTGACGAACGTTTCGCCAAAGGCTAACCAAGCCCAAAGAGATAGCATATTTTGAAAACTGACAGACTAATAAAAACAAGAAAACAAATCAATACATCCTATGAACAATTTATGTCGCTTGATCAAAAACTGAAGAAATTGACTATAAGGATGAACAATAATTATGCCATGTACCCTTCAAGTATCAAAATTTCGTAGAATTGTGTACCACATTCAGTATAGATATTTTTATTAGCCTCTTTACTGTGTTATTACGTATGGGGAAAGAAGAAGGTAATCTTTTATTTCCTAACTTCATCACTTTGAAATAATAATTTACTTACATTCCTAATTACAATAATGAATGTTCATCTGCATCATAAAGAATTATCAGCACTGGTATCACGATTTCGTCAGAGTTCTGAATATATTCTTCACTGAATCTGGTTTATTTTTTAAACTTCAAATGAGTTTTTTCTCGAAAATAACTTATTGTGGGTTAGCGTCTTTCTTGTCAGAGCCTTTCATTTGCAAACGTCTTCACATACTCTGATCAGTGCATTTGATCGTACTGGATTTACAAGGTTCAAGGTAGCGCAAATTGAATGGAAAAATACATCAACAAAATAACTACCAATGTTAGTTTGAATATCGCAATAAAATACATTTTTCGTAGTTTTCCTATGGATTTAATCCCCCACTACTACCCTGGTTTTGACAAAACAAACAATACAACTTTTCTCCTTCGGAATACACCAAAGAGGACGGAAGTTATTTTCGCTATTTTTTCAAACACATGTACGAACATGCGCCACCCGGAGGAAGGCAATCTCGCCGGAAGTATTTTCGATGTAAATGGGAGGGATCCGCCAATCATCTGGCGAGTGTTCGCCTTGTCAGGAAAGCCGTGCCTGCCAGCCTCATCCAGCCGCTAATATGACTTTCTCGGCCGTTACAGCGATCTCTCCCTGCACGGCCCGGGCGAACGAGACGGGCCGGAGACGGGTCCCGCATCCACGCGCCGGCCATTTCGCGAACGAGGTTCGAACTCGGCCCCTGGGCAGCTCCGTCGCGTGCCAAGCCGCCACTTTCCTCCTTCGCCGGGGCGCAGGAGGCGATTGCGTTTATGGCCGTTTCCTAGGCGCCAGGAATGTAAATAGGAAAGGCAACGGGAAATACATTACGAGAAATTAATGATCCGCAAAAGAATACCTAATAGCAAGCATTGACATCGTATAATTGCCAAATTAACTACTATACAATCATAATAATATGTGCTATCTTACAAATGTTTTCCTAATATTGTGACTACGTAATTAAGAAGCAAATTAATTTTGCTCGTCAGAAATGTTTCTCTACGATTCCTCACTTTGATAAGAGCATTCCCTAATTATTGTTATTTAACTACAAAAAAATCATATTATTGTAAATGTGTTATCGTAATAAGTTTTACTCAAATTGTGATGTAACGAATAAATAACTTAATTTTGCACGTCAGAAATATTTCTCTATGATTCCTCATTTTGACAGGAGCATCACCATTTGCAGGTAGTAATCAGGCAAGTGCTGCGGGGTGGAGAAGTAGACATCGAGATTATTCTTGCCTCAGGAAATGAAAAATTTAAGCGTACGAGGTAAGGAAATTTTAATGTTATTTTTATTTGTTAAAATTGTGGTTAATTACCTTTACCTACGTATAGCTTATCATTAAATACTACGTAATAATACGAGATTAATAAATGAAGTTGGAAGGAAACAAAAAAGTATATCTGGTTTCTCGAGCCCCACATTACATCATATCAAAAAGGTATCTTTTCAGTTATTCGTAATTAAAAATCATGAAGCTTTCAAGTTAAATGTTGTTTAATATTAATATGATATTCTTACTTTACCAAATTTTGATTTAACAATAACTACTAAATCATCATCCTGTAGTATCCTCTGCAGCACGACTGGAACAAAATACACGTTATTACTGTAACAATTTTCAGTTTTTAAAATAAGTAATGCAGAAGTTTTGCAATTATCTGTCAACGTACACATGAACTTTAAAAGCCAATTTGAACATTCTGAAATGCAGTACTTTCAACTTTTTAGCAAATGCAAATTACTGGCTCGCAATTTAATTTGGTCACGAAAGACAATGCAGTAACAGAGTATTCGTGTCTGCTGAGCAGAACCTTTCTTTACGTCGGTAAACACAAGCACGTGAAGAAAGGAACAGTCGCCTGGGGTACACTCATCTTGTGGAACGGAGGAAAATACCGACGAAGCGCAAAAAGAATGCAGCCAGGAGCTAAAAAGGAACGGAATCCATTTTTACGCTGCGGAAACAAGGAAAGAAAATCACCTGGAACATTTACGCGCTCCAGATTCTCTACAAGATTTACGAGCCACTGGAAAAATTTGAATGACGTAGCAATATTTCTGTTACGAATGGTATTTACAGTTTCAGCGTGAGAACGATGACTTACTTCCGTTTTCTTAGTTGATGATTTGAAATTCAGTCTGATACACAAACATTTAATTCATACATCATTATTCATTAACTGACTAAAAAGCTCATGTTTGTCTTGCGCCTTCAATCCAACGTGATTTATAGCATTGCGAATTTACCAAATTTGGAAAACGCTGCAGCGTTTCAATCGGTAAAAATTGATATGTGAACGTGAAAGATACGTGAAATATTTTAATTACACGCTCTTCCAAGCATCTCTTCTAAGATAATTCATTATAGGTTGCTGCTTCTACGGCCGCGTAGATGTATTGAACATTACGTTCTAAATAGGTTTAATGAAACGTTAGACAAAATATTTTGCGATTATTATCTGCGTGATTCTGCTGACAAGGAATTTATGTAGCCAAGAAACGTAACTATCTTCAGCGTCAAATCAATCAATTTTTCATTCTTCGCCAATGAAATCCAATCACTTTTAAAGGCATTTGGCTACACTTCAGCGTAAATTAGTAAGTAATAAAATGACAAATACATTATAAATATCAAATTAGAAGGTTTCCTGACAAGAAGTTTTCCTGACAATAAGTTCAATGCATTATGTTGTAAATAAATGAGTGTGCCTGTACTTGCGCGGTAGCTCGCCTACGGGCATGAATGTCCTACCAGCAGCGTCCCGAGCTCTCAGACATACGTTAAGGTGATAGTCTGATTAGCACTAAGACATCCCCACGACGTATTCTGGATTTCTCAGCCTGAGAAGGGAGTTTTCTCATCGTCACACAGCAACATATACTGGTGCATTACAAGGAAAACCACAAACAGACATGACATGGAAGCCAGCACGCTGACCAATGAGCTAAACCACGAGGGCACATAAATGTAGGACTTGTTAAAACCATCAAATCCTTTCATTTACCCTACTACATTTTAATTCGCTTTTCCACCATAACATCATGTTTATTAACAAAATATATATGTGAATTAGACTTTCAGGAATAAATATATACTATATTCGAGAAGAATCCATAATTTATGATTTTATTTTCATATCAACGATTCTTGCGATTTGAAAGGAATTTCCAACTATTCTGAAATTATTTTTGCGCCTAATAAAAAATTTTAGCTGCCAAACAGGTAAGTAAATAAACAATATGCAGACGGGTTTGTAAAGTTCTAACAATTTGTTAAAGCCCCTAAATCGAATAATTATCAAATAAGAAATATGATGGAAAATTCAGTTATCTAATTCTTATTGAGAAAAAATAAATTCGTTTATGTAACTATTGCTAAAGAAATAAGATAAATAAAATTACTATCCAAATTCTAATAAGAATCTGATGCAGTATTTTTTCTCAGAGTAATAAAACAAGTAGAAGTAGAAAGTTTTCATTCACGCAATGCAAACATAGTTAACTGATTAAACAATTGTCTTATCTGCAAATTTGGATGATGCAAGATGTTTTAAGAATTAGCAAAGCATATGTCGTTTTTTTCACTAATCTAAATGTGTGAATATATACGTTTAAATAATCTTAAACTTGATTAAATTATTTATTATGTTTGAGTTAATGATACCCTTATTGCCATCGTTACACCATAAGAATTCTTTCTTGATTTTGGCAAAATAGTTAAAGATACCAAGTACAAAAAGAAAATCTATGTGATAGATGTGACTAATTTGAGGGTATGATAGGATTTTTAATTGATTTGTATGGATTTGTAAGTTCGTGAATTCGTCTCTGCAATGCTTGTCAAAAGTGTGTGCCGGAGCACTAAACTGTGACGCAAAATTAGGTAGCTGTGCCTCGAAAACAATATAATTAGAAAACAGAAGAGCACAATAAACTTGGATACTTTTAGAACACACAATTTCTACTACAAACCAACGAATATGCTCTTTCAATAGTTATTATATCTTGTAATTTAACGGTAACTGAGGTTTGAAATTTGATCTATAATCCCATACGGGACGAAATTGCAGAACGCCTCATCCATTCCTCATCCGCAAAGGTAAGTCGTTAAATTATTTTTTACGTGATCTAATGCTGAATATCCTTATTGGAGTAGGTACGTTGAAGCGTAAAGTAATAAGGTTGTTGCTTCAGAATTTTTAGAGTATGAATGCACATAGCTTCGCTTCACTTCTACAATTCGGTGTGCTGACCATGATCCCCAAGACGGAGTGTGCCACAGACTAATGTTTTAGGACTTCTGCTCTACCATATCAAAAATTGCACGAATCACTTTCAACAGACATTCCAATTGGCTCCTAGGAATATTTGTCCTAATTATTTCAGGAACGTTATCAATGTTCAAAAATCCTTTAAGTACTGGCTTTCATGCTTGCATTTCGACATCTGATCAAGGGTTATCCCTAATCAAAAAGAAAAGAAAAATAATTTAAAGTTTGATTGATTGATTAGTGATCCAGGAACGTCAATTGCTAAGGCCTAAGCACTAAACTAATTTATAAGTGCAGTACATGTGTTTGGAAGGTGGCGGTACTCTCTCGCTGGATGATGAGATCCGGTGCCGACCTACATGTCACCTAGCGAGGTTTTCCCCAAACAGGAATCTCTCACAGGCGAGGCATCGCCCGGGCAACGCTCTAAGCGATGATATCCCGGCATGAGTGAGTGTAGAGAATGCAAGTAAATAAGGGGTAAGGAAAGGACAAGGAAGAGGAAGGAAAGATCGCACGTTGTCCGTTGCCCATTTGTTAATGCACTGCTTCGGCATTCACGTGATTCTCATCAGGGAAAACATGCAAAGCTACCGATCAGAGCAGCCGACCGCGAGAATTCTCCTCCAGATAGCCACTGAATTCGACCTAGCTCTGTAGCTATTGTCTAAAATTATGAAACATCGGGAGTCGAAACTTAGAACTCCCGGTCATGGGCACCACAGTGAAATCAGTAGATACCATGAGCCACCTAAGCCTGTAAAAATATAGCTGAAAAAAGAAAAGAAAAAGGCAGAGAAAAGAACAACAGAAATGGTCTTTCCGTAGCGCCACCAGCCACAGCTTCCTTCCTGCGTGCGGGCGGCCAAGCCTCGACGATCACCTTTGGGTGCAGGCGGAAGAGCCGAATGTGGGCGTCAGAACCAGCCCCCCCCCCCCCTTGCTTCGGGCCGCGCACACGCCTTCGGCACGCACACCAGTTTCACTTTTGTGCGCGCCCGAGAGGATACGACACGTTTACAGCCCCTTCCTAATTGCCAGGCAGGGCGCGCCGCCGCCGTCGCCGGCCCAGTTTCTCCGGCGGCGTTCAAATAAAAATCGGCCCAGCCTGCGCGCCGCGGCGACGCGCGTCCCGGCGAACTTGCCCTACTCCAGGAGCCACCGCCGTTACGCCACGCAGCTCGCGGTGCTCCTCGAATGGCTCCTTGCATTGCGGCACTTTGATTGAGAAGGAGATCGAGGTTTTCTCAGGGGTTGCGGAATTTATTTACCTTTCGTAGAAAAACTCCTTATTGGATTGGTACTTACAGGACTTAAATACCATGTTTACCAATGCTGAAACATAAATTATTACCAATTTGATTTGATTTTTTCGTGGTTCCGGGCGCGTCAACTGCTTTGGTCATTAGTCCCGTTAGTGTAGTACATGTTTGTTTCTCGGGAGATGGCGGTGATCTTCCCCCGCTCGATGGCGAAACCCCACTAGTCGACGGTAGGTCGGCGCCGGATCTCGCCATGCAGTGGGGGAAGATCATCGCCATCTCTCGCGAAAAAAACATGCACTACACTAACAGGACTAATGACCAAAGCAATTGACGCTCCCGGAAACGAAAAAATCAATCAATCAAACCCACTTGAGGGAGGATCCTGGTTGGGGAAACCTCGCTAGTGGACGGTAGGTCAGCGCCGGATCTCGCCAGAGAGCGGGAGAAGATGACCGCTATCTCCCGAGGAAAAAAAACTTGCACTACACTTACGGTAGTAATGACCGAAGTTGTTGACGCGCCCGGAATCACTAACCAACCAATAGTTGATATGAGTCGGTCGCCTTGCAGACGAAGTGATTACCGCAGAGTGCAAGTCACAGAGCAACGCTACGCGCGATTCCTTTCTTGGATATTTGCCACATCGTTCCCGTGCTCGCATTGCTAGTCCACGACACTTCACTTGGGAGTATCTTTAGCTTAGGTTGGCAACCGATGTCTGTATGAGAGCTCCTGACTAAATTGGTTAACTTAAGATTTACTATGGAATATAAGGCGCTAAAAAGGGGTGGTTAGTTCATAATTTTCATACAATATACATTATTTGAATGACAATTTTGTTCAAGTTTTAAAATATGTACTACTTTCTAAACAATTATTTCTGCAAAAAAAGGCACATCATTAGATCGCATATTTAAAATTCACTATTCACTTCCAGTTTGCGTGAATAAAAGACGAAATTTACATACACGTGATGTGAGAAGTTTACGATCATCTCTTTATCATGAGCTGCCTTTATTATGCTTCCACAATAATCCAAACCCACCGCCGCCCCCACCGTCGCCGCCATTGCCGCCACCCCCGCCACGGCCGCCACCGCTGCGGTTTGATAAAGTGTTTTTTTTAATTAAAAAAAGAAAGACTTGATTAAAATATCTGAACGAGCTACGTCGAAGGGCACTGCGATAGACTGATGACTCGAAGGCGACATTTTACCGGCCTATGATGTAGCATGGTTTGCTGTTCTCAAGTACACAGCTGTTTCGTATTGTACACGAGTTTTCTCTGAATCTTTGTTAGCGTGAGTTTTATATCAGGCATCAAACCCGCAGAGATAACTGCAGAGTAAAAACCTCAGTTCAAAACACAATCGAAGCAGAGCATAAAACGTGAAAAACAAGAGATTCAGATTATCATTGCATCGCTTTCACTAGAAAAGATACTGGAATCAGAGGTAAAACACCCTTGTTTCTTGAATTTATCTCTCCATGAAAACTTCTCTGTATATTTTGACTAAGCAAGAAATTTACATATTTGTTTCACAGACAGAGGATAGTGTCATTGCTTTCCAAACTATGTTCTAACTGCACGTACGCCTATAATATTTATTTTATGAAGTAACGCGTATATAAAGTCAGCTACTTCAAGAAAGCAATGCAGAATCCAGTATTTCCTTCACACGAAAAAAGAAATTTCAATTCATGGTAAAGTAAAGAAGATTGATTGATGTTTTCGGGTACGTCAGCTGCTATGGCCATTATTCCCGTTAGTGTAGTGAATGTCTTATCTCGGGAGATGGCGGTGTTCCTCCCCACATCATGAAGAGATCCGGCGCCGACTTGCACGTTTGCTGATGGAATATTTCTGCATCCAGGGATCCCTCCCGAGCGAGGCAGCGCTCCAGCCGGGCCAAACTCTAAGCTCCCAACTGTGTGGAATGTATGGAAGCGTAGAATGTGTATGTCTGTAGGTGAAAGGTTAAAGCGGGGCCACCCAACTATCTACAACGAGAAGGAGCCGCTGCTCGCTCTCTGCTCTTTCTAGCAGCCCCAGCGGCAGACGAAGCAGATTACGTCATCTTGTATTGACGGGCTGCTTGTGGCACAATGTGTCACATCTTGTTTCTTGAAGGCATTTTCCATTGCTCGAACTGAAAATGTATCTCTGCTCTGGAATTTTCCAACAGAAAAACAGAGAAACATTTTTGTAACATTTATGGGAACCTTTACTAGTAATACACATATTTTTTATTTGAAAGTTAATTTTTTTTTCATTGCAGAATGGAAAGAATAATTTATTTTTGGAGAATGCGCCAGATATGCAAAATTTTTAGTTTCAAAAGAGTACTCAACCACATTAAGAAATTTAATTGCTGCGAAATTACAGTTTATCACACTGCTGATTATAAAAATGTATTCTAAAGGTTACCGAAAAAAGTACTAAATAAACTAATAACGAAAATACTGACAGTAAATGATATTAAAATGTAAAAAAATCAATTACATATCAATTATTTTTCTTCTGGCACTTGACATTGTGATTGTACTTCTCATTCGCCATTTACAAATTTTCAAAGAAAAAATTCCGCTCACATTTGTTGGGTGATCCAAAGGTCCATAGGTAACACTCGAGCAGCATTTAGATGCGATTTCGGAAAACGTTTTCGAATGACGTTCTCAAAAAATCTTATATATATATATATATATATATATATATATATATATATATATATATATTTTGTTTGAAATGTTCTCTTAATTTAGTGTCACACTGCAGATCAGTTAGTGGAAAATCAAAATAAATATCCAAAACGTAATTCTTGAAACGCATTGTTTCTCGAAGCACTGCAAACTTCCTTACGTTCTCCTTTAGAGTACTTTTCATATTGAGCAGCATGATTAACCGTATAATGTCGTTGCATATGAAACTTCATGTGATTAAGCACGTTTTTGCAAACCAAACATTTGGCATAGCTACCGTCATCTGAGAAAAGATACTTTTCTTTCCTCGCTGCATTCAAAATTGTCGGTGTGGGCACTTCGGTTTGCGAAGTGCTGGCGTCGACTTCCATGTTTCCGCGACTGGAGTTATCGGGACACTGTGACAGAGGTTATCGCAAGCCGCGCGACGCGGCGCCTCCGGTGTCGCGCTCTCGGTAGCCAACGCTGCTTCGCGTTCCCGATTCGCTCTACTAGAGCTGCTCTGGGTTAGAGAATGAAACAATGAAAAAAAAGGATTGTGTGCGATCCGTGGCCCTTTTGTTAGGATATTACTTCGTCTGGTACTCATTTAAAAAACCACGGAAAACGGCGGATCAGAGCAGCCAGCCGTTAGAATTTTTCCGCAAACAGCACGTGAATTTGTCTTAGCTATGTAGCTAGTTCCAAAAATCCTCCACCCGTGTGGACTCGAACCCTTGTACCCCCGGACAGAGTCGTTGCGGAGTGATCAGTAATGATGGCTCTAAGCTAAATTGAACCCATGTCTAAAGAAGTAAAAACGAATTTCTTTTCATAAAAAACATTACATCTATTAACGTTATTTTGCTCTTCGACTGAGAAACTCAATGTACTAACTACGCAGTACCACTCACACGTTGCGCCCAATGAAGGAGTACATGAACAAAGTAGTGGCGCTGGAAGCCATGCAAACAGCAGTTGTAATCTATCACCGTATTGTATCCCGGTGTTCAAATAATGAATGCGGCAGCAGCGGCGACAGTTTCGCCACCGCCTTGTGGAAGGCTGGTGGAGCGTTGCTTCGTGCAGGTGGGTGGCGGGGAGGGAGCGCAGGCAGGTCAAGAGCACTTCCCGCCCGCAGCGGGCGCCAACGCTGAGGCGGACGCTCCGCAGATCCGCTGCCCCGCCCCCACCTCCGCCCCTCCAACGTCCCCCACCCTCACGCTTTGACGTTCCGCAGACCCTTGTGCAACGAAAACTTCCTACACGACTACCAATAACGACTTGCTGGCATCCACCCTAGAAACCACTTAGTGCGTCATGTTTACTTTCTCGTATACGTACGTATATACGGGAGTAATATACGTAGAATACAAAACGTTATGTATTGCTGCGGAAAATCGATTTCGAGACTTTAACGGAAATACTCGTTTTGGGGTCACCTGTTACCGAAAGTGTGTTTATTTTTCAAAATGTCCGTCCATCCGTCTGTGAGCACTACTAGGGCCTAAACCACACGTACGATCTTTTCCAAATTGAAGAAACCCCTGTCCATTTGGGTCTAGTTACTTTTTCTTCAATTTATTTACCCTAACTAATTGTAACATTGACCGGAAACATGAAAAATTTTCTCAAGTAACGTTTACAGTAAATAAGAAAATTACATGTTTTTCCAAACACCTCTTAAGTTCATATAAATGATAACCATATAAATCAATTGAACATTATGTTCATTATGCTATGCATGTAGAAGTCTTCCAAATTCTGATAGCCTTCCTGCAGATAATTTTGTGTATATTGAAAATGTACATCCCTGAGATATGGTATAATAATCTGGAGAAGTAAATCCTATAGTATTTAGAGTTTTAGATTGCAGAAAAGTCATTTCAATAAGAATCAAATGCCATGCAGCAACCTTCTCTTCATAACATTGGAATATTTCCATTGCCTTTTCTATTTATTTACGAACCTATATTATGTGTTAAAATTGACTTGCTTAAGAGTGAGAACATATTTTATTGAAAAAGAGTTTAAAAGTACAACAAACATCGTTGAAATAATATTCATCAGAATTCATAAACAACAACATTCTACAAGAAATTCTAGTGTACGTTACTTTACAACACATTCTCAGGTGACATTAAACAATTCAAATCGATACAAAAGTTCACGTGCCAAGTAAAATGTTTTCTGCTGAATAACTGTTTTCATATAATTCAAGAGTGTACTGATCATTAAAAAGAAAAAATAATATTTATTTCAACAATGATATTGATTAAATTAGTTAACATTTCAAAGTAAATAAAACAGATGTTGTCTGGTATCAATTTTTATATTTCTGCTGCAGAAATATAAAAATTGATACCAGACAACATTTGTTTCATTTACTTTGAATTAATAAGGTATCTACATCACCAACAGTCTAATAAATTAATTAATAATAGTTAACATTTGTATAGTACAATTATAAAAAGACTAAATGTGAATGTAGCAGGTTATAAACTTCACCTTCTGGGTCAGTATCCTCCATCTTGATCAGTAATTTTTGTAAGTGATTCATTGAGCAAATGCCGAGACAGCCCAGCCCTTATTTTGTTGTCCTAAAAAAACGTCGTGTCCCTATCAGATATGCAAACCTGGTGTAAAAGGCTTAGGAGGCCTAGGGGCTTCCGAGATATTCGCGATTATACTGCGTAGCTATAATCTTTTTTGTGTGTGTGTGTGTGTGTGTGTGCCAGAATCAGATAACTTTGATTTTTTTTCTGAAATATTTTCGATGGAACATGGGGTGTAATTCTCTTTGCACCAGTATCACATTTCCCAGGTTTTATGTCGATGGTTTCTTTTAACTGACAAAACTATCATCTTTCCTTAGCGTATGATATAATTGCACAAAGGCTTACAAAGATTAAAAAATCATAGTTTGAAAATAAATTCCAAAACCAAAATATTACAGAGAGCTACAACAATGTATACAAGTGTTTAAAAACACTAAAATAAGTGCACAGAACTGTTGCAGTCATTTTCAAAGTATATTTAAAGTCAAAGTGATTTAAAGGCGGAAAAGCGGATTTCGTTTTTTTAACTGCAGTCCAGAGGTCGAAAAAATCTTTAAAAAATTCACAATTTGTGTTTTAAGAGAAACGTTCAAGATTTTTTCAAGCCTATTCCGAGATTTTAGACACAAAAAAATTATTTTCGTTATTTGTTTCAAAAATTTTTTTTGTGATTGAATTTAAGTCTAAGAAAATATCAAAAAAATGTTTTCTCATAATATAAATTGTTTTCTAATTTATCATATTTTTCAGTCAGATAAAATAGTGTTAAGTTGTCGAAAAAAATTAAAATTAAAAAACACGTTTTTGGGTGTAGAAGGGTGTGGGTGGTGAGACAGGGACCAAGAAATCTTTCAAAAAATTATTTTTATGATCTTTTTACCATCTTCTGGGGGTATGCACAAGTGGATGAGTAATTAAAGCATACAGTATATTTTATATTTTAAAATTATACAAAAAATTGAAAACCACTTATTTCACTTCACATATTCTTGGAGCAAGTTAATAATTAACCTACAAGCATGTACAAGATATCTTAATCACGCATTTTCTACAGGCAAACATTACCAACCCATTTCCTAAAGGTTTTTGACATAACGAGATTCAAATAAGAACGAAGCGTTATTACGAGAATCACTCCCTACTAATTACTCATCAGTGGAAAAGCTCCTTCAGGAAGTGCGGAGCGAGAAGGCAAAGTGATTCGTCGTTACCTTCACAAAACTAATCACCACTCCACCAGTATGCAGTTATGTGTCATCGTCAGGAATAACCACATATGATTCCTACTGTGAGAATTACCAGATTAAATTTAGCTAAACAAGATTTGAATGTGAAATCGCCCATAAAGTTTAGACCAATAATTAATTTCATTTCATTTTCATTCCAAAAAAGTCAAGAAATAAGTCGTATGAAATATAAAAACGAACTATACAAATATAAATATTTATTTATTACAAAGTATCTAAAAAAACATGAATTACAATATACTACCAATTATATTATTTCATTTGGCAGCGTATGTGCCGTCAACATGAATCTCTCAAACCAACCATCGATTATTACCGTGATTATGCAAGTATAACAGATGCCGTAATACCACGAGTCTTAGGAAATAAAAAACATATTTCAATATTTATCTACTCTGGAGAAACTGCAATGAGTGAATTAAAACGTGGATCTAAAACTGTCATTTCTATACTCTCTCCAATTACGTCCTCGAACGGAAAACGAAACAGTAAACTTCCTGAGAGCGAGGACTCAGGCATTATATTGGCCGTAGAGTCGTGCTCAGATAGAGAAGTAGCGGGTGCATTACAGGCAGCTAGAAGGAATGAATGGGTTCCTCGCTTAAAGATGCTCGTTTTATTGGTACCGACTCTGCCGACATTTCGTGTACCTGCCGCATCAAGTGCCCATTGCAAAGTCAGTTCCATTCTAGAACAGCTATGGTACGCTGATGCATTACGCGTAACCTTGATGACTCATTCTGATCTTGGTCCCACCTTATACGTGCACAATCCATTCACAAGTCACGTGATGAAAGTGCCCTCCCACTGGACTCCTCTTCATTTCGATCACTTCTTCACATCTGTGCTGTATAATGTTCACCAACATCCAATTAGAACAGCCGGATTCAAAAGTTTTGGCGGAGCACTGCATCCAGTTGCAAAAAAATGGAATGGAGGTATGTGTTATTTGGGGATGAGCCGCTGCACAGGCGATATAATAGTAGACGAACTGAATGCGAAAGAAATTGAACTATCTCTCCAGAATCCATCACTGGGGCGTCTGGAACCTAATGGAACCATCTCCGGATTTACAGGAGAACTCGTTCGCAACAACACAGACATAAATTTTATGACTCGGTTAATAATGGATGACTACTACGACAGGATTGACCATACCATTACATTGTCTTTGGGCAGCAGAGGTATAATGGTGCGTCAGGCAGTACTCAGACCCATGATCTACAAGTTAATGATGACCTTCGAGTTTCCAGTCTGGCTTGGACTTCTCGTGACAATTTTCATGTTTCCCGTGGCGCGAACAGTTGTTGTGAGAGGTAAGTTCATTTTCTGTTTCACAATGTTATCCCTACTTGCCATAACCTTAAAATACATGTTCGAAATATTACGACAATTAAATTTAAAAAATCTCATAGGAATGGCTCTCCATTTCGAAATTAGATGTGTTCTGTTCCCAATGAAGTTAAGTTTTATTCATCTATCTTAGCACTTTAATGTACAGTCAGAAAAAGATGCGAGATTCACAAAATAGAGGGAAAATAATGTCCAATTTTAGGGTTATATCATTGTAATTACGATATTAGTTCGTTATAGTCATTATAATAATGAAAACTGCAAAGGTTAGAAATAATGCAATAATAAATAAGTACTGTTGTAGTACTACAAGTTCTAGGACTGATTGTCCTATTATTATTTACACATTGATCTACACTAATTTTATTATTATTATTATTATTATTTAAGGTTCAATCAACATCTAGATTATTAGCGACCACTATTGGAGTTAACGTTATGGTAACTGTAAAGATGAAACGATATGGCGATGATAAGGGGTGAAAGAACGAACATAAATAGAACCCTTCCCGAGGCGGGACTCGAATACGCAATCCTTTGGTCCAAGTACGCTACGACCCTACTGCCTTAGCGATCTCGGCCACCAGATCGGCAATCTACTTTTAATTTGGGACAAAATTAAGTGAAAACCTAATTTGTATTTATTAATTGATTTATTGATTGAATGAATTTTTCGGGTTTCCGGGTACGTCAACTGCTTTGGTCATTAGGTCCATAAGTGGAGGGCATGTTTTTCCTCGGGAGCTGGCTGTGATCGTCCCCCTGCTGGATGGCGAGATCCGGCGCCGACCTACCGTCGCCTTTCCCCAACCAAGAATCTCCCACCAGCGGGACACCGCCCCAGCCGGGAAAAGCTCTAAACCCCCGACCGGTCTCCCGGAATATGTGGTAGTGTAGTGCATGTTAGTGTACGTGTAGCTGAAAAGCTAGTGTCGAAAATCCTGCCGCCGTCAGGACTCGAACCTCGGACCTCCCGGTCAGAGGCGCTGCAGCTATCGCTCCCGGTCCTCATTTGTAAATATAGCAGCTTTTCCAACTGCAGGCCGGCGCAGTTTCGGCGACGTGCTGTTCGAGTCGTGCGGTGCCCTGCTGCAGCAGTGCTGGAACACGCGGGACAGGCAGGCTGCCGCCCGGATCACGCGCGGCCTCTGGCTGATGTTTGCGCTGGTGATGGGCACCGCCTTCTCCGCCAGCTACACGCTGCGCCTGGTGATGGTGGACCGCTACCCCAACATCGAGACGATCGACGACTTCATCCGCTCGGGGCAGACGCTGCTGGTGCTGAGCGCGGAACGGGTGGAGCTGTATCCGAAGGGAATGATCACCAGGAAGGTCCCGAACGACCTTCTAATAACTGAAGACATGCTTGCGGGCAAAGATCTGGCAGCCGTTCATCTCGACTGGATCATATTCTGGATGGTAAGTTTGTCCCGAAAAAAATAGTATCACTTTACTCTATTAACGTTAATTACAAAAACATCATAGCTCATAGCAATAATTAACATTTTATTTACCATGGAGAATCCTTTACGATCATAAATGATATATTGAACTCGGGATAACGGGGCTTGGTCAATAGAAGTGGAAAAAGAATTTAACTCATGGTTGCTTGCCAACGTTTTGGAAAATATATTTCCATCCTTAGGGATTTCTACCACCAGCAAAGTATATACACAATTAAAAGATCTGCTGCATGTTCTTAACTATTAGGCACCTCATAGAAAGTGAGCAATATAAAAATAACATTTTCACCACACCAGCACATACCATGACTACAAATGGTAGAATTGTAGTAATGGTTAGGGTGTTGCTCGGGTATTCGGCTGGCGTTGACCAGGGAATCGACCAATCAGAGCAGCCGGCCGCTAAAATAATCTTTCAGACAGCGACTGAACTCGACCTAGATATCTACGTAGTGTCGAAAATTCTGACACACCCTAGGGATTCAAAATCTTGGACCTCCCGGTTAGAGGCACTGAAGTCATATCGGTTGATTCCCTCAGTCCCATTTGCCGATCTGCACACAGTAGAAAAGAAAACCCTGATGAAAACATTAAAACCCCACTGCGTGCGAATGTTTTTGGCTGTCCGGAGGACACCGCGTCCAAGGCACAGGTGCCGACGTTTCGGCCGCCATTCTGCGACCTTCCTCAGGGCATCATGCCTCAGAGCGAAATGGCATGGAGGAAGGTCGCAGAATGGCGACCGAAACGTCGGCACCTGTGCCTTGGACGCGGCGTCCCCCGGACAGCCAAAACCATTCCGCGTCCGGTCACAGATGCCTGCGCCCCCCCCCCCACGTGCGTTGCCAGGTGCGGAGCCGCGAGTTCCACGTGGGCGACGAGCCGCTGCTGCACCACGTGCGCGAGGGCTTCGGGTCGTACGTGGCGGCGTTCGAGGCGCGGCGCGGCTGGCCGCTGCTGGCGCGCGTGGACGCGCTGGCGCGGCGCCTGGAGCAGGCCGGGGTGTCGCAGCGCTGGGACGCGCTGCGCGAGCTCTTCGGGCTGCTGCGCGGCGAGCTCGTGCTGTCGCAGGGCGGGGCCGGCGCCAGCGGCGCGCAGGTGCTCGCCCTCGCGCACATGCAGGTGGCCTTCAGCCTGCTGGCGCTGGGCGCCGCCGCCGCCGCGGCCGCCTTCCTCGCAGAGATGCTGCTCCACAAGGCGCGCGCCCGGCGACGCACCAATCAGCGCGCCAGATGGATTCATTGAAACGATGCAAGACAGCAATTCACGCATGCACTTAATTAGCAATTATGATGTAGAATTTTTTTCATTTCATTTGAGGTGATCAGGGTTGGAGATACTTTCCTTATCCAAACCTTTTTTTTTTTTTCATTTCCGTCGTAATTCGCTCAAATGCATTTAAATCGTGTCTCCAAAATCTACGCTCGTGGCCTACGCCTGCTGGCCTCCGGCGTCTGGGATGTGCCGAGCTCTCATTGCCATCTTTGCACGCAGTTCAAAGAGTTTTCTACGAGAAACTAATTTATTTCTCTCTTAATGCATTCGGAAGTTTTTGAGGGATAAATTAACTCATTCACGCGCGAGATGTTTGAAATGGATGCCTTTTGCTCTTAATTCGTCACCCCAAAATGGTGGTAATCGTTTATATTTGAAGTAAGGCATCCAAATTTGAAATAATTTGTATGCCTTTGTGTCAACAGCGTTTTGTATCTCAAGTATCATATTTGATGTCTGGAACAACTTGCACGTGGTCCTCTGGCTTGCTGCAGACGGTCGGATGCAAGGGCAGATGGGCAATCGCAACGAGAAACGAATACCCGCAAGGACGCAGATACTGCACAACGACGGTCGCCCATATACAAGAACCGCTCACAGTCGCAAGGAGGGATACGTAGATGCAATGACGGCACGCAGACGCAAAGACGATTTAACTCATCCATGAATGGGCTATCAGACGCAACGACAGTAGAATGGAAGGAAGGACGGATGTGCAGACCAACGTGAGACAAAGAGTATACTTGCAAGGACAGGCGAACTCACGCAAGGATCTTTGCACGGACAGATGCACACGTGCAAGGAAGAATCCTCAGATACAAGGACAAGTGAACATAAGGCTGACATTTTGAAATTTTTTTTGAGGTACGAGACCCCACAAAAATGTTCTCAGTTCCAAGAGATAACTTTTATTGCACTAGGAATTGTATACTCCAAATATACCCCAAGGATTTGTATTTATTAGGCAATAGATAATTGTGTGTTCAGGTATTTTAAGTGCAAACGTATACAAATTCATATGTTTGATGGTTTAAGTATAATTAAGATGTAAAAGCTGTAGAGGATATTTTACTTAACACCAAATAGCAGTAGACATTGTGTCTGCTATCCATATTCTATTAATATTCAATAAACCGCGCCTTATAATAACAGCTAAAATCTGTCATACTTTGCAGCAAAATAATATAGATTATTCTGAAAATATGTGAGTTATAACAATTAATTAAATACCGGAGATTTTGGTTTTGCCTCTGGGTCGAATGATTCAAGAGGTAAAAATATTAACAGCTAGGGCTACCATTAAGTCCCATAAGGTACATAAGTTTATTACCAAAATACAAATTTTCGACTCATCATGTAAATCTGAGTAGCTAACTTAACGAGACTCAAATTATAACCATGCATTGGTAACTAAGAGAGTCACATCTCACTAATTACTCATCAGCTGAAAGCTTCTTGACCATATACATTGTGAGAACGCACTTGAATTCATGTTCAATCTCTCAACACTAATCACACACCAGTGTTCATGTTTCCTCGTGCCCAATAAGTACATAATTATGATCACCGCTGTCTGATCTATTGGTATTCAAATTTATACTCACGATTTCTAATTCATAACGTCAAGAAAGTATTGAAAATACAGTTATTTAAATTTTATTTGCTTAGAGAAACTGGTAGCGAAACTGAGAAATCATATGGAAAATAATAAATAGAAGATAATTAAAAAGAAGACTACCATCGCAAAGTATTTTAAGTACTAGTCAAAATGAATTACAATTCACTTGCAATTATAACATTATTTTCATTAGAGAGCGTATATACAATCAACATGAACCTTTCAAACCAAACCGTCTGTTATTATCGTGAATATGCAAGTATAACAGTAGCCGCCATACAACGAGTCTTAGGAAATAAAAAACATATTTCAATATTTATATACTCTGGAGAAACTGCAATGAGTGAAGTTATCAGGAAAATAAATCGTCGATCTAAAAATGTCATTTCTATACTCTCTCCAATTACGTCCTCGAACGGAAAACGAAACAGTAAACTTCCTGAGAGCGAGGACTCAGGCATTATATTGGCCGTAGAGTCGTGCTCAGATAGAGAAGTAGCTGGTGCATTACAGGCAGCTAGAAGGAATGAATGGGTTCCTCGCTTAAAGATGCTCGTTTTATTGGTACCGACTCTGCCTACATTTCGTGTGCCTGCCGTATCAAGTGCCCATTGCGAAGTCAGTTCCATTCTAGAACAGCTATGGTACGCTGATGCATTACGCGTAACCTTGATGACTCATTCTGATCTTGGTCCCACCTTATACGTGCACAATCCATTCACAAGTCACGTGATGAAAGTGCCCTCTCACTGGACTCCTCCCCATTTCGATAACTTCTTCACATCTGTGCTGTATAATGTTCACCAACATCCAATTAGAGCATCTGAATACAAAGGTGCCGTTGGAGCATTTATTCTTCCTGATAGAGAATGGAGTGGGAACATGTGCTTTTGGGGGGTAAGCCGTTGCACAGGCGACGTAATAGTACGGGAATTGAACGCGACGGAAATTGAGACAAAGCTTGAAAATCCATCGTTAGGGCGAATGGAACCTAATGGAACGTTGACAGGAATAACAGGGGAACTCGTTCGGAATCATTCCGACATAAATTTTATGAACCGATTGATTATAGACAATTATTACGACAAGATTGACCACACCATTACATTGTATCTGGGCACCAGGGGAATCATGGTACGTCAAGCAGCCCTCAGACCCACGATCTATAAGTTACTCATGACTTTCGAGTTTCCAGTGTGGCTTGGTCTTCTAGTGGCGACCATGATATTTCCCTTGGGCCGTACACTTGTTTTGAGAGGTAAGCTATTTCTAGTACGCTAAGGGCAATTATAGTTTATACATGTGATTCAAATCTACAAATTTAAAACACTAAGGCTTTTATTTAGATATAAAGAGCTTTATACTAAATCAAATTTAGTGGGGTTGTTTTAAACGAAAAGTAGTGTACTTCAAATGTGCTAGCGCATGCTATTGTAAATCGTTTTTATAATATAATTCCTAAATATAATTAAAATCGTAAAATTAATTGAATGGATGTTTAGCTGCCGACAGTATATTAATTCGTTTGGTTGTGCCACGCCCTTTTGAAGTGCGTGAGTGAGAGGTTATTGTTAAGCAAGGAAGACAGTGATTCATTAAGTTCCTAGATTCGGTGTTTTTAAATGAAAATATTAGTAAGTGTATATAAATGAAATATCATGAAATCGTTTAAAAGATGCGTCTGTATGAAAATACGTTCTGTGAATATTATTTCTTGATCAATTCAATTCAATTTAAAGATTTCATATTCCGTGGCGAGACTCAGGACATCAAGCGTGATCTTCCGCGTGATCACGCAAATTTTGTTATGCTCCTTTCACGTCTAGCTGAAAGATATAATATTACTTATGATAATGTACACTTACTAATATTTTCATTTGAGTAATGAAACAGGCGATTTTAACTTAGCTCAAAGACATTGCTTTTTAAGCCTTAAGTATCTTTTCATGCTGTAAATTTACTACATGGAACAGCCGGCTTTACTTTGTCTCCGACGGAAGATGTAACGAAGTACTTTTCACCCTTAAAAATCCATGGGTTCAACAACAGTTGAGCCTCGACCCTCAGCCTCCGCTCTCGCTCTCTTCTGCCTTTTTGTACGTCATTAGTAAACGGGAATCCACGTTCCTCTGTGCCTTGGGAAAATTAAATTAAATGTTTATTTTTTAAAGATGGTAGTTACACACGGTACAAAACCAAAGTTTACACAACCAAATATTTTAAACTCTTATAATTTGTTCACATCATGCTATTTAGAACCAATTTATTCATGGTAAATATTATTTATTAATTATGATAATTGAACAAATAAATCATTTAATTACGTATCACTCTCAAAATAACAAGGTTTTATGTATTAACTATTTAAACCAAGCAGGCTGGTTCAGAAATGTACCGGTAGGCTTTAAATAGTGTGAAGGCTCGTTTGATAATTCTCGAACATCGTTTTGTAAAGAAAATTCTTGTTTATGAAACTTATTCTCTTCCCTTTCCAGGCCGACGCAGTTTCGGAGACGCGCTGTTCGAGTCGTGCGCTGTCCTCCTGCAGCAGTGCTGGGACACGCGGGACAGGCACGTAGGGATGGCGAAAAAATCGATGCTTTCCACTAGAAACATGGATGTATTAACATCGAAATTTTGCTTTCGATGTTTTCTTCACATCGATATTTTATTGCAAAAACATCGATATTTTTATTTTTTTTTTAAATAAGGGGTTTTAAGCACGTAGCGTAGAAGCAATTCACAGCAATCATGTTGTTTTGCGTCATCCTTTTTTTCACACTGCTCATTTAGCCTGTGCAATCTGAGGGAATTTTAAATGATTTTACTTCGATGGTGTATGAATGTATATGACTAAAGGGTAAGGTAGCGAAACGCGATGTTCTTTATTGTTAATTTTATTTTTTACTTTCCATAATAATTTTTATTAGCATACTACTAACACGCTGGTAACCAAACAATAAAATATATCCTTTTTACGTACTGTTATTAAAAACGGATAGGAAAACAGCATGCTTTATTAGTCTATAATTAAAATATCGATGTTTTAGACTTCAATGTTTTTTCGTCGATTTTTTCAACGATATCGGAAAACCTTTTGGGATGTATCGAACCATCGATGTTTCGGTGTTTTGGTAAAATTTGCCATCACTACAGGGACGCCGCCTCCCGCCTGGCGCGCGGTATGTGGTTGATATTCGCCCTGGTGATGGGCACCGCCTTCTCCGCTGGCTACACGCTGCGCCTGGTGATGGTGGACCGCTTCCCCAACATCGAGACGATCGGCGACTTCATCCGCTCGGGGCAGACGCTGCTGGTGGTGAGCGCCGAGCGGGTGGAGCTGTACCCGAAGGGAATCATCACCAGGAAGGCCCAGAAAGACGTGCAGATTGCTCATGAGATGCTAGCGGGCGAAAATTTGGCCCTCGTCCATCTCGATTGGGTTATACACTGGATGGTAAGGATTTCGAGTAAAATCTTTTCTCAATATACATTTTTAAATCGATAAAAAAGAACCTATTTGAGTAATAAAAATTTCAAATGTACGAGTGTATGCACGATATTGCCTATAATTTTGTATTTTCACATTTTGTGGGCGTGAAACGTAAAGTTGCAGCAACAAGCAAGATATGATGAAGAATGCACATGGATCAATTCAAAATTGACATATCTAGATGATGCGTGTTTTGTTATACATATTTTCAATTAGTGTTGTCAACTTGCGTTACAGCTTCAGAAGTAGGACAAGTCTATAATATAGGTTTCAGCGACAAAAACTTATGGGTGCATTAGGGGCTTAAATAATATTTGACAATACACTGATAATATAATGTCTACCCAAGAAAAATAAGAAAATTAAGAGAAAATTAAGAGAAAATTAAGCATGTTTGTAACCGTGATTTCATTGATTGATACCTTCTCCGCTTCATAAAACGCAACGAATATTGCTCCCTCACAGGCATATGTATTTCCTCATACTTTGTGTTATGAAATGCGTGCTCCTCTTTTGCACGATTTTTTTCTCCTGCTTCATTGTAGTTCGGAGATCCTTGCATACCTCATAGTCCTATCATCTCTTTTATATGGCCTCTCTATCTAACCTACAATCACTCATATATGTTGTTTAAAAAGTACATAGGCAGAAATTTCGTTTAGTCGTCGCCATCAGCATTTCTGTAAACCTTTTGGATAAGTCCAAAATTGACATAAATAAAACTGCGGCGACAGCAGCTTTTTGCAAGCATCGAAGTTGTCTAAATATCGAAGTATTTAATCAATATTTGAGATTATTAGCTACTTTTTTGTTATTCTCCTCTATATTAATTTTAATAAAGTTTCTACAACGCTTTTCCGTCCCAAGCAGAAAATAGATGACTTGTTTATCCGTCATCAAAATACGTTAATTCAAGTAAAAATATATTAATTCAATGAATGTGAATTTAATCAAAGGTACCAGGATGGAAAGATATTGCAATAAGCGACAATGGAAAACGACATCCTCCTTCCTGGACGCTGTCGAGTATAAGCAAAGAGTAAAGCACTACCCTCGCAACAGCGCCATCACCGGCTCAGGTCGCTCAAGGATTAAGTGACCTCAGCCGGTTGTCGATGCCACTGCAGTGCATCTGACCGGGAGGTCCTAGGATTCCACTCTCCACGGCGGCAGTATTTTCGACACTAGCTACTTAGCTAGATCGAATTCGGCTATTCTGGAGGAGTATTCTAGCGGCCAGCTGCTCTGATCGGTGGTTTTCCGTGGTTTCTTCGATCAACAGTTGGCGAATGCCGGAGCATTACCTCAACAAACGGACCACGGCAATGTCGCCTCTTTCTTTTCCTATCCACCCTCCTTACCTACACACACGTTTACGTGTACTACTATATCACATGTCGGGAGACCAGTAGGGAGCTTAGAACTTGTATCGGCTTGGGCGGTGTCCCACTGGTGGGGGGAACCTGGTTCTGAAAAACGAAAAAAAACTGCTAGTCGATGCCTAGGTCGGCGCCGGATCTCGCCATTCATCGGGGGGGGGCATCACCACTACCTCCCTAAGAGCCCAAAACATGTCCTAAACGTACGGTACTAATGACCATAGCAGTTGACGCACCCGTCCACATCAATCAACGAACTGACGCCGGCAGGTGCGGCGTCGCGAGTACCACGTGGGCGACGAGCCGCTGCTGCACCACGTGCGCGAGGGCTTCGGGGGCGGCGGATGCGCGCGCGCGAGCTCTTCGGGCTGCTGCGCGGCGAGCTCGTGCTGTCGCAGGGCGGGGCCGGCGCCAGCGGCGCGCAGGTGCTCGCCCTCGCGCACATGCAGGTGGCCTTCAGCCTGCTGGCGCTGGGCGCCGCCGCCGCCGCGGCCGCCTTCCTCGCAGAGATGCTGCTCCACAAAGCGCGCCCGAGCAAAACGTGATAAAGAAGAAAATACACAGTGGCCTATGGTGAAAGTCAAATTAACTAATACGAAAGATTAAAGGAGTTTTCACATTATATATATATATATATATATATATATATATATATATATATATATATATATAGATAGAGAGAGAGAGAGAGAGAGAGAGAGAGAGAGAGATTGGTAGACAGAGAGATAGATAGACAGATAAATAGGCAGATAGATAGACAGATAGATAGATAGATAGATAGATAGATAGATAGATAGATAGATAGATAGATAGATAGACAGACAGACAGAAGATAGATAGATAGATAGATAGATAGATAGATAGATAGATAGATAGATAGATAGATAGATAGATAGATTGATAGGCAGATAGAGAGATAGATAGATAAAGAGAGATAGATAGATAGATAAATAGAGATAGATAGATAGATAAATAGAGATAGATAGATAGATAAATAGAGATAGATAGATAGATAAATAGAGATAGATAGATAGATAGATAGATAGATAGATAGATAGATAGATAGATAGATAGATAGATAGATAGATAGATAGATAGATAGATAGATAGATAGATAGATAGATAGATAGATAGATAGATAGATAGATAGATAGATAGATAGATAGATAGATAGATAGATAGATAGATAGATAGATAGATAGATAGATAGATAGATAGATAGATAGATAGATAGATAGATAGATAGATAGAAAAGATAGATAGATAGATAGATAGATAGATAGATAGATAGATAGATAGATAGATAGATAGATAGAATGTTTACAAGGACTGGCTATTACATTTTGTATCTGGTTTGACCTTTTTCTATCTCTCTTTTCGGAATCAGGAATTCGTGTCTATGCTTGAAGCCGCGCCACTATTTTCTGGAGAAACGGAAACTATTATCAAGTCCAGAGGAAACGAGGAAAAGATGAGGAAAAAGAGGACAGAGAAAGTTCAGTGAATACAGAACAAAAGGAAAGACAGAAGGGATTCGAATTTGCAGAGAAAGTAAAAAAAAGGGAAAATATCACCACAGAATAAATTTTCCATGTATAAAATTGTTCACCACTAATATGTATCTCTCGTAAACTACAATTCCGTTTCACAGATTTTCATTCTAAGTATAAAATTTTTTGGTTTTCATGTATATGGAAATAAATATAGCAAATTCCAGCAATTATGTTATCTATGTAAATACAATGGGCGTCTCAATTTTTGCTAATTAGTATTCAAAAGATAATGTGGATTAATGTATCTATATCACATTTCGATTACGTATATATCACGTTCCTTTTAGCTCGAACTATTTCTCATTCTCTCAAATTTCAAGGTATAGAATTAAATATTGAAAACGACTATTATATGGCCTGCAATTGAATAATAAGCATTATTGAGGAAGCACGCTTTTCCAGAGTAACGTTAAGATCGAACAGAGCATCCGTATACTGTGGTGGATAATTTATGATTGTCTTCTGAGAAATAAGAATTAGGGGCACTATTTAAGCAACAAAGTTACTAACCGTGTGTAAATATAATTTACAAACGAAAAAGCAAGAGCTGCATATGTAATTCAAAAAATAAATATTACTGCTCTATTTTCTATCCCCGTTTCTATTTATAAAAAGTATATATAACTCATATTTAATGTCAATTTCTTTGTAAACGTGCATGATCTTACAATAAATATTTAAATAAATAAATAAGTGTACTTGAAAGTTTTAGAAACAATAACAGTTATTTGAATGATGAAATTATCAGAGAAACTTTTCATTCCATAATGGAGGAAAGGTGTTTAATTTGGACATTTTATTTTTCATTTCTTAGATCTCAATGAACCAATTAAAATACAATGTATACCAGAACTGTTTACTTACTTTCATTTTTAAATATAATATTTAATTACATTGTTTCTGATGCAGAGGAATGGAAAAAAACTAAATGGGTGCAACCAGTCCAAATTAGGCTACCTCTAGCCTAATTTGGACTCAGTTTCCAGTTGTACCCTCCAAAAATGACCGAGTGATAAACAAATTCACGGTTAGGCAACTCCTTTAAATGCAAGAGAATATAAATCTACTATAAAGGCAACATTAGTTTTACTACGTGGATTCGGAAGCTAATGATGTGCAGTTTTAACGTGTAACATTACAGTGACAACTACGTACTTCCTCTGCACACAATTGTTGACGAGGTATGGCACAAAATTAGTAAGACACTCTAAAAAAACACTGTAGTGTTAATCCTGTGCACCGAAGATGACTGTCATTCACTAATGAATGCACTTCACTGAAAATAAATAAAAACCCCGATAGGGCATTCCCCAAGCACAAGCCAACGTCGTACATTCTAAATGGTCATAGGCATAGGAGTACGCGTGCGATAACATTCATCGCTTTCCACCCATCAACTTTCCCCTATTTTGTCACTCAATCACTGACGTAACTTGTAATAAGTAATATAAACTATGCACGAATTAGTGTTATAGTTTATTACATATATTGCTTAATGGTGAGTAGTACAACTTTAATGATATTTCATACGTGGAGAAAGAAGTAGTAATATACTTAATAGAATAGTCGCAATAACAAATTTGTGAAAGTATATTGATGGATTTGATTTACTATCTTTAAAAGTTATTTTTTTCTTAATTATAAACTTGAATTCTAAAGTAAGAATGGGAAATATCATAAATTGTAACATATTTTAAATATTATTTCATAACTTAATTATTTAACAACACTACCTTCATTCAGAAAAACGTAAGCAATCATATTTAATCACAGCATTTTTTGTAACAAGCTGTATTGATGTGCAAATTCTTAGGAACAACATTTATGTTACTTCATTTCGCATATGTCTGTTTCCCAATGACCAGGATTCACTAACACAGAATATATGCTGAGGAGCCACGATATCAGGAAATGTCATTTCAGACTTATTTTCTGAGCATTCTATAAATAACACCACACACCGCAATGAGCACGGACTTATTTTTATTTTGCTGTTTTCGCCTAACGTTCTTTGTACCCTCGATATTTAAAACTTTCTTCTAAAACATTATCCAACATAACGATCGTGATTATTTGATGCTGAAAGCAATAACATTATTTCTCTCAAGGACACTAAAAAGTTACTTTGGACCTCCTCCGCTTGTCGGCGCCACTTGGGAAGTGCGCTCACGTAGCGCATTTTCGCTGGCAGCGGCATCTGGCGCGAGCGGAGTGCCCGCCCGGGGCCGCGGGGGCGATATGAAGTGCAACGACGAGGGCGGGGCTTGCTCTGCACGCCAACGGCTATGGAGCATCAAGATTTGGCGCACGCGACTCGCGCCACGGCCTCAGCTCGGCCACGCGTCGGTGCACTTCCATCCACACCTCCACCCTCGCCACCCGCCCTCACCACCCGTCCTCGCCGCCGCCCTCGCTGCCACACTCGCCGCCGCCCTCGCCGCCGCCCTCGCCACAGCCATCGCCACCGCCCTCGCCGCCGCCCTCGCCACAGCCCTCGCCGCCACCCTCGCCGCCGCCCTCGCCGCCGCCCTCGCCGCCGCCCTCGCCACAGCCCTCGCCGCCGCCCTCGCCGCCACCCTCGCCGCCACCCTCGCCACCGCCCTCGCCGCCGCCCTCGCCACAGCCCTCGCCACCGCCCTCGCCACAGCCCTCGCCACAGCCCTCGCCACCGCCCTCGCCTCCCGCCCTTGCCTCGCCCTCGCCAGCGCCCTCGCCAGCGCCCTCGCCACCGCCCTCGCCACCGCCCTCGCCTCCCGCCCTCGCCAGCGCCCTCACGTCCGCATCCGCCTTCGCATCCGCCCTCACCTCCACATCTTATGGACATTATGAGGCCACGAAGAACAAAGAAAAAATAATTTAAATGAAAATAAAAAAGATCATACTTTCCCGTAAAACCTATCAATTGATGGAGTTTTATTTACGCAATAATTTAAGATACTTCCAATAACAGAATCCTCAATGATAAACAGATAATTGAAAGTGAAGTAAGTAAAGAAAAAGTAATAGAAACCAATTTTGAAATTTGTAAGTCTTAATTGATGTACGTCTTTAATCTTTTCGTTACTTTAATCCATTATATTTAATCCACATAGTCTAAATATTTTGGAATAAATTAACACATTGGTACACTCAACTTAATGTAAGAAAACTTTCTTTAGACACATGGCATAATTGTGAAGTATTTAGCGAAAAGTTGCCAATGCATTCATTATAATTATGTGATTACAATATGGAAATATTCACGTCATACCTTTTCGATGTATTGAAGAATGCATACGGGAAATGATATGGCATAAAATAGTAAATATGACGTGCTTGGAAATTTATTAGATACGATAAGACTATGAATGTTTCCAAATGTGTAATGCGCTTCTACTAATTTTCTAATACCTTAACTGCAATCTTATCGTGCTTTAACATTATAGGCAGTACTAACGTCAACACCGTGAAGAGCATATCATAAGTATATTCGCCGCTTAGCGTGTCTAATAGGGGGAAGAAATATTCGAGGAGAGGTCCAATTAAACTTGTGACTGAAGAATGATGATAATAATAATAATAATAATAATAATAAACAAAAATCTTACTTGATGACGTAATGATGACAGATAAAACTTAAATATCTTCCAAATGTTTCGAAATAGTAGAATTCCTCAACAAAAGTATCTCAAAATTTCAATCGTGAAAACCGTATTTAATGTTCTTTTAAGCTACACCTTCGCTCGTGAATATTAAGAGCTATTTGCGCTGTATGATATGGCTAAGATTAGTAGAGGTAGCCAGGAGATAAACGTAATTTTGTAATCAGAATGTCTGTCTGGATGGATAAAGCAGGAATAACTCTATCAGATTAGAAGTTTTTGATGTGACTTAGCGAATACATCAGGAGAAAGATATAGCTGTGCCGATCCGATCACTAAGGTATTTTAACTCTGATGGGCTTTAAACGAAGCGCCTCTGATATTTTCAAAGGTTTCTGTAAAATGATTGCTCTTTTTCTTCCAATTTGTGGCTGAAATAGAAAAGCCTTCAGTTATAAAAATAGCATAATTTCGATTTTCATTAAAAACTATCAAGCTTTAAAAATTGCATAGCCCAAATATATTTTCGACGTGTTGAATGATCTGATTGATTTAGTGATACCGTCAACTAATGCGGTCATTAGTCCCGTAGGTGCAGTGAATGTTTCCTCATCAGGAGGGGGCGGTGATCTTCCCCAGCTGGATGGCGAGATCCGACGCCGGCCGACCATCGACTGGTGG
Organism: Teleogryllus oceanicus; assembly: GCA_964035755.1. NCBI lineage: Eukaryota > Metazoa > Arthropoda > Insecta > Orthoptera > Gryllidae > Teleogryllus > Teleogryllus oceanicus. The sequence continues at coordinate 33,114,228 of CAXIVR010000004.1, forward strand.
GGTTTTCCCCTAACCAGATATCTCCCACCAGCGGGGCACCGCCCCAGTCGGGACAAGCTCTAAGCTCCCGACCGGCCTCCCAGGTGGTAGTGTAGTGCATGTTAGTGTAAGCGTGTGTGTAAGAGGTGAGGATAGGACAAGGATCGACAAGGTTTTCGACCTAGCTGAAAAGCTAGTGTCTCAAATCCTGCCCCCGTCCAGACTCCAACGGTCAGAGGCATCTGCTCATTACATCAGCAGATGCAATGAGCCCCCTCTCCCGGTCGAACGTGTTGTTGTACACTTCTAATTCTAAATTCAGTGATTTCCTTCTCAATAAAATTTATTGTTGAATGTTATGTCTTTAAATTATGTAATGCGCGTGTTTTAATGTGAGTAGTTATTGAGCAATAACTTGTGGCATTAAAAAAAGGGAAAATGTCAGATAACCACTCTTTTCCACTCGTTTATTATCAATAATAAACTAAATAATAATAACAATAAAATACAATGAAAATCAATGAAATTGAATTTTTAAAATTTTATTTGAAAAATATTCATTTTCATTTCTTTTTATGTAGAGAATTAGAGGCAGACAATAATTATCTCGTTATTAAACAGAATGATAAAGATTTAGAAATGTTTTTACACTTCAGCCTAAATCAAGCAACAAACATAGAAAGAATTAAACGGAACTATATATTAGATTGTAGCAATGAAAAACGAAAAATCCACATTCCTTCACGCCGTAGACCGTCTCCTTTACTCCCTGCCCTACGAGAACCTCAACGTCCCTAATACATCGTCCCACACCCATCAATTTTCGCTTTCTCCATTCATGCATTTCCCATTCGCAATGGCACCAGAAACGCGGACTTCCAGTCACAGCTTTTTAATACCCTAAGCGGAGGTTCAAACATGGCAGATATTCGCCTTTCACTTTTGTTCTCGAGAGCGAAAACGATAAGATTGCGTTTCGTCTGGAGGCAAGTTCCTCATTCTCCGCACGCACGCGGGCGCGCGCAGCGTGCTTTCAGCCGACACAAGACGCGCGTATCGAGGGGGAGGTTGGGGTACGGCCCCCACCACTTGGCAGGGGCACGGAGGGGGCGGGGCAGAGGAGGAAAAGGGGGAGGGCAGGTTTTCGGACGACTCATCCATCACCCGGCTGGCATGCGTTGCTACTATTGCTACCCTGCCTTCTCCACTCCAGAAATTCATTTCGCTGCTCTTCCTAGGCTTTTCTGCCTACCTTGCTTTCCCTGTTGTCTTTTACATCATTGTTTAGCTATCTGTTGCTTTCTCTACGATCTTCTGCCTTTGTTTTGTTGTCAACATTGCAGTCCTCTACTTTTTCCGATGCCTTTTACTTTATTATTACAAATTACCGGTCTTCTCTGACTTATTTTCCTTGCCTCGAATGATCGCTCGTGCTAGTCGTAGCATGTCTGGGTTAAAGCAAAATATATTTTCTATTTAAATATATTTAGTTATAAATTATATGTACATTTGTTTAGTTTTTTTATCATTGATAATTACTGTCATGAGTCTGAGTAGAATGATCTTCGAGTGTTCTGCAGGCGTAGTGGTTAGCTATGATATGCTACCCACGCGCATAAACTGAGCCTGCCAACGAAGCTCAGAGCAGCCGGCCGCTAGAATTCTGCTATAGACATCGGCTGAATTTGACCCAGCTATCTAGCTAGTACCGGGAGCGGTGTCTCAGAGCGGCATCAACTGATGTCACTGCAGCGCCTCTGACCGGGAGGTCCTAGGTTCGAGTCCTGATGGCGGCAGGATTTTCGATACTAGCTTTCCAGCTGGGTCGAATTCAGTCGCTATCTGGAGCAGAATTCAAGCGGCCGGCTGCTCTGATCGGTAGTTTTGTGTGGTTTTCCCGATCAACACCAGGCAAATGCCGGAGCAATACCCTAACAAGCCGGTGACGGATCGCGCGCGATCTGTCCTTCCTCTTCCTTGTCCTATCATCTCCCCTTACACACACTTGCACTAACATGCACTACACCACCACACATGCCGGGAGACCGGTGGGGAGCTTAGAGCTTGTCCCAGCTCGGTGTGGTGGGAGGTGCCAGGTTGAGGGAAACCCCGTTAGCCGACGGTAGGTCGGTGCCGGATGTCTTGTCCAGCGGGGGAAAATCACCGCCATCTCCCGCGCAGAAAACATGAACTACACTCACGGGACTAATGAGCATATAAGTTGATGCGCCCGGAACAACTAACAATCAATCTAGCTAGCTAGGTAGCTAGTGTCGAATATCCTGTCATTGTCGCATTCCAACCGTGAGAGCTGTCGGTCAGAATCATCTCAAAGACCTGGTTATTGGATCAGAGCCGTCAGGAGAAGAACGCAAATCGAGTCCGCGAACGTACTCCACATATCGATGGAAAGATCTCAGATAGCGTAATGGTAAGGGAAGGTGGCAGGGACACGCAAACTTCTTGAGAAAGATGCGAATCGAGCTCATCAAATGCCTGAATAAATTGAGAAACAAACCCACCCAAGTTAGTGTCAATTTATGTTTAAGCAGGAAAGTTTCAAACTTTAATAATTATACAAGCTACGATAATTTGACAGGAACATTGAAGAAACACATCGCTCCATGCCCTCTCTCGTGGAATGAGCACCACCGGTCAGTCAAATTGGACTCCTCTACTGATGCTGACTATCCAGTCTCGCGAGTGGCTGATTTGTTGAGAGCAGTGAACCATCGCTCCACATATTTTCAGATCCACCCCTGTGTAAGCCACCAACTTTTGAAATCACCAGTCGCTACTGTTCCCCCTGTTTCTTTCTCCTCTGCTTCTTTCGCATTTCTCACTTCCGTTTCTCAAGCCATTCTGTCGAAATCGTAACTCTACGGACACCCCGCATGGTTTAAGAGTATTGTATTCTAAATGCAATCGTTCACCACATATTTTGAAACGAACTTGCTCGAAATTTGCGAGCGTTTATTTTTATTCATTTATTTCATTCAGGAACAATCCAATGCTTCCTTCTTTCGTCAAATTTCTCTTGCACAAAATACACTATTAACTTTAATAGCTTAACATTATACCGTTAAAAATGGAATAATTATGAATATATAATGCAGAAGAACAGTATCACTCACATTAATGGTGGCATCGCATCTGTAAGCTGTATTATTTACTTATTACTAAGTATTAGTATTTACTTGTTTTTATTTACTAAATGTATCTCTTAATTCAATTCTTACCTATAAATTTATGTATTACGTGGTTAGGCGGAAGAGCGGGCCTGATGGCCCGAGTCTCGCCACATAAATAAAGTCATTATTATTATTATTATTATTATTATTATTATTATTATTATTATTATTATTATTATTATTATTATTATTATATTATTAAAATATTCAATAGAAATAATAATGTCAAAAAATGAGGACGATTCCTGATAGTACTTAAGTTCTACACCCTCTGGTACGTATCGTGATTAATGTAGTTTAATACAGAAACGATAGGAATATTCTTTTAGCTAAAGTAACAATTGTACAAAATACTAGTTTAACGAATGTAAATAGGATGGCAGAAGTTACACGAAAGAAGAAAACAAGAAACATATTATTGGATTAAGAACGGGTTATAATATAAATTAAAGTATTATTGAAAGAATTAAGAAAATATTATAGTTATTTTCTTTCATTTCTTTCACAATTTGTCCACGCCATTACTGTTCTTGATTACTGTATCACTTAACCCATGTATTAAATATCAGAGTATAACCCAACTTTCGTGCCTGCTTTCTATTACATTAAGTAAACGAAAAGAATACTTGACATAGTGCCAGAATATTAATGCTGCAAGAAATACCAACTCTTGTAGGATGTTGGATTGCGTCCGGTCATATCAAGAGAGTATTTAAGTAAAAGAATTCGTGTTAATATTATATTGGAAAGGTAAACGCAGGATGAATTTTATGTAAAAAATCACGGGTTTCTGCAATCCAAAAGTAAAATAAAATAGATTGTATCTCGCTTAGTCTCTCATTTATTCTTTAAACAGGTTAGTTGAATTTAATGTCCCATTTTCCCGTACATAATGGTAATTTGCCAGCGCTCTACACAGCTTTCTCCAGTCATTAGTAACACCAATCTAATAGTGATATCTGAAACACGATTCAGTGATAGAATTTTGAAACACGTTTCTGAAAGGTTAAGAGTATTTCGCGAGTGGCAAATCAATGGCAATGTTTATTTCGTCCGTGTCGTGTGTCTGTCAGACTTTGAACAACACTAGCGCCAACACTAATCGTAGGATCTTTTCCAAAATGCATATTCCCCGATTGATCTGAACGACTCAAAGCCCTGTGATTTTAAAAAGATTACTCTGAATTTTGGGGGTACTTTACTCATAAGAATTGGGGGTACTTTAATACATTTTCAATATATACTAAGATGGTATTGTACCAATTTTTACTGCAATTACTGCATGGTACCAATTTTTGCCATTAAATTTCTTGGAAGCATAGAGTGAAATACTCCTATAACGACGGCGTAGGTCCAATTTTCATTGTGACTCCCGAATTTAAAAAATGATATTTTTTTCAACGAATAAATACGTTAATGAAGGTAAAAATGTTTACTTCAGTGAAATTTGTTCCCCAAAATTATTTCTTCAATTAATGTCATGTAATTTTTTTAACATTATTAGAGGTTTTGCTAAATTTTGAGTAAAAAAGAACAATTTAAAGACCACCTTGTCTCATAAAAGCTTATGTCTCACGTCGTTAATATTACGTTACAGACGACTTATTCGATTTGAGAGTGCATGTGCTTCAAAAGGTACCACATAAAGTTTATCTTAGTCATATTCTACAATTATGAAAATGAAAAACTGAGAAGTGTCAATTGGAGTATTTTGGACATCAATAAATGGAAGCTGGAAAGAAGGTGAGGAAACAGAAAAGTTAGTTTAGACTCATGCGATTACGAAACTAACTACTGCATACTGCTTATGTAGTATAGAGAAAGTTCTGCAATGCTACGGCCAAAAACGGCGATAGTTCAACGGAATAACGGTTCTTGTGGGTTCTTCTTATCGAAAAGTGAATGGTTTTTGTTTTTATATGCAATAACTAAGTCCTTCTAACATATTATGGATTACATGTTTTGTGTGTCCTTGACACCGAAATATTGGTATCTAACTAACATCTGTTCGTCGGTCTGTGAATGCTAACGGTCAAACCGTTGACTTGTATTCTCCAATCGACTTGTCTGATGGAAAGACCTTTTGTACAACAACGAATATTCTGATTTTGGGGGATACACTCGTATATGAAGATTTATGGGGATATATTAAAGTCATTTTAAAACTTTCTCAAAAATTGTTCCAATTGTTTTCTTTATTTTTTCCTTCAAATAAGGAGATCAAAATTGGTCGGTCGGTGAACTCTCTTAATATTTGAAAATTGCAAAATAAAAGCATTTTTTGCCCATTTCCTACAAGAACATTAAAGATTTTCTTTTGTAATAAAATAAGCCCTTCAAAAATAGATATTTCAATAACATTAAAAATATCAATGTTTCAAAATATCAGTACGTTTTGCGTAATTTTGCGTGAAATACAGGCAATTACATTTTTTTTCGAAACCAGCTCCAAAATTGTTCTTTCAAATTTTTCATGGATGGTGCAAATTACGTTTATAAAAATGCCCCAGGTTCAATTTTGGTTGAATGTTGCAGAATTTTTTAAAATTCCAAAAGTAACAAATAATTCGAGGAAGTATATGGTGTTGTAACACCATTATTTTCTTATTCATTGATTACTGCGTTCATTATTATTCTAAGAGGTACAAAAGACTCTAGCGTCACTTACGTACTCTTTTTAAGTATAATGTTTATTGTAATATTGGTATTTTAAAACCTATTAGTTGGAGTATAATCGTAGCTCTTAAAAATGTATCATCAAAGAGCATATTGTCGCCATTTCCTCACTTGCTATCAACCAATACATTCCAATATTTCCTGGATAAATATAAAGGTGATAGAGTATGTAGGGTTATAATTGCTTACAATTCATGACAGGCGTCGTGCACGTGTAGTTTCTCCTTCCTGTATTTTATACTTGCACAAAGAAAAAGGTATCTTTCGCCCACTCACCTCTGAAGCAATCTAGTTATTTCTAGTGACTAATACACGACATCCATCCGCTATATTTTATGAGGTGTTTAGAGAAATCTTTTTTCTGAGGAATTGATCAGAAATTCTTTAAAGATAACTTTTTTCCTCTAAACTATCTTCAACAGACAGATTGTTTAAAAGAAATATACAATAATTTGAAAGAAAACAAATAATTTGAATCAAGAAGCTATGAATTATCTGAACATTAATTTAGACACATAGGTTTCTCATCAATTGCTTATTTTTATGAAGAAAGAAATATATTATTATTATTATTATTATTATTATTATTATTAAGTTTCCAGTTCTAATTACTGTTTCTCGCACTCTATACGCCAATGTTTTTTATTCCGCCAAGCATATTTCTCTATTTTCTTCATTGTCGAGTCGATGACGAACTTCCAAGATTTCCTTGACCTTCCTCGTTTTCTTCTTTCAAAAGGGATCCACTTTAAGCCAATTTTTGGTATTCTGTCAGCATGCATTCTCATTTGATTGCCATACCTTGGTTTTTGGTTTTTTTTTTTAACATCGTCTCCAAAAATTCATTTCCATAGCATTTAACCGAGAGTTTATTGCATCTTTTTTAACTCAAACTTCAGATATATATGCCACATAACTCTCCACCATTGTCTTGTATATTTGTCTCTTAGTTTTCTTTCTAATATTCTTGTTCCATAAAATATTATGAAGTCGGCTAGTAATTGCCGTTCCTTTGCTTATTTTTTTTTATAATATCATTATCATCAGGTCCATCTGAACGAAGAGTCACTCCAAGATATTTAAACCATTTTACTACTCCAAGTATACCTATTTCTGTTTCTTGATCATTCCCAGATTTCCCTACAACCATGTATCTTGATTTTTCATTATTTATTTCGAGTCCCCATTTTTTATATCTTTCTATCAATTTCTTTAACACATATTCAATATCGTCCTGATCATCTACCAAAATTGCCTGGTCATCAGCAAAAAGGACATTATATTCTCGTTTCCAACAGTCACTCCCATTTTCTACATTTTCTGGACCATTCCCTGAGAGTTTCGCCAGTAAAAATCTTGAACGGAGTTGGTGAAAGAGGACATTCTTGTCTGAGACCCTATTTACTATAAATCCGTCTGATACTTCATTTTTATCTTAACGTGTCTCATACTGTTTTCATAGAGACTCTTTATTACATATATCAAGGCAGGGTTAACCTTTACTTTTGTCAGGACTTCCCACATTTTAGTTACAGGATCACTACCATAAGCCTTTCTTAAATCAATAAAACTTAAGTGCAATTGTCTGTTTGTTGAGATTTTCTTTTCAATAAGGGGTTTAATACAGAATATATTATATATACAAGATCTTCCTGCCATAAAACCACTTTGTTTCTTAATTTCATTGATCTTAGTTTCCAGTCTTCGAATCAAAATCCGTCCATACAGTTTATTCATAGTAGCTATTAAACTAATTCCTCGATAGTTTGAACAGTCGTTCCTGTTTCCCTTTTTATGAATGGAACTAATCCATGTATTCTTCCATTCTTCAAGCACACAATTGGTTAAAATACATCTATTAAATAACATTGTCACATAATCTAAAACAAGGCTTGGTGTATATTTTAATAGCTCGATAGGTAAAACTCCAGGACCAGTTGACTTATTTATTTTCAGTTTTTCAGAGCTTCTATAACTTCTTGAGATGTGATAGCTAACAGAGGCTGTGATTCTACATGTCTAGTGTAACTAACGTGTCAGAATTAAGGTCTATCTTCGGTGCGCAACTGACAATAGTGTTCTTTCCATTGCTGCAGGCTTATCTGATTGAGAATTCTACTTCCATTACGATTTTTCTTTAATTTTGAAATAGTATTCCAAGCTTTTCTTGATCTCTTTCTATTTATTTATCTACTTCATTACAAACTCGGTCCCAATATTGATCTTTTGCTTTACACACTTGCTTATTCACGACGTTTACTTGTTTCATATAAGCAGTTATGTCCAGGGGATTATGGGTCGACAGCCATCTTTCAAACAAAGATTCTTTTTCCTTCACCAATGGTTCCAGATTTCTTTTCAAGGTTTCTTTCCCCTATTGCTTGGGTAGCTTCTTTATGTAATCTTCCTTTCAAATTCTCATATAAACTCTCTACAACTAAATTTGAATAAATTTCATACATTTGTGTCAGTTTCAATTTGTACAAGAATATCGTCGAATTATTATTAAAACTTTCTAAATTATACTTCGGTAGTTCAACCCTTTTCCCCTTTTCTTCAACATTATTTTCTAAGGAAATTCTAGGAATAATACATACTTGAGCTCTTATCAGAAAGTGATCTGAACCGCATGTAACCCCTCTTTGTACTCTTACATCATATACTTTCATGGACGCACCTATTGGAATGATAATATAATCAATTATTGATTTTAGATCCTTTTTTGCTTGGAACCATGGTATTTATGATATCTTTATGATTACAGAATCCATTCATAAATCAAGAAAAATATACTAATAATAATTACAACAATTCATTAATATCATTAGTACTTTTTACTTTCTTGCATTAGTTTACGTAGTGTAGAGAAAGTTAAGTAATGCAGCAGCGGAAAACGGCAAATTTTTGACAGAAAAAGTCGTATTTTAGATCCCTAGTAATGAAAAAGAATTATTCACTTTTTCGTTACTAATACATACTATGACATTTTAAACTTTGTTATTTAATTTATTTACATAATTTAAATCACTTCCTTTGACACGTTGGGTAGTCAAAATCCACGTCTTGTCTCTTTGATACCGTAAAGTCGGTTAACCGCAAAATGTTCGTCTGTCGGTCGAGAACAATAGAAACAAAACCGTAGGCAGCATTTTCTCCAAAATGGATTTTCCCCAATTGATATCGCTTGGCTGATGCCGCGGCCCCTGGAATTTGGAACGTATATTTTATATTTGGGGGTACTTATTTTAAAATTTTTTGAATACTTTCCACTTTTTTCTTTTTTATTTTCTTAGACAGGGCAACGTACATTCATAGAAACAGCACAGGTCCGAGTTTCCTTAAATTCTCTAAATGTTTGCAAATTTCAAAGTTTAAATTATTTTCAGTGTCTTCCTAAAACTACAGTATTGAAGATAGATATCTTTATTTTTCATTGAACACTGGATTTTTGAAAGCAGCAAATGTAACACATAAAGCGAGAACGTATGTGATATTGTTGCCCTAATTGTTTCAATATTGAAAATGTCCTTGAAAGAAAGAATTAATTCCTTGGATGCATATTATATAATAGCATTACATTATTTCTTTTTATATCTCTATTAAGAGTCGTCACTTGCTCTCAAGAACACACCGATGTCTAACTTACACAAGCAGAAAAATTGTGCACGCATTCTCATGAATGCATAAGAATAAAAAGAGGTTACATATTATAAAAAGTAGGATAAAGCATCGATTCAAGACAATACGCACCTTTTGAAAATACCCCCCCATGTTACAGGAAGAAGAAGAAAATTATCCTTCCAGAAGAATGTAGGATATCGCAATGAGCTACGTAATATCACGGTATTTCGTTTCCCGAAAGAGCGAAATTTCGAAAAGAGCATATTTTTTCGAAAATTATGTCCTGGCGTTGCAGATTTCAACACAGGTGAAATTGTCCTTCGTGAAGGATGCTGGATGTCGCAAGGAACTGCGTCGCAGCTCGCGTGGTGCTTCCGGCGGCGGCCGCTCGGCGCGCCTCTGTCGCTGGCATGCGCGCCTCGCGGAAGCGCCCGCGTGCGCATGCGCCGGGCGAGCGGCGGGAAGTTCGCCGGACGTCGCGTCGCGTCGCGTCGCGGCGGAGAGAGCGGGGCGGCGCGCCTTGGCGAGGCAGCGGCGCGGAGAATTCCTCTTATGCATTTATGCACAAGTGTTCGATCGCCTTCACACTCGAGGCGCTTTCGCGACGACCATTTCCAGACGTGACTGAAGCAGGAGTGAGAACGTCTCTGTGGGAATTTTAACACATCTTTTGCGAGGGTTGGCAACTATTTTCAGGAGAATCATGATACTACCACATGACATGTGGCATCTATGACATGACCATCATGACATGTGACATCCATAGCTTTTGAATACGTAACTAAATTGTTATTGGACAAACAAGCGAGTCTTAAGAACACGAGATGACTTCATGAGTGTTTTCAGAATACTTGACGTACACAAGTCTACCAAATGTGTCATTAATTTTACTTCCGTCAGCGACATGCTCATAAATTAGGAGGAAAATTAGACAGCGGTATATTTTCGGCGTTAGAGAGTATCTCAATCTCATTATTTCATTATCAACGCGGTTTTTGTAATTTTTTCCCATAAATAATATTTTAATGTTATCGAAATGAAAGATTACCAAGTATACATTTGATAAGTGCAGAGTGAGCATTGGGTGGCCTTTCAACATTGTTTTTATGCTGCATGATACGTGTTCTTAGGTAAATCTCAGTTTGTCTCATGTACTTGGCTTAGTAATTTATACAAGGAATGGAATAAACTATTGGTTAATTTTGTAACCTATTTGGATAGGATCTTTCATACCTAGAAAACCCTCTTGACAATTTCTTGACAATTTGTTTCTGTTCTTGTCTGCTTTTTTTCGTTATACATTTAATAGCCCGATGAGTGAATCACATTAATTAACGGTTATTTTAGGGCAAAGTGACCAGTTAAAAGATTCTTTGAATCTTAGATATGGCTCACTGAAAGGTACTTTATATAAATGCAAATAACCAACAAATAAATTGAACAACTCAAATACAATGAAATATAATTGAAACAATATCTTTAAGAAGAAGGCCAATATTCTGCTAAGTCGTGAAGGATTTGTTCTAAGAGTTCTCTTCCCTCGTTCCTTTCCTCCCAGTCCATTAATTGCATGAGTAAAAGTTTAACATCACTCGACTAGTTCCACGGTCAACATTATTGAGTTGTTTTGCGAAATGTACTTTCTCAATCGTCAGCGTGTGAGCACAATATAGGATCAACAAAATTCTAACGATGATTCACTGTTTTGAGCACATAACTATGGTTATATATTGCTCAACATGTTTTCTGCTCATAAAATATACCATCAAAAAAGAACCATTCATTAATATGATTCTCTCTTGGGAACTGGTGCACGTACAAACGTGAAGATCCCTTTTGTCTACAAATTTAAGATTATATTTGGCCAACTTAACTTGAATGAAAATGTGTTTATAATGTGTAGGACTATGCACTTGGTAGGCTATGGTTGTCTAGTTGGGTAGAATCTTAGTACTGCAATGGAAGAGTTTTTTGGTTTGATGCAATCACCAATAAAGGTTAAGGGATATGAGTATTGTTCACTAGATTTTTAATGACTTTCTCTACATTTTTAGAGAAGAATGTTTTCTCAGCTTGAAAAATATTTTATATCTTAAACTGTAAACAGAGACTTCTTTTAATGTAGGGAGTGATTGGACTTAATATTATTCATTCTTCCCGACCAGGATGTTTCATGATACCAATCTGTGCTCATAATGTTTTTTGGAGAGATAATTACTAGGACTTAAAAATGGATGGTTGATCAAATTCTGATTCTATCCTGAATAGAAACATGTGAAGGTAAGTATTGAACATTAGAAGGAGTTAGTCAATGATGGAGGAGGGAAAATAGGCTATAATGCCCTCTACAAATTGTAAAGAAATGTAGAAGTGTACGTTAATAAAGTAAAACTTCGTTCTTTTTCAAAAACGGTTCAACTAAAAAAAGTAGAGAAGAGAGATCCCAAGGAGTGAGCTCATAACTTGTCTGTAAACTACATTACTGAAACTAGAATATTAGTTGCTATTAAAAATGATAGAAATACCAGCCTCAAATTGTTGACAAGGGATATCACTGCAATCTGAGTTATTGCAATTTGTAAATAATGTCGCAATCCGTGATACATCCGAAGAAACATGTGACGTTTACTCTTGAGAATTTGAACGTTTTTGAGAGTTTGTTCACAAACGTGTTTCATAGCTGCTTTTTTCCTCGCATTTTGATTTGGAGAAGAAAGAGAGTATAAAGCATTTCTACCACGTGACAAATTCAATTATCACTATTGACGGGAGAAAGATTACAAGACCGATTAATACAAACAGTGGCATTCCGATGAAGTTGAAAATATGGAGAAGAATTACGGCATGCGCGAAGATTTGTCTAATAGGGTCCCCAGGAAAAAGAAGAGTGTAAAGAAAAAAATATCATAATTCAGCTTCCGTAATTCAAAGTTATAGAATAGTTTAATAAAAGAAAAAGAGTTTTTAAAAAATATTTTCAGTTTTTGTATTCAGTAAATATATTACTAAATATTTAGTAAGGGTGAAAGAAAATTCGTTTTGAGCAAAAAAATTGATATAATATTTAAGTTTATTTTTCAACAAAACCTGTATTTCACAATAAAAGTTTCTGAAGTGAAAGTGTTTTCCTTCTGATTCGAGAATATATTTTAATTACCTTGCTTTCTGACATTACTGCTTCTCTTGATGTATTTTATGATCATTTTTTATACTAGTTTATTAAATATTTTCTTTCTAAAATCTAGCCCTTCACCAAAAGGAATTGAATACTGAAACTCGCGTGGTGGAACAATTCAGATAGACGAGACTGAAGTCTTATAGAATGCATTAATAATACTTCAATCGAGCACCTGAGAGCTCCTAAGAACCAGTCTTGTCGCTTTCAGAAGCCACATCCTCTAAACCTCCAGCAGCCACATATTCATACTCACAGTTTTTTAAATGTTAAATAGTATCGAAAGTCACTCAATATTTCTATTGAATACATTGTAAATAACTGTAAATCAACAAATTAAAATAACTTTTAAATTCACTATCAGTGAAAAATTCTCTGTAAAAAAATTCGAAATCAACTGGACTTCACACTCTCCTCTCCCCAAATCCTAGTTGCTCACATAATTTGGCACTGAAAGACCTATTTAATATCGCACTATATCAAATTGGTATTACTACTAGAAAACCTGTGTGTGTGGCGGACATTGTTTTTTCTCTTTACGAACTTCCTCTGCGCAATATAATTCCTTGTCTATTCGTTCTTCGGAATAAAACACAATTTAATACCCGAAGGACATTTATGAGTACTTAGCCTGACGCAATTATCAACTACGATAACTCCGACATACCGAGTCCTTATAAATGCTTTCATTCATCACATCAACATTATTCAATGCCTTTTTTGATAAATAACTATCTTTTTTCAGATGCCACTTCGTCAATGAAAAGTGTATATAAAAATAATACAATGATGTTAGTAAAAGGAGCATATCAATATTTACATCAAAATATTTTAATATATTTATTCAAATTAAATATATTTATTCAAATCGGTTTACAAAACATTTGCAAATCTAGTCCCTACAAACTAAATAAATACTCCTTCTCGTCGATCTTGAGTATATTGTAAGACTCATTTCTATCTTTTTAAATCTAAAGCAGATCCAGCTCTTGAAGTGATGACCAGACTATTAATTAATTAAAGTACTTCCTCTACAGAAAAATCTTCCTTTACAGAAAAGCGATTAGCTTCGTCGCGAAGGTAATAGTAAAATTCGCCACTATTTTATAATGTTGTGACTCATTGCATAAGCATATATTTTGAAAACCAGCGACATTTGGAAGATTACAAAGTACGACGGCAATAAAACACCCGTGCACAATATCAAAAAATATTTTTTATACAATAGCATTTTAAGTTTATAAAAATAATCAAAATTCATTTTGAAAAACAATTTCAAAAGCAGTTTTTCAGCAAAAGCAGTTTGGCAATATAGACTCTCGCGTATTCGACAGCTGATGATCGACTCTCGTAAACTTGTAAATGAAAAGATAGATTCGTTGTCAGTAGAAATTGTAGAAGAGGCCGCGAAGGCAGAAAAGTGTTGAATACTTATAAAGTCGAATGGATTATGGAGAAAGAATATAAAAAATAAATATTGAGTGGAAACTGGGAATGTTAATATTAAATTTAAGGCAATAGTTCTGGCATATATTTAGGAGTTGGTAACTTTACCTTACATTTTATGACTTCCAGTCGGGTTATTAAGTTATTCTAATTTTCTAATTCCTGTTATTTCGAATTCAGTTCTGTGTAAGCCTTCAACTTTATGGTGAAGTAATTTTAAATTGGAGACATTGCTGCTTATAATAAAATTCAATTATATATTAAGCAAGCTCACATCGGTTTAAAAATCTGAAAAATATATGGTGTTTTTCTCCAGGTTGATGTGAGAAAATTGTTACAAGAAGCGGTTGATGTAAAAATCTCTTGATAAATATTAATAAATACTATTTACTTAAAATGTGGAACACATTTTTTGCACGTTTTTCGCGCTATTCCGATTTTCGGCATATTTGACGCTTGTAGACAAAGGAAGTTTTAAAATATATGCATTGATGATGACTCTTCAGAAGCTTTTTTAATATTGAAGAAACTGAAACAAACAGAGAATATGTACCGTTGTTTCGGATGAAGGATTTTCTTGTACAGATTTGTACAAAATATACATTACTCCAAGACCTTGTAATGTCAATCCTTAACATTACCTGTCAAAATCCTTGAACGACAAAATTCAATGATTTAACTAACACTGACGTATCAACACATTTCTCGTATTTATTAATTCAAAATACAGAAAGTACATGGTAGTTCAATGTTTTTTTTCAAGATGTGTAGCAAAATCGTTTAAAAATACATTAATGATTTGAACATTTTAATGGCTAAATTTAAATACAAAAAAAGAAAAATGACCTACACGTATAAAGTACAAAGGTAAATTTGAGACTAGCCCAAAATATACTTATTTAGTCAGTCATTGCACGTAGTGTAACACGCTGAAGAGGTGGTTTTAGCTCATTGAAAGTAGAAATTAAAGAACTGAAAGGTCTGAATCATCTCAACTGATTTAACGGAACGTGAAAGGAGAGAAGAGAATTTGAATGACTTTATTCACGCTATTATGTAAATAAATGTAAGCTCTTTTGCAATAACATGCAATTAATAAAGAAATAAGTATATAATCAGTGATTATAATATTCATTTATTCAGATCTTCCTTTTGTATGAATAGGAGTAATGAACTGCCTAATAAAGCAATGGCTGCGTAGTTATATAACTCGAGAGTGAATAGCACGAGAAATGCGGTGCGTTTCTCACAATGAAGCACGTAGAAGGGTATACATTACACGTAGGAAAAGTCTAATGATTACGACTGTATCATGAATAAGCGTTCTTATTCGACTCATATCCTCACTCACGGAGACCACTGACCAATAAAAAGTAACGACCGTCGTGTTGAGGCGTGAAAGTTGTATTCAGCCCCTCTGATTATATGGAAGATTCTTTTTTACAAGAAATACAGTACGGAAGGATAATGTTAATTGAAAATAAATAGTATTGACGGAAGGAAACATAACATTTTTTAAACTCAATGACGAAAAGTGCAGTAGTAGATATCACTTTACAAATTTTTGGATATCACTACGATTTCGGTGGACACAATATACTGCGTACACACTTTTTAAACAAACCACAACGAATTTTAAATTGTTTTAAAACGCAAATTTCTCAATGTGTTCTTAAGGAATATAACGCAACGTTGCTAATGTTAAGGAGGAGCCTGAGGTTTCTAATTTTCCAAACGATTCCTAACAATGTTTTCCGCGCAATGACCAATTATAAAACCAATAGATTTGTATGTTAATGATAAGGAATTATGGACGGCATAATTTTCGTGTTAGTATCAATCTCCATCTACAATGTTGTCTTCAGGAACATTTCTTTTGTTCACACGTTGAATAGTTTGGGTGAGGGGGAAATTGGAAAAGCAATTACAAAATGCATGAATGGTTGGATAGGATAATGGGTTAGAATTAAAATTGTGTAACATTGATAATATTGGTAAATAACATCAATAACGTTTCCTTGAGTTACAATAAGGAGAGGATGTTAGACTTTTGATTCCCGGCTGCCACAATGTTTTCAGAATTCCGAAGATGCCCCAAGCAGTGGCTGATCAACTGAAGCTTTGAAGATCTGATGTATCATAAAAAGCATCAAGAAGTGGTACAAGATTGCGCGAGTAAATGAATTACGGGTACTACTCGTGCGTTGACAATTAAACATAAAATGTAATTGTTACACAGTATAAAACTTTAATATTTAATTCAATTAAAATGTTTTAAAGGTTACAAAATCGAGTTCTTTCATCCGTAGTACACCGATCGAGTAACTTCACAAGTTTTCGATTATGTTCAACGATTCAACGAATCTATTCAATTATTCGATGTATAATTGATTACTGTTCTATAAAAGTGGTTACACCTCGGGCCGAGGTAAAGGTTTGGGAGGAACATTCCATAATATTTGCCCTCCAGGAGAAATAATGATTCCTAGTACAGCATCAAATTCTGCGAAGTAGGATCAACTCATAGATTTTGTTCCTCTCTCACAAACACGCAAAACATTCCTAATTTATTATACAAATTTCAAGTTGTTTCTTCACAATTGAAAATATCAAATTCCTTCTCGGCCGTAGATACCAAAACGTCACAATATATACCACAAATAAATTTATGGACATTTTACGCTGTATTTTTGCGAATAATATTGTAACGGTTAGCGTATTCCTCAGTTACGTTAGCGTGGTCCGCAGGTTCAAACCCGACGGAAATGATGGATGTTTAAAAGAGAAAAAAATCTGTCATACGTCTTCCTCCGGAGGGGAAGTAATGACGGCAGACCTATGTTGTTCTCCGCAGGTTGAGGGGAGGTGGCAGACAGTCCTGAGGCACTTAGTAGAGGAGGACGCACCCATCCGGAACCGAGTTTTCCGGCGGTACTCACGCCGCTAGTTCCAAGGTGGGTGCAGTGAGAAGGCGGTGCTAAGGTTCGTGCAGCCGGTATCGTCCGGTGACGCACCAGTTGGGACCCTGCCCATCAGCTTTTGGGCAGGATCGGACGCGGCCCAAACCCATATGTAATGTCCGACGGGGAGCATGAATCCCCGTTTGATTGATTGATTTTTTCTTGTTTCCGGATGTCAACTGCTTCGGCAATTAGTCCCGTTAGTGTAGTGTATGTTTTTTCTCGGGAGATGGACGTGATCTTCCCCAGCTGGATGGCGAGATCCGACGCCGACCTACCGTCGGCTAGTGGGTTTCCCCCTAACCAGGACTCTCCCACCAACGCGGCACCGCCCCAGCCGAGACAAGCTCTAAGCTCCCGACCGGTCTCCCGGAATATGTGGTAGTGTAATGCATGTTAGTGTAAGTGTGTGTGTGTCTGTAAGGGGAGAGGATAGGACAAGGAAGAGGAAGGACAGATCGCGCGCGGTCCGTGGCCCGTTTGGTAGGGTACTGCTCCGGCATTCGCCTGGTGTTGATCGGAGAAACCACGGAAAACTACCGATCAGAGCAACCGGCCGCTAGAATTCTTCTCCAGTCAGCGACTGAATTCGACCTAGCTGAAAAGCTAGTGTCGAAAATCCTGCCGCCTTGGGGAGTGGGAACTTAGAACCTCCCGGTTAGAGGCGCTGCAGTGACGTCAGTTGAGCTACCGCTACCGGTCAATCCCCCGTTCAGGCCGCCTAGTTTCTGGAGATACTCACGTCAACAGCGTCGGGTCAGGTGGATGCAGTGAGGAGGCGGGTTAGGGGCCACTCGGGCTTCGGTCCGGGTGGCTCCACAATTAAACTTGAGTTTATCTAACGCGGCCTCTGTGGGCAGTATCTCCATGAGGAAATTCGACACGGCTTTTTGCGTCGTTCTCAGTCCTGCCGCTAGAGTCGCTTGATTTGCAGCACTGCTTGATGCGGTCGCGATCATGCGACATCTTGCGGCAGGACCAACAAAGACGCAAAAAGTCGTGCCGAATTCCATCTTGGAGACACTACCCACATATACCACATTAAAAAAAGCCAGTATAGGCTTTGTCGTGGCAGTGCACGACACTCGCGGGCAACTGAATAAGGGTTCGATCTAGAGTATTGTGAGTGGGGTTTGATTAGACTCCAGTACCAAACCGGACAGCTAGTCGCTCTGAGCCTGCCTATCTAGGCTGAATTAGGGAGACGCCCTGGTGGAGTGTTGCGTTTCGGCGTATTCGAATGCCAGCCAAAAGGCGTTCGTGTACGCCCGCGGGGGTGCGAATTAAAAGCTAACGCCTTGGTGCTCATCTTGGGGAGTAACATTCTCCCGCTAAGAAAACTGTGAAGAAGGAACTCACACACGCCTATGATGTCTTCTGTTGTTTATTTACTGCATGTAAAAGATTCCCAAACCTATAAGAAGCCTCTGAGTTACATTCAAATCGCCTATTTCGTCGCCTGACTAACCTTCTTCAGCTGCTACACGGCGAAAAGAGGAGAGAGAAAGTTCAGTGGTCAAGCGAAAGAACCGGCCTGATAGCCTGAGTCTCGCCACGAAAAACAAAGTATCATAGAATTGAATTTAAAGTTTTTCGAATTCTGTGAATTGGAGTCAGAAAAAAGGGCTCTGTAACTGTTCTGTTCGGAGTCCTTGTCCACTGGCGCAGCTGAGAGACGCGTAATGCAGCCATGCTAAGCGGGAAGCCTATCCTAGCCTACAGGACCATGCTCGTGCAATTGACTAACAAGTCTTTTAAGATACCAAAGCTCCCAATTTATTCTCTCACCTACACAGATAGCTTGAAAGAAATGTAGTAATGAGAACCACGTCTGGCAGTCGGCGCATTCAGTTTTTTAGCAGTAGGATATTTATTTTAGCAGTAAGCAATACACATGTCAAGTGATTTGCATTGAAATATTTTTTCAGAATTGCTAAAGCATTTATTAAGGTAGATTTTTTTTATAAAATCTTATTCGATGACTAGAGGCTTTTAAAAATTTCTAACCATTTGACGAAAAAAATGAATTGTTGATCAGCAAAAAATGTGTAACAAATTAGCAAAAATACTAGGGTGGTCTAACATTGGCTCATAAAAGTATACTATTCATGTGTAAGCTTGGTTAAAGTTTGCTTTTTTCTTAAGTTTAGACATTTAAAACAAATGAAACTTTTACAAAATTTAAAGAGATCTGTCCTGTATTCAACAGGAAATTTGAACTAAAAATTTCAGGCCTTCTTTGAGAAAATTTTCAAAATATGCCACGAAATGCATAAAAAACATTAAATTAAAATATTTAGTTAAAATTCTGTGGTCAAGTTGAGCCAAGACAAGTGAAGCGCGTTAATTCATTTCGAAAAAATACCTGTGTACTGTAGTGCGCGGCCGAGGTCAGTTGCGGCTGGCACAGGTGCCAACGTTTTGGCCGGTATTCTGCGACCTTCTTCAGAGTGAAATGCCCGACCTTCCTCAGGGCATCAGACATTTCGCCCTGAGGAAGGTCGTAGGATGGCGGTCGAAGGTTGGCACCTGTGCCTAGGACGCGGCGTCTCGTGCAGAGCCAAGTAGCTACAACAGAAACAGACTCTGAGTCGGATCGGAGCGGAGACACTTTCCTGGCGCGTTGTATTTCAAGGGTAGCTCCTAGACGGACATACTTATAGATGTAGGGAGCCGGGCCAGACGTGAGAGTCCTTTATATGCGTACAATTTGGCACTCATTTTCATGTTTTTTTTATTTTGTTTAGAAAATTTAGATATAACTTTTTTATAAACTGGTCTGTTACGTCACGTCAGATAAATTTATAGTGTGACGAATATTTAGGCCATTGGCCTCAAGCAGGGATTGTTACATTTGGCTTACTTAAAAAATATATTAACGAACTTATTATGAAATCAAAGTTTCACAATTAAATATTATTAACCAATAATTTTCATAGATATAGTGCATGTAAAATCAAGGGACATTACTTTTGTTAGGAACTCACTAGGGTAGATTTTAAGAAAGTGACGCGAAATAGCCTGTAAAGTAATTTTTCATTTACTCCTTTTAAATAAATCAATTTTTAAAAAAACAAATAATTCAATTTGATCATATCGCAATAGTTACCTTAGCTTTATAATGCGGGAGTTAGCATACCTACTGTGCAACTCTACCTCTTTTAATGATCCTCCTCGACATTAACGTCTTCCATGACTGCCAAACGATCCAACTTTCAGCTGTTCCGCCTCCCCTCTCCTACTCAGGATGTGAGGAAATGAGGAAGGAGGAAAACGGAAAGCGCGAGAGCAGATAGAGGAAGTGGCAGGGAGGGCGACAGGTGAAAGGAACTTGCGAGCGCCCGCGAAGGCTGCGCTGGTCAGAGGTCCGGCTACTCCCCGTCACCGCCTACAACCCCGCCCTCACGCACCTTGATTCCCGCCCCACCCCCGCCCGCAACGCCGCTGTCAAATCGCTCGCTTTCTCACACCGCTCGCCTGCCCAGCCCGAATTTCCGATTTGACAAACAAAAAAGGAATTTAAATGATGGACACCAACAAACTTTCCAACCACGCTACTTTTCTCTTTTTGGTGGCGTTCAGGTTAATCAATTTGAGAGAAAATGTTAGCGTTGATTGGAATGCTTCAGAAAAACTTAAGCAGATCTTACCTATGGTAGTTGATTATAGTATCAGAAAACAACTCGTAACTGACTATGCATGTTAAAAAGTAATTATCTCATTATCTTCGATTTCGGCTGCCGTGTATCGCCGCTGGAAACTACTAGAAAGACATAATTTTTCAATTTTTTAAGTATACAATTTAAATTGCAAATTATTGAAATTATTAATGACACTGAAAAGAAGAAACAAGTCTAATTTTATAGGATGGAATATTTAAGAAATAACTACACAAACATTTAAGATTCACTCAGAAAGACATGTGATCGTGTTCACATCGGACTTATCCAAGAGATTAATATGCAACTGCACTCTTTGGTGAAGAAAGGAAGAAACTGGGCAGAAACTCATTGTGAACGAGTATACATAGAACAGTTTATACTTCAACTGATCAGTCATCCTGTCAACAGCTTCATAAATTCGAAAAAAACATACAATATTTACAAAAGATCTTAATATTTATAGACAATTAGACCTACCGCCAACATTATATCAAAAACATAATTTAAAGAAAATTACAAAACGATAAAATGTGACTCAATACGTAAGGTTTGCCAGCGAAGGAAATTAGAAAAATGTTAAAAACTCTAGTTGCTGTAAACTGTTAGCTGTAATATATTTGTGAGAATATTTCTGCCAGTGTGAGTTGCTGTTGTCAATATGTTTCTGGTGCTGTAAGTTATACTTGCAGTAAATTATGACTTTCGAGATAAAATGGGGAGACGGTAATATTGATTTGATTTTTGGATGCTAGGAATTCTTAAGTGATTTTCTCGCGTCCAAACGCTGGGATACTTCCTTTGCACCTCTAGTTTTTATAGACGGTAAAAATGTGAATGATTGCGAGTGACGACAAGTTAGTAATTTATATCGTAGGCTTTCTAATGATTTCACGAATGAACTTGCTCTAGCCTCAAAAAAGCTTCTAAATATTTATTAAAAAATAGTAGAATTTAAGGAAGGATAACTATTTATTAGCAACTGGCAACCTGGCAAAATCATCATAACGTCCATAACCATGTCATCTTCGTTTGGAAACTAATTTTACAGTCGTATACATCCATGACATAGTAAATATAGAATGATGAATCATGAATAGGGGAAGAACAATCGACGTGTCAAACAGAGTAACAAAGATTACAATGTGAGAACCTGTCGACAATCAGTTTCGCCCATCAAAAATGACACATGGAGTGACAAGTTCGAAAATCCGCAGCCCATTAATTAAATGGAGAACCACCCAACCCTTCCGCGGTCGAACAAATGCAGCATTCGCTTTCACGCAATGGCCAGTGCCGGCGCTAGGCTTGGGCAGGCAGGCAGATCGCCCGGGCCCCTCACGTCAAGGGACCCAATGATGAAATTGATGGGACAAATAGCGAAAAAATATAAAACTCCAGAAAATCGTTATCAACATTTTATAAGTCGCGGAACAGTATCTGATCTTTCATAAAATTCCAATATTTTTTTTTTACTTTAAATAGTTAATTACAGTCATTACTTGTAAGGTAGACTCTATAAAATGAATCAATGATAATAAAAATATGATGAAACGAAATATTGCTCAAATGATCAAATGCTAACATTAAAATAGGTTCTACTGAATAATAACTATGAATTTTTATTTATGTAAAAGTTTTATTAAGCATTAAACAACATTCTTTTAGCGTTTTAAGTTCACCGTGGAATCTATATTAATCAATTACTGAATCTTTTACTTAAAAGTATTATTCAAAATATATTTCCAAAACCTTTTCTACCTTAAACGATGTAATTTTTGTTGTAGGTTGAAATAAAATAATTGACATAGTTTGATACAACGTTGAACATTGATACAACTTTTGAATTTTTCGAATTGGGTGGGTGGGGGAGCAGCTACGTTTCAGCATTTCCCCGGGCCCAAAATTGCCTAGCTCCGACACTGGAAGTGACAATACAGTACACATGAGCATGGACACAGAATTCTGAACCAGAGGTGCAGACAACCGAACCCTTCTACGGTCGATCAAATGCAGCTTTTCGCTTTCACGAAATGGCAATCCAGTGCGCATGCGCAGAAGGTCCTTGGCGGCCAGGGCGCTCGCGTGCCCATGGAGATTGCGGGGGCGGCTTCCGCGTGCTCTGTCAAAACGAGAAAATAGCAGCAGCAGCGGCGGCGGCCACTAAGTGCTTCGTGGCGCGTGAAAGAATTAAGAAAATGGCGCGATAAGGCCCTGGAACGCCCAAACCCCGCGTTCCCACTGCCAGGGCCCCCTGTGTTGAAAGGGGCTCGTGCAAACAATGGGCGTCATTCCCTGCGTCTTGGACGTAACGAGAAAACGTGCCACTTTTAGTTCCACAAGCACGAATTTGCTTTTTGGGGAAAAAATGCGTTGAAGCAAATTTCGGGGAATTGCTAAAGAATACGTGGTACTCCTGCCATGAATAATACTGATTGTCGGTATGAAACATTATGTCAAATTATCACGAAGCCAATCTTCTGTTTATGTTTTCGAAACAAGAAAATTACGCGGCAGTAATTTAACAGAGTGAAAGTATAATCTCTTAATGTAACACCTGTGAATAGTTTTGTTAATTTATTTAGTAGGGCCTATATTACAAGAATCAAATACATTACCTGAGTCAATGTGATGGTTCGTCTCCTGTAAATGCATTACTAAATCTACTTTCTATAATATTCTAAACTTTTGGATCCAGATAGTCTTTCCATCTGATTAAAAAGAAGCGAAAAAATGGTATGAATGGGGAACAAATCCATGAGGGAGAGAAGAGCCTGCCGTCAGAAGACGAATACACACTTATTTACTAAATTCTTTCTAAATCAATTAAAGGATATAACGCGTTTTATTCTTTGATACTTCAGCACCTGAAACGAAAGAGAATTACGAAAACTTGCCCGTGACCTCGCCTTTTATTTTCCACACAAACTTCCTCATTTACATTACTTGCGATCACTTACATGCTAAACGGCCTAGAATTCACTTTACATACCATTTCCCTGGTCCCTAATTACCCTTTTTCTAATAGTTTCATTCTTTCATAGAACTTTTCCTCTTTTTTCCCGAAGTGATACTTAACATATCTTGGGTGTTGTGCTTTTATGTTGGAAGTAACAGTTCTCAATCCCCATTCATTTTTCCCTCCAAGGGTCATTGACAGGATTTCCTTCTTGAAACCACGTGACACATGTGGTGGTGGCGCAGCTTAAGAGAATATGGATCGAGAAGACTTAATCTTAGGCTGCTAAAATGGGTGGTGAAGAGTCTTCTGTTACCAGCATTCGTAAAAAAATAGTGCTCCCATTCGTCCGCAGAAATTTAAATTCCTGCATTTATTTCATTTCCAAGAGTCCTGAAAACATCCTAAGATTTATTTCAATCGTTCAAAACAATCGTCTCTATTCTTACTGCCTCTTTCTTCTGTCAATATTCCTTCACTTTTTTAATCATGGTTTCATATTACGTGCGTTATAGAAATTATTTCTCTAGCCTTCTGTTCCTGTAATTCTAATTTTTCAGAGCGACAGCATTGCTTGTTGCCTTTCCCGACCGGCCTACTTCAAGAGATGTAAGTCACTATCTCACTGTCTCTCTCCATCTCCTGAAGAAATTTCCAACACGGCAAAGTCGCCCCTTTAAACGGTTCGTCTGCTCGTTGGAGGGGAGACACTTCCGTGTTTATGCTACGCTGTTAGAAATAGACTCTTCAAATTCTGTCGCTTTTCCTTGTTGCGTACAAATCGCCCAGACGCTATTGTGGAGGACGACGACCTCACATACTGAACTGCCGAGTCAAGTTCACAGTTAGTGTGTATTGTTAACCGAACGCCCATAGACACGTGGTCACACGCTGACCGGATATTAATAACAAAATCAATTACGTACATTATTTATTCGCTCCCAAGATATGAGATCATAACCAATCTCATTACCTGTGTTTGCACTAATAAACGCAAGTTCGCCTTTAGAATATTGAACATGATTGATTTACAGTATTTTTAGTATTATTTGTCAGAACTTATATTGATAAAATCTGTGATTTTTTCCTAATTAACTACGTTAGATTATTTCAAAATATGCGACCTGATACAGCCCTGTTTGTCTTTTGTATCTTCCTTTTTGTACACGATCGCATAGCCAAACATTTGCAGTGTTTTCCCTCCTTCCATCAAGTTTCATTGAGATGTGAGATACGAAATATTTATAAATAATACCGCCCAGGAAGTGTAGTGTGGAGCTACTCCGAAAACTACATCTTTCAGATGCCAACTTCCTAATCTTGCTTGTTGCAACCGATCCTAATCTTGCCTGTTTGGAGTTCTGCTGGCAAGAGTGCTGCTGTCTACGCTGTAAGGTCGGTCGGTCGCTTCACGCTGGCCGACACGGAGCGGCCGGAACTCGACGAGTGTCGTAAGCGCGCAAGAGACCGCCGCCCCGGCGCGAATGGATCTCGACACGCTCCGCCGTTTGGCGACGATGTTCGTACGCCCGAAGTACTATGTGTGCACTGCATAATCTGCACCTACACCGCATTCACGGTACGTGTATATTATAGTGGTTTTACATGACACATACCTATTTCGATCTACTGATCGGGCTTAATAGTACATGAACCATTACATTCCAAATCGTTTTAAATATAACACTTCTTCCCAAAAACCTTCATAAATATTTGGAATACTTTATATTTTGATCTATTTTAAGTAAACTTTTCACCGATGATGTGTAACTTAAAAGAAACATTTTCTTTCTAAATGGTCGTTTCCTGTAATATAAAGAACATCCGCCACACACACAATAGCTATCCAGAAACTTACTAAGTTGATTTCAACATTTTGTTTTCATGGACACCACTGGTAACGCGATCTGAAAAAACAACGGTACAACCAATAAGTTTACCAATACAGTTCAAAATACCAATATTATACTAAATATACAAATATACAAAAAAACTATATTTTTCATACAATTAAATGCAAAACTCGTTCATTAAAAATGCCTACACAGTTCAAAGTTGCAAGGCCACTGTGAAGTAAATGCCATTGAATTATCCAAGAGGAAAAGGCAGAGAAAGCTTATCGAGTAATCACGCAGAGAACGGCGTAAGCGCGGCGCTGCACCGGTCCCACGCCGAACGTACCGCCGCCCACGCCCCCCCCCCGCGCCGCTGACCACGACTCCCGCCGCCCTTTCCCACACCCGCTGCCACCGGACACGCCGCCCCGGCAACCACCTCGCAACGTTCATGTTCAATTCAATTTTATTAGCAATTTCATCACAGGATTTAGCTGTTACAAATGGCCGAGTATATTCACGGCGCAAATAATTTCTTATAAATAGCTTACAAATAAATTCTAATTGAACAGATAGCATAAGATACAACATAAATAACACAACAAATACAAATAATAGAGTAACACAATACAAAATTATATAATAACATACGATACAACATCATTGCGACAACAGAACATACAAAATATATACGAACAAGCTGTATGAAGTGAGGCTTGACGCGTTACAGATAAAATTAGGTCATTCATTAGTGCTTATGGAATTTAACTTCAACTATTGATTTATAATGAATGCCCGTAATTTTAGAGTCGATAAAAGTAATACAAAATTTTAGACCTTTCACAGCTTAGATTAACCAAACAATTGGGAAATGATAATGTAATGTGGTCATTGTGATGTGGTCCTCTAAGCTCTTTATAGATTGGGCACTGTGATCCACAATACCCACATTAACATAATCATCGTTTACAGCCTCGCCGTCACATCTCTTCATCACAAACGACATTGTTCATGCCATCGTTCTTATATGCTACAGGACTTCCTCATTCATCCTCTACAGTACTGCCCACAGTTGCTAAGAATAGCGCCAAGTATGTAACATTCCCCGACATCTCCAATGCTGAATTACTTTGCCATTATTGGTATTGACACGCTGCCTGTACTACATGTCAAAGTCACCACAACCAACCCTCGTCACCAATATAGTCATTCACTCATCGCCAATTTTTCTCATCGTCATCGTCACTCATCGTCATCGTCACTCACGTCATCGTCACTCATCGTCATCATCACTCATCGTCATTGCCACTCACGTCATTGTCACCCATCAACATTATACTCATCAACATCGTCCCTCATCTTCATTGTCACTCATTCAGCGTCATCGTCACCCACACCCAATCATCATCGTCACCCACTCAGCGTCATTGTCACCCATGCAACATTATCGTCACCCACTCAACATATCGTCCCTTGTGCATCGTCACCCATTCATCTTCGCCCACTCATCGTCACAGTCATCGTCGCAGCCACCATTCGCCACCGTGACCGTAGAGAACCGTATCTCCACCAGCTAACCTCTCACTTGCTTATCTGGCATCACGCGTGAGGAGTGAGCGTGGGCGCAGCGACTATGTAACAGGCTGAGCGCAGAAAGGGGCGCAGGTGGCGGGCGCTCGCGCAGGCTCCAATTTCAGCTGGCTCCGTCGCGAGCGGTGGGGCCACACGCTCCACCGCCCCACCCCCACGCCGACTGGTTCCTTCGCCCACTCCTCTGGCGAATTAGTTTTAGGGCGTTCTCTCGCACTTACGAGCAACACTTAGGTGGACTTAAATTCAAAAATGATTGGTAAGTTCTACATTCTAGATAGTCAGAAAAACAATGATTAGTGATTAACATCATTTTCTTGTAAACCTTGAGTTAGGTCGGTTTAGTTAAGTACTTGTAATGTAAGTTGTAGTACATGTAAAGTTCTTGTAAGTAACTTGTAAAGTAACGTAAACTTGTTTTGAAAAAAGTCATTGTGATATTCTAGCGTGCGGGAATGGTATGGTTTGAGCTTTATTTTGAGCATGTCCATGTTTTTTTTGTAAAAGGTGAATGCTATTTTAGTGCCAATAATATAAACCTGAAAACAGTGTCTAGGAAGCATAGGTACAAACAATTGTGTATGGACGATTTATTGCAACATGTTCTAGGAGTATCCAACTATCGCATGCAGGCCGTAATGAAATGTTCCAATATACTTCTGCATCTAATTATGAGTAACATAAGAAATATAGTAACAAACGTTTCTTTGTTGAATAAATTTGAAACCCCAGACATCTGAACCGTCCGTTTATTATGGGTTCAAATCCTTGCTTAGCAGATATGGTTTGCAATTGAGAATTTAGTTGCATCATAGCTACTTTTACCTGAATAAAATGAACAAGTTTTTTTCCACTTACTCTAATATCATTAAATGTTTTCGAAATGTTAGTTGGTATTGATATCAACTCGGCGTTAGTATCTAATTTTTTATCACCAACCGAATTGACCCGCCAGGATACCTGTCGACGTAGAAACGTAGCAAATTTCGTTTGTAATTTCACCTTGATGATTTCTCGAGCAATTATTTGGATTTACAACAATATAATTATATCATATAGTGTCTGGGAGTCACAAAAACGACTACGTACCAGACAGCAGCTCCCAGACAGCACAAAACTGATGATGATGATGGCTAAGCCATCGAAAGCTGCTATCTTTGAAATAAATACTATTGTTGACAATGACAACGCCTTCAATCATTTCAATTATGTAAATGTCAACTACAACTCACCACTGAATCAATAAGTGAGCAATGTTACGTTTTGAGAAATGTTCTGACAAAGAAGCGTTTACAACGCGTAAGTGTTGTACGCATTTCGCCAGGTTTTGTAACTTGATGAATATATTTCATCGTATTAAAATGCAAATAGTCAGTCGGAGTTATATTTCTTTAAAAATTAAGATGCCACATTCCTTGTCATCGTCACATTTCCTTCCGATGCACTTAGATGTTTTTACAAGTCGTCAACGAACTAAAAAAAATTCAGTAATGGTTCACGTCAGAGAGAATTGTCGCAAATAATACGACAAAAGTCTTTCACATTTGAAACAACGGTACATATTGCAAAGAGAACACGCTACGCGTGAACATATTCGAAACTATTCTTAACTATCAAATGCGTTGCATGATACTTTGTAAAACACCGAACATCTGCTTAGTAACAGACATTTTCTGACGCACTAGAAGCTTTTTTTTATTTGCTTTTAATGCCAATGCATATGCATTATCTTTTTTGAATTACAGAATGTCATAAGTAACAAACATGTTATTCAATGTGCCAGCAGTTCGTACTCAATGCCTCATTTCCCTACGCCGAGAAAGTAAAGTTATCGATCCTTGTAGTAGAATCGTTTATTCGTTGATGAATTTATGAGAGTCATATCCATAGAATTAAAAACAAGTATGACTCCTCACAAATAGAAATAATAAAGACGTATTTTATAGAAAAAAAAGATTAATTACGTTGTGTAGTGTAATGCCGTGTAGTGGCTACTCATAATAAACATTCATTTTCGAAACCTGTGATAATCCCGCATTGAAGTGTTTCCTTAATGCAAAGTTCCCAATGTAAGGATAAATCTGCGAGAGAATTGATCATCGAACTTTCGAATCTGAACCTGCAGTAGTTAGACCACTAGCAACTGTAAAATACAGACTTCTGATATACACAATACTATTCAACAACGTGCAGAAAACGGTGAAAATGTATGCAGAGACAGCGCAATTGACCAGCCGTCTTGGGAATGGCATTTTCACGCTTGTGTGACCAGCTGAAACAACTCAGGGGCAACATCATTGTCTAGACAGCGTTGTAAACCGAAAGATCTTAGGTTCGAGTGCCGCCGATGGCGTATTTTTGGCAGTAGCTGCATAGCCGAGTCGAATTCAGCCGCTGTCTGGAGGAGTTTTCTAGCGGCTGGCTGCTCTGCTAGGTCGTTGATATGGTTTCTCCGACCAACAGCAAACGAATGCCAATGCAGTACGCTAAATAAAAAGAGCCACGGATCACGCGCATTCTTTCCTTCCTCTCCTATATCATATCCTCATCCCTACTTTATCGTACACTTACATGAACTAGACTTTTACACATGTTTTGACACTAAAGGGAATCTAGTGCTAGCCCTGTCTTGGATAGGTCCCCACTGGAGAAGATATCTGGAGAGAGATACCCCTTAAACCTTAAACCCTTTACCGCTTAAACCGATCTACAGATCGCGCCAAGTCTCTCATTCCAGCGGAGGGGCACGTTCCGTACAGTCATAGAAGTTAAGTAACTCGAGACATCACCGATTCCCGGCAGATGACCATCTGGAAACGGCGCCGAGCCCCTTGCCGAAGGGATAAAAGGTATTGACTGACAGCCATGAGATGAGACAAAAAAACTTAGCAGAGGAACACTCTAGTTTTATGTGAGTTTAATGTGCAAGAAGGGCTAAGAGATGTGCTGTGAAAAAAAGAAAACTCATCTTCTAAACTCACAGGACTAACGACCACAATGATTAATTGGCATTCCGGGCACATCAACTAACGAGGTTATTTGTCCCGTAAGTGTAGTGTATGTTCTTCAACGAGAGGTGGCTGTGAAATTCCCCCATTGGATGGCGAGATCCGGCGCAGACATACTGTGGACTAGCGAGGTTTCCCCAACCTGGTATCTCCATCAGCAGGTTTCCAGCAGACAAGTTCTTAAGTCCCCGACCGCTCGCCCAGCTTATGTGTAGTGTAGTGCATGTTATAGTGTGTGTGTGTGTGTGTGTGTGCGTGTGTGTGTGTAAGAGGTGAGGACAGGACAAGGAAGAGAAAGGACAGATCGCGTGCGGTCCGTGGCCCGTTTGTTAGGGTAATGCTCCGGTATTCGCCTGGTGTTGATCGGAGAAACCACGGAAAACGACCGAGCAGAGCAGCCGGCCTCTAGAATTCTCCTCCAGACAGCGACTTAACTCGACCTAGCTGACAAGTCAGTGTCGAAAATCCTGTCGCCGTGGGGAGTGGGAACCTAGGATCTCCAGGTCAGAGGCACTGCGGTGACATCAGTGGATGCACTGAGCCACCGTTGCCCACAACCGTTGAAGCGAACGGAAGCACTCAATCTCACCCCCCGTTGCGCGTCCGAGGATGCTCGCCGCCCGCTTCCACCGCTTGAAAGCGCTGCTCCAGAGGCGCCTCCGCGCGCACTGATGATCCGTTATTTCTCTGTCAGGCGGAACCGAACCGGGCTGCGTTTTCACGTCGCGCTTACGTAACGCGGAGAAGATGGTTATGTCCTGGAAGCGACACGAAATGCCACGAGGAGTTACCTCAGGCGCGAGCTGGCACAATGCGCGACGGCCAGAGCACAATGCAGAGTTACTGTCTGGCGCGACTCATTGAACGGGATAATGCGCGGCTGCTGCGCGTGTTTAACATGCCTGCCCGTAAAGACGCCTGGGCTTCTTCACGGAATTGCTAACTGCGCCCGATATGCGAGCTTGTTAGAGCCCCAGACAATGCACCGCAGGCAACGTATCCATGAAAGTTACCAAATACATAAGTAGGCAATACACGATGCTCCTGCCATTACCGTTCGAAAATGGAGTGTCCAAGATATGATTAAAGGTGGGGTGTATTGATTTAGGCTTAAATGTCAAAGTTATAAAAATGCGTTATGCTTATGAAATGTTTAATATTAGAGATACTGTCGCAATGTACGAATTTAAACTAAAATCGACACTTCTTGAAAGAATTATTTTTCTTTTTTACTTCAATACCCTCTCGGTAGATTTATGTGTAGTAGAATAATATGAGGTGTACAAACCAATGATTGTTTAATATTTTGGTGTTGACTACACGATTAAATACTGAAAATTGGGAAAGTACTAATACAGCATTTTAACATAGTAGTTATTGTCAAGGAATTATGATTTAGTATGTGGGGATCACCCTCGTAAAGTTATTAACATTAATCGATTATATAAATAGGCGACTGTAGAACAAGTATGCTGGTAGACTGCTCTGTGGTCTTTCCTAATGATTATTTATAGTTGTCAGTTTCTTTCTAAATTTTATGTTGTAGAAATAAGGAATGCATTTGTAGAGAAGATGTCACAACTTTGTGTAAATATTCCTTGAAAATCCTTTAATCACGATACACTCAATTTTTCATATTAAGCAAAGTTCTTATTGATTCTCTATTGCAGGACTTTTTTAAATTTCACTCGCAAAAATGTACAACCTGTTGATTTTGAATATTTATCAAAATCAACAAGTTGGTATAAAAATCAATGGTACAAAAATAATCAATTATAAATGGTATAAAAATAACAGATAGGCAATACCAAGTACCCTTTTTAAATGTTGAGGAAGACAAAAATAATGTTTCTCTTACGTAGGTATATTTTAGCCGAGCAATAAATGAATTTGTTTACTAGATTGAATTACAATTTATTGCTGCGTATTTAACAGTTTCATTGCTTCTCGCAAATGTATGTTAATTATTATGCTTTTGGTGAGCCACATATTTTACTCGAAAGGTAAGTTTAGAATATGATTTACAATTTCCTTAAGGTAACGGAAATTTTTTCAGTGAGATGCACTTAAAAAGTAGCCACATTCATGTAGTGAATTAGAGCTATTGTAAATAATTGTATGAAGGGATATTATTAGAAAATAGTATGTGAATAAATACTCATAAATAAAAAAATTCTTGGATGGTGGACGCTCTGAAATTAACATTCGAGATGTGCACAAAACACTCACAGTGGAATTTACTTCCCACTAGGGGAAAAACGTCTAGGTCTTACGAATTAAAGCATTTTTTCCTCGTAAATTATTTTTGTGCTGTTGCTTTTGTTCGGACACCTCACAAGCAATACAATCTACTTAAAACTGTCATTTCTGACAATTAAGAAACTACATGTGCGTTCAAAAATGCTGTAAAAATATTTGCGAGATCCATTTTTGTGCTCACCACAATGTACTGGAAATAATCCACAATCCTCACTCTCAATATTAATTAAAGTAATTAAACAGGTTTTTAACAAAAATACTTCACTTTTTAAAGCCAGATATTTTCATTGTCCACCTTCTTAACTAACATCCTTTCATCCCTGCAAGTCAAACTTCCGCCTTGATATTTCACGTTCTGCAGAGAGCAACGACCTCATTCATACATTCCGTTTCAGTTCATGCCGTAAATTTACAAAAGCGGCTAATAAGAAAGCGTTTGCTACAGTTCGGGCGAAGCGACGTAACATTTTCGCCACACAAAAGTTGAGGCGCAAAAAGGCAGGGCATACACACGCTTTCTACCATAAACTTCACACGTCGCAGGTCTTTGCACAGGAAAGCGAGGTAACCGCACAATTACCAGCCAGAGACTAACACACGTTCGCCCATTGTGCGCGCTGTGGGGCGCGGGGCGGTAGAGCCGTGCATTGTGCGCGCATTCACACACTTCATCTGTGAGAAGGTTCGACAAAGAGCGCCTCTCTGCGCACGCGCGCGGTTGCTTACGCGGCTCCTGGGCGCATTCATGGGACTCATGGGCGCCTAGGGACGCTTATTTGCTCCTAGGCGCACACATTTTCCATAACACTTCTGAAACATAATAACGTGTGAATCTATTACTCTGCAATTTACACTTCAGTCTCCAAACTGTCTAACTGTCAGAACTGCATTCAAATTGTAAACTATTCTAAAATTGGAACGAATGAATTAAATAGTTTTGTCTCTGTGAGTTTGAGTAAAATCTACTTTATAATTTTCCTCGCTTGTTTAAAAAATTTTTTTTTTTAAAAAAAAAGTTTACAAAGTAGATTTTTCAGCTGTCTATTTATCCAAATTTTCGTATTTCTTTCTTTAAGAAAATGATTCAATATATCTTATCACTTGCAATAAATATTAATAAAAACGTTGTAACAATAAATATTAATAAAAACTTAAAAATAATATAATTAACGCTTATCCCTTCATTATTTCGTTTTGCTAAGCGATCTGCAATCGATTTATAGAAAGAAGTCGTTTGTCCAGCGCGATTTGAGATGTTGCAGCTAGCGAAACAAAATTTACGATTTCTTAAATGATAAGTTCAGTGAGTGTTTTAATTGCAAAATTCAGTTTGTCGAATTTTGCCGAGATTCCCCTAATTATGTTTTATTCTTCTCTAGATGTACTCAGCGTTTCCAGTGATTTTATTTATCACAACACCATCCCAATAAAGAGGAAAGAAATTAATTAAATCAATTAATTATAATTTCAGCAAAACTTACCGACTTTTCATGATGCAAAAAAAATTAATTAAAGAATAATATTGTTCAAATTAAAGGAAGAATTTCAAAAGTAATAATGTGATTAATAGGAAAGAATAAGAGGGACCAAAATTTTAAAATCTTTTATTTACTAATGAATATACCTCAATGACGATATGTGCTGAATAATAGTGTTTTGTTTCCTTTGGAAAGAAATCCACGATACAAAACAACACCTTTTCTGGAAAAAGGTCTTTTGTCCCAAATTGTCACACTTTTCTTTTAGTGATATGCCGCCTGTATCTAATTTACCTTGAAATTCATTGTTGATTTTTTTCTGATGGCCAAGAGAAAGAAGCAGATCGCAGATCATGGGCACTTTCAATAAGAAGTTCCACGCCGCGAAATGCTTGACACTCACTTCAAGAGCCTCTTAGTGAGAAAGTCCAATTCTCTTTCTATACCCCAATATATCGGTCATGAGGTTGAGAATACAATTCTTCTCAAATGTGTAGCTGAAGCACCTCAACATTCACAGACGACATACTTCGTGGTTTGAGTCAAACACAGTGGACAGTCGACAAACATAGTAGACTGACGTTAAAATAGTTTGAAATGTTTTATGTTAACCAGTTTTGCTAGAATACAAATATCTTGATGTAATGTTATGTTTGCAAGGTAATGTTGCTACGAAGTTTCAGATGTCACTTACGAGTAAGAATCTATTTAAAGATCCCTGCGGCTGGGAAATTTTGTCTTATAATCCATCAAGGCTCCGGCAACTATTTTCGAAAGTATCCCAAAATATAATAGGGAATGAAAGCGAAATCATAATTACAGATCATTTTTTCGAGAACATTTATTCTCGTGCAGCTCCTAATACTTCTAAAGTCTGAACAAATACAGAGGTACTACAAACACAAAGTAGTAAGTTAAGAATCTAAGAAAGCAAACGGAAGGCACGAGACCTCTTATGCCGATTACTTCCCATATTTTTTAATAATTTTTCTGAAAATGCATCACGGATTCTAGTAATTCAGTGTAGGAATTGAGACTTTTTAAATGTAATACAACAAAAGGGTATGCTTTTGTCATTGAATTGTTATTTTTCAAAGATACCTACTTATTTTCATTTGATGAGTTCTCATCTTTTTCACTCAACTCTAAACTCTATCAATATTACTGACAAGAATTTTCATAGTCAAGTGATTCGATGCGTACAGCTTAAAATTAAAGTCGACATTGCCTTCGAAGAAAACAATGCACTGCCTCTTGTCCCAGTGCCATCTTCATTACTAATGAACCTGAACGGCTCAACACTTCAACAACAATCACGAGCTTTCGGTTATCTAACTGTGCCATCTCCTGTTGAACACACGGACGTTGCTATCGGGGAGGAAGGGGCACTCGCCTCTCCCAATACTTGCAATTGCGTTCAAAAGCTTAATTTTAATTTTTTTGTTTTCTACTTAAGAGAGTTGCGAAATGGCGGGTAGCTGTAGAGTTGACTGCGAGGCTGCAATTCATATCTAACAAAAGTAGACCAATAAGCACAATTATTTCTACCAGTAAGAACAAGTGCTGCTCTAACCACCACCACCGCCGTTGGCTGCGTGTCTGCCGTAGTTTCTAAGTTTTGTTACAGTATATTATTGAATTCATGAAAAGCTGTGAGATAACTTCAGGTATTTTCATCTATCGTTTCCGCCGTAAATTAAAGTACAATAAAACGATTAAAAAATACTTCTTTTGTTTTAACAAAATTTTCGGGGAGTTTTACACTTCTCTTCATACCTGCTCCCAATTGTACAGGTCAAACAAGCGCATTGTTGAAAAGAAAGATCCAACCAGATTGGTGACCCCTATAACCGCATAGTAGTATACCTTGTCATGCACGACACTTTTAATCCTACCTCTGACATTTATATTTCCCCTTAAACCGGATTCATGATTGTTACCCACTATTCTGAACTCAAATTCGTTTCTGTAATAAACAATTATTTATTTTCCCGTGTTTATTTGTCAGTAAAATTCCGCGCCGAAAAACTAAATCTCGAACAAAATATGCGTCACAGCCTTCTAAAACGTACTTATATTACGAATTTATTAAATATTAAAATTCCATATTAATATTTTTTTAATTTATAGGTATCAGTAATTTGTATTGTGTAATTTGTTGCCTGAACAACAGAGATTGTACCTAATCTTCAATGTCATGGCTGAAGGGGAATACTAATATTTTGTGTGATTGCAGACGGAAGGTTTCACTACCTTGTATGCCAGACGACAAAACAAAATAATAACAAACATCAAACACGAGTTTGTGTAGAAATCATGTGAAATTATACGGTGGCGCAGGGCTTTCCCGGAGAGAAATGCTGTTACCAATTACAGAGTAACAGGGCGAGAGTAGAAGTTCAAAGCAATTGCACATTTGCCCTTTCAAATGGGAAAAGTATAGGTGTAAATGCAAGTCTCGTCCAAAGCTTCCCCATTTTATCCTCATTAACTGGACCAATTAATTGCACTTGGAAATGACACCACCGTACTTTATATTCTAAAAGTCGGCATATTTTATTCACACTTTCATGAAATAAAAACGAAGATTGTATTTCTGATTCTACAAAAATGTAATCCGTTTTGCATGCTAGCAAAGAGAATTTGAAATCCGTAAATATGTTGTATAATTTAGTTTAAATTTATGTTAAACAAAGAAAACATCAACAATATTTCTTTGATAATTATCGAAAACTATTGAACGTAGGTTAGACTTGCTTTCAGAGTTGGTGTAAAATGTATGCTTTTTATAAATTGAAAATATTTTTTGATGGTATGAACACAAAAAATGAAAAATAAGTTACAAACAAGCAAGATTATTTGGAATTGTGTCATAAAGATCTCAATTTGCAGATTTATTCCAAAAGCTAATAATTATTGCGAGTAACCTTTTAAATAATTTCTACAAACAAGTTCCTAAAGTTGAGAACAACTAACGTTTCCTTTCTTTAAGCTTCGCTGTGCACAAAATGTATAACTCTAGACCAATCGTCATCCTAATTTACTTGTACATTTCATTTTCATTTTGAATGTATTTTATTGAAAAATAGGAACGAGTTCAATCAAGCACTTAGCCTTATCCGGAACTGGGTCAGAGCAAAGCTAGGCTGGAAGTAAAAAAGCAGAACGACCGCCGCCCAATGGGCGAGAATTAGCTCCCGCTAATTGGTTCGCGCACGCGGACGCCCGCCGGTAAAATGGTGGGCGCCAGAACGCCCAATTATTCGAAGAAAGTGCGGTAACGGCCGGGCGCGCGTGGGAGAAAGGCATCTGCACTCGCTATGCACGCGGCCGCCCGGTCGCCTGCTCGTAATCGATTCAGGTTTCGGCCGGTCGGTGCAGTTCGCGCGAGCAAGAATTCTGATCGACCCGGGGCGGCACGAGGCGGCTGCGGGCCGCTCAGTCGACTGCAACGTTTCATGTTGACCCAGTTACCACCACCGTCAACCGACCCATTGAAAGGGTTACACGCGAACGGCCACAAAGATGGATGCACGAACAAAGGCAGGGAGAAAGAACAAAGACCAAAGCGCGGGCCGACGCGAATCGACTACCGATGCAAACCGATGCAAACCGATGCAAACCGACGCAAACTGATGCAAACCGATGCAAACCCATGCAAACCCATACAAACCCATACAAACTCATACAAACCTATGCAAACCCTTGCAAACTCATGCAAAGCCAAGCAAACCCGCGCAAACCCATGCAAAACGTAGCAGACCGACGCGGACCAACGCAGGCTCTAGGACGAATCGACGGCCTAACTAACCAGAGGTGTGAGATGAACACATGAAGGGGCAGGTCCCGACAGACTCCCTGAGACGGGTGTGTCATCGAAATATTATTTTGATATCGAATAATGAGGGGTGATAAAAAGTTGTTTCTTGATAAGGTATTTTGGAAAATATATTTTTTAAACTTTTAGCTTTTTATTAACTATGGTTCAGTAAAGTTGTACAAAGGAGCATCTATATAATGTTTAGATATTGTAATGGAATGTGAAAATTTTATTGGAATATTATCAGCCAGTATTAAGGAACTACTTCCAGGCGACGGTACGTGATACTTCCAAAAGTCTGGTCGGTACCTGGGGAAAAATGTTTTTGAACATGCTGGAAACTAACAATGAGCCACTTTAAAATAGATGTCACCAAGTCATCTATACTAAAGTGCTTGAATAATATCGGACTGTTGTACCCAAGTTTGCGGGTTCAAACCCGTGGGTTTTTAAGGGCGAAAAAATTCTTCATACGCCTTCCTTTGGAGGGAAAATAAAGCCGGCAGTCCCATGTTAGTAGATTTACTGCTTGTAAAAGGTACTCAAGCCTAAATGAAGCCTCTCAGCTAAAGTCAAGTTGCCTGTTTCGTCGCCCAATTCGATTCAATTCAATTTGTGAGTACGAACTTGTTCTGTGTTCTAAACTTCTACAAAGATGACAAAGGCGGAGCTTTCTCAAAGAGAGTTGGCATTAAATGTTTGTTCCAAGGATATGATATCCCTATGCATTAATTTGTTTTCATTGATGATCAAAGAAAAATCATACACTGGATTGGTTTACGTCAGTTTGGCTTAAAAGAGTGTATAGACTAATTAAAAATCTGAAGGGGAAAGAAGATTAAAGAAGCAGGCTAAGATAAAACATGAAAACAGAAAATCTCAGCTTTCACTGGCATAATTTCTTTCAAGGATGATGATGATGATGATGACGACGATGACAATTTAGTAAATGTGGAAAAGGAGATTAATCAGAAGCTTAATTTGGAAAAGAATGCACAATATCATTCTAGAAGAGGACTCAATTAGTTGGATTAAAAAATATTAGCAATTTAAAGTAACAGGTGTAACAGCTGTAACGACAATAGCTCCTTTTGCAGATACCAGATGAATCAACCTTACAGAAATGATACTTTTGGAAAACTATAATAGGTAAAGAGACTCTCGGAATGTGTGATGAAAGTCCACGGTGAGTAATTTAATTCTTATAGTAAAGTGAGTTAAAATCAAGTACATTATGGTGGCCGTCAAGATACAATCAGAATGTTGATAAAAATAGATGACATGAATCGACTCGTTCTAAGTACAATAAAATAAGAACACTATTCTTGATCAATGATCTCCAATCTATCCCTCCCATTTTACCGACGTGAAAGAACAAGAACGCAAACCTGCTGAAGCGATTGCTCGAAATGTGTTTTATTTTATTAATACAAAATAAATGTAATTGATAAATAGTTACAGGCGATGGAAAATGATTTCACAATTCTGAACTCTGGTTATATATTTGGTTTCGTGCACTGGACAGACCTAAAACTGGGTCATAATCAGAGAGCTATTTAAGTTCCACTCTTCCTACATTTGAGACCATTCAGCTAATTACTTATAGTCCAAGATGACAACAATCATCAAACAGCAAATGGACAGGAGTAATTTGTCATATGCTTCAAATAGCCACTTTATTGTATCTAATTTATGTTGAACATAACAGTCATCCGTGACGATTTTTCAGAGCACTTTGTTCATATTGTCAATGTAATGAAGATTTAGGGAGCTAAATGTTCTCTTATTCTAAAAAATAATGGTAGATTAGAATTCCTCGCGCTAAAGATGCATGTTTGTGACCTCTTTATTGTTGAAAATGGCAAAAATTGATTTTCAAGAGACACACCCTAATATAGACGTACGTACGAAAGAGGGACAAACAAGATGAGAAAACAAGACATACATGTTCAGAGATAGGTAGAAGGAGAGACATTCGGATAACTGAATAGTAGAAATGAGAAGACACTGGATCTCGATTGTTTCAAAGAGGAGTGAACGAACAGAAAGCTGAAATCATTTCCAAACAATCTCACTAATCTGACGGGCCAACAAATGGACGAACGTATTATTCGCTTATGGAGCTGATGATTTGGCGGACTGCGCGACGAAGAGGAACAAATGAACAGTTTTTTCAATAAAACTTATTTCAAATTTCTCCAAAACTTATGATGTTATTTCTTCAAACCTTGTGAAATTATTTCCGTAAACTTTAACATCTTACCAATAACATACATATGAAATTGTAAAAATTTAATACAGCAACGATTTATCCTTTCAGATTCATTTTGAGCATTCAATCAAATGTTCGCGAACTCTCAATGAATATATGCATCTTTCGAACAAAACAATTTTGAATCTTGGTTAAATTGGAATAATTCAATAATTCGCAGTAAAAATGTCGGTTTTATGCAGTTAATTCGTGATAAATTTTAAAACGTTTACGTTTATAATAACTTAATCTTATTACTGTTAGAAGAAAATCAATGAAGTTGAACGCATTCCCTCTGGCTTGGAATCGGACTCGTGTTCTTTGGTTCAGGGAGGTGACAATATTTTTTTACTTAGATACGAGTTTGATCGCAATCCCGATTTTGATGGCAATTTCAGGTTTATGTATGAATCGAGTTCTGCATTTATTTCCTTTTGTAGTCTCAGAAGAACTTTTTAGGTATCGTTGGGATCTGAGTTACCATCACTTGTAACGTACGTTTAAACTGTGCCACAATTTTCGCAATAAAGTTTTGCATAACAAAACATTTTGCAAACAAAACATTCAATGCTTATTTATTTATAGTTTTTATCAGGAATTTGCAAATACTTTGAGATCATAGTATTAAGAAGTCTTAAGTATGAGAATCACACTAATTCAGTGTTCAAGGAAAAATATTCTGTATCGAGAGTTAGTATATGCCGTCGATGGATGATGTTTTTTTTAAAAAGACACCAAATTAGCTGCCTTTTGCCCTTACAACACTTACATAAAATATGTAAGTTACACTCTGTTAATCTCCCGAAAGAAAGTCCAACATGCCAAAAACTCCGACAAACCTGCATCGTTTCATAACAGCAAAGCACGCACGAGACTGAGCACGCCAGAGAGCGGCCAAACACATGCTTTCCAATCGACTAATACGCGAAGTGACACAACTTCCTGCCAAAAGGAAACGAGATATGAGTTCAGCGGGCGGCAAAAAGGCGCCAGACGGCTCGAGAAAGTTCCTCCGGCGAACGAATTATTATTCATTCTGTCGCCCGCCATCTCACGCACGACCGCTCGTCGCCCCTCGGCCCGGAGGCTTGGACACCGACGGCTCGGAGGAGGCGGCGTGCCCTTGGAAGTTGGAGCCCGGCGGCGAGTTATGTTAATGCCCGCGGCTGCGTCTCCTTCCGCCGGAACGTTGGCAGTCCTGGATTCCCCGCGATAACCGGCAATCCGCGGAGACATTCCCTGGAGCTTTCTACGGATCTGCCAGCCGTCACCTGCTAAGCCAAATGAGTCCGAACGATGCTTTCACGCATGAACCTCCTATGAACAGAAGGAAGCCGCTAATCGAACAGCAAGTTTTGTTTGGAGAAATCCAGAACTCAGAATTTCTCTTGGAACAGCATCTTCCATTTCGCGGCATACATATCGAACGAATGTTACAGATCCACATTCTCATGCTGCGCTGCTGCTTCCTTTCTGTATGAGTACTAATATGCGTCCAAGATGGAAATTATCTCTCTTGAGAATATTCACATAACAAGGCAATTTTGTATGCAAATATCCTCCCTTTGCCCCTGTATTGGATGGCATCGTTTATCGATCCAAATTTCCGATAGAAGTTTCTCCGATCGAAAGTGGTTTGAGGAATTAACCCGATATTAGGGCGAGAAGGACCGTTCTGGCCGCTTTGGCCTGCTTCCAAAGTCGCGCCCAGTCGCTAACCACCAGAACAGGCGGCGTGAAATCGAAGTTCCGTGGCGGAGGCCCCACGACCGCTTCGACAGCCCCCTCAGGCGCTGCCCGCCAGACGCCACGAGGCGAAGAACAGAGCATACATCTTCTTCTGACGTCAACAAGCTGTTGACGCCTGTCAGCGTACTTGACCCGTGACATTAGAATAATACAACAGAATTTTTTTTATTAAAAACGAAAAATATTGAAACTTTTCCTCTTGCTAGGAAAATGTAAACGTTTGTTAAATATTGTTTCTTTCATCTATTACGTCATTGTAATGTTCTAGCTGTGCCAATTTTCTTTTCCCCCGCTGGATGGTGAGATCCGGCGCCGACCTACCATCGGCTAGTGGGTTTTCCCCCTAACCAGGACTCTCCCACCATCGTGGCACCGCCCCAGGCGGGACAAGCTCTAAGCTCCCGACCGGTGTCCCGGAATATATGCTAGTGTAGTGCATGTTAGTGTGTGTGCGTAAGGGGAGAGGATAGGACAAGGATGAGGAAGGAGAGATCGCGCGCGGTCCGTGACCCGTTTGGTACCCCCTCCGGCATTCGCCTGGTGTTGATCGAAGAAACCACGGAAAACTACCGGTCAGAGCAGCCGGCTGCTAGAATTCTCCTCCAGACAGTTGGTTGTTTGAGTTTCTGTTTTCGTCTTTACATCTTTTGAAGTCCATGCTCACATATGGCACTACTCCAGATTCAAACTACGAGATACTTACCAGTATTCTCATCTCTTATCATTAGACAAGAGTAGTGCGGAAGCATATCACACATAGTCCTAGGTATTTCTCGTAGAAACGCATCGAGGTCAAAGCTAAATGGGATTTGTACTGCTGCCATGTGTACCCTTGTATCACGCGCGTATCTTTTCCAAATCAGACAATTTGCCAGGGAGAGGAAAGGAAATTTTGGGAGTTTCATGCCAAATAATGCACCTCATGTTGCAACATATAACACTCGAACGGGCCACAGGAATTCGAAACCACAGTTGTAACGTGTACATGGATCCAGTACCTCAACCCTTGCGCAACTCATATCAGGAATAAAAAGAAAGACGTTGGAACGTGATACGTTGTGATTGAGAGAGCCTTACCATACCACATGAGGCCCCACTACGCCTCACCATGCCACACACATACATCTATCTTCGATAGGGGGTTTGAACTCGCGATCTTTGGAACCAAGTCTTACCTTAGGCAATTCCTCAGCTACTTATGTGGGCTAGAGCATAACTTAACAATGGTGCCAATAGTAGAGCTACGGTTATAAGCAGCGACATCGCGTCACGTTTGCTCATTGCAGAATTGGAAATCGCAACATCACGAACCAAAGCGCTGAGTCACCACATATCTTCCTCGGTAACCCTGCGGTGTTAAGTAGGAAATTAAACCTGAATTTGTATGGTGTGGATTTTAATGAAGAATATTTGAGTGTAAAGTGCTTAAAGAGGTAGTTGATATTCCTACACACGAAATACATTAGAGAAATGGAGAAGAAAAATATTGGCGAAGCCAAACTGGTGTGCCCGGCTTACCGACTCGTTTCCTCGTCGCTAGTGTCCCTATTTATTACTCAACAACTTCTAAACTTTTTTGAACGGTATGAAATCATATAAATATCTAAATTTTAGGAATAAACTTCATTGAAAAGGGAATATCTGACTTTAATAATGCAGGTACAAGACAATGTTCGTAAGAAAACGTGAACTAAGCAGTTTTCAAAAGTTCATAAGGATTAATGAAACTCGAAACTATATCATTTTCTATACATACTCCCTTAAACTTTACTATTCATCCCTATATTATAGAATGGGGAGAAAAAGTTAAATATTGACAGTAGTTAGGGAGACAATGAAATAATGTTTTTAAATCTTGAAATAATTGATGTTAGTAAATGAAAGAACATATCTACGCAGGAATGAACAAGAATTTTGAAATTTGTGTGAATGAATAGAAGACACAGATTTGTGATTTGAAGTTATTTGGTTATTATTGTGATATATTTCGGTTATTATTGTGATCTCATAGCTGGGAGTCTGGAGCAGTGTGTGTGAGCGCGCGCGCATCTGTATATGTGTATGTTCATTAAACAATAAATTACCGGAAATTTGGGAGTCGAAAAATTTCATTTTCCTTTCTTAATTCATGTTAACAGACCC
The DNA here is from genome assembly GCA_964035755.1 of Teleogryllus oceanicus. Lineage (NCBI taxonomy): Eukaryota > Metazoa > Arthropoda > Insecta > Orthoptera > Gryllidae > Teleogryllus > Teleogryllus oceanicus. The sequence continues at coordinate 33,158,026 of CAXIVR010000004.1, forward strand.
GCCATACATTTTACATGAAAATATAATTCATGAAGATTCCCTGATTTCGACTGGGAATATTTATTGTTGGTTAAAATGTTGAGTTGAAATATACCGGTTAATGGTAAGTTGCATGTAATTGAGAAATTATGTTGAAAAGAACTGAATGTATTAGCAGAAGTTCAAAATAAATTTACACAATTAAAATGTTCCACTCTATCAGCAGTTACAGATCGAGATTGTAAAATCTCAGTCACTATCTTTTTCTTTGCAATTCTTTATCGTTTTGGATGGACTTATATTTACACTACAATATTCATGTCACACATTTGTTCTGATTTGTTTTATTATTTGAAAAATTAATTCAAATCGTGAGCTTACCGCAGCTGCGGTCAGTTTGGCTGCATTTCCAGATGGAGGTTGGGTTTCTGGTTTGTGGTTCTGCCAGCACCCTTTGCAACATTTCCTCATTCCTTTCTTTCAAGTGGGCGGTTGAGCGACTAAATTTATGTTGTGAACTCTTTCCTTCCCTCTCCTCCGCCTTTGGTGCAGAGGTGAGAGCTTGAATCCCATCTCCAGTCCTGGAGCTGAATCCACTTCCTTCTGCAGGAACGAATCTGGACTGGTTCCCAGTTCACTTGTGTAGCACGTGCTGTTAAGTTCAACTCTCCGATCACAGCAAGGAACACGGAAGAGGTAAGTGTTGTTCATTTAAAAGTACTGTGATTAGATAGTTTGTGTACGTTGTGTTAGGATGCTTAGGAAGAAAAAAATAATTTTCTGTTGAGGCACTGAGATGGTAAGATTACTTACATTCAACCTTTTTATGTTTATCAAAATTTAATGCAAAAATTTTGGAAGGAATAAAAATAAACGACGCCTCTACTTCTTGAAACTCAAGAATGAACTTTTTCATTAACAAATTTAAATTTCAAAACTATAAGTAGCCTTCAGTTCTCAGAAAATTATGTCAACATGTTGTTCAGCTACATGCAATTTCTTGAGAACAAATATTTATTTAAAAACTATCGTCAAAAATATATGGACAATTTTCTACAAAAATTTCACGTAGAATTACTTAATAAAAAGCGACTCTTGCCAATAGTTCAAGACTCTTTTCAGAATGAATATTCCGCATATTCTTGTATTCAAATGATTGTGAAAGTTGTATCGATGAGTGACTGATATTCAATCACCCGTAACAAAGCTCGAGTTCATCGATTCCCTTTGAAGAATGTTTGCACAACATTACAACGAACATAAAACAGTTATATAATTTTTGAAATACTAAATATTTTGATATTTTGTGTCACCGAATCTGTTGGTTATGTTCGTAAGGATATGCACAAAAGACGAAATTTTATGTTACTCATTTAATGTGAGTGTGCTGTCAGGGAAGATAAATCAAAGAAAATAGACTTATCCGCAGAGATGACTAAATGTGTGCCGTTTAGCATTGTGTTTGGATGAATATCATGAGATTAGTGAAAATTAAAAATATTTTGGAAAAACGTGTTACCAAAAATGAACTGAATTTCTTTGGAGCCGAAGTTCAGCTAGCTACAATTTTGCACAAACAAAATAATTTGAAATTTTAAAGTAATGTGTTCTATGTTTGTGCTGAATACGCTAAATAAAATATATTATAGACTACATTTAATGTACAGAAATACACAATATTTTCTTAATGAACCTGTTATTTTTCAACATTTCGTGATATAATTTTTATATGTTAAATAATAATTAGTACATTCTTAATTGTTAGTTTTTATTTAGCGAGTATCTTCTGGATATAGTTTAAACAATGAAGAACATTGTTATGGTAGAACAAGCTGATACAGGAGACGATTCGTTTTTTAATTTATTTTTTATTTTATTTATTTAAGGTAGCTTTAGGACATCTAAGTCATCAGTGACCCCTATCATTATACAATTGTACGGACAAACATAATAGTTACAATTTTACCAAAAATAATTATGTCAATCTAAATACATTTTCACAACATTTTATGTTTAATCTAACTCAGATATTACAAAATTCTGAACTATATAAGGCTGTTCAGTTTTGTAATTTCTAAGATTTTTATTAGTTTGGTACACCCTTCTATGGAACTGAGCAGTGATTTTAGGGTTCCTTCCATTTTCAGTAATTTTCTTACATTATCTGTAGTAGGGCATTAAAGAATGAGGTGAAAAGTGGAGTCTACTGCACCATACTTTGGGCAGAGTTATGAATCTTGAATAAATTAGAGAGATTGAGATTGAACGATTCATTTTTATAAACATCGAAACCTCATTTTAAAATTCGGGAAAATTTTACACTTTCAGAGTTGTAGTGTCTAAACATCAGCAATGAACCTGTGACATAAGCTTCAATCTCGGCATGGCTCTCGACCAATAGTATTAGGTGTATTGTGAGATGGAAAAGCGCCTGTAAAGAACGCAGGGGTAAAGACGAAGGAGATTTAGGCATTTCTGTGTACAGAACAGCTTTTTATGCAAAAATTAAGTTCATTTGCATTAAAAAAAAGGTATATTGAAAATCAAAAGTGAAGCACTTCCGCATAGCTTCTCTTCTGATCCACAATTCACTAAACAAAATTCCAATATAAGGTATTATGAGATAATGTTTAAAAATGAACAGGAATCTACACGTAATTATATAACACACAATAATATTGGTATTGGTTTAGATCATTATTTCTTTTTCAGTTCTCTTCAAATGGTTTTAATGTGTTCGTTCAATAATTTGACAATGTGTACTTGGTCGTAAACGATGAATTATAATACAAAATGTTGCAAAACGTTTAGGTAGTTATAATATAATTTATAAAATAATAAATGTATTTTTTATTAACCCATTGCCGCCTCATTGTGAAATTCGCTTTACAGACAGTTATTGAGGCTGAAAATATATTTTCAAAAACTTAATAATAAGTGGCGTTCTGATTCTTTTTGTTTTTGTTTTTTGAAAATACTTACATTCAAACACCATCATCCATCCAAACTGTGTTAATTAGAAGATCATACAAATAAAAACAAAGCAATTTCACTGCTTCTAGGAGAAATAATTTACGATCTACGTTCTCTGTAGATTTTAGAACATTGTCAAATTTAACAACAAACTGTAGCTTTCTCGGAAGGAGTCACATTTAAAATTATCTTTTCGGCTTAAGGGACGTGATCGATTAGAAAATCTTGTCGTAGTGGCGTTAGTTTTTTCAAATTTGCATAATATTTATAATATTTTAAGACAAAATCTTCCATTCTACCGTGCAGTTCCTTTGATAGCAAGCAGGACCGAACACATGCGCTTTATTAATTAGAAACATTCCTGTTTTGAAAATTCGTTTTGAATCTTTTTTCTAAATGAAATGTCTTATTCACTTCAACATAACTTCCACGATTTCATTTGTTTCAAATTTTGTTTCATTTATATTCTGTTTGGGTTAAATGCAATCGGAACAAACAGGTTGGTTTGTGGTCATTTCTCACGTACGTCATGGCACCTCTTATTTCCTGGTGAAGATGATCACGATGCACAATGATTGCATACTAAAACGTAACATACTATTACTCACTGATCAATGTTATTAAAATTTTCTGTAAGAATTTAATGAAAAAGTGGATTATATTTCTAGGGAAAAGTGGCGCAGAGTACGTTTGTTATATCACAGTGACAAGCTGTGAAAAATCAGTTGAGACAGGGATTGAATATGCTTACCAATTATCTTTTTTAACGGTCACTCAATCAACGTGATTTATATTGTTGTATAAATATATTGAATGGACATATGGAAATGAAATGTTATTCGTTTTTTAAGATATCTAGTTTCTCAAGATGAAAATTTAATTTTTTTTTATTATTATTTAATTATATTTATTATTTATTTTTAAGGTTTTTTTTTTAGGCAAAATAATTGTTCGCCTGTTTATCAAAAACATGTCTTCTTGATTTAATATGAAGTCGTACCTGCCCAATGAGGTTTTTAATGGCCGCGGTATATTGACCGTGCAAAGGTAGCATAATCATTAGTCTTTTAATTGAAGGCTGGAATGAATGGTTTGACGAAATAATTACTGTCTCGTGATGATGATTTGAATTTTACTTTTGAGTCAAAAGGCTCAAATGATAATAGGGACGAGAAGACCCTATAGATCTTGATAATATACACTAAATTTTTGTTCAGATTGTATTTAATTATTTTTAGTGTATTTGTATTTGGTTGGGGTGACAAGAGAATATGATAACTTCTTATTATTTAACTATGATGATTGGTTAATTGAACCTATATTATGGAATAAAGATGAAGATACCTTAGGGATAACAGCGTAATGTTATTGGAGAGTTCTTATTGATAATAAAGATTGCGACCTCGATGTTGGATTAAGAAAATTATTAGGTGCAGAAGCTTAATTTATTGGTCTGTTCGACCATTAAATTCTTACATGATCTTACATTTTCCTTTATCATATAGGTTTTATATTCAATAATGATTTTAGACTGCAATTCTAAAGGTGTAATTTTACTAACCTAAAATATCATCATTTTATTTTCAGCTTTGAAGGCTAATTGTTTAATTAACTTAAGACCTTATATACACCTTCTCGAATGAATTTTTTACAGAATGGCAAATCTTGAATTAACTTTCACTAGGTAGCTCCCATGTTTTTAACGGACAAATATACGCATGCCAAAGCTTCAGTTTTTGTTATTAATGTAAAGTTTTCTTAAGAAATTAAATTGATATAATTTAATTGAGATTGAATTGATACAATTCAATTGGGATTGAATTAATACAACTTAAATGGGATTGAATCCAAACAAACTCCACGTCCGCACCGCCGAGCTCACCAGCCGCATCCACCCGGTACGGAAAATCGGAACGCTTCCCGTCGTACCGTTTGCCGTCGCCATTGAACCGGACGCTCTGCCGAGGGTATAGGGCCAAGTAGCTCATAAATAACTTGGAACTGAATTCATTGTAATAGAAAAAAGAAAAATATGTACATATATTGCAATAAGGCCATTGCTGGTCGCCGGACCCAAACTCCCCCTTCGGTCACGCCAATTAGGACAGTCCCTGATTTGACACGGCTCAGCGCAAGACGCGCGAAGACGTGCCTGTCGTTCTATTCAAAGATTTACGACTAGGGTGGGATTGTCTCACGAGACAGCCCCCCAGGCAAAGAACGGGCGGCTGCCCGCCCATGTCCACACTAGGCACCGGAACAAGTGAATTATAGAGATCCCGGCTACTGTTTACATAATCCCATAGGACTCATATAATCATCACGGAGACAGCAGAAAGGACTGCTTTGTTCATCTCTGGTGTACTGGCCAAAACACACGCACAACAAAGACCACCAATCAGGCGCCCAGAAAATGACGTTAGTTAGAAAATGCCCTATCGGCTTCCAACTCGCGTCGAATATTCTAGAAATTGAGATTTAGACCAATAGCATTTAAAATTCCGATCACGTGAAGGAGCGATGTGCGAAATTAGAAAGGAGAGTGGGGATGCGACGCAGGAAGCTCGAGAGAGTAGGATTTTTGGGAGAAGACAGATAGAAGGCGAGAGAACGGCATAGAAAACAGACTGATGTGTTGAGGAGAGGTAGTTGGAGCCAGCGATTAGTGTTGGCCGACCAACGGAGTGCAGGCCGGCCCGTTTGAAATCACAAACTGGAATTTATTCCATTTCAACGGGCCGGCGTTGATCTGTAAGGATCGATAGTGCAGCAGAGTTATCGAGGCTGACCTGGTACGGAGAGGGGTGGCGTTTGACGGCCTCCTCCGATACCCACCGATCGGGGCTCATTTCATCCATTTCCTGACTACGGGCGGCGGATCTGCATAGTATTGGAACGGGAAGGAACTTGGGCACCGCACGAATTGCTGCTTCCGGCTGGCTGCGCATTGCTGCAACGCGGTTCGCGACAGCGTTTGTTTTGAGGACGACCACAGGTGTGCAATCATCGAAAGAGGTAGAATCAACGACTATCATTTTGTATTCATTCTAAAGACATTCAAAAAAAGAGTCATTTAATGTAAAAAAGTAATATTAGAATTTAATTTAAGAGATTTTCCGACCAAAATGTATTTTAAAAAGCAATAAACGTGTTCTCGCCATTCAGGCGATTGACACTTAAAATGGAATATAACTTTGTAATTATTGTAACGTTGTAATAGTAGCAAACCCAGTGCACGCCCTCATTCAAGAGTGCTCACCCCTGAGGTTCTCATATGCCGGTGCCAGGTGACAGGTAAGTGCCCGTTTGGCGCCCTTCATTTATAAATTTAACGCGCACACCTGTCAGCTGATTACCGACACACTTCGGTGTGACGGTGTTTCCCCCCCTTTTGTGAGGTATCCAGACCGCGTGCTACGCGCATTGCTCACATGCGTGGGTTGCCGTATGCGGCAGGTCGGGTTCATCACAATATATGAATATTTTTTTTGTAAAATATGTAAGAAAAGATAGGAAATATGTAAAATAAAAATTCGTTATAATGTTTAAAATTTCAATCTTCAAGCGTTTTCCGAGCACAGTACGTTGCCGATCAGATTTTAACATGGATTCGGAGAGGCGGAAAGAAAGTTCTACATCTACAAAAGCAATTATTCGCTAGTTTCATCCGAAATATATAATACGTTCGTAGTATATACAATGTTATATTGTTTAGGAGGAGCCGAGGCTCAAGTGAATATTTTCGTGTAGCCTGTGATAGAAACAGGAGGGTAAAGGGATCATACGCCTCCCCCGACTCCAGAAAAGCGATAAGACAAAAGATCTGAAGAATATTTGTTTTATCGAGTTACACATCGGGTCTATGGAACATGAGTAAGCGTGTGTGGTTGAAGTTCCTTGTGCTTCACATACTCGTACATCCGCTTATCTCTGATCTAGAATATGCGGCTTCCGAGAAGCAGAAAGAGAGGGGTAAGTTTGACAATTAATAACGAAGGTCCGGTCTCAATACAAGTCGATTGCGTGACTTTATACGTATTTCAGTAACAAAGTTAGTTTTCAAGTAACGCATATTTCGAACTCGCATGTGAAATGTTCATTTTCGACTTATAAATATATAAAAATGTAACGAAATACGTATCAAGAGTTAAAATATGTAATTATACCAAAATATGTAAAAAACTGTAAAATAAAAAAGGTTCCAATTCGTTCAGAATATCGTATTCAGTCTAAAAAATATTATTAAATGGAGATATCTTGTTCCTGTAAAAATAGTATGTATTTACATGAAAATCCGTTCCCTCTAAATAAGCATAAAGTGAGTGCTGTTGGGAGTTCGTCCCGGATGTAGATCAGTAATCGCAACTGCTCCATTGACCGTGCGTGTGAGGCAAGTTATCAGTAATCACCGCGCTTCACCGCGATCGCCACCTCTCCTGTCTACGCACGACTGACGCTATCCGAAGCGCGCGCCAAAGGACTAGAATCAGCCGACCTGCATCCACTGTAGAGGAAAACCCTCGGCCGTCACCGGCGCGCCATCGCTCTGTGCCTACCTGGGTGACTCCTCTATTCACGGACACTTGGACAATGAATCGTATGTAAATTAGGGACCAGAAGGAAAATATGAGTTTGACCTGCGTGTAAATTGGGGACCGAACCAGAGGAGGGAATACGTAAGTTAGGGACCCACAACCTCATCTTCTTCCGGGTAAAAGTGAAAAGTAACACTTTATTTGTGAAGAACATTCTCATAACCATTATTTTGAAAACACAGCTTTGTTCCCAACTTTCCAGACTTAGGCCTGGCATATTTCTGTCCAAACATGGTTTGGGTAAAGTTAGTTTTCATTCAATTGAATCATTGGGTGATTGAATGAATCCTGCTTATCTTGGCATTTTTATATTCTCCTTTTGTCAGCTAATATTCTGTAACGCAGAACAAGACATTTGGGCACTCTTCTTGTGCTTTCTTTGATTTCATTTTGATACAGAAGGGAGTCTGAAAGATTTTCAAGGTACAAGGAGAAGTGGGCAGCCGTGCGGTGGCGGCGGCCCTCATAACGTGCTTACCCTGCTCAATCAGTCCTTTTTCTTACCTGTGTTGCTTTGGTCCCCAATTTACATCTAGGATTAGAAAGTAAGTTTCGCGAGAAAAGATGAAGGGATAATTTGGTCCCCAATTTGCGTACGGCCCAATGAATGCCGAGAAGGACGTCACTAGAGCGATTTTGTAATTGAGTATTAAGAGAGTTTTCAAGCGCTTTTGCTGCCATTCACCCTCCACGAGTTGATCACCATCATCTTTCGCCCCTTTCTCGTAAACAGAATTTAGAGTCGGAGAAAACTAATTTTATTTTATTTTTATTATGTCGCATGGTATGTCTCTTCTGATGAACTACCCTCCCTAAAGTTACAGAGCAGCCGAGCAAAACTGCAATCAAGCAGAAGAGGTGATTTGGGGCGTTGGATTGAACCAAGAGCGTGTTGTTTACATTATTGAACCGTAATAACTAATACAATTCTAAATTTTCAAATATTTCAAATGAATCTTTGAAAGTTAACCGGGAATATTAGACTGAAATTCGGGTACACGATACGATAGTTATAAAAACAGATTACAAATAAACAATAATTATTTAAAATAAACAATAATTATTTAAAATGAATATTTTAATTAAAAATATACATTAAAAAAATTTTTGTACAAACAGTTCTGGTAAATTCCAAAAATTTAAATTTTGAGAAGCAAAATGCTTCTTACAATTGTCATTTCAGGTTGAAAAGCATATCTGCGTATCCTCATAGTATTAGCAATAAATAGTTTCTTTACCGTTTGGAGCATAGATTCACTTAAAAAGTGTTGTTTGTTTCTTTAATTGCTACAGGACAGAAATAGTCTAGACACTACTGAGAAGTAATGAAGCGTCTCTCAGCGAAATGATTCAAAATATTTGTTTCAATAAGAAGATGAAGGTATGTTTATACACCTCAAATAACACGTGTGTACATGATAAGCAGCAAGAGAAACATATTTCCCCTTCTTCATCTTAGAATCGTATTCGGTTTTCTTCGTTCTACAATGCAAATGCAGAAGTAGTTAAATTGGGCCGTTACAATACATGAGTCGTTTTCCCTCAACAAACTGTTAATATTTTTTAATAAAAGTAATAAGATGAAACAAGGTTTTTGTTACTATGATTTAAATGACTGAAGAAATGTAGATCGAGTTCACATGTCTCTCATTATTTTCATTTCGCACATTCATTGATGTTATCAGTAAGAATAGTGTTCTCTCTCCAACAATTTGTTTCACTTTCCAAGCTCATATAAATTCCTTGTAAAATGTAATTGGCATATGTTGTATGTGATTGCTTGCTTCATGTGATAGAGTCATTCTAGATGATGAAGTTCGATGTTGCGAAAATCTGGAGTAGGGTAAAAAAGTAAAGCAATCATCTATAACTTCTTTCAGTTTCCATCGTCAGATATTCTTCGTTCCTTGGCGAAGCTAAGGCCAGCACTACTCCATGCACGGGTATTGACTTTAATTGCCTGCCCAGAACCACGATGCTTCCTCTCTTGCTTCACTTCCATCCTCACCACCGCGCCACAACCAGCCCTCAGAACTCGTATCTAGCCAATGGTGGACTGAAAAGTTGACAGAAAATGCTCCAGAGTCGCCTGTCAATTTCATAAGCATATTTCTCCTCAATCGGCCATAATTATCGATTCTATATTGGCATTAACCGAGGGGCGACCCGTTGTGTAGTGGCCAGTCTGCTGGAAAACCTCTGCCGTGGCCAGAGTTCAAATTCCTGCCGATCCGTATGTTATGTGTGATGGATAAAGCGGGTCCGCGACAGTGTTTATCGGGGTTCTCCCGTTTTTATTGCCTCGTTTCCACCGCTCGGTTCTCAACCTCCGTCCTTCGGGGGCGATAACGGTCAGAGCCGTAGTGGACAAATCGGGTTCTCTGGAGGGTCTCAAGGGTCCCTTTGGTCCCTGATACATCATTTCTCTATTGCTCCATCATCACTCATGTATTCTAATCATCTGCTCATCAAAATCATTCTATCATTTCCAGATGCCATAAGGCTTAAGCACAGATACTGCAAAAAATATATAATCACTTGTTCCGGGCTTCCATCTCGTGCTCTACTCCACTTCGTTTCTCATCTCTATCGTCCCAGCAGCTGCCACAGTCACTATCAAGAATGTCAGCCGTGGTCTCCCGCTGTGGGGAGTAATGGGCGAAATCGACGAAGGCGGGGCAAAACACTGCTCTCAGAGGTACCTTTTGTGGTGAACGACGACGAGCTCTAAACGTCTTTACACAAGAACATTCCCTGCTTCTTGGTACGAGGATCGCCGCTACGATGATGTCTCCATTACATTGCAAACAGAAAGGCAAGCATATAAGGAGGTTAGATCCTTCACTCTCAATAAAAAAGTTTGTTATATATGTTTCTTACTGAAAGGATAGTCACATTATAGAAGCCACTTGTTGTTCTGAACTCTTTCCGAACATTAAACCACGCACAGAATTATCAATTTGTAAGAGTAGGATATCTGTAGGAAGTCGTGGCGTAAATCTTACAGCTTGTAATTCTCTGGATTCATCTACTCACTAGTTTTCGGACCATTTAATATATTTGTCGAAGTCGATTGTACTAGTACTAAGTTGCAAGCTATTTGTATATTTATATCTGATGTAAATACTGATGCATCATCTGCGTACTGTGATATGTTTCAATTTATTGGTTCAGGGGTACCGGATATGTTTACATTAAACTGAGTTGGAGAGAGAAAGGAACCTTGAGGAACATCAACAACCTTGAGACATGATAAAAATGAATAGTTAGTTTTCTTACATACAGATAATTCAAAGTTAAAATTACTTTTTATGTTTAAGAGATTTTGGAGTAAACCACAAAACATGGACTCTGGCTACATCACATGTTAGAGGATTTTTAAAAACGTATTAAATGAATTTATACACTTTTTTTTCATTAACAGGGCCTGTAATAGGGGTTTTCTCCCGAAACTTCCCTCGTTTTTTTCTCCACTTCGTAAGCGGTAGCGAGAAAGTAAAGAGAAACGATTTTCGTCAAAAACATTGTTACTACCTTTACAAGCGACCCTACTATTTACTTTTATGTTAAGGCGTTTCTTCGTTATCTTATGAAGACATTTATTTACACTTGCTAGGCACAATATTCTTGCAAAGAGATATTTTATTTAATGAGAAGGTTCGTATACACTTTCTAGTTGTGCACGTAGTATACCAAGTAACAATGGCGCGCTTCACACATTTCGTTCCTCATACTTGTGTTTTCACGGAATGCCATGCAAGTGCGTGTACGAGTTTCATATTTCTAAATCAATATTTCAAAATATATCAAGGTCATGTTAAGTACAGTATCCGGGAGTTCACCACATTAAATAGAATCCTGAATGTTTTCCGGATGTTTAGTAGCCTGTTATCACATGCTGCAATCGCGAAAGTGAATGTACACCTTCTGCTCGCATGATACACTCATTTATTCGGATATCAATAAATTCGCCAACGCCCTCAATTAACAAAGCGGTAAAATTCCTGAACGTTAGAGAAATAGTAGTATTAAAATTTATTACTGATCGCCATGTAAACACATAACTGTTAATATCACCTCATGATCATAGAAACGTGCAGAGTCATGCGTGACACCTAGATGTAATTCATTGCTGTCACAGCACACTTGAAATCCCACGACAGAAAGTTAAATGGTAAATGCGGTGCCACACGTCAAAGAATTCTTTCACTTAATTCAACAGATCATACCGTTCAACAATTACACAAAAAAACATTTTTAGATAGATGAAATGATACATAGCTTAATATAAAATTACAGAGTTCAAATGATAATCGAAAATGCACGTATACACCTAGCAATAGTTACATTAGCCTTTCAATAAAGCAGTAAATACGAAGAATATGGTAGATGCTTCAAATGTTCTCCACAAAATGAACATCTTACAAATAATAACCTATATATCATATTCAGGGAACATTTTATTGAAATATTAGCTATAAACTCGTGATAGCAAATGATATTTAAAACTAGGAAACCATCCAAAATGAAATGTTACGGCCACTACTATCTCTTTTTCAAATTTTCTTGCTTAACTCTTTAGGCTATTATTAATTTGATAGATCTACTACAACTACCCGCTCAGCTACAACAATCCTTTGCAAAACCTACCATTTAATAGTATATGTTAGCGAGTGGTTTGACGACTTGCATGACCAGTTCTGCAAATGGACACTACTTTTCACTCAATGTGCCTGTTATCCAAAAAATTAATATCTTTGGAATAAATTAAATCATCAGCGTTAAAAAATATTGATATCACACGATTGTCTAGAGGAGCTACAAAATGATACAGACTTTCTCGTATAACTAATTTCGGGTTCTCTAGAATCGGGGGTAGCTTTATGCTTTGGCCCCATCGTCTCATATGCCATCTATCGGCGCCCATCAAAGTCTTCCGCACTTCCTATCACTCCTCTGAGGTCATTCTCCGTGAAGCTCCCCAGATATTGATTAATTGTTAGAGATCCAGGGCGCGTCAACTGCTAAGGCCATTAGTCCCGTAATTGAAGTGCATGTTTTTCCTCGAAAAGTGACTGTGATCTTCCTTCGATAGATGACGAGATCAGGTGCCGACCTGCCGTCGTCTAGCGAGGTTTTCCACTCCCAGGTATCTCCCACCAACGGGCATCGCCCCAACTCCGGACAAGCTCTAAGCTCCGGTCTGATCTCCCGACATGTGCTGTTGTGTAGGGCATGTTAGTCTAAGTGTGTGTGTAAGGGGTGAGGTTAGGACAAGGAAGAGGAAGGAAAGATCGCGCGCGGTCCGTGGCCCGTTTGTTAGGGTTCTGCTCCGGCATTCGCCTGGTGTTGATCAGAGAACACTCGGAAAGCTACGGATCACAGCAGTCGGCCGATAGAATTATTCTCCAGACAGAAACTGAATTCCACCTAGCTGACAAGCTAGTGTCGAAATTCCTACCATCGTCGGGACTCGAACCTAGTCCCTCGCAGTCAGATGCACTGCAGCGACATCACTGGATGCCATGAGCCACCTCTCCCTGCACCCAAACCTCATATAAGTCTTTGTCGGCATCGTACCGTTACATACTTACCTACATTGCACCTTCGCTCAATCAGGGTGCCATTGTTCTTGGAGTAGGGATCAAGTTCTCAAACATACAATTTACCGCCAGGCCCAGAAATTGTTCTATTTCTTTTCTATTACATATATTGCACCTGATATATTTACACGAAGAGTGTAAAATATGGTATCTTTCTCGATAAAATCTTTTATCAATTTTTAATAGTCCCTATTTCATTGTAATTTGGGTGAAAATTACACGAATCTTGAAAAACGTATGTGGCATCATATAAAGATTAAATTTCATTGAAAACAAAATGTCTAAGTTTAATAAATTTGTTATAGTAATGCGTTCAAAATATTTTAAACGTTTTGGATTTTTGAAAATTCAGAGAAGTTAACTGGACCTGCTCCCTTTTTACGAGAACTCTATTCTAAGAAACTGTTTTCTAAGAAAAAAAATTTTACAAACACATTTCGAGTCTTTTTGAGCCAGTTTTGTTAAAATTTTGAAAATGCATTGGTGTTTCATGTAAAGAATCGCCGAAAGTAAAAGATTAATTTCAAATTTACGGGTCTTTAACGAGCCACATATTAAGAAATATTATTTATTGGGGAAAATCCAGTATGCCTTTGTTTTAGGTGCTATATTTATTGTTCACTAACGGAAAGAAAGATGTAATTTTGAAATTAAAAAATTACATTTTTCGTTTTCTACCTCTACTCCCGATAAGTGCATCGAAATTAAATTCTTGAATTCGATTATTTGCAGCATTATTTAATTTCCTATGTACTTCATTTATATGGATCGATGCAGCCAATATTTTATCACAACACGGACCAGCTAATAAACCGTCTCAAAATAGTACATATAAAATAAATTGGCGTGGCTAGAGATCCGTAAAAGTACGAAAATTGTTTCGGAATAGTTTTCTTAGCATTGGATACCACTTTGAACGTTATTTTTATTTAAATTCATAGACGCATAAATATAAAAAATATTTAATATTCTTTAACAGGTATAATATACACAACACAAAAGAATTTGAGTGATATTTAAATTTAAATTAATTAAATAAATTATAACATTTCACTATTTCCTTTTATTAAATTATTTCATACCAGCCGAAAATACAAGGAGAATAAAACTGACACTGAAATGGAAATTATTCTGAAACGCAGCATATCCGAATATGATAACTGCAACTAGTTCGGTAACTACCCTGTAAGCTGACTTTGGCACTTGAGTTGCCAAGATGCAGCTGTCATCCTTCTGGGTTGCTCCTTCGCGTCCAACTCCCCCTCTAACATAACTGACGAACGCCACCGACTAATCGATAACAAGTGACAGCGACAGACAAACAACGAAATAAAAACTATAAAATAATAAAATACAATAAAATAACGAATTCATTCGGCCGCCACCGTTTCATTTAAAACAATATTTTATCCATCTCTTCCTCTCCCAATACTTTCTCCGCCCCTCCTCTCCGGTCATCATTCATATAGGTAAAGAGAGGAGTTCCTTTTAATTTTCACGTCACCATGTCACTGACCACCTTCGCGGATAATGCTTTGTGTAAATGCCGCTAAGATCAAACATAGAATTCATTCATTCGCCTCAAAAGCTCTCAGTCCCTTGCGCGTTTGCAGCTTCCTCCCAAAACTCTTTTTTTTCTACATCCATTATATAATTCTGTCATTTGATGGCTGCAACCCGTTGCATAATGATACTCATTACGATACAGATTTAATTATGATACAACTTCTTGGCCAATTACAGAGAAGCTTACAAACCAAGTATTTACACTTAATTAATCATTGAGAACTTTTCTAGTCAATGTTTTGTTCGATACATTAAAATTGCATTTAATATTATATTATGATGTGGAGTTGTCACCTCCAGAAATAAGAGAAAAAGCGAAAAGGGAGAGTCGAAATTATTACTGCAACTTTTGTACTCTCTTCCATGCTGACTGGAACACCAAAGCCATCTGAGGCAGGGGTAGCGAGCTGCCCGCTAGGTGGCCTTGGCTGAATCCTGCATGTCAACTGCTACGATACGATTGAGTATAAAAGTTAGCATAAGTCGTACAAAAAGTACTGTATGAAACTCGATATAATGGGTATCAACACACTCGTGTGAAGTTTACGATACTCGCTCGTATCTGGCTCGTATCGTAATATCACACTTGCGTATTAATACCCATCATTTCATCATCGTTTCATAATGTACTATTGTGCACCAGCATTATAAACGACCTCTTCTATTGCAAGAAATCGTTCATCAAAGGGCATTTTACGGCACAATTGATGACGTGTTAGCATTTTTGGCACAAATGATTGCGTCATCACACGTTACGCCAATCGCAGCTAGAGAAACGTCGGGAGCTAAAGGTAAACATAATATTTAACCTTCATTTTCTCGCACAGATGTCAACAATGCCATCTTGAATTTGCTTTCCAGAAGGCTTTGGATGTCAAATACCCGAGACGTCACCAGAACATTGTTTCACGACATTAATTTTGATTCTCTTATAAATTTAAAATGCTGTTATACAAAAAAGTAGCGTACGCAACTCGTTTACAATGTTGCTTTATTGCATTCGTACAAATTTGAAAACTCGCTCCTGACGTCGCTCGTTTTCAAAATATGTACTCATGCAATAAATCTTAACATTATAAACTAGTTGCATAAACTACTATTTGTTCTTAACTCATATTATAATTACCAAAAGCACTTAAAAACTTGATCGTACAATTCTTCGATTATTCTTTTGATCAGCTGGTGAAGTCTCATAAAAATTCAAGTATCCGACATAATGTTTCCTGTCACCTTGCGACTGCTCCCCCATATGTGTCTTGTAGTATATGTAAGTGAAAGTGTGTGTGTGGACGGGGAAGCGACAATGGGACATGGATGAAGAAGGAAAGATGATACGCATTGTAACTTAGTAATAGATCTTTAAATGATATCATGCACTTACAAAATGAGTATTTTTTTAGTACTAACACCACCAGGAAGAAAGCTTGTGCAAGTATTCACACTCGATTTATATTGGTGAAGAGAATTATGGCTATATGTAAAAAAATGTTACACCGAATAATTGACGCGCCATTTAAAGTAAACAGATGAGTTAAAAAGTTATCAGAACAAATTTGTATATATTTTTCTCTCTTCTAAGTTAACATAAAAGAGATCTACAAAATTGAACTTGAATTAACCATCAGTAAACAACTACACATAGGTTTGGACTATTTTTAACAACAAATATAAATGTATAATCAGATTTGTTGTTGCATCCACCATGTTTATAAAAAACCGATGCTTTTTATTATCACATAAAATGAAGACATTGAATAATTTTCTCAAAAACTGCTTTTGAGAAAAATACTGTCAAGTATGATAAACTCCTACGTCAGTTGTGGCCTGCTGCAAGGACGTCTCTCTTTAGCTTGCCGTGTCATATGTCATGATGGAGACATTCCAAGAATCTTTATAGCGTGTCTTTATTCAGTCTTTGTGGACGGGCTCACGTATTAATCCCTCACGTTACCATGGGTAATAAGAAATAAATCTGTTGTTGGGATAGATCACACTAGTGCTAAATGAAGTCCCTTATCATAAAAGCTATAAGTGACAGAAAATCTAAGCACACTTTTGGAATCCAAGTATGACGAATAGTCGATCGCACATATCGACCCTAAAATTACACTGCACGCATCCAAAAAAGGATCTTTCTTTTAATAAACGTCATCACGAAGAAAGAAACCCGCGCTTGTTCTCTCTTTCGACATATTCCATTTGAAATATACACACTTTCATTTCTGTTCTTTTTTCGTGAAATACATAATTCGCAGTCGGCATGTTAAAAAAATGTTGTTGATCAATTGAATTATTTTTTTTGCGATTCCTGCTCATATATTTTAACCAATGCACTGAAAAAAATATAAATGAGAAACCAGACCAATTACTTTCACAGATAAGATCTATTGGGGTGCGAGAGATCAATAAAACAATAAAACACGCTCGAGGAAAGTGAAAGGCGAGCAGTGAAATGTCGCTTGCTGTGCAGCCGCCCGTGTACTGATCACGTGACCACTGCCAGTCGTCCGTCCGACCTAGACTTAACCCAGACGTGCGGGCGCTACATTCAATCTTCCCAAAATCAATGTACGTTCTGGTTAATCTGTGTATAGAATCGCGAATCTGCATGATACTCGCCTTCAAAATGTTGGACTGTCCCAATTCCTCAAACAACCGCTCGTGTCTCACTTGAATAGAAATTTAAATCGCCGTAGACAGGGGTAGAAGACCGTAATGTTTTGCTTGGCAAGAGAGACTTGTTCCCCAAAAAAAATTAACTTAAAAAATACCAAATCAAACTAATATATTTTGAAAAAAAGATATTTGATTTTCCTGAAAATAATTTCATCTATAAATTGTCAATTTTAAATTAAAAAAGAATTCTGCAATTCTAACTCGTTCCATTATAATATACACTTCCAATTTGCAAAATGTAATATAATTTTAATTCAAATTCAAAACTGTATTTTACAAAACGATTGAACGTTACGGCAGAGGGAAAGTCATATCACCATTGTAGTAGATGGAAATATTTCATGACTGAGGCTCCAAAATCTTTTATAGTAATAAAATTGAAATGTCATGATTTTAAAAACTCCCCTTTTGTAAGTTTCTATGGCTTTTACTGTTATAAAATCCATCCAAATGTTTTTAAAATTTTTTGCCCTATTATTTCCAGGCTGACCTCCGGAATGGCTAAAAATATTTTGATAGAACATTCGCTGAAAGGTAGATTATTTTGTCAGACGTAATTTTAGATATTTATTTTTATTATTTACAGAAAAATATTTGAATATAGTTAGTTTCATTCCTTTATTATTGAAAAATATAAATCAACATTCTAAACCAGAGAAGGATTACAATCTTCATGAGATTTTGCTAAAACGATCTCATCACTCTTTCCCTCAACTTAAAACATAATTTAAATGCGTACCTTCTCAATTTTTCGCGAATATCTGAAAAAGTTTGTGAAGCTCGTAAAATGTTCTCCTAAATGCAATGAAGTAATGCTGAGTAATTAAAGATCAAAATTGAAATAATTAAAGGTTGGAGTGAAACTAAAGCCTAGCGGTGAATAAAATTGTTAATTTTTGCATAACCGTAGAAAATTATTTATTTTCATATTAAGTTCACGAAGTGGGTGATACTTCATAATAGAGATCTTTTGCTGAGACAAAAAAATCAACCGAGGCCATGAAAAAACATCAACTTCGTTCACTAAATATGAACATTTTTACAGCTGTAAAAAACTATGATTGAAAAAGGATTGTAACTGTATGTTGGAATAAATGTTTGATATTTCAGGGCACATCAGTATATTATATTCAGCCATGAACGCGGAGGCATTACTAAGAATACGTCTGTTTACTTCGTTGTATTTCCATACACGTGATGCTTTCCTCACGGTAAAAAACTGTTGTCTTGGCAATGGTCTTTTTTTATTGGAGATTAAAAAGTGACCTACTTCACACGTGAATAGCAATGCGTATAATCCGCAATTTTTAGATAATTCGCAATTTGGAGATAAATGATGTTATTTTGAGCAGGTGTGAATAGGTGAAAACCTTCAGATATTCTTCGGTAAATATCTTAATTAATATTGTGTCATGATTTTATTTCATTTCTTGTGCCTGAAGATAAGGAAAATGTATTTTAAATGATACTGTAATTAAAGGTAGTATCACGTAGGAGTTAAATATTAATAGTTTTTTTGTGCTTTTTGGAAAATGCAACTGCGTGCATCACTTCTCTCTTCTTAAATTATTTCCAGTTGCGTCTTGCTCATGTGCCTTCCTCGGTGGCCCGTTGATTGTTAACGTGCTCGCTTTCCACGGCGCAACCCTGAGATCCATTCCCGGTCGAGGCACGATTTTCCTTACAAATGTCGCAGTATCTACTGCTGTGTTACGATGAGGAAGTCCACCCTACGGTAAAGAAGACCAGTACACATGGTCCTTATGCTAACCACACGAACCTCATCCATACGGATCCCACTCCTTATCCCATGGCGGGGAGGCTGTGAGACCGCTGGTCGGCCAAGGTCCGTAGCGGGCCTGTCGAGCCATAGAACAGGAACAGTCTTCATGTTCAAAAATCCTCTTGACCTTCGTTGTCTGTGACAACGTCTTGTGTGTGAGACGCGTGGCGTGGCGTGAGGGGTGAAGCAGTGCCTTTTCATTCGCCACGCGTGCGCCGTGCGTGTTTGGCGTGTGCGCGTCTCGCCAGCAGCGCAGAAGACGACGGAGCAGGCGGTGGCGGCAACGACAACGACGACACAACGTAAACCAGATATAACTGCAACGTGGACGTCAATACACGCGAACTGAAGAAACGCCAGATCAGGGCCCATCATGATTTCGTTTTCTGGAGCGGGGATTGGTTGCTCTGGGCGTACGGCGGAGTAGGTGACGGTGGTGGTGGTGTGGATTTCTGAACGACGTAGTTACGAGAAGAGATCACAGTGACGCACGCTTTGCCGAGCACAATGCGCTTAACTATGAGAAACTCTCTTTATTCCTACTCCTTCGTGTCTATCCATTTTAATTTTTTGGCCCCCTCTGAAACCTCTTCCGAGATATTCGGCTTATATTATATTTTGTCAAGTACTGAAACTCCTTACATTTAATGTTTCTCAAAGCATGTAGGTAGTGATCATATCTTAGTATTGGTATCAACGAAGAAAATATCATCACTAGCGTTACCCTCTGCCCGCTTGTCTACAGATATTTCTTTCTTCTGAACTTTTATCATATCTTTCTCAAAAATATATCCAACAAGAGCGCAAACACACTCAATTTTTGTATATTTGTAGATTCCAGTGTGGTGCAATAAATGTTTCATCTTGGCCTATAGAGTGATTGGAAAGGAGTTCCTTAATATACCTTAGCATTTACTCCAAAGTTTGTCTGCCTTCTGGTCTGCCTAGGGCATATTTGAACTAGTACTAATATAAACGCGAACACTACAAACTCACACGTTAGCGAAAATAAGCCAAAACAAGTTGGGGATCTACTAGGAATCTTACGATAACGTTTTTTTTTTGGGCTTGGTAAGTGTAGGATTCTACTTTCTTTACCGTGAGCTTTAATCGTTTCAATGTCTCTATCACTTATATTATCATCTTATATTCTATAAGATAAACCTTGAAAAGTGAGGATCTCTTCTTGGCTTGGTTTATTGTGTCGAACTCTTAAGCTGCGAAAATCACCTCGGGTGTGGATGATCTTCCGCTCCAGACAGATTTTCCTATTGTTTATGAGGCTGTGTGTTCTTTCAATTCAGCTGTTTGGATGACGGTGTCCTTTCTGAGCGTCGTAACTGTAAAGGAGCCTCTGTGAAATGACCTTATCTACCGGTCGTCGGCATCTTCTTGTTGCAGCATGATGTCATATTTTCCTTTCTCATCTACATAGTATTGGGATGAAGTGTTTAACTTGGTCCCCATGTGAAGGATTATCGGAGTATCCGGTGTGAGAAGCTGCTAGACTCCACTTAAGTGAGAGAATGTTTGAACATCAAACCATTTGAAACCCAATCAATTTATCACTTACTTGGATTGGATTTGAATGAGCATGATTACACACAGTCGATTGTACGAAATACTTTCCCGGGTGAAATCCTTGGATGGCTTAAAATTGCATGCTTCTTAATCAAGATTAGGGAGATTAGACACTCCGAAAGAAGCTCATACTGTAATTGCTCGGTTTATATAATGAAAAGGTGAGCACACAGATAGATTTATTGATTGTTAGTGATTCTGGCCGCGTCATCTACTCAGGTCATTAAACCTGCAAGTGTAGTGCGTGTTCTTTTATCGGAAGTAGGCAGTGATCTGCTGGATGGCGAGATCCTGTGCCGACCTACTTGTCGATTAGCGGGGTTTTCGCCAACCAGGTATATCTCATCAGTGGGGCTCCCCCCAGCCGGGACAAGTTCTAAGTCCCTGAACAGTCTCCCAGCGCGCGTGGTAGTGTAGTGCAGGTTAGATCAAGGAAGAGGAAGGAAAGATCGGGCGAGGTTCGGACCCATTTGTTAGGGTACTGCTCTGGCATTCGCTTGGTGTTGCTCGGAGAAATCACAGAAAACTACCGACCAGAGCAGCCGGCCGCTAGAAAAACAGATAAGCTGCACTCGATTTTATTGCTCCAGGCACCTCACAACAGGACAATGAAAGAAGATATCTACTCTTCAGATGGCGTTCAGATGTTTTATAATAAAATGTGTATTCTTGTGGATTAATAATAACACTGTTAATTATTAGAATGCCTCGTCTAATGCCTCGTGGTGCAAAAGCGATAATCGTTTCATTATGTCCATCCATATAAAAATTGATTCATTAGTAACCAGTACTAGGTGAGCATGCGCAAAAATTCATCACCTTGAAAATCATTATTCTACACGTGAAAATAGTGTCATGCTAGCATCAAAAATTTCAACAGTTTCTAATAATCCTTACTAAGAAGTGGTAACTTCCAAAATGTAGTAAAACGTCGAGAACGAATTGTGTATAATATGGCTTAAGAACACAATTCATGACAGTTTCCGACTGTGTAACCCGGTTTTAAGGGCCAAGGACACAACGTTTCCGACTTTTTCATGACGGAACTAGTGCAGCATAAGGTGCGGTGCCATTATCTGTCGGTTTGTAAGTTTTTGTCTTAAATTCCTTCCGTCTTAAGGAATGACATAAATTCCTGGAGACTGAGAGAGGAGAAACGGCGATATCAGTAGAGGAACTCCGATGTTGTATCTTTATTAATCAACTTGGATGTTCAAAAGAATTTTTTGGCACAAGCCTTTCATTAGTTATATATTTTGCATTTTATTATTAGATCATCAGCCGACCTGCATGGATGATGTGACTAAGAGCGTGTATCGTCTCAGCGCTTTGTTCCAAAGGGTCGCGGGTTCGAGTCGCTCCTTGGGCATGGTTGTTTGTATGTGTTCTCATGCATGTGTTGTCGCGGTGGGCCTTGTGTTCTGCTGACCCCAGAATAGAGGAGTCCGAAGTGTATTGGTGTCTTCTGTAGTCCAATATGTGTGCCATCGAAACGTTATGGGGTGCCGATCACGCAACCGGATGTCGGTTGGATGAAAGCCCTAGAAAAAAAGTATATCAGCTTGGAACAAAAATCCTTGAAAATATTTATAAGGAAAAACTAGAAATTGGGAACTATAAAATGTCATATTTTGTTATAATCCCAATATTACTTTCGGACACTATGAAGGGAGAAGAAGCAATATATTTATACAAGACTACAAAGAGGGTAATTGTGCAGAAGTGTTCTGTGATCATTGCTTGATTCGTTCTGCGGTATCCCTAGCAAAAATTTTAAAACATCTTTTTATATATTTATAGTTAAATCATATTATTCATCTATTTCCACATCGGAAAACATATTTTTTAAATGTAATCTTTCGCAAAATACAGATACTATTTTGTACCCAACGACACTTTCACCATTCTTGTGAGACAACATTCGAACTATTGTGTATGAATATCTTTTCCTATTCTCTTTCTAATTAAAATACAGACTTTCCTTGTTCCTCAACTCTAGGCTGTGAAATCCGATGGCAAAGTCAACTAGGGCAGGGCAATTAGTATGAGACCGTGAGATGGAGAAATCGGAAACAAAATTGTCGTAATAACGTAGAATTCTCTGTGTGGATATAGTTTTTTCGTCCTCGAAATTTTCTAAAAATTTTTTTTTACTTTAATCAAATATCTCTGTTTTTTTTTTAAGAAATCAACCATTCACTTTTTTAGAACGTATTAAAAAGTGTCAATATTGCAAAAAATGTTCTCGAGAGGAAAATGAACATATAAATAACACACAAACATAAAAGATTTCCATGAATTAAAAGGTTTGCATAAATTCAATAGATACAAAATACAGCTGATACCCAAAACAGCTGATGTATATTTACACTTGTAATATTATTTCTGAAGGATTTCTTTTTGTTACTGGGTATCTATGTCCTCTTTTGAGGTCGCACATTTCTGAACAACTCAAATAATATTCCTTTGCACTAATTTGCAATTTTTTTTTCTTTCATGGGCATAGACGTCCTAAACGAAACATATAAGTAAGTTCTCGAATTCCTGATAGGTGGATGTCGATTTATCGAGATCGCTAAAGCATTCCACTGCCCTAGCCGCAGCGTGTGTATGTGACGCAACGGTTCGCCTCTTCTAAAACCGTGCGAGACAGAACGCTTGTCTGTTCCGCAATGGATGATATAGTGCATTCTTGCCATGTTTCCGGTAATACGAATTCCTATACATTGGAATAAGAACAGTTCGAGGGAACTGTCTGCCACCTTGCCTTTGGCTTTCCTCACAACGATCGTTTCCAGTTTGTTTCCCTGTATTTAAAATTCTCTCCACGCAATTCCAAGCTCCGGCATGAACGTCCCGCCAAAAGAATATTTTGCCCCGCCTGTCGTGCAGCCATCTCCATAGAAATGTCGCTCGGAGTCTCTGGGAGAAAGTGCGCTCGGCACGTCGCTGCATCTCCCAGGCAGAATCCGCGCGCCTCCCAGGGAAGCGGATGCCAAGCGCAGGCGGCGCCCTCTGCCAACGCCGCGTCCGTCGCCGCCCCCGCAGTCGCCCCTGCGACCTCCCACGACACACGCGCCGCGCCGCGCCGCGCCTCGAAGCTTTCCTTTCGACCGCGCAGCCTCAGCGGAACCGGAAGGGGGCGGGCCGCGCGCCAACAGCGCGGGCGGCGGACAGTGCGCACAAACGAGAACAAAAGAACGTTTTTCTGTAAAAAATATATTTTTTTGTGATTTTTTAATTGAAGGACGCTTTGTAACCGCTTTGGTCATATAGCGACCACTACGTTTTTAACATTAGTTTACATCTTTCATAGTAACGCTACGGAGAACTCACATACGGACAACATGAACACACACGAAAATCCAAACCCGGGGCGGAATTCGAACCCGCGATCCTTGGAGCGAATGCGAGGAGCAACGGCACTTCACTCTTTGCAACCTCGGTCATCCAGGTTGGCAATATAATTTTTCTTAATTTGTAATATTTCAGATAGCAATTACCTAACAACACTCAATATGTTCCACAATTGAACAATAAAAAAATTGTTTCTTTACATATTATTTTAAAGTTCAATGTTGTCTATCAACCGATCACTTTCATGATCAGGTCAGTGTAGCATAATTCTGGATTATAGCACCTCAGAAGTGGTCATTTAACTGCCGTCTCAACCCACACAGTGCCAGTTCGGGTCTCGCTGAGCTACGTTGATTTTCGGAGGGAGGAAAATGCAGAGTGGCCATGTCATATTTCGTTCATGTAAAATACCGGGTCAATGCCCAGTAAAATTAAATTTTACCACAATTATCGTACTAATTAGAACGCTTAGATATTTGTTCGCTCGGAAATGCTTCAAGTAACGGACGAATATTAATGGCATCGTTTGTGCAGCACTCTACGTCGCAATTCTAGGAACCAAAATTTACAGGCAACTCTCGGACCCTGCAGATACCAACAAAAATATCTCAGCTAATTTTCGTCATGTTACCCAGTGTACCATACACCAAATCACCGGTCATTCAAACAAACAAATATTTTCCAAGAACATACACTGACTTAACGACAGTTTCTACCCTTCTATAGTGCTCCTGTCTTCAGTTTCGCGGTTTGGATTTTTGCGAATCAATTGTCGACAATACAATTTTTCAAGCCGGAATCATATATTTTGATAACTAACTAGAGTTAATCAATAAGTTGATATATTAATTAAATTTAATTAATTAACATTTACTTAGCATTTTTTGTCTATTAATTATTAATCCTCCAGCCTTCACTAATCGTATATCTGCTTATTCTAAAATTATCATTGTTATTAAATTCTATCATTTTATTTTATTCGACTGAACGCCGTCCAAGATATTCGGCCCATCGTGCGGGGCTCCGCTTTCCGCGCCAGACAGGGAATCATCCGCGCGCGAGAGATGCAGGCGCGATCGCACCTGGCCAGCGCCAATCTGTCCTGTGCGGGACGCGCGTGCAACGCTCCCTTTGGCACCGACTGGAGCCTCCTCGCCCGCCCGCGGCCGCTCCCACACGCGCTCGCTCCCAGCCTCGCGAATATTTCCGCGTTCATATGCCGCACCCCCAGAAGAAACGTAACCCAAAACGTTGTAACGCAAAAATGGTGATTTTTCTGGAGAGCGCTTTAAAGGTTTTAACTTATATTATAAATATACGTTTATGAAGTGCTAACATTGCCAGTAATTGACTAAAATAAGCCTACAAATAAATGACACTATTCTTGGACGAAAGAGCATAAAATTTCACTTTAAATAATGTATGTAACTCAAAATCCAATTTTTTTGTGTTACGGGACTTTTCTACTGCGGGGTGCAAACGAGGGGATGCCTGGCATACTGGTTGCAACTTTTCCTTGCATTCGTCTTTTGAAATACGGAATTTTAGTATTGTAACGATTTAAAGGTAATGTTATGTAACGTAGATACTAATTATTTCAAATGCTTCATAAATGGCGGTAATGTATGAGGTATTCGTGACAGAAACGTATCCTTATTATTCATGAATAGTGGTTAGATAATAGGTATGAATTTTTTATTATTGCAACGCAATCAATATATAATAGCTTGACTTCCGATCTCAATGTTCCCACTTTTGTAATTTAAGGAAATCAATAATTATACTTTTGACTTTTTTGCACTTTTCATTTAAAACGCAATAAAATCTATTTCACTATTTTTTTAATTCTTTAATTTTAACACAATTTTTCGTTTCGAGTCAGTTGTGAATAATTTAGTTTCTCTTCTTTTTAAATTTCATTTTTCTTTATAAATCTCATCGAGAAGCCAATGAAGACACTTTTTTCCAATCAATATTTAATATTCTTTCATTCCTTTCATGTTTTATCCATATATACATGTTCTAATGCCCAGGAATCTTATCATGCGTTTCTCATTTCATGAACAGCATTAGTATTCTAGTGTAATTTATTAATTATTACAAAACTATGAAGTTCGAAGTGTTTGTTATTAGTCAATAGATATAAATTAAATAACGAAATTGCGAGTTAAATTAACTTTTAGGCAGCCCTAAGTGAAAGCGGTTACTTTTAGAGATTGCACAGCGTACTACAAGTTCATATTTTAGCATTCATGCTAAAAACAGAAGTTGCTCAAATGTGCTAAAACTGTGACTACAACAAAGAAAACAGCTGATCACATTAGATGTAATGTAAGAGAGATTAGTACGCTTGAATGAAAATAAAATGTAAGTCAGCAATGTTGTTTGAAAAAAGTGTATGACACACGTGGTAAAAATAATTTTAATTTTTGTTCCTAGAATTACGTCTCTCGACCTATCGACCTCGCATCGCAGCATTCCCAACTCGCGAAAAAAATGCCACTTTTCCCTCTCGTATCATAAACTGCTATAACTTACAAAATGAATATAAAATAAAAGTGTAATATTCACGCTTCAGGTTTAACCCGTGTCATTCATTCAATTGAAGACAGCGTGATTTGTCACCGCATGCTGGAAAACACATTTTAGAGCGAAGCTTTTACCGCACAAGTAAGTAAATGCGACTACTACCTCCCACATCAAATTTCGCAGCTCAGTGCAGGTGCAGATCGAAATGGACCGCGCGTTTTCTGTTCGAGAAAGTGCAACTTTCCGAAGTCGAACCAGATTTCACATGTTCTTGACGACTCCCCTCCGGAATATCGGCGTTCTCGACGGAACGATGGTTGCTCGGTCGAGCAACGCCTGGCGAGGATTCGTGTGCCCGCGTTACACACCGCGCTCGTTCGTCGTTGGCCTTCACCAAGCGCCGGCGATTCCGCCAGTGGGCGCGGCCAGCCGGAGAAGAACAGCCCGCGAGCAGCGTTGGATTGTTCGTTCGAGCACGGTGATACACTTTCCTGCGATTGCTCAAGAGTGAAAGACTTCGGCGCTCCCAGCAGACGGATTCGCGAATTTCAAAACTCGAATCGACGTGATATGCGTGTATCCTTCTATTGTTCCGCAACAATTGATCTAAGTTAGTCAATCTATATTATTTGGTGCGCTTTCGAATGCATTATGCTTTGTATTTTTCACATAACCACAATAATCAATATTAATGCATTAATTTAAGCAACAGTTCATTTGAGATGCAACAAAATTATTGCTGAAAATGAGTAAGTAATATCACAGCTTAGAGCATCGAAGACTGAAATCAACTTGTATTAATTTCATGTAACTATTCCATTACCTTTATTAATAGAAAAATAGGATTCTCCAAGAAATTGGACCATTGTAATGTCAAATTGAATTGCGTCGAGTGAGAGCTACGAAAGAGATGCTATTGAATATCTAATAAACTAAGATACACCTCCCTGTACACAATATTTTAGGAAAATGACTTCCAAGCATGTAGAAAATGAAATACTCCTAATTTCATCAAAATAAACAGAAAACAAAAAGGATTTTGAAGTATTCATAACAATTGAACATTCAAACTTATTGAGTACTACCACATCCCACATTAAATTTCGCAGCTCCGCGTGTAACAGACAATCAAATAATAACAAAAATGTTTATTTTTTGTCGTAGTTTAATTATCTCTCAGACTCATTCTATTATTAACTAGCACGAGAATTCTCCTGCGACCATTGAATATATTATATTACATTTCTTTCATGTTAAAATATGGAACAAGATCAAGAGTTCACGGCCAAAGCTTTCGGGTTGTTTCCACAACATAACCTACGAATTTTTCTGTTTTTGGAGAAAATATTAATTTGAGTTGTCCATTGTTTTGAAATTAATTATAAGGACTGCACTTCTCTTTACTTCTTCTCATTTTCTATTTATTTTTATTTAAAATGATTGCTTTATGCTATTTTTATTTTATCATTTTTATTTAGTAGTAATATAATCATACATTTCCAGTATATTAACGGATTCTAAGAGGCGAGTTCAAATACCTTAAAGCGATAAAAAAGCCTATGTTCTATGAAGTTATAATCTTTCTAATTATAGTATTCATCATAGATGATCTCTCCATCGGAATAAACCTGCAGAAAAAAAAGTATATGGTACGACTGAGATGAAAAAGCTGAAGGGGGAAAAACTTGCCATCCGAAGACTTGTACACACAAATGTACAACAAACATTAAGTATATTATTTCTAGGCATGAACGCCATGTATTCTCCCTCCAGACTTCGCATCTGTGGTACCTGAAATGACACTGCACCACAGAAAATCGCCCACAACCTCATCTCTGCGCTTACTTCCGTTCTTATCCTTCCTAATTACCCTATAATTTTCTAATTTGTTACTTCATTTATTTACATACAGGTCTAGGCTCCAATCTGCTTACTGCTAATTAGTAATATTTTGCTAGTCACTAATTATTCTTCCATAATAGCCCAAAACATTCCTAGAAATTATCCTAATTATTTCATGAAGTGTGATCTTATATCTCGTAATATGATCTGGACAAGAGTTAATTTTACAAGTCGGCAGTAACAGATCCTCATTCCCATCCATTTTCCTTCCATGTTTCGGCGCAATTGCACAGCAATTGCAAGAGGAAGTGGAACCAGTGTTCTACATCGCCGCAAAACACAGTGGTATTAATGCCTTTTAAGTATTTTAATCTACGTTGCATCTGCCTTCGACCCTAAGCCACGAATAACCCCTTGCGTTCCTTGTACCAAAAGGGAGGTTTTTTCTGACATCACTTCTAAGAATTCTTACCGTTTTATATCTGAAATTCTATCGTCAATTAACCGTCCTATCTCGCGCGTTCCCTTATATCCGATTATCTCCTTGGAGTCTTATCCCAGCCCCAATCCTTATAATTGATATATTTCACTTAGAAAGTCCAATAGTGCAGTTCGCTTTCTTGTAATTGCTCTCCATTTACTATGCATGTAATATACAGTTTAACATATTTCCTTTCAAACTTTTATACTAAATGAATGCTTAATGTAATGTGGGAGGACCTAGAGGTAGAGATCAAACCTAAACTTATCTAGGAAGATGAAGAGGCCTCGTTTTAGAACACTATCACTTCGATAACACCGCTCAACAAAAAAATTTCACTTTCCCAGGATTTTAAAACGAATTTACAGTAAATTGATTATGATTAATGCAAATATCTCATTAATTTCATTGAATTTCCTCTAGTTTTTGTGCCACAAAATTTGTAATAAATGATGTTATCACAAACCTTACAACATTTAACGCAAATATCTATTTTTATATAAACACTGTTGTTTTTCATTTTAAACATTGAATATAGCATTATTTTCAGAATCTTTTGTTTGAGCTCCGTCTTATTAATACATCTTCTTTTGATACAACACAATGAGTTCTTCCGGAAGACATTGTTTCAATGACCCAAATGTATTTTGCATATTTCTGGGATAAATGCACAACAAAAACATATAAGAAATATTAAAAACTTTATAGGAAAAAAACATGGAGCATATTTTGGTATAAAACTGTATGATCAAGATAAGTGGTGGGTTCCCCATATGGTATGCAAAAGTTGTGTGGAGTCTCCGTCAGTTCAAAACTGGAAAACTGAAGAGTTCAAAATTCAGTGTTTGGATGGCATAGCGAGAGCTCAAAAATCATCATGATGATTATTATTTTTGTGCTGTAAACGTCAAAGGGTCCAATCGTTGCAAGAATAAGAACTGGGAGAATCCTGATTTGGAATCAGCTATGTGACCTGTGAACTCCAGTGTTCGACACTGAGAATATACAGATTCTGGGGTACAATTCAGGAGTCAATAGTGGCAGTGAATTCGATGGAAGAGTTGCTACAAAAGAGCAAATCTTCCAAGAAAAGCTCAGTTATTTAATACGTGAAATCAGTTTGCTCAACAAACTATCAGCTGCATCCAGACACCAATAAATTTCTGTCATCATAAGCGAAAATAACCTTTTCCGGGACAAGAGAGACAAAACTCTTACCATATCTGAGTAAAAATGGAGACTTAGTGTACTATTCTAGCATTCTTGGGTTTCGATATTAATACTATATATAACCCATTAATCTGGGTGTTTCAGAATATCGACCCAACACTCGCGGTTTTTCATACATAGTTGTACTCGAAGTTTAAAGTGGATTTAAGTGCACAACGGCAACTGCTATACATCAATCTGAATTGGTCACTCAACACAAATTAAAGAAAAATATAATAATATTAAAGCTGTCTTACAAAATCTTTGCTATCATGACCATCATTGGTCTATATGCGTAAATTTCAAAATGGCCAACTTTTTACTTGGACAACAAAGTGGATACGCAAAGTATCCGTTTGCTCCGCTTATGGGATAGTCAAGCAAAGGAGCAGAACTGAAAAAAGGGACAAGGCCGACAAGGGAAAATATCACAAAATGTGCAGCAAATATCGTGAACGACAAATATCGTGGTTGACAAGTAAAATATAATTTTCTCTCCCCGACACATAAAGTTGGGATTATTGAAGCAATTTGTGAGAGAGCTAAAGAAGGATGGCAATTGATTCAAATACATTAGCAAGGTTCTTTCCTGGACTGTGTACAGAAAAATTAAAACGCCTATTTGATGGACCTCGAATTCAGAAATTGATAAATGATCAAAATTTTGTAAGTTCCATGACAGATACTGAATCTTCTGACTGGCACAGCTTTGTCATTGTTGTCAAGAACCTTTTGGGTAATCATAAAGCACGAAATTATGCTTACTTTTAAACTTCCAAAATTTGGGTGCGACTATGACCATTAAGGTACACTCTCTCTATAGCCGTTTAGACAATTTCCGGAAAATTTGTCAATATGAGTGAGGAACAAGACGAGCGGTTCCACAAAGAAATAAAGGTGATGTAAGATAGATATCAGGGCAGATTTAATAGACATGATGACAAACTACAGCTGGAGCCTTCAACGTCATTGTCTTGATTCACCACATTTAAGTAAACCATACAATGTTTTTCAAACAATTCATTGTTATTCGTTTTGGACAGTAAATATAAACATATTTAATATATTATTATTATGGATTTCAAGTGTTTAATTTGTATACATAGGCATATGCAGTTTCATTAAGTTCAAGTTTCATACAATTTACGAATATCCTATACTCAATAAAATAAAATAATATTTTTTCGATGCAATTTTCATTATCTGAGGAACTAGAGCCAATCTACCAAAAGCAATCCCGTATTTGGAATCCGAGTACCAAATTGGCTATAAATTGTTGAGCAAGAAAATGTGTGTTGAGCAGTGTAATTATTTTTATTTTTTAAGGCTTTCATTGAGAAAATGGCTTGTATGAAAGAGGCAGCACTGAATACAACCGGGCAAACGGCACCTGCCGGAGAGTTCGAGTCCGCAGCCCCAAATCAGCAACTTCAACAACTCTTTCCCTCGGCGACTGTCACTTCCACTGGCGTACCGGCCACCGTCCACAGGGTCCCCGCGCGGCCGGTACAGCCCGCTCCCGATCTGGGCCATTGGAAGAAAGCGCGCGCCCGCGGCGGCAGCGAAGCGCGGGAAAGCCCGGCCGCGCCGCCTCGCGCCGCGCGACGCACCGCACCGCCCTGCCCCAGCCTCCGCCGCCGCCACGGGAATCGCCCCTACTTCATCCCATTCCCTCGCCCTCGCTTACCACATATTTCCCTTTACGTACTTTTCGTTCCCTGAGATGACATAACCTGACTCCCTCCCGTTTCGTTCATTGATTGATTTGTTTTTCGATTGATTGATAAATCCGGGCGCGTCAACTGCTAAGGTCATTAGCGTCGTAAGTGAACTGCATGTTTTTGTCGCGTCAAAAAGCGGTGTTCTTTCCCCCGCTGGATGGCAAGATTCGACGCCACACTACAGCACCGGACACGGTCACTCGCTGTCCCGCAACCTCCGCCGGACTCCGCCGTCGCCCGACTCCATCCCGCGGTCAGTTTTCCCCCACCCTCGCTTCCCAGATATTCCCCTTTCCTTTTCGTAATCTGAGATGACATAACACGACTCTCTCCCGTTTCGTTCATTGATTAATTGATTAGGTTTTTGATTGATTGATTGATTGATTGATTGATTGGTAAATGTGGGCGCATCAACTGCTAAGGTCATTAGCCACGTAAGTGTATTGCATGTTTTTGCCGCGTCACGTGGTGGTGATATTCCCCCGTGGCTGGCGAGATCCGGCCCCGTCCTACCAGTCGGCTTGCAGAGTTTTCTCTAACAGTATCTCCCACTCAGGAGAACCTGCCAGCCGGTACAACTTCTAAGCTCCCGACTGGTCTCCCGGCTGAATGGAAGTGCGGTGCATGTAAGCGTAAGGTGTGTAAGTATGAGGACAACAAAATAGGACGAGAAGGAAATAAAAGATTGCGCGCGGCGCGTGGCACGTCGTCTTGTGTTGATCGGAGAAGACAAAGAAAACTGCCGATCAGAGCAACCGCCCGCTAGAATTCTCCTGCAGTTAGCGGCTGAATTCGACCTAGATGTCTAGTGTCGAAAGGTCTGCCTCCGTCGAAACTCAAACCCTAGGACTTACCGGTGAGAGGCGCTGCAGTGACATCAATTGATGCTCTGAGCCCCTTAAGCCGATGCTATTTTAGTTGATTTTCCACTCATAAAAAGCGCATACACATGTTCTCGCACCAGTCGAGAGAAAATCTCGAACACAGATGAACATGGCAGAATCTTCGGAATTGTGCATGTTAAGTCTGCGAGGTAAGAAGACGCTCGTGACAGGTGACCATGCTGTTGTTTCTACCATCTTTTAAGACATATTTTTCTTCTTTAGCAGTTCTCTAAATGAACACCCAACTAGACGGAAGTGAATAAGCTGCAATCGATCGGTGTGATTCCAAGCTGACTACAGGAAACGTACATCTCAATCTTCACACCAAGGAGGAAACCAACGCGATGTAGCCGGCAATGCCGCTTCGGGTAGGTAGGTAAACGACCTAGGGAAAATTGACCGTTGCATGCAGTGAGTATATAGCCACTGCCCCCATCGCCACCGCCACCGCCAGTGCCACTGCCGCCGCCGTCGCCGCCGCCGCCCACCGCTAACTGTCCACTGCCCACCGTCACCGCCCACCTCACACCGCCCACCGCTCACCTCCCACCGCGCACCAACCACCGCCCACCGCCCACAGCCCTCCGCTCACTGCCCACCGTCACTGACCACCTCCCACCTCCCACCGCCCACCGGCCACCGCCTACCGCCCACTGCTCACCGCCACCGCCGCCGTCGCCGCCGCCACCGTCACCGTCACCGTCACCGCCACCGCCGATGACGCTCCGACGCGGGCGGACGGCATTCCGCGTAACGGAGACGGCAGCCGGACGAATGCGTCACCGCGCCGAGAGCTCCCGAGGAATTTTCCCGAGCACTTCACGGCGCTCAAAGGTGGGCAGAGGACATCCTCTTACTTTCTCCTACACTTCAGAGAAAGTTACGTCATGCAGCAAAAAATCGACGCTCAGATTTTGTTGGAAATGCAGATTTTGGAAATGATATAAATCAGATTTTTCATTCTCCCTTTATTTAAAAACGCCTGTCCATCCGTCTATGATCAACACTCATACTTGCACCGTACACAGGAGTTTCACCAAAATGAATTCCCCTGATGATCTGGCTGATGCCACGGTCCGTACAATTTGAAATGTATTTTAATTTCGTGGGATAATTTACGTGAAGTTACGATAGTTGCAATATTATAATATTACTTAACCGTTAACAATAATAAGAGAAATCACGTGCCGTTGTAGCATCATTAGTTGTGGTTTCTTCTCAATAATCTACAGACTGCCACAGTTACATTTTCCTTTCTTCAGACTGTACGAATTTGTAGCATGTGCATAGTTTTGTGTTCACGAAATAAAAGAAGTGCAAACATTTACATATGCAATTCTTCCTAAACTCGTCCCTCTGATGAGAGATACCTGGATGAGAAAACTTCGCAAACCGACGTGTGGGTCGGCGCCGAAAAAAAATCGTCATATTCCGTGATGAAAACATACGCTAACTTCTGGGACTAGTGACCATATCCGATTACGCGCCCGAAAGTGATTTATGATGATTATTAATTAATCAAAATCGTCATTAGTCGTCAATCGTCATTAATCAAAATCGTGATGACGATTTTTATGTAGAATGTATGATGCGAAAACTGAAGGAAACGTACGAGAAAGCAGGACTGAAGATCAATTTTTCCAAAACAAAATATCTGGTGGTAGGAGAAAATGCAGGTTGCAGCATACCAATAAATGGAGAGCAGATAGAAGCATGTGAGGAATTTAAATATTTAGGAGGAATCATCAGTAAAGAAGGAGACTCCAAAAGAGACACTATCTCAAAGATCACGCAAGGGAGACAAGTCACTCGAAAGTTAAACTCTCTACTTTGGGGAAATGAAATATCCAGATCAACTAAGAAAATGCTGTTTGAAACCATCGTACAAAATGTAGTGCTGTATGGATCAGAAACGTGAGAAATAAGAAAACGAGAAAAAGACAAATTAAAAAGCCTGCAAATGGATTTCATGAGAAGAAGTTGCAGAGTGTCTAAAATGGACCATGTAAGAAATGATGAAATTTTGAAAAGAATGCAATACAGAAATCGATTTTAGAGGAAATGGAAACACGAAGATTAAAATGGTTTGGTCACGTGAAAAGGCTCGGTTATGAGAGATGGCCCAGAAAAATATCTGAGTGGCTCCCCTTAGACAGAAGAAAAAGAGGTAGACCCAGAGAAGAATGGCAAAAGCAAGTTATGAAGGACATGCAGAAAAGAGGCCTTGAAGAAGACGATTGGAATGATAGAGGGGCTTGGAGATTGGGATGCGAGAGACGGCCGCAGGAGCTGTAGACAACTCGCAAGAAGAAGAAGAAGATTAATTAATCAAATGGAACAGGCCAGCGAGACTCGTGTCGAAAGTTTTGGTGCCTTGAGTTCTAAATGCGTGACCATTTCGGTCACAACCCTTTCTTATCACTTCTACATTTGCACTCGCAGGTTAGTCATCAAGATATGTACCAAATTTATAACATGGATTAAAAATTAAGAAATTATATCGGTTGACCTACACAAATCCAGACTGATTTGTCCGAACTACTTGAACTTGATGTCAATTGCCAGATATCATCTGAATCTCATCCCTCAATTCATATTAATTTTCAAAATACTCCTAGAGAGTTCAATTCTTACAACAATCAAATTAAATTTGGTGCAGTGGGAGATGTAAATGAATTTCTCGTTATGTTTATAACAACGATATAGTTTAACATACATTTTTGAGATTATTGTATGCTAAGACACCCACCATCACACCCACATATCTACCCATCTGTGCAATTCACTTTTCACTAAATGGAAGTAACGATTAATTAATTCACCTCAGTTAAAGACAACTAACCACATTCTAATATTACACATAAATTTAATGATTTATATTCAAAATAAAAGATAAATATAGACTGAGTAATTTCAAATGCGTCATAGTTACGAAATACTACTGTGATTCATAACTCGTATTCACGTACCCAAGTCGTTATATCCTAACGGATGACGACGTTTCGCGTAGGATTGATGAATTCTTACCTACGTATTCTGCCTAAAAAGATTTTTGAAATTCCAGTAGTTACGAAAGCGAGTAGTACTTGAGTACTCGACTGTTGGGGGTTTTACGTCCTCTCATGATCTAGCTATGGTATCTGCGCTTTCACGAATTACTTCACTCGCAACACGTCACCTAAAATTAATAGGAAGTCTGCACCTTTCTCGAGGACACGCAGCTGAGGGGAAAGGTACGAGATTATGTATTTTACTATCCGTTTATTTCTAACGTGGGACGGCAGTACGTAAATCCTACTCCTTATTCTATTGCAGACCATGAGTCAAATATTTTATTCGTGAGTTACAAAACGACGCACGTGTAAATAAATTTTCTTAGTTGCTAGACAACATCAAAAAGAGCTCGATTTTATTATCATCTTAGATTGTAATAAGGTTTTCATTACTGCATATAAAAATTTATTATAAAATATCCATCATCATAGTGAACGTAGCGTTAATTCATAACGCGTTATAATACACGTATTCTTTACCTAGCACTACACCGTACTCGGGGCAACTAGAAGATATTGAATTCGGCGGTTTGGTCAATTACTACTATGATGAGGTTCATCTTATCGTGGATCTTCCTCCACGCGCTCTTCTGGCTGCAACCAAAGAATCATTGAAAAAACAAAGTATATTTGAAAACTATAGACCAATTAGCCTTCTCCCATCGGTTTTAAATAACTCGAAAAAGTATTTCTCAAAAAGTTTATTACTCATCTGAATAGAACCCAGTCTATACCCAAGCTCCAACATGGATTCACCAGCAAATGATCTTCTTCATAAAAAGTGATCTGACTTTCCGATCATATTCAAGTTAAAATACACACAATAGCCACTTTCATTGACATATCTAAAACCTTTGACATTGTATGGCGCCCAGGCCTGATATATAAATTTCAATCAATAGGGACGCCCAACCACCTACTACAAGTCATAAAAAACTTTATCACAGACAGATCATTTACGATAACAATTAAAAATCACATCTACAACTCGTGAAAAAAATATCAGGTCTGCCTCAAGGATCTCTCTTATCTCTACTCTTTTCAACAGGAAACATTCCACTATGATGCAGATATACCCACTTTATTAGACACACACTGAAACATATCCTTCTTCTCTACCAGAAAAATTCGTAAGTTTACTAATTATTAATTAACTTAGATTCACGACTCGTTTTGCTTGAATGACACTCGTAATTATTTTCCGAATAATTTTCTTTCATCACTCGTACACTTTCCGCTGTGACAGATAAGCGTCTGCATACTTTGTCTTCATTCTCTGATGAATATCAATCGGGATCATATCTTCACTCCATAAAAATCGAGTGACTCAATGGTGTTGCTTCTTGGTACATCTGCATAGCGGTGCCGCCATCTCGAGTCAGCTGTTATTCAGCTCCAACCACATCTACGAACACTGCCTCGTACTACGAGCTTGCAGAGACATTAAAGACTGTGCCTGCAAATTTCCAAACACCAAAAAACGATTTTTAATTGCACTTTTGCGGTTTCCTTTTGATTTTCCTATCTATTTCAGTTTGTTGTTAGTACAGCTAATTTAGCATAAGTATAGTTATAAGTCAACACAGTATATGTGAAAAAAGTCAATAAACTGATCCAACAACATTACATAAACAAATGTCAAAAATCCAGGAGCTGAGATCCGTTTTCGCGAGCTCCGAGATGTGTGTTTAACCCACGCACAGGAATTTTACGACTTCAAACGCATAAAAGGAATTAGAACTGTAACTAAAAATTAGTAAAACCAATTAATTTAATTGTGTAATTTGATAACCAATAATCTTACCAGATCTTTGAAAACTATAAATTCAACAGGGTTCCTAACATCAACTATAACGTACCATTGCATAAATACATTTTCTTGTTAAAAGGATCAAAAGTTTGATTTTCTCTATAAAGAACTTGGGAGTATAAAATTCTTCAGGCATAAGCGCCTAGCTCACTCCAGACTAAAATTAGTAAAAAGGGGACTGTACTAGAGGTCAACATAATTTTTAATTCCCCTTTTCAATAGTCGCTTGGCTTTGCGAGACATGGCATGGCGTGTCGTGGCAGCGAAGAGTGGTGGGTTGCTGGGAGGGGTGGGGTGGGTGAGATATGGCTTGGGGAGGGTGGTGACCGGGGACAAGGGAAAGTGGGAAGGCTGGACTGCGAAAGGAGTTCGGGCAAAGCAGAAGCGATGGGGGTCAGCAGACGAGGTAACTGCATGGACAGAAGCAGTGGGCGGACAGGTTGGGGGCAGCGAGCGTACTGGGTGGACGGGGTGAGAATGGACATGCAAGCGGCAGAGGGAACGAGGTGGGTGTACCAGGGGCGTACAGCTGTCGGAACCTTACTGAAAGCCCCTCCTCCGTTTCTTTTTCTGTGGAAACTGACAGTCTCCTCACGCCTTGCGACAAAATCGTCACTTTCTTCTCTTCTGTTTCAGCGCGTTTCAGAGGAATTGTCACCATTGTTATCATCAATTGTCAAAGGGTTCTCTAAAAATCTCAAAATTCAAACCAACTGATTCATACGAAATTCTCACCAGTTGTCAAAGGGTTATCTGCAGACAGGTTGAAGAAATGATTGATGTTTGGAAGGTTAACAACACATTGCACAGCTCTCAAACAAACGCCTTATCCAATTTGTTTTCAGAATAAACTGTTAGTATGAAACATATAATCACCTAAACTTGTCAAAAAGGGTTTGTGATAACTATGTCAAGACTTTTAGATTTGATAAAAATAAATTTTCCAACGATGCTCTAGGTCGAATTCAGCCACTGTGTGGAGAATTCTAGAGGCCGTCTGCTCTGATTGGTAGTTTTTAATAGTTTCTCTGATCGATACCAAGCGAATACCGGAGAAGTAGCCTTACAAACGAACCACAAAAAACGCATGATCTTTCCTTCCTCTTCAATCTTTCAACTTCGCCCACGACCTACACACGCTTGCGCTACATGCACGACATGCGCTACACAACCACATGTCGAGAGACCAGTCGGAAGCTTAGGGCTCGTCCCGTCTGGGGCGAAGCTCCGCTGGGGGATATACCTGGATGAGAAAACCCCGCATACCGACGTGTATGTCGGCGCCGGAGCTCACCTTTCAGAGACGACAAGAATATTGCTACGCATAGTGAAAAAAATGCACTACACTTACGCAACCAAAGACCCCTACCAGTTGACGCGTCCGGAAACACGACATAATCAATCCGCAGTCGATCAATCAATCAATCTAATCGACCATTCAATCATTAAGATAAGTAAATACTTTTCATAGTGAATTCCTTTTTGAAACGCTTATTTTCACCGCCCGCACGGTCAGCATCACCAGCGTCTTCCGACCTCGAGCCGACACGACTTGGCCTCGATCCAAGAGCCAGGAATTTTCATTCAATATATGCATTTTAAACTGAATCAGAAAATATAACGGAGTTCAAGAAACATCAAGAAAAATAGTACTCGTAAACATTATTTGTGGCCAAGGCGGATCAGGGCATCAACTGATGTGGCTGCAATGCCTCTGACCGGGGGGTCCTACAAGTACGAAACCTGACGGTGACAGGATTTTCGATACTAGCTGCATAGCTAGAGCGAATTAACCCGCCACCTAGCCAATCAATTCTAACGGCCGGCTACACTGATCGGTAGTTTTCCGTGGTTTCTCCGACCAACACCAGGTGAATGCCGGAGCAGCACCCTAACAATGGGGCCACGAACCACGCGCGATCTTTCCTTCTTCTTCCTAGTTCTATCCTCATCCCTTACTGACACACTTACATACACTGCACTACCACACTTCTCGGGAGACCAGTCGCGAGCTTAGAGCTTTTCCTCGATGGAGCAGTGCGACGCCGTTGGAAGATACCTGGTAGGAAAATATTCCCGTAAGCCGACTGAAGCCGGTGCTTGATCTCACCATCCAGTGGGGGAAGATCAGCCCCAATTCTTGCACTCCCTACTTCGTAAAAGTGTACACTACACTTACAGGACTAATGACCTTCGCTTTTGACGCGCCCCTAATCATTAATTAATCAATCTGTTAATCAAATACAAGCCACCAAATGATAAATTGCGTTATGAGAGGAATGTGACCAATGTAATTCTATACAAAGACAATACTCAAATGCGTTTCCTGCTAAATTTAAAAATAAAATATTGCATTTTTCGTTAGACGAATTATTTGTGGATATTTCTTTCGCAAAAGACAAGGAAACCTAAAGATAATGATTACTTATTATTTTTATCGACTTCAAGGAAATTTCATCTTCAGGAATTTACTTTTTATATCTAATTCATTGCGCCTATTACCTTTTAGGAGAAGAAAAATGTGAAGAGCGTCAGATCCCTGACGTTCCGACTGCCATAAGTCACAAAGCGGTAAACGTTACGTTGCACTAAGTATGTAATACTACTGATCACATAATAAACGATATCATATGTTCGATCGCAAAATTTACTACGTGGAAGCGTTAACCGTAATTCATTAAATAACAATAAGTACTTATAAAGGAAGATTAGTTTATTAATAAAATAACCCAAAGATTCATAATAATATTTCATAGTATGCTTCATATACCATCCTAAACAACATTTTATCAGTGGATTTGTTATAAGGAGTACAATTGTTATTCTCCACCATAATTACAATGAAAGAAATTGTTGGATAGTGGTTCCATTATGGGTTCGGTTTTTCGTTGCTCAGCCTGTATTTGGTAATTATGGTAATATTTTATAAGAGATATAAAAGTAAACATTTTAGAAAAATACATGAATTATGAGGAATTAAATGCCGTTGGAGATCAAATGTAGGGAAATATTTATCTTATAGGGACAAAATGTATGTGTATTCTCACTCATTACATTTTCTCTATTCATCAAGGAAAACCTGATGGAGTTGGGATTAATGATACTGATGCTGCAGTACAATTCTTGTTACTATTCTGGCAATTTTGTAATTATTCAGCTCATTTCTCAATGTACTAATGATTTATTATACTTCATAATTCCTTTGTAACTGTAAATTTGTCAATATCGTATGGGTGTATTGACACAGAATGCAAAAAATATATAAAAATTAATCTTACTAAATAATATGTAATGCTCCACTTTTACTGCGAAGCATTCATTCAATGACACCCGTCAATAGTAAAACAATTGAGGTAAAGGTAAATAGGTGAAAGGTAAAGATAACATGTGAAACAATGGAGCAAAAGTAATATAAGTCTTGAACACTGACAAATGTAAACTCGAAATAACCGCCTTTCGATAATATCGCCATTATAAGGATTCGTGAAAATCATTCGCTACGGAAGTATTCGATATGGCTGAATAATAAAGGACAAGTGCTCGAAGCAATAACACGGAAGTACATATCAACAGGAACTAATAGTCATGCAATTTTACGGTGGAATGCCTTTATTGTAGAACAGCATGTAGAAGCGGCTTTATAGAGCACAGCCAGACAGGGTAAGAACGCACGCGCGCCAGCAAGTGAAGGTCGGGGAGCGACCAGTTAGGAATTACTATCTGCGAAGCTAAACCTAAAAGTGTTTTCTGTTGAGAAAAGTACATTATTAAAATATACTAACGATTTATTACATTTTTACTCCATATATATTTTAAACTAATCCAACTCTGGAAGGCTGAGAAATTTCAGAATTTACCTCAAATCACGGTTTAATACTTCATTACAATTTTTACTAATATTTTGTTAGTTTTAAATCGAAATTGAGAACTAAGAACTTTCATTTACAATAAACTGCACTACAAAATTAAGAGACAAATTAACATACCTATCAACTGTTCTCTTGTTCTATAGTTTTAATGATGAAACTATTAATAATATAATATTATAACGTAATAATATATATTATATTGTATATTATAACGTAATAATATTCTTATTTTAAAATTATTAACATTATTCTCGTAAGAAATATTCTCGTGTCTTAGAATCGAGTTTTGTCTCAAATCACTTCAAATTAGAACACAACTATAAGTCGTCCAGTACATGAATCCAGTGAATTAGATCTTATAGTGTGTCTTTGTAACTAGTCTGTGGGAAGAAGGCAATACATTCCTTTGATGTTTCTTAGCTCATTAAGAAACGGAATGTAAGTGCAACTTAATCGAGAATGTTTATCATCTAGAAACACTCCTTGAAGTGACTTGCGTTCTAATGATTTCGGATTTCACCTATTGCACGCTATTGGAGGGAAATCGGAGCTTGGAATGTTCGCGCGATATCGCCACAGGGGGCAGGCCTACAGCTCGTTGGCTCATAAAACACCATTATGAGAGAGCAATTACGGCTCAAGAAAAATGTATTTCCAAACACAACGGATTTAAGAAAACATATCATATGGCGGTTTAATTCAATCTCTTCTCCTTACAGCATTCTTCCCTCACGAAAAATCAAATTTCCCGCTGCACGTTTATGATCTTTTGAAGATCCTACCTCTGCAAGTTACTTTTCTGAATTGTCTTTCCTACCGACCCTCAAATCTGGACAGCACGTCTTCCGTCATTTCGCTCACCCAGAAGATTCCTCACAAGTCACCTAGAAAACTGATTACCTCTCTATTGCTGTTCTATTCTGTAATGCAACGCGAGTCCAACATCAGAATACATTAAAATAACAACAACGCTACATGTTGGGCATGCACAGACGCTGTTAGATGGCGGCGGGGGCGCGGCCAGGGGGGTGTCTTATGTTCCCAGTTATTTGCCTACCTATTTTGTACCGTCCCTACAATAGAGCAGTAGGCATCCGCGCAGGGCTCAAGACGTATCTCTGAGCTTCCGCTGAAAGAGTTAAGTTAGATTTATGGTTCAACAGTACTACGAATGCTTCTTCCTAATTTGCTAAATTGTTAAAATTATTTGAATGGAACCCCCAAACATCCACCAGCGACCGAGTGAGAAGATGAAAATATGTCTTCCAAGAATGAAAATTCAGGGTGATTGAAATGCCCAAAGGCTCTAGTTTCCCAATCCGTGGTACGAGTTAAACTAGTAATGCTAAATCAGCGCGTACTTTCTCGCCTGTAATTTCACGCAAAATTACTCGAAAAGTACTCAAATTTTCGAAAAGTTGTACCTGATCTTATTTCAAAATCTAGCTTTAAGGAACATATTTCATTAAGGGAAAAATCTGTATCTTCAATGATTTAGTTGTAAGAAGCCGAAATACCAGGGTTTTTAACGAACATGGGATCTACACCATTCACTTAAACGTTCTTCATACTATCCAACAACAATCTTTAAGAAAAAATAATGAAGACACTTTTTTGAAAATTTGAAAAATGTCTCAGACGGTTCGTGTACCCCCTCAGATTTAAAATGTCGGTTTCAAATTCCAGGAACCGTGATATCAACCAGATCGATTGGGGAATATCAATTTTGAAGAAAATCTGATGAAAGGTTTAGCCGCTAGCGTTGTTCACAGGCGGACAGGCAGACAGGCAGACAGGCAGACAGGCAGA
This sequence comes from Teleogryllus oceanicus, assembly GCA_964035755.1. Lineage (NCBI taxonomy): Eukaryota > Metazoa > Arthropoda > Insecta > Orthoptera > Gryllidae > Teleogryllus > Teleogryllus oceanicus. The sequence goes on from CAXIVR010000004.1 coordinate 33,201,346, forward strand.
CAGGCGGACAGGCGGACAGGCGGACAGGCGGACAGGCGAACAGGCGGACAGGCGGACAGGCGGACAGGCGGACAGGCGGACAGGCGGACAGGCGGACAGGCGGACAGGCGGACAGGCGGACAGGCGGACAGGCGGACAGGCGGACAGGCGGACCAGGGTAACCCTGTAATAAGGGTTTTCTGCCGAAAATCCTTTTTTATCGCACAGCATTACACAATTTTCTACTCCGTTGCGAGGAAGTAAAATAGGGGAAATGACCTCGCGAGTACACAGGATGAATTAAACAGATGTCGGTTGAGCGCAAAAATCGCGGATTGCATGTGCTTATGCGTCGCATTCAAGTGACACAAAAGTTAATTTCATATTTTATTACTTCTACATCAGATTTTGTTCTCTCAGACTATTTTCTTCAGATTTTCTGCACTGAAGTCGACTCTGAAGATTTTACTATCACGCTAGAATACACTCATATTTTGGAACTTTGAAAATGAATAATTCCGAAATTATGCGTAATATTTCTAATAGAGAAAGTTAATGGGTGTTTTCTGGAAGAAAGATTATTAGTCTTTGCAACGAGAAACAGTAGGATTTTCGAATATTCGGCAATTAAAGGAGTCGGGAGAAGGTGGTGCCTTATTTCATAAATTCAAACTAAAGATCTTAGAATGTTTCCTGAAAAAACATTATGATCAAAATGCTGAACAAACGTGTTCATAACACAAAAGTATACACTTACGAGTATTGCAGTACACACATACCTTGCACTGTAGAAAACAGCCAGAAGTGTATACAGTAAAAGAGACTCGTCTCATTGTGCTAAAACTTTGTTTTTCTTCTTACTGACAAAAGTGGGTAAGCACTATTTTCTCGCAAACCCTTCAATTGGGTTCCGCAAACGTGTGATTAGTTAATGGCAATGATTAGTTAGAACTTGAAAATTACGCGTCCTGTGTCATCCTACTGGCGACTAGTAGGCGAAGCAGCATTATTGAGGCCATTCACCGGAGCACTATCTGGGTCCACAGCTGTGGGGACTGCGCTATCCGAATGCGAGGGTAAGGGACATGACCCTGTACCTTTCGTTCGCGGAAGCCTTGCTGTAAACGCCATTAACGCAAAAGAAGAGAACTTCAATACTGAGAACTACGGTAACTGTCACAAACATTATAGAATGAAACATGCACTGTGAACCGAGCAACTGTTGGAGGAGTGTCCTAAAAGCAAACTTTTAATAAACTTGCAAACGACCGCGCTCTGGCTGTAGATTAAAATGAAATGAGATTTTATTTCTGGTTTTATAATGTAAATCACAGCTTAGATTAAAAATACATATTACATTTGTGTGTGTGTGTGTGTGTGTGTGTGACCGTGAATGAATTTTCACATCGAATAACAAAGAACTCACAATTCATATTATTGTCGTACATTAACAAGTTCAAGTGCCTAAATAAATTCTTGCAATATTTCAAGATTAGTTGACCCAATATGTCATTTCATCTACGCGTTAAAATGTTTGCATTTATAAACTGATGCACTCGGTATTCACCTTTCCCGTCTTTATATTACGTGTTATTTTGTCACTGACGTTTCATCGTTTCTCAGCGATTTTTCATTCCCTATTTGCCACTAAAGTACCAATTTCTTGTTCTTTTCATCTCACATATATTTTCTTTTGACGCAAATTTTCAAAATAGAGAAGCATGGAAGTTGATATATATAAAAAATAATAGCATTACTATATGTTGATATAATATTGTTTTTTGAATTATTATTAAAAATATTCATTATTAAATCCCTTGAAACTATACACCAGATACACCGGGAGCGGTAGCTCAGTGCATCGACTGATGCCACCGCAGCGCCTCTGACCGGGAGGTCCTGGGTTCGAGTCCTGACGGCGGCAGCATTTTCGACACTAGCTTTACAGCTAGGTCGAATTCAGTCGCTGTCTGGAGGAGAATTCTAGCGGCCGGCTGCTCTGATCGGTAGTTTTCCGTGGTTTCTCCAATCAACACCAGGCGAATGCCGGAGCAGTATCTTACCAAACGGGCCACGGATCGCGCGCGATCTGTCCTTCTTGTCCTATCCTCTCCTCTTACATACTCACTTACACTAACATGCAGTACACTACCACATATTCCGGGAGACCGGTCGTTAGCTTAGAGCTTGTCTCGGCTGGGGCGGTGCCCCGCTGGTGGGAGAGTCCTGGTTAGGGGGAAATCCCACTAGCCGACGGTAGGTCGGTGCCGTATCTCGCCATCCAGCGGGGGAAAATCACCGCCATCTCCCGAGAAAAACATGCACTACACTAACGGGACTAATGACCAAAGCAGTTGACGCGCCCGGAAACACGAAAAAATCAATCAATCAATATACACCAGATACGTCAAACCGCGCCCGCTCGAGCTACTTGCCCGGCTGTGGAGCCCGGCGCCTACGGGTGCAGGTAATTTCCCCTGACTCCGCACTAATTTCCCCTTAAAATCTAGAAAGGAGTGTATATACGCAAGCTGAAATGACGCGAGGCGGTGAATAGTTGCTTCATACGAAAATGTTAGAATTTTTTTTATGAAACAACCAAGAATTGTATTATGTTTATATTTTTCCCTACTTATTACTATTTGATGTTTATTTTCTTACTAAATTCTTCTCTATATAAACATTTTTGCTGAGTGACAGAAATATGTTAGAGTGGCGAGTTATTTTCTTGTTTTTCTTTCGTTTCGTGTTGTGTTATTAAATCATTCAATTATTTATTTATGTAGCAATAATGAGAAATAAAATTGCAAGTTTCTAAAAGTTAACAATTTTCGCGTACGGACGTCCAGCGCTTTTAACAGACAAGAATATTTGTCTGTTAAAAAGATTTACAAAATCAAGATATTTTCGATTAATTTTTTAAAAATATTACTCTCAATTGAGACTTTGAAATCGGACTGATGTATTATTTCATTTTAATGCACCATTTTTTGTCTTAAAGAGAAAAAGGGAATTAACGTAGGTAAATTTGTGACATTAATTGTCAAATAACGTTCCCCCAAAAACTGTCAGGAGCCAGGTATCCAGTGACGTACCTGCCACTCCGTACCATTGTACAACCCTTACTTTTAAATCTCGCGCCAATCCTGTGGACGCAGAGCCCGCGAGCTCTAGTAAGCTTGCTACCTTGCCCGCGACCTTGGCATGCCTGCGACACTCGCTGAAACTTGTACACGTTCAAGTTAAGCAAATTAAGGTGTGATTTGATAATCACAAAGACCCCAATCTCCCACAAATGTGGGTTAGACCACAGTTGCGCTGATGCCCTCTAATTGGTTATCTTAGGGAAGTGTTTTGAAGATATATTAACAGGATATAGTGTGTTGAAGGATTGCTTGAGTTAAGTACGTGTAATGTCAAATAAGCTTCTATTTTATGTACGTTTTGTTTCTTTACTATATAGTATTATATTATTGTGCCGTATTATGACATGTCCCATGTCATATGCTACGACCAGTTGGATGAAATAAAAAATCGTAAATAAAAATGGATGTTGATGAAAATAAGAGCGGTTAACTTCGACACCGTGTGACTGATCTCCATGAAAGTTGGCACATCTAAGTGCTTTTTCTTGACTCAGAAGGTTTGTGTGCTGTTAATTTGGTTGTAATTCCACAAGATGGAGCTCAAGACCAAAACTAAATATTCATGCTAAATGCAACACTCAACACTCCGCAGCACTTTTTTAAAATCTATGTCGTTAAATAGCTCATAAACAAAGCGTTAAATGGCATTAAAAATTAAAATTTTGGGCTCTAAGGCCTCAAAAAACGTTTCTCACATAGGATTTTAACAGGATGAAATCTTCTTGAACATTCTGTTATCTTTTTGCTGAACCGGTCCTTCTGGATGTTACACCACCTGCTCAGAGACGGGCAGAATCTGCAACTAAATGTGCATGAGAGGGACAGAGAGGCCGAGACTGAGACAGACAGAGAGTCACAGAGACAGTCAAACAGACTGAGATAGGAACAGAGAGAGAGAGAGGGGGGGAGGGAGAAGGTGAGAGAAAATGAGAGAGAAAGGGAGAGGGAAGGAGAAAAGAGAGATGAAGGGTTGAACAACGTCGGCCGGGATGCGCTAGTCTAACCTATTCCTGATAGTTAACTATCCTTATTCTTCATCTGGGTATGGTTCACTCACCCCCCCTCCGCTGAGCTTTTTCGACTCAACGCCCGCAGCACGTGCCGCCCCGCGGCTTTCGTTGCGCCAAATACTCAGCCACCTGGATCAGTCGACGCACGGCAGCCGCGGGCGATCGTCTGGACGAGCGGTGGTTCGGCAGCGAGTTTGACGCACACGCAGTGCGGCCGCCGAGCGAGTTTGGGGACCGCGAGGATCAGAGATGCGAGAGTATGCGAATCGGGCGTGCGAGCGAGTTCTTGGGAGCATGCGTTTGTTGGTTGGACGTGCGTGCGACAAACGAGTTGGGGAATGATGTGAGAAATGAATTAGGTGATGGGATGGACTATTGGCAAATAGAGCACGAGAGAAAAAGAAGAGCTGGTGAGAGGACGGAAAAAATCAACGGGGAGGAGGTGGGCAGATAGGGTGGCAGAAGGGAGTTGGAAAGGAGGAGAGAGGGAAACGAGAGGGCGGTCTCAGCTGGTTTCGCTCGAACGCGTTCCTGCCCAGAGGCAGCGCACGGCGATTCCGGAGATTGGCCCTTTGCATAAGCGGCTGCAACAACCTGCAGGCAACCCACGCACTGATCTTACGACGCCAGACTCCAAAACGTAAAATGCTCGACAGCGCACAAGGCGCATTACGTCCTTAACAACCTGCAAAACTATTTTCGACTACGTTGCAATACAATATCCGAGGGTAAGTCAATAAGTATCTGCTCTTGCGTTGTAATCGTCTGTGGGCAGACTGTAGAAACCTCTACACAAACCTGTCCACTTACCAGCTTTAAACTAATACTGTTCACTGTACTTATGGTAACGTCCAGATTTATCACATAATGTACATTTGAGTTGTTGCCGAAAATATGGCTGCATCACTCACAGTTTGGGCTAAGAAGAACAAGATTTTTTAACCCGTTTTTTGTGATCTGAATGTGGATGAAAGCTCAAATACCTAGAAGACTTTCAGCACTAAGTGAATAGAATGCTTTTCTTCGGCGAAGAGTTAACTAGTAGACTGAACCATTCAAATGCAGTCAAACACGTATGCAGGATGAGAAAGAACAACAGTTTCATTCTCTTCTGATCCCCATATTGAGCAAGTACGTGCCCTGATTCTGATTAACGGATGACTGACTATTGATGAAGTGACAAAGCACGTAAATGTGGTTCTGGATACGAGAACGCCGAAATGAATTGTCGAAAGACATTCTTTTGTTACCAGACATGCACATCCACTTACAACCGCCCACGTTTTTCAAAATCAGTATTTTGAGGTGGCAGAGCATATCGGATATAGAATTCCGATCTTTCACTTCTAATACCATCTGTTTGATCCTCTTAATACACTTTAAAAGGCTGAAGATTTGCCATCGATTTGCAAGTGACGAAGTAATGCCTACATGGCTTGCTGCTGAAAACCAAAATCTGTTTTTATGGTAACGGAAAGGTGATGCTATGAAGGACCAAATACATAGAAAAGCATGGTTGATGCCTATACTTATATTGAAAAATAGCCTCATTGTAAATTATGAACTGTTGAAATCAATAATTAGCTCTAAATGCAGATCGAGTACTTCCTGATTTACAAGTTCAAGTACAAATAGCCTGAAGTTTTAAAGTTTGTCTTCACAGCTCTAGCCGAGGAGCAAAATTGTGCCTCATATTCTCATATAGTGGTTTCGTACAAATTAATTCGATGTTGTCATTTTCTTATGAATTTTCATTATTGTCTCTGAAGTGTCTGAAATAAAGAACACGAAAACGCCTTCTTTAGAGAAAGGAAAAGTGCTGGTACTGCAAGTATTTACAATCACTAAAGAAATGATGAAATTTCAGAAAACATTTCCTTCGAAACTAGATATTTCTGGCCTGGCATTGTAGCCAATTAAACTCGCTAGTTGAGTTCAAAAACTATTCAGAAGATGCACAAATCTGTAAAAGTATATTAATGTTAATTGATTTTTTAAAATCTCTGTAAATCCTGAGCTACGGCAGGGTCACTGTCCTGCAGGACTCCAATGCATTTTTGATCTGACGGCAAATATTTTCAAACAATACAAATCGAATTAGAATGCAATTTATATAATATCATGACATTAATTCTACAATCCAACAAAATATTTTGCTGAAACGAATAAGAAATAGTAAAACCACAAATTACCAATCCACGACACAGCAGTCTTATCAGGTCTTAAAAACCCTTATAGTAGATTCTTAATTTCAATTATTCTGCAAGAAAATTGTAGCTCATAATGTTAACCTATTGTCAGAATTAAAAAGTTTACAACCTAAACAAATATGAAATATCACCTTGCCATTGTTAGGAGTGTCCATTGAACAATATATGTGTATTTAATAGGTAAACTACAGATGTCTGACCTTCATCATGGATTATGTAAAGGTGCAATTGCACTTATAGTTGCTCCAGTTTTTCAGTTGACGTCAGAGAAAATCATATATCTACTGCACACACTTGTTGATACTCCGTAGCGCAAGTTTTAGATCACTAGAAATGATTACATCATGATGAAATCATGACTTTCATTGGTACACCCGTAACCACTCACAACGTGTAAAGAATTTCTACTTCGTGAGAGGGTACAACGTTCACATCTCTATCAGGACATTTCATTATGTTTCCCTTTAACCGGACAGTTAATGCTACCTTCCTAAATAAAAGTTAATAAAACAGATTCCCTCTGAACCATCGTACACAGTTACTGTTTTTAAGGTAAATAAATGTAATCCTCTCGGGTATTACAGATATTAATATGTGTCTAATTTAAAAACCAGCTCACATTCAAAGAATTTTGAGACAAAATTGGTGCTTTTCAAATAGCCAATTTTTAATGCAATTAATTAAACGCTTCAAAAATCCATTGTGATATCCTGAAGATAATTGACACTAAAAACAACATACCAAAATGACTTTTGACTTTTATCGAATATACATTCCTTCAATCTTTTTACTTTTTTAATCAAGTGGTCCCTAAACCAAGATTATAAATCTAAAAGCAATTCAACGAAATCCCAAGAACATCTTCATATTTTCGAAGGTTTCCTGCCAGCAGTTACCTGACCTTCCAGTAGAAAACAATTGGCCCTCTTAAGTAGGCCATTCAGAGGAAATATTGCTCCTTAATGGACGGGCGAACCGTGGAGGAGTGTCCGAACTTAACGGGTCCAGCGACAGAGTGAATGGCGGCAAGGTCTCTGGGGTCCGTCGGGACCTGGGGGCGGAATGGGTGGTGGTGGCGGCGGCGGCGGCGGCGGCGGCGGTCGCGGTTAAGCCCGGCGGCGGTGGAAACAGAAACGTCGGGGACAGTCACGAGGGGCGAATGACTGTAACTTATTATATATAATAACTACAGGTGTCCGGGGAGGAAACGTCAAAAATTCGTAAATTAACTCTTAAGCCGCACTAAGAACTCAAAATTTGGTTTGGAAGCATGCTTTCTAGATATTGTAGAAGCATATAAACACTCCAAAAATATGTAAATTGTTTATTATTGACAAAATAAATTAATGTATTTGATCGGAAAGAAAAGTTAAACCAGAAATAAAAAAGCATCCAATTAATACAGTTCGACTGATTTTTTATTTTTCGGTTAATTTTTCTTTCTGAACTAACACAGATGAGAGGAACAGTCCGGGACTTGGCGACAGCGGCCGTTTGTCTGACCCAGACTTGTAACGGTCAGCTTGGGGTGATAAGTAAAATTGTGTAGGTTCTATCAAATGGCCCTTTTGGTTCAAAAAAAGAAGATATGTATTACATGTGTGTCTGTAATCAAAATATAATTATCATAATTGAACGTGACCTTCTTAGGACTGGCAAGGATAAAGAAAATAGCCAAGCTGATATGAAAGAATGTAACTACACAGATATTTCAATGATAGGAATGTATTTTACTGCTCTATACTTCACATCCACAAGGAAATAGTAGGAAAACTAATGTCAACAGTACAGACAACATCTTTCTCAAGGTAATGTAGCGAAGGAAGCACTCAAAATATTTACATTTTAAGTGCTAAGGTTCAGAACAGTCGGCATCTACTTTTTGCGATGTCGGTAAAAAAGCAAAATATTCATTTTTGTAAATACTATACAACTAACACAACATGGGTACTTTTTAATTCTTTTCACCCTTTGCTTATGCACCCCTGCCTTTGCAAGAGTGTGGTTTAATACAATTATTCTAAACAAATTACACATAATTCACTAAGAAAATGTTTCTTTTAGTAATGTGATTAGTGGAAGGGGTCGAAAAAAAGTTAATTTCACAATTTTTGAAATTTCGGTGTTTAATTGAAGTTCTTAAAGTTTTATATTCTGCATTAGTTGTATATAGTTGTTTAATTGAAGCCGTTCTTAAATTTTATATTGCTTTACTCCATTAAAAATAATTAAAGAAAAACGTCGAGCCATTTTTGAGAAAATGTGAAATTGTCGCAAGAACTTCGTGTACAATTAAAAGTTCCGTTTTAAATTCACAAGAGCTCGAGGTCAACGAGTATGGTATTATGTGAATAATAGAACATCAGTTTTTGAGAATATCCTGTGAACGATTTTGGGGCTAGTAATGTCCACGGACAGACTGAAGACATGCGGTTGAGAAAAACAAAATCATTTTTATTATATTACATATTCGAAAAGCTACTATTCTACGAATATGAGCAAGAAATGTCCATTCTATCTTTATAAGGAACCAACAAAAAAGGTTTTTCTATCCATAATTTGACACGTTTCCTGCAGAGTGGCAATATTTTCCCTATATTTCGTTTTCGGGAAAGCAAAATGACCAGCGCAAAATACCTTCAAAGACTACGTAGTATACTCGCCTACAACATACCACTTGATAACTAGGGCTCGGATTTTAATAACCTAAAATCAGCGAAATATGCAAGAATTTATGACCTACAAACTATATAAATATGAATTTAAAAAATAAAATATGACGTTATATAAGTTTTTTTAATTCCTGTAGATATTTTAAGTATAGCATAAATACAAAATTCACTCAATAACAGATTGTAAGTGTAATACTTGTTTTGCAGTCTTTGGAACTACTAGCATTAAACAAATTTGCTTATGTCTGTAAAACAAACCAGGTACAGTACAATAAAACCCATGAAATAAAATGTCTTGCTTTATTACTGCATACTTCTTGTTTAACGTTTCCCAATTTCCTCTCACTCTTTAGTTTCTGGAGAATTGCATTGGATCACAAGCTACATTTTCAGTTTTCCCATCTTAAAAGACATACGTCTCTCGCTTAGGATAGTTTTGTACATGGAAAAGCTCCTCTCCACATCACATGACGTCATGGGAGCGTATCTGAAGGCGGCGATGTCACGGCAGGAGAGCTTTGGTTCATTGTCTTTAAATGTTGCGGCACTTCCAGAAATTATATCGCAAATTTTGCACATTATTTTGCTGAAGAACACTCAGCAATTTGTCGCACATTTTTTCAAGCACGTGACCACGAGCTTGATCTAACTCACCCTTCACATGCGAGACACATTTTCAAGTTTTTTATACTTGTGTCCTTAAAAATATGACAAATATATGCATTTAGGGCAAAATTTGGCCAAAATACAACCTTTTACTAAAAACGGTGTAAATATGAATTGATATGCACAATAAAGTACTTTTTCTATTCGTTAATACCTGGATTCGTGCACAAATTGTTTTAAAATTCACCCGAAGGTTCAGAAAAAAATATGACTAGTCATTAAAATCCGGGCCCTATTGACAACAATGAAACAGACGATTCAACATCACCAGATTACATAACTTAAAACAGGGCTGCTCTAGTTGAGAATCTTCTCGGTCTACCTCGGTCCAAAGCTCATCGCCAGTCCAGTGGGTTCGACCGCTGCTTGTTGAATCATTCAACAAGGAGGGTGGGGGAGTTCAGGTGCGATCGGCTCTAGTCTAGAGAAATGCGAATGTTGCGCGAGCCTCTGCAGCCGGCCTTCCTTTTCAGACTCTTGCAGTTGAGCAGTCGTCCTTTAAATATTTCATACAGAACGTGAATTATACATTTATCGTGGGATGTTCATATATTGCATTTATTTTTCTAATAGCATGTAGTTTACCGTACAATGTTTCAGAGGGCAGGCCGCAATCTTCTCTGTAACACTGACTAATGGAGAGCTGTCATTTGAAGAATTCTCGAAATAAAATTTCAAAGTAATGCAAATTTGCGAATTGTTCCTTTGGGAACAAATTGGAAATAAAAATGTGAATAAATTCACATCTATTACTTTTTTAACGTCCGTTGTAGCCGTAAACATAATTTTGTTGTTTAGTTCTTTCGAGCTCATGTTTTTCTTTACAGATTTCTTTATGTAATTATAAATTTGTAAAAATATTTTTAGATATGTAAATTCTATCCATTGTTAAATTTTTTATGATTTTAGTAACCACAAAAGTTCAGAGTACAGTAGGAAACTCGTCTCATTAGAGAACTCTGCGTAATGTGCTCTTTTAGTCAATGTGAGAACAATTGTTCGAATTCTTCGTCATAGCATTCGAACAAGAAAGTACTATCTTATACGAGCTGCTGGAACATAAGAACAGGTTGTCAAAACTGTTTTGCTTCTCAGCCAGCAACAGCGCGAGTGTGACAGAAGAAAATCCGTGGAGGGAGTGAGACGAATGCACAGGTGTAAACTCCATTCGCCTGTTGTTACATAAGAATAGGATTACAACTCACCATGGAGGAGAAAGTTCATTCTCTCTAAGAATAAAACATCAGAAGTATATTATATATAAATTTCCAAAAACATTCTCAAAATCAAGGGCATATAAATAATTGGCAAAACCAATGGGGACTGTTTCCTACTACTTTCTAAATATTAGTGTTAATACATTTACAATGTAGGTAGTTGCTTTCTACATGAATGCGTTCTTGTTGGTAACACCAAAAACTACGGTAATGAATGAAATGCTGGGTTCAATTCGAACTCGGAATTTGTACTTTTTAAAGCTATTAACATTGGTGTACCTTCTAGATTCAGTGTTTTTGTAATATTTTTTCTCTGTTACATTTGCGGAAACAGTGGGTCAGATGGAATTAACGGCCTGGGAATCACTTCCTTTTTTCTTCTTTCAGGTTGCACGTTTTCTTCCGTTTGGTCGATGTGTTTATTAATATCATACAGATCCCTTTCGTTAATAAAGAGCTATCAGTACTAGATCATGAAGGAGAAATACAAAAAATGAATATTTTAGGTAGAAAGGTTAACAAAACTAGATACGCACCATAAATAATGTACTATAACGAAAAATGGGGCTAACTTGGGCATACTTTGATTAATGTTTTGAATACTAGATGAATTCCAGAATCACATTCAGTTAATATCATAGCCCGAAAACGCCCGGAAGGTAGCTAAAAGACAATATGAAAACCCGGATTTTAAAATTTCATTACAATGAGACTCGTGAAATTTCCTATTGAAATTATTAAATTATTATTCAAGTAATATGTTTTCAGAAATACAGATTTAAAGTACAAATCTTCATGAATCGTATCCATAGCACGTACGATTCTGGTGGTCGAGAGAGCAAAACCATTTCCACTGAAAAACACAGCTCTCTTCTTACAGTGAGAGCAAAGAAATGCGCCGCGCATCACGTGTGCAAGTTTAAACTTGCACTGAATGGAGAGGGGATTCCTTTTCTGATCGGCGAACGATGAAGGAGACATTTTGCTGACTCTTTCATGTGAAATGGAGCTCCTGAAGTATATTTTGATTTTGGGCATTCGGCCAAATTTCCCCCGCTAGCCGACGGGATGTCTGCGCCGGAACTCGCCATCCAGCGGGGTAAGATCACCGTCACCTTCCGAAGAAAAGTATGCACTACTCTTACGGGACTACAGACCTAAGATGTTGACGCGTCCGGAGTCACTAACGACCCACCGACCGACCCGACCTGACCCGACCCGACCCGACCCGACCCGACCCGACCCGACCCGATCCGACCCGACCCGACCGCGACCCGACCCGACCCGACTAACGGCGCCACGGGCCGCGGGAGTGGGCGCGGCCGCATCGACGCGCCAATTCATTTCCCCTCTGTGGCCCCCGTATGCGGCGGCGACGGGCAGTGACGGGCGGCCCAGGGCGGCGCCACAGGGCCTCTGGAGGGAGGGGGCGTCGGCGGCGAGTAGGCGCGGCCGCATGCGCGCGTGCTGGTCCAGCGGCCGTCGGACAGCACGGCCCGTTGGCCCACCGCTCGCTCGCCGCGGGCGGACACACCCAGCAGCCTTCTCCGAGGCCGCCGCCGCCGCCGCGTGCCGCCCCTCACTTTTTTTATCGCGCGTGTCGCCGCTAACAACGCCCCCTATCTGCGGATCGATTTCATAAGGCAGCGCGCGAGCGAGCGAGGAAAAGGACATGCGTTTTCGGTAATTTGAAAGTGCAAGTCTGCTCTTAACTATTGTAGAAGATAGTAATCATAAACTGTTAAGTGTTTCTAAGCGTCAACCCGCCTCCAGTTAGAGGTCGCTCGGCGTTAATGAGCCGGTGATGAAATAGAAAAGCCCTCTACATACATCCTGGTGGTGTTTAACTTTCAATTTTTACGGACGTTTCCAAGTACCGTTGACAAAATGGACCGTGGCCCGTGTCGAAATTGATGAAGTCTTTGTTACAGGGATCAAATCCATCATCTCAGATAGAAGTTACGGGTATAACACGTATGCTAAACACCGGTGAGATTCCATTTTGAACTCAGAAGCAATGCCTGTACTTTAAATATTGTATTTATTTGATCGACCGTTCACATCCTTGATATAACGGAGCACAATCAGGCACCCATTACCCATTCATATTTGCAGCGAGGTCGGGCGTTTCTACGGAGTAACAGGATAGACAGAACGCCGATGAAAATTCATGTGACCATATTACATAAAATACAATATTCGCGAAGGGTTGACAATGGAAAGCAGCGATTTCACCACTAAATATATGACGAAATAACAATGCGAGCTTTCTTTTCAGTTTATGGCAGGTGTGCGGAGATAACATTCTGTGGTAAATAGGGCTAAATTTAAATTATCATCTATTTTCATGACATTTCACTTTCTCATTTGTTATCGTCAAATGAAGTTACTTCCTCGAATGCATTTGTCTCTTTAATGAATTTATGAAAATCAGCTTCTTTTTTATCATTGTTGTACTTTCGAATATGTATTTTTGGGTACTGGTTTCCATAGAACGGTTATCAGAATTTAACGGGTTATCTGACTTCCTGCGAAATAAATAACTGGCAAATGCATGGGGTGGAGTGTCTCTACCCATACGAAACTGCGTGTTCTCACAATGTCTGTTCTTGGTTTGACCTAATATGATAAAAGGAGATACATCGGTGAAAAGCCCTTTATTACGAAGTTTTCTTTCTAACAACATGACGTTGCCGATCCGGTGGCGGAGATCGAGATTGCGAAGGCAGTAGTGTCCTAGCGATTTCACGCCGGAGGGTCGCAATTTCGAGTCCTGCCTCGGACATGGTTGTATTTGTGTCCGTCCTTCCACCCCTTATCAACACCATATCGTTTCATCTTCATAGTTACCATAAAGTTAACTCCAAGAGTGGTCGCTAATGACCTAAATGTTGATGCGACCTTCAATAATAAAAAAAGTTCTTCCCTCTTCATTAAACAAGCAAAACTATTTTTTTAATTGACAGATTGATGTAGACATTATTAAAACAGTCATGACAAATAATAGAAAAAATTTTTTATCAGATAACGTTTTAAGAGTGGATTAAAAGTTGATTTAAGTGAATTAGGTAAGGGGGTAACAGTTCATAAAAACTATAAATTTCAAGATATGAAACATAAATAATTAGAACAATACTAATATTCTAATAAAACGCATCTTGTGACAAAGGTTCACGTAAAAAATGTAGTGTACCTTTGTTAAATAGTATGCCTTTGTCACAAGATGCGTTCATTTGATGATTAGGACTGCTCATTTCTCTCCTCAGTGAATATTTGGTTGAACGTTGAAATGATAATTTTTAATCACTGGCTTATCAAATCATGTCGTTAATCATGTCGTCTATCGCGCATTGAACTCTCCTCATCACTTGCACATACTTCGTCATTGCGGAATGACTTACGTTCATATGTATGCCTTAATTTGGGGTTACCAAAGGTATACTAAGAAAGGTATACTACGTAAGTTACCAAATGTATACTTCACATTTGGTCGGTGTTTTAATTAACTTTTCTTAACAGCAGTTTTTAATTAAAGAAAAGGACTTATTTTAAGTCTACCATCAAATGTCGTCAACTGTGAAAGAAAAGCCATGAGATTTGGTTAGAAAATGCAAACACCGCAGAAAATTCCAGTAATTTATAAACTTGTTCGGTTGGATTTTTTTTCCAAGCATGACTTCTATTTTTTATCGTCACGATGCGCCACTCTACTTCCACTAATTAAAATATTCGCCGTATATTGTGAGAGAAAACGACTTAAGTACCTCATAGGATATGATATCATACGCGATTAGACAATTTGAATAAATGCAGATACGTAATTTAAATGTGTGCTGGAAAAGTTCAAAATATAAAACGTCAACCAACATATTTTATATTCTTGAATAATTTGGTGGAAATCCACATTCAGTAACAGATATACTCTATGACGTATAATATATACGATAAAAATATTACGTGTACCATTTATCATCATTGATAGTTGTTACTACTAGCATAATGCTTCACGTTGAAGTACTTTCCAGTCCACTTATCTCTGAAGCGGAAATGCATAACTTGTAGAAGTATTAACGTCTATCTTCGAGTCATATTGTGAATAAACTATTGGTGCTAAAACAGCACGTGCGTTCTCGTCCGTAATAACAGGCAAAATTACACGAAAAGTACTCAAATTTTCGAGAAATTGTACGTGATCGTATTTCAAAATCTACCTTCAAGGAACAATTTTCATTAAGGGAAAATATCTCTATCTTTAATATTTTAGTCGTAGGAAGACTCAGAAAAAAATTGAACTTTTGCAATTTTCGAAAAATCAGAGTTTTCAACGAACACGAAATCTGCACCATTTTCTTAAATGTCCTTCACACTATCCAACAACAAAAGTTAATCAAAAACGATGGAGATTTTCTTTTGGAAATTTAGAAAATATCACAGAGGTATTACCCATACTATCCCAATAGTATCCTATACTATCCCATACTAGCCATACTATCTTTCCTAAATAAATCTAAATCTCCAATTAATACTCTATTGTATTAAACGATCACCGAATGCCAAGACCCCCAATTGATTTCGAAATGATATTTTCAAGACAACTTACAAAGTTAGGGTAGAATATATTATCCTTTTTCGGATATGAAACAATTCCAAGTGAAAGGATAAATACATTGTATCACAAAAACAACATATACATGACAATAAACATAAATGAAACCGACCAAGACTAAAATCCACATTCACAGAACAATAAGTGCAAATGGTAAATATGTCTCAGTTTGGATGAGAAGGTGGAGAACAAGAAGTAACAGAGATTGAAACAGAGAAATCAAACGCAGGATAAAGCGACAGAAACCCTACAGACAAGATTGTTCAACGAATTTCTATAGATCAATATATATTTTGGATAGTGCTTTTAAATAAATACAAGGAGGAGAAAGAAAAGAAAAAAGGCAGGGGAGGAGGACGAGAAAAATATGAAGGAGAAGCAGAAACATGAAATCAAGAATTGCGGACCCATACGTGTATAAAAAGGTAGCCCTTCCTTGTCTTCTCCATTGATTCCTAATCTATTGTGTAGGGAATAAGAAAAAGACAAAAAAGAAGACAAAGAAGGAGAAGAAGAAAAATTAGAAGTAGAAAAAGGAGAGGAAGGAAAAGAAGAAGAACAAGAAAAAGAAGAAAAGAAAAGGAGAAAAAGAAAATAAAGAAGAAGACGAAGAAGGCCAAAAGCAAAACGATGAGGTCGGAAGAGCCGGGGAGCCTGGAAGCGCAGCCCGCGGCCGCCGCGTGTAGCGCGCAAGGTCGTCCCGCAGCCTTGCGCGGCCCGCCCCGCTCGCGATGGCGCAGGCGGGCGGGCGGTGCGTATCCTGAACGCGCGCGTGTGCGCCTTCTCGCGTCTGCCCCCGCCCTGCCCTCGCCCCGGGCCCCGGCCCTGCGCCGCACCGCGCAGAAAGCGAGAGTGTAACAATGCGGCCGTCTGCGCGGGTCACGTGGTCTGCGGCGGCGGCGGGATAGGAGACGGCGCCGCGCGGAGGAGGCGGGGGCGGCGCGGCGCGGCGCGGCGCCGTGGGAGGGGGCAGCGCCGCGCTAAGGACGACGCCCAGATCAAAAAAAACTTTCAGACCGAAAATTTCAACACCCCCCGCACATAGACACTTCCCCTTCACCTTCACCCCCCCCCCGCATTCCAGCCACGATTCTGAGCGTGTCCGTGTGTGATCGAACCCAGTACTAGCCTCCCGCCTGGCGCCGCATTGTTGAAAGGAGGTGAGAACGCGCGCGAAAGTTCGCCATTGGATGGAGATTTAGGGCAGCAGCCAATCGCGCGCCGGGCGGTGGAAGGGGGCAGAAGGAGAGATTTTTCTAATATGTACATTAGAGCGGGAGAGGTAGTAAGCGGGACAGAGGTGAAAATATAGGCTAGTGCGCCGCTTGTGATCGTCGGTGGGCGCGGTGGAAGGCGGCGGGGCGGCCGGCCAGCCGCCGGCCCGCCCCCCGCCGCCATGGAGTGGATGCAACGGTACCTCGCCACGGCGCTGTGCGTCGCGGCGCTCCTCGCGGCCCACAGCCACGCCGCCGGCAAGCGCAGGAAAGGTGAGTGCCGGAGGTACCCGCAGGTACCCGTTGCTGCCCAGTGGCGATTGCTGAGGACCATCGACGGCGCTCGTTGCTCGTGCGTTGGACACGACCCGGTGGCTCCTTGAGGCGAGTGCGCTGTTACACGAGTGTGCTGTGTCGGTTTTGGTTTACGTTTTTTTAAAGATTTTTCTCGTTATATTTTTGCGAATGTACTGGAAAATTCGTTGCAAGTGAGAACCAAGTATCACCGAGCTTAGTGAATTTATCTAGTGCGGATGGAACTGAAGTTGGTTATTCGCAATATTCCACTTAATTATCGGGAGTTACAATAATGAAAAATATCCTCTAGATTTTATGTGAGGGTATTGAAGAAATTGTTCCAAATTATTTATAAAAAACGTTTTTCGTGTCATTCCAATAATCGAATGTAGTATTCTACAAAACAGTATAACTGTTTTTTAAACTCCTTAACTTTTCTGAATGTTTCAGATTCATAATTTCCAAAATGTATCTTCGGTTAAGATTGTATTCATGCTGAACAGATCTACTGCACAAGTCTTTTAACGATAATTCAACATTGTTTTAATTCGACATAGAACTCTCCCTTTCATCCCAAGAGTGACACAAGACATAAGTACCTATCGTAGCCTATTTGATTTTTAACAGATGTAATTTTTCTGCGTTTTGGCAAAGTTTTAAAAATCATTTACGAAACTGCAATCCAAGTTTTTTTAAGTTTTTAGATGAAATTTTTACGTTTTACTTTTTTAAACTTTCGTAGAGGTTTATTGAATTTGTTGTTAAATGAACAAAGCTTCATATTCAGATAATATGATTTTTTAATTCCAACTATTTCGAGGAAGATCTTCGTTACATAAAAACAATTTCATGAAGTTTAATAATTTTGAAAACTATCGACTGCACCCTCTCAAATATTTGACAGGGATTTTTAGAAAATATTTGAGAGGAGTTTTTCTAAAAGAATTAAGCAACATATTTAAAAAACATATTGTTGCAAATCAAATTTTACATAATTTACGTTTTCAAAAAGGAAGAGAAACATTTTTCACAGATTTCTCATGGGAGCTGTCATTTACTACCGCAGGAAACGTTCACTGATGTACATTTTTCTCAAAATTTTCTTGCTGCAGTCGTAATTTAAAACAACACAAAACAGATTATCCTTATTCTTTTAATTTGAAATCTTTTAATTCTTTTTACAAACCTAAATCTCCATTTAAATTACAGGAAGTAGTTAGACCCATACACTCTTACTTTCCAAATTTTCACTTTTATTTTTTTAATTTTTTTTTATTTTAATTTTTATCTTTAAATATTTTTTGCGATAACCAACTTCTTTATTTGGATTATTTCCCTCAAAGAACACTTTCGTTAATTCTCCGTGCTTGAGGCGGGCTCTAGGGGAAGGCGCTTTGTTTACGGGGGGGGGGGCGACTGGGCCATGGAGCCCGGCCCGCCGGGGGGTTGGCCCCCAGGGGGGGGCGGGCCGGGGGGGGCCGGGCTGCTGACCGCCGGTGGACACTGACCCGCGCGCGCCAGACCGGTCGCTGCCCCCCCCGCGCTCGTTTCCCCCCGGGGGGAATCTCGGCCCCCCGTCCAGCTCTCGGTCGAGCTCTCGGTCCAGCTCTCGGTCGAACTCTCGGTCCAGCTCTCGGTCACTCTCGGTCGAGCTCTCGGTCCAGCTCTCGGTCGAACTCTCGGTCCAGCTCTCGGTCGAACTCTCGGTCCAGCTCTCGGTCGGGATCTAAGTCTGCCCCTCAGTCGGTGGGTGGCGGGGCCGAGGTCGGTTCGTTCCGCGGGACGCCGCTGTTTCCTGCGCGGAAACGCGCGCGTTCGCCGCTTCAATGCGCCCACGCGGCCGCCGATGCGCGTAACGGGACCGCCCGCGCCATCCCGCCCCTCCCGCGCCGCGAGAGGAAGCTTCACGCCAGCGCAATGCAATGA
The DNA here is from genome assembly GCA_964035755.1 of Teleogryllus oceanicus. Taxonomy (NCBI): domain Eukaryota; kingdom Metazoa; phylum Arthropoda; class Insecta; order Orthoptera; family Gryllidae; genus Teleogryllus; species Teleogryllus oceanicus. The sequence goes on from CAXIVR010000004.1 coordinate 33,220,289, forward strand.
AGGTTGGTCAGTGCGCAGCCCCCGGAATGCCACTCGAAAGGGTACATTCGAAGTGAACTTCTGAATATAGATTTTGAAGTGCATTTATTACGATTCAGAAATGGAATACGAAACGTATTAGTAACACTACAGAAATCAAATCAAAATTGATAATCAGACAAGTAAAAAAAGAAACCAAAAAAAAACAACAACAAAAAATTAGCGTACCACATGAACGTGAAACGAATACTTCGTAGAATCATTAAAACGCAAAGTTTTATCTAAAACAGGAAATAAACAAAAATTCTTACTGAAACCTCTGCTGTGTGTAGAACAATGCATTCAGGTTTCAAATTCCTAAGCGTCTGTGAAAAAACCTAAAGCATGTGTTTACGTGTATAATTGTGTGCTTCGCAGAGCGTTTCAGTAAGCTCGTCTCTGTCTCTCTCAGCATTAGAGTAGCAGCGTGGTAATGGGGATACTCGCTTTCTAAGAACGTGTTAGGAAAGTGAGTGAGCGTGCGTGCCTACGTACGCGATCGCATCTTTCCTTGCTCCGCGACCAGATTTTCGGCAAGGCGTAATTCAGCCGACGCGAAGAGAGACACTTGCGAGAGGTTGGAAGACAGGTTTCTTCTGCAAGATTCCGGCTGGAACCATGTGGGGCACCTGGAAACACACATTTGGCCAGGCTGCGGCCGGGGGAGGCGTCGCGACGCGGTGACCGGTGGACGGCGTCGCGGCGCGCGTCGGAGTGACCGGCGCGGAACTGCGCGGCGGGGGGGGGGGGGGGGGCCGTGGACAGGCAGAACGGATGGCCGGGGGGGGGGGGTGCAGGGAAAGGGTGGGGCCGAGAATGGGACTCGCATTCGCAGAAGGCGCTGCAGTGGTCGGGTGTGTCCCTCCCCCCTCCCTCGTGAGCGGCGGGGAAGGGCGCAGGGGAGGGCGGCCCGGGGTGAGGGTGGGGGCGCCCAAGGTTTCCGGCGCAGGCGACCGGGCGGAGAAGGTGAAAGGCCAGCGCGAGGCGGCCTGAGTCACCTCGCCGCTGCTCTAGGGCGCCCCCTCCCCGACCCGCACTCCCCTCCTCGCTGCGTTATGACGTTATGTATACTCCTTGCTGCGCAGTGACGTACTTCAGTCGCTAGGCGTCACTAGTCACTCGCTGTGCCTAGTAAGCGCAGCTCTCAGCGTGAGAGTAGAGTGATAACTGACGTGACAGCTTTCCCCAATGTGAATTGTGGCACGTGTGCAAGTACAGTAGAACCACATCAGCATTTACGTTTCTTTAGATAAATCATTTTTTGAGCAAATTCTTCGTAATGAGACTCCATTCCCACCTAGAACCTTTTGCTAATATTTTAAATATCTTTTTGGAAACAAATAATTCAAAAAATTTAATCTTATATGAAATTTATATAGTTACATGCCGTAATCACATTTATATTACGTGCATTTCCTTTAAAGTTATGGGCCGTTTCTCAATTATTCGCTTCGATATCCGTTACTAAAGGACATAATTTATTTTCGAAAAAACGTTTAATACCCGTATTATGCGCCTGTCCTTCGGAATATTTCCACACTCTAACAATGCGACGCCTTCATTGTACTCGTAGTGGGATTTTGCAAACTTGCAAGAATGAGACGTTGAGGGTCCGTGAAGCGAACGTCCAGCCTGGCACCCCCTTCGCGCCGCATCATCATTTGGCGATTACGGCCGAAGAGGCAGCGGGGCGCTCCGCGAACAAAGGCAGCCAAGCAGCCTTCCTCAGCGACCGCCACTTTCATCGCTGGCAGGGCTCTCGGCATCGCTCCGATGGAGTGGCATACTTATGTGAAGATAGTCTTCGTTTCTCCTCAAGGATATTGATTACATTTCTAAGAATTGTTAGAGAGAAGAGTAGTAAACAGAAAAAGCGAAATCGAAACAGGTTTTTTTTTTTTGCATCTAGTGAGCCTAAATTGTTAAAATTCTTGAAACTAAACGAAGCAATTTGCCTTAATTTCTCCAAACAACTAGTGACCTGCAGCAGTAAAAATGCAGCTGAAGAAAACCGCACAAACTAGTTTTCCAAAAAGTAGCACGAGCACTGCTCAAGAACAACAAATGAAGTACTCTCGTAAAACACTGCGACAAATATAGTCTTTACGAATACTGCAATAACATAGTCCAACAAGCAACATGAGAATAGCGAATATTTAAATTATCTATCTGAATTACTTTTCTTGAAAATTTCATTACACCGTTGCAATGGGCGGTCTCTTTCTTGAAGCATTCCTGCACCATGTCGTCAGCTGTCTCGTGAGTATGAGTAGAAGAATTCGGCCAGTACACGCAATATGAGAGATTGCGGATTACCTCTTTTATTATTATAAAAATATTTACATTTTTCATCCACAATCAGAATTGTGTCATTGTTTTTAGATTTTCCTAGAGTTTCTGGGTAGCTAACGAAACCATTGACACTTCTTACATACCTGGAGGTTGCATAATTGTTTTTTGTCAATTTCTGCACGCACTGAAAACTAGTAATATAAATACCTACACAATATTTATTGATATCGTTGATTCATGCTAGATAGAGTTTTGCATAAATAAGTTTGTTAGTGACATTGAGCTTCAAAATACTCTTGAAACAATAATTTGATACTAGATCTGGGAATGAACCTTTCATTCGAATACCGCAGAATGAATATTTTCTACAAAACACTTTTCTCTTATACACCCAGAAATGCATTCGACATTTCCACAATCCCCTCATCCAACCCCAATATTTCCTGTCCATTTCATTTCCTCGCGTCACCCCCCAACGCCTCTGATTGGATTGCTGTCCACGTGACCGCCTGGCTCCGTGGCGGCCACCGTCTGCGCCACCTGTCGCCTCCACCATCTCCTCCGCCAGCGCCGCCGCCGTCGGCTCGCTTTTCCCCGGCGGTCACGCACATAAATCACGGAACCTGTTCGACGTCCGGAACCTCGACGAAAACGAACGTGGCCCCTCGCAGAGAGCCATCGCCGCTGACGCCCAGCACTGCTCTCGTTGCTCGCTCTCTTTGGCTGGCATTGCTCAGGGCAATAATAACTGTTACAACTGAGACCATGACTACCAGGTACTGGGATTCCAGGACGGTCAGTTGCGGATTTTCGACACTAGCTTCATAGCTTGGTCGATTTCAATCAATGTCTGGAGCGGTAGGATGTTCTGGTTGGTGATTTTCCGTGGTTTCTCCAATCAATATCATGCAAAAGCTGGAGCAGAACCTAAACAACAGGACACAGATCGCGTGCTATTTTTGTTCCTCGTCCATGTTCCTTACACACAGACACACTCACATGCGCTATGCACTATGCGACATGCTCAGGAGAGCAGTGGAGAGGTTAGAGCTTGTCCCGGCTGGGGCGGTGTCCCGATGGCAGAGAGATACTTGGGAGGAGGAAACTCTCACAAGCCGACGAGTAGAGTGCTGCCGGCTCTCAAACCCTACAAGTCAGGAACATCGTCACCTCCGGGAACGGAATGCGCACTACATTAACTGGTTGACGCGTGCGCAAAAACAAAAAGAAATCAATCAGTCATGCAACTCCTCTTTCATTTGTGATAATTCCGCGACTAGCGTAGAGTGGTGGTGAGGACGGAGAGAGTGGAGGAAACATGCAAGAAAGCTAAAATTCCGCGAAAAGTGCACATATCACATCCTCTGGTTGTATTGTAACGACTATCTGAGCGCTCCATGATGCAGTGGTCAGATCGTTCTCTTTCCACGTCAGAGTACTGGAATTCAATTAATCGTCGATCCACGTAAAAATTTTCGTGGACAAAGTGTCTTACCGGCAGAACTAATCGACTTTCTTCCCTTTCCCGTGACTCTCATTGTATCATGAATTAAAACATTCCATCGTCGCCAACGTCATCAATTATCTTTATTACCCAGCCATGTATACCTTTTAACTCAACTATGGTCTAAAAGACTAGGGAATGAGGATCAAGGTAAATAATGTCTTCATCCCCCAAAGGAACAGTTCCTTCAAAAGTTGAATTTTTATTTACAATTTCATTATTAGCATCCGATTAGGAACAGTATGTACATGAATGTATATATTGAAAGGCGGGAACCAGTATTTTAAGTCGATCACAATTACTTTCCTGCATTAAATCACTCGAGTATTTCCAGCAAAACTACATTCCGTTTGGGGAAACATCTTCATTCTGGTTCTTTGGCCTACAACAAGTTGCACGCCAGCAGCTGCTTCCCCAAGCATGTTGTTTGCTTCCGGCAAGGCAAGCGGAAATCGCGGCGCTGCGTCGGGGCGGGGCGGGGCGGGGCGGGGTAGCGATTTCGAGCAGTCGGTGGGCGGAGGCCGGCGCGACAGCCGTGCGGCTAACCTACTAGCCTGGATAGCAGCGCCGCCATCCGCGATGCTCCCGATGCAAAAAAGTGCAAGGCCCTGGGCGCGGCGGCGCCCGTCCGAGTGCAAGGGGCCCAGGGGGGGGGGTACGGTTCCGGGTAGCAATCTGTGCTGCTCCCAACCTTCCCGCCGCTTCAGCGTACACAGCTGGGCCTCTTGGCGTTGCGGTCACCGCTGAGAGTGACAAAGGATCGCCTCCCCCATAATTTAGTGCTGGTGACACCTAGACTTCTGAATATGTGGTGCAGTGCGAGTGGAGAGATGAGATGGTTGTAGGCATCCTTTGAAAACTGTTGTAGATGGCATATTTTATCATACTCAACTAGTTACGATAGTGAATGTACGTTTTCAGTACGACATGAATGGCACTGGACTTACCACCTCATTATCCATCATTACACTAAAAAAATCGAATAAAATTGACCATATAGTAAGCCAAATTGCAAGTTGTATGACAGAAATCTAAACACTTTTATCACCATTGATATCATGCCTAGGCTTGAAAGATCGTGTTCTATAAATAGACGTAAAGCTCAACATCAAGATTGCAAAGCACATCGTCTGCTAAAAATTCCAAATATTCTGTAGTTTGAAAGAGAGAGCGAACATCTTGGGGAATTGTAAAACCTGACACTAACTCATCTACTTTAGCAAGTTATCAATAAAAATAAAAGATTGAAACAATGTTTACCATTGCAGCACATATATAAATAAGAGTTTACTTCATTTTAATACCACATTAACATTAGCAAAACAATAAAATCATCCATTTCAAAAGAAATTTCAAAATACTCAATAAGGAACTGATTGGAATCCAAATAATAATTCTTGTCACTTTCTATTGTAGATCGTTATGCGTATTTCATTACTCCATTTCTTCTATTCCATTTTCCTTTCGTTATCAGCAGCAACACATGAATAGAAACCTTGTTATCCCGAACGAGAGTACGGAACCATATAAGGGGAGAACGACTAAAGAAGCACAAAGGAATACAAAAGCGCACTGCGTGTTTGGAAGCAAGGGACCGGCGAAGAATACAGAACCAATGCGAGGAGGGCGGACGGCGTATCTGAGTGCAGATCGTGATGTACGAGAACGAAAATAAAGCACGTTCAATTTCTCCGAGCCATGAGCGGCTAGCGGGGCGAGAGAGCACTGGCTCTTTCCCGGAGAAACCTCCGGCGAGTTGCTCCAGCGCCCACCGGGTCGCCTGCACCAATCGTCTTCCCTGCGCCGTCAGCAAGGTCGCTGACGCGCTGCCGGTGGGCTTCGCGAGAAATAACCGGTTCATATCCCGGTCACAGAAAAATCTTACGTCGAAGATCTCTCTAGTTGCCGTAGCAATTTCCCCTTGAACGATGATCGAACCTCGCCACTAATAAAGACAATTTTATTATTATTATTATTATTATTATTATTATTATTAAGAATGGTTGAACAATTCCTGTTGATCCTGTTTTATATAGTAGAAAGATGGATCTTTTTTATATAAAAAAAAAGGAATTATGATGTATAATTCATATAAGATATATACATTTATCTATTGCTTTACGTTTCGCACATTTAGCATGTGCCTTTTCAAAAGCATTTGATAAGTAAAGCATTCGACAATCGGTTGGCAATAAACATAACATTTTTGAGTAGTATACAAAACAAAGGAATACATTAAACATACATATTAGAGATATATTAACATTTAACAACATTTTCAAGTAAAGTATTTCTATAATATGCCGAAGTTGGCGTCTAATTTGGTGGCTAAAACATTCATATGTATGCAGCACAAATGAAATACATCAAGGAATGGATGTGCAAAATTATGAGTGAACAGCGGCAAAAAGCAATTATGAATATCTGTTTACTATTAATGATTTATAAATTTGATTTAGATTCAATATGTCATTTTTAGTGTTCATAGAATCATTTAACATAATATATATCATTTCTGCAATTTGTCTTTTAAAAGTTATCTTTTCGTGATGAAAAATTTTGATTTTATCGAAACCAATAGAGTGGTTGCGTTCCGTTCTATGTTTAGTTAATGATGTGTACAATGCCGAATCTTTATTAATATCGTATTTGTGTTGGTAAACTCTTTTGTTAAGATATTGTTTGGTTTCTCCAACGTACACCTGTTTATAGTCATCACAAGGAATAGAGTAGACCACATTAGATTTATCTCCTATTTTTGTTATATCCTTCTGTTTATCAAACAACCGGTTGGTTTTATTTAAATTATAAAATACTATGTCAAAATTGTAGTTCTTGAAGTATGTTTTAATGTTATGATTAACCGGTTCATAAAATGGAAAGGGAAGTCGTAAATTATTTTTAGTGGTTTTTGATTTATAGTTATGCATCAATCTCTTTTGAATGTATTTATCTATAAAGGATGATGGATATAGATTGTTATGAAGGATATTTTTTACTATAAGCAATAGATAAATGTATATATCTTATATGAATTATACATCATAATTCCTGATTTCTGTATTGATTGATCCTATTTGGTCCAATAGTTTAAAAAAGATCCATCTTTCTACTATATTATTATTATTATTATTATTATTATTATTATTATTATTATTATTGTTGTTGTTGTTGTTGATTAATTGTTAGTGATTCCGGGCGCATCAACAGTTCGAAGCTCCAGACCGGTTTCCCGGCATGTGAGCTAATGTAGTGTGTGTGAGTGTGTGTAACGGATGAAGATAGGACAAGGAAGAGGAAGGAAAAATCGCCCGTGGTCCTTGGCCCATTTGTTAGGGTACTTCTCCAGCACTACCGAGTGTGGATAGGAAAAACCATAGAAAACTACCTCTAAGAAGCTAGAAATTTTCTCGAGGCAGAGACAGAATTCGACCTATCTGTGTAGCTAGAGCCGAAAACCCAGACACAGCAAAGACTCGAATCGAGGACCTCCTGGTCTGAGTAACATCAGTTGAGGCCCTGAGCCACTTCTCCCGGTTTTCCCCAAACGGCTTTGGAAACCTTTTGATAAGACGAGATGTAGATCCTCTCTAGTAAATTGAAATACCTGGAGTTAGAAGATTCATGAATTGTACACCCGGAGAAGTAAACACACAAAGAATTATTTTCCGTTACTTAAGAGGAAATACAATGTTGAGAGTGCACATGAGAATGGAATATAATTTTATTGCATTCATATAAATTAGAAGGTACATTAAAATATTTACAACAAATTGTCATCTGAGCAGATTTACCTGATTGTACTTAATGCAAAATATCTTAGTTTCGTTTGAAAAAACACAAGAACACAAAAGTAAATAAATTCACAAAGTAGTGTGTCAAAAGCATGAACGTATTTTGAGGAAACGTAATAAGAGGTTAAAATTGGCACAATCGTTATGTAACTGTTACCTTATATAAAAGCGTTTCATCAGACCGCATGCCCTCACGCCATTCTACTTTTGCGGGTGATAAAAATTCTTTCACACCGAATGTAATAATCAGTCCCCTAACACACACGCTATTGATGGTTACACTTCCTCATTATTCATACTCTGATAATTATTCATTTTACCGTCGTTTGCAGATTTCTTCAGTTTCTCACTGATTATTAAAGTTACAAAAACCGTATCTATATCTCCTCGAGTCTCAGAAATAGGCTGCAATGGCGGCGCGGTTGCCGCGTTTCAGGAAATTAACATATTACCTAATCTCACGTGTCCAAGAGCCACGTGCTGACAAGAACATTCCTTTACACAAAAAATAGACATAAAATCAACAATGTGGAATTTCTTCAGTAAGTTACGTGTGGACCCTTAGGGTAATGAACCTCTAAACATTCATTAAATTTCCTCATCTGCAGAATTTGCGTTTTACCTCCTGTGCATCGTAATGAAAATTATATTCCTGAAAACTAATCCTTGTTTCATGATTCAAGCTATGTCTTAGAGGGTTTCCTTAAATAAATCGTATGTTTCTCCGAATCAAATTTCCGTTACATTATTTTTTCTGAGCAGAATCTCTCATACCTTCTATCACGTATCTCGTCCCGTTTCCGCGCATCAGTTGTCCCGTACCTCGCCGTCCCGTCCATAAAGCCCGAACCCCAGACTACGGACACATGGCTGCGGAGTTCGCTCCCAAGTCAACCAAATATCTCAGAATCGAAATGTAGTCTGTGCCAGAAATTAAGGGTCCTTTCTGCCGGACCCGGTCATTCGCAATTCTTGCACTATGTGTATACCCCCCACGTGCTTCTTACGCATTCCTAACCTCTGATCCCTAATAGTATCTCGCCCTCCAAAGCTTGTGCTTCGTATATTCCTGTCCTTACGTCCTTATTCCTTTCGGTGCTGACAAACGTCCACGCATACACACCCGGCTGAGATTATTTCCTCCAGGTGCGCCACAATTGAATCCACGAGAGTCGACATATTTCACGCGGGTGTGGCTCTTGAGCCATTTAGATAGATGGATAGACATATTTTATCTACTACGGTTTTAACACCCGGTGGCATATTTCTAGGAAGTACTGTCATGCAGATCAAACAAATGCTATTACATTAAAACACATCAACCATACAACAAAAATACAGCTCAAGAGGCGCAACATAAATATATTACGTCAACATTTTACATCACTACTTGTTTTCTTAAACATATTTACACTTTCACGGACACTCGCAAATGCTTCAGCATGTACGAGTATATTGTCCCAGTCGTTCGTCGTTCGATTTACAACTGCACTTACTGTACGTCTTCAATTGCTGAAGTGTTCCTCGTAAACCCATCTCCGTCTCGCATTAGAGGGCGGGAGCTAGGCCTCGGTCCATTCCCACATGTGCCACGTTCTGGGCGTCGAGGCCCGCGCACGTGCTGCCCACGCCCTTTGCCCTTCGCCCGGCGCGCCAGGGCGTGTCCGCGGCCGGCCAAGGCCGCGCGCGGCGACGGGCGCCTAGGCTAGAGCGAGGCGCAGGCGAGGCTGGGATCGCCGCGGGCGGACGCGCTGGGCGTTCGCATCGCCATAAACAGCTCCGCCCGCGCCCCCGGCGGCGGCCGCTTTTACCCGCCCGCTTTTACCCTCTCCGTCGCCGCGCCGGCGTGCTCGGCCGCTCGGGTAGTGCTGTGTGCCTGCGTGAATCAACGTGTTTCTAGACATACATTAAGAATGAATGGGAGAGTGAATGAAAATTAAAATAAAACAAGAATGTTCATTGCTTGATTAGTGATTAGGGGCGCGTCAACAGCTTAGGTCATGAGTCCCATAAGTGTAGTGCATGTTTTTCGTCGGGAGAAGGCGGTGATTTTCCCCCACTGCATGGCGAGGTCCGGCGCTGACCTACCGTCGGCTAGTGAGGTTTTTCTCAACAAAATATCATCCACCAGCGGAGCACCCACAGCCGGGACAAGGTCTAAGTCCCCAACAGGTCTCCCAGCACGTGAGGCAGTGTAGTGGATATTAGTGTAGAAGTGTGTGTAAAGGGTGAGATTAGGAAAAGTAAGTGGAAGGAAAGGAAAGATCGCGCGCGGTCCGTAGCCCCTTTGTTAGGGTACTGCTGCGGCATTCGCCTCGTGTTGATCGGAGAAACCACCGAAAACTACCTATCAGAGCAGCCGGCCGTTAGAATTCTCCTCCAGACAGCGACTGAATTCGACCTAGCTCACAAGCTAGCGTCGAAAATCCTGCCACCATGGGACTCGAAATAGGACCTCCCGGTCAGAGGCACTGCAGTAAAAGAAGACACAGAAGAACAATCCTAAATAACAGTATAGTACTTTCTTTTAATTCACTTGTATAACTAAAGAGAGCCCAAAGAGGCCCCGGTTAGTTAGTTGTAATATAATATTAGTTCGTTCGTTTAAGTTAGGTCCTATCTAAACTGCGAAAACCAAATCGGATGCAGTAAATATGTATTCCTCTTAACCCTTCAATGCGGTACGGAGGTTCGGTGCAGTACCATTCCGTAGCAAGAAGGGAACGGGGCTTTGAAGCCCTCTCCCTCTGGTAGTCAGTTCAGTGCGCCCTTATGGAAACCCTTCCTCTCCACACGGCATCCAACGAATAAGGAAATCCTACGACGTCTAGGTGCGAATGCCCTATGAAGTCGTCCATATACGTATAGTGGTGAAAAGCGTATGCTGCCCCGAGACGGCATTCCGCGTTGAAGGGTTAAATGAATAAATTCCCGCCTCCCCGGAGTAATTGGATGGGGGAAAATTGAAGAAAAAGCAAAACAGCTCGGTCGCTCGGAGGCGCGGCGGCGGCGGGCAGTCGGCGTGCCGTGATTGCGCGCCCGCGCGCACGCGCGCCACGCCGTTCGACGAGGCGAAATGCACGCGTTGACCCAATTGCCCAGGGGATACTCCATTAGACCGGTGGGAGTTAGTCTACCGTTACTGCTGATGCGGTGCGTCGACTGTGGAATTTATTGACATGTTCTCTCCGCTATCCGTTTAGCGCACTGAAAGGTTAAAACCCATTTCATAATCTTCTTCATGTGCCATTAATTTGCCACAAAATGTCAGTTACATGTCATTGATCTTCCACTTTCAATATGTACCTCTTCTAAATTTACATACGTTACACATTGTCACCATAAAATAATAATGGGAAAACACTTCAAGTTCTAGTGAGTTTTATTGACATGTTGCGCATCGAAACAGGTTGCTCTCGAGATGAAATGCCATTCATGAGGAGATATTTTTCTTATTTATAAAATGAAAGTTGTTAGATTTATTAAATATAGCGTGCCAGGAAAGTTTCTCTGAAGTGACACAGCTGGGGAGATCGCTTACAACAGAAATTATGTTGGTAGCACGAGCAGCATCTTCAAAACGAAAGAGTGTACTCACAATAGATGCTGGAAGTGTTGTTTCTTTACCCTTTCTCCAGTGATCTGGTTGCTATCGACATGATGCAATTTTACGTAGATGGCCCTGATTTGGCTTTGTGCGGAGAGACTTTCCGGGCGCATTGTGAAAATGCAGTGTTTTTTTTTATTGGTTTATTTAAGGTCGCTTCAACATCTAAGGTCATTAGCGACCACTATTGCTGTTAACGGTATGGTAACTACGTGGATGAAACGATATGGTGATTGATGATAAGGGATGAAAGGACGAACACAAATACAACCATACCCGAGGCGGGACTCGAACCCGCGACTCTTCGGTCCGAGATCACTACGACACTACTGCCTTAGCGATCTCGGCCACCGGGCCGGCGCAGTGTTTTTATTTTTCATCCATTTTCCTTCAAAATCTCTCACATATCCCGAGTTCAATGCTCCTATATTCGGCCTCATTCTCCTATTTTTATGCATTAGCTTCAGTTATCTACATTTTGTGCTCCCTTTCCTACAGTCAATAAATGTTTATCTTCTGCCAGCTCACGTGGTTTAATGTAGCAGAGTAAGAATACTATATTCTCCTGACCAGCTGTTACAATTTCCCCTCTTGTGGGAATCGTAGAACAATCGTCTACACGTGGCGCCGCGAGCAGGAAACTGCACCTTCCGTCCCTTCCCGCAGCCATAAACGAGGCAGATTTGTTGCTGGCGCGCGGGAAACAAGGCGAGGTCTCGCCGCGAGAGAGCAGAAGGCTCGCGTCCCTCTTCCGCATTGGCTCCTCTCCGTTGCACTGCAGCCACCTGCCGCCCCCGACGCCCACGCCGCCCCCACCGTTACCACCACTCCGCCCCACCGCCCCCGCCGCTCCAAACGCTCCGGTCCCCACGCCGCCCCGTCATTGTCACCTCTGCTGGCGCTTGTGCTATTATTAATATTGTAATGGTATTATTAATACTATAATGCTATTGTTATTATTATTATTAATATTATTATTATTATTACTATTCTTATTATCATAATTATTCTAGATACCACATTACAAACATTTCGACATTGCCACCACCGACACGTGCACTATCACTGACACCGAAGCCGTCATATCAGCCAACATTGGCCTCACTCGAACCACCAGTCTCTAGACTCGATGTCTGTCCTGTCACTACGTGCCCACATAGGTTTTCATTTCTAGGGACTCTCCCCGCCAGTCTCCTCTCGATTCTCACGTCACAACGCTCTAGTTTACCCTTTGTTGTTTTTGGCTGTAAATGTTCTTTCTGTATGTGGTTCATTTAAACTAAATGGACCTTTCGTAACTTCTATTAAATTTAAATTTACTGATTTTAATATGTACTGATTTTAATCCTACTGTAATCTTTTTTCTCTTCTATTTTATGTCAAAGTGATTATTACCTAGTACACTACGTAAGTCGTTACTTGAAAGACATTATTCATAATAAATCACGCAACTACCATCAAGAGTTTGGTTATATAGGGCGATAATGTTCATTACAACATTGTTAGAATGACATTAACCTTGAGAGATCATAGAATGCTCGAGCACTTCGTCAATGCAAGCAGCGTCGGCAGAGGTAGGGACTTTTGACGTAAAGGCTGGGGTATTTGCCTTTCATCGCTGATACCTGGGTTCGATTCCCGACCACTCGATAAGGATTGTGTGATGGGAAATGCAAGTTTGGCAGGTTTAATCAGGGTACTTCCATTTCCCCCAACCTCTGTTTCCATCATTTCTCCACCAATATTTTTGCTATATGTTTATTAGATCACTAGTGGGCGTCCATGAACTAATTAGTTGAAGGTCCACTAAACCCAACTAAAAATACAAATGAATAAATAAATAAATAAATAAATAAACAAATAAATAAAAGCATGTATTTGGTATTTTAGGATCCGATTAATCCGACATTTCCCAGCTACCGGCTTTCCCAGATCTGGCCTCCGTTTTTATTATCCATACCTGAGAGTAAGTGAGAGATGTGGCGAGCATGACGTATTCCCATCACAGCACACAGCTCTTACTTGACTTTCCTGAGCTTGTTCTTTTGTTACACAGCTACAGAAACTGAGAGGATTTGTGTTAGAAAGCTACTGTTTCATTTTTCTCTCGATCGAAAATAGAATCCGGGGCCGCTCAGAGAAAGCTAGCACGTTGTCCATGAGCCACCCGAGTGGCTTAAATAAATAAAATGTTAAAAAATAATAAAACAAAAAACAAATAAAGTAAATACATTGTGTGTATATATTTTGCATTTTGGGTCGGTAGACCGACTTCGCCCGCCAGCTACCGGTGTCCCCCACACCGTTAAATTCCCTTGCTTGGGGGTAAGAGCGACATGTGGTGAACATGACGTATTCTCTTCACCGTCACTATCAATATCCGCCTGCTTGAGCTTTTCTTCGTCACACAGTTATAGAAACTGAGACGATTTGAAAGGAAAGATACAACTCTATTTTTGCCTCGACCGGGAATCGAATCCATGACCACATCACGCGAAGCTAGTTTGCTGCCGTTGAACTATCTTAGAGGCTTTAAATAAATGAATAAAGTAAATAACCACGGGAAGCGAGTACGCTACCCTTGAATCTTCCTAGAACAAATGAATAAATTAAATAAAGCATTAATAAAGGAATCCAGGGTCAAAGGACGGCAGGCGGCTGGCAGCAGCTGCCGCCTTGGGCGCCGCGCGGGGGCAGCGAGGCTGCCACGCCGCGCGCCTCCTCGCGCGCGGATTAGCATGCTAATGGGCAGCCTCCGCCCTGAACTTCCATCCGCAGTCACGGCCAACCTGCCTCCCTCACTCCTATGCCTCGTGAAGCGGCATTCTTTACACGCAAATAGACGCGAAAGGGGGGCTGACGATACATCTAGCGTGGGCACAAACTGACGTGAAAAGGGCTTCAAAGAACGTTAAATAATGAACTTTTGCTACAGCAGATTTCAAAGTTCGTCAGACATTCTAACGATTAGGTTATTTTCCATTTAAAAGTATTTTTAAACGATTATTTGGTGAAAAGGTATGCAAATAACTAAGTGGCATATTGACTGATTGTTAGTGATTGTGGGAGCGTCAGCTACTGAGGTCATAAGTCCCGTAAATGTAGTGCATGCTTGTTCATCGAGAGGTGGCGGTGATCTCCCGCTGGATGGCGAGATCCGGCGCCGACCTACCGTCAACTAGCGGGGTTTTCCCCAACCAGGAACTCTCACCCCCATAGCCGGGACAAGCTCCAAGTCCCCGACCGGTCTCCCAGCATGTGTGGTTGTGTAGTGCATGTTAGTATAGGTGATCGTGTAATGGGTGCGGATAGGACAAGGAAGAGAAAGAAAAGATCGCGCGCGGTCCGTGGCCAGTTTGTTAAGGCATTCGCCTGCTGTAAATCGGAGAACCACGGAAAACTACCGATCAGGGCAGCCGGCCGCTAGAATTCTCCTCCAGACAGCGACTGAATTTAACGTAGCTGAAAGCTAGTGTACCGCTCCCGGTAAATGGCATTAATGTTGCGAAATGTACCTCTAAAATACTTTGAAATTAGGATGATCCTCTGTTACTAAATACAGATTTATGTAATATTTTCGATATTGAGAGAAAATTATTTTCATTTCATTAGTTTCTTGTGCATTATTCCTAACCATCTTTCTTCTTCCAAAGATAAGGAAAGTACTAATTGAAAATGTTAGAGATCACTGTCTATAAGTTTGGACATCAGACAACTCTATCCGTAATCATTTGTCAAAATCACCTCGCCACTAAATCAGTCACGATAAAAACTCAATATTAACGTCCGGTTGACCCTTTGACGTAGCAGCCGACCTGCAATTAGATCGCTCCGCATGTTGAATAATTAATGCGACTCCAGGAGAAATATTACCAAGCTCCCTTAAGGTAACGCGCTTGGAATTCCTCCAAACACAACGAAGTCGAATAAAGCAAGAGCACGAATACCGCTATTCCGTACCCTTGGCACGTGCGCATATGTAGTTTTGTCCTCGCGTGTGTGCGTACAGATCACCAGCCAACCTTTCTGTTTTTCACGATATATAATTCTCAACGTTTGGAAAACATCATTTAGTGAATAGCCAATGTTACATATTCAAAATAAATATTTCTTCAAATAAGTTGATCATGTTTTGACCGATTAATGTACGCATCCCATTTAAAAAACAAAACGTTTTATCCAAAATTACGAGTCAACATTCCAAAGCTTAATACAGAGAATAGTGTTTTTTGTACTTATGTATGTGCAAAAGATGGGCATGTATTTCTATGCAGGAAGTACATATTTAGGCCAAGGTGACTTCGACTAAAAGAACTGCAACATCAATTTGTTAGTTCATATTTTTTTCATTCAAAAAACTAGTTTGCATGTCCTTTCATATATTTACAATTTAACAACAAAAAATCTTCTAGAATGTCTAGTTTTTCAAGGAAAGCAACTCTACGGCCACTTAAAAAGATTACAATTTTTACTATATTTTTTATCGCAATTGGCAAGAAACATGTTCCATGATTAATTGTGAATAAGTTGCCAATGTTATCTAATAAAAACGTGATGAATGCACTCACTCAGTTTGCCCACCCACATTATTTAAAATTTTAATAGACTGTGCCAAAATTACTATACATGTTTTATACATGTTGCTACTTTGCTATAAAACTATACCTTCCATCATTGGAAATTGCCTGAAAATATTATTTGCCGATAGACACTGAGTCTATTCTGGCACCATTAATACGATGATTATGGTAGCTGCTGTAATTATTTTATTCTAACGTTCCGAATGTATTTATCATTTGCACGAGTATGGCCTTTACGTCAAAGATATTTTCTAATCGTTCTCTTTCTAAGCGTCATATTATCTAAAGGTCGTTGAGTTACGTATCACACTACCTCGCATTTACTTCGCACAATTCAATCCTCTCATCGAAGATTCATTTTTTTTTATTTCGTGGTTCTTCCCCCTTTTCTCTCTCATTTTCTGTTGTCTTTCGTGTTTATAATATCATTTCTCATAACTCTTTAATATCTAGATCTAATTTTATTATTTACTTTTTCAAAATCTCAAAGTATTTTTAAGCAAAGTATTCTTATTCCGATCTCATCTATGAGGTGCAATTTGAAGGAATAAAAAGTTTCATCTTGCGGCGCATTGTAGCCGTTGTCATCATCATTATCATCATCATCTTCAGCATCAATATTAATAGAAGCAATACCATCGACGTATAATCTATTATTCACATTTAAACGATGTCTAGTGAAAGTCTCTCAGGCTTTCTTCGACAGCATTTCAACTGATTCGTTTCTTTCAACCGTTAGATGCCTTTCACATGAAATCAAAACTTGGTTTAACGCAAATCGTATTCATCCTCTTCATCCCCCAGCAAGAAATGTGCAAAACACTCGCAGAGAAACTCCGCCAGGAGCCACCCACAGCGCTGCGAGATAGCGTCTTCGCGGCGGAGGCTCGAGAGCAAGGCAGCGGCGGGCGGGTGGGAGGGAGGGAGGGAGGAAGGAGGGTCTCTGGAGAGAGATGGAAAGGGGACGAAGCGGGGAGCAGGCGGGAAGTTCGTTGTTTCACTGATTGATTGGTGATTCTGGATGCGTCATCTACCAAGGGCATTAGTTCCGTAAGTGTAGTACATTTTTTATCGCGAGAGGTGGCGGTGTTCTTCCCCCACTGGATGGCAAGATCCGGCGCCGACCTACCGTCGGTTTACGGGGTTTCCCCACGACCAAGTATCTCCCACCAGCCGGCACCGCCCCGGCCGAGACAAGCTCTAAGGGGAGTTAGGAGTCGGCCGGGGGTTCGAAAATGGAAAGGGAGTTTACAGAGGGGAAGGAGTAGAAGAGGGAATGTGTAGGGTGCGGGGTGGTATGAGCGGGAGGGAGGCGAAAGCCAGGAGGCAGTCAAGAGCGGTGAGGCAGGCAGAGGGAAGGGAGTCTGGAATGAGGAGATGGGGCGGGCGGGGTGGGAGTCTGGGGTGAGTAGGGAGCGGTAAGGGTGGGCGGGATGGGGGGGGGGGGGGAGGCGCGGGGGGTGGGGCGGTGGGCGGGCGGGTGGGGGCAGCGTCTCCCGCTTGGGTGCGCGCGGTGCGTGACGCGCTGGGCCGCTGCGCCCCTGGCACGCCCCACGCATGCGCGTCCGCCCCGCGCGCTCTCCTCCGGCTTTTTATGACACCACAACAACGTCTTTAGGGAGAAACTCGCAGGCGCTACAGAAACGCCGAAGCGGCTGCTGGCTCTTCACTCGCCCGCTCCTCGCACATCACGCGGGCCAAAGGGGCTAACGGGTGCCCGGGAGCACATGAGCCAAGTCGCCTCTCGAGCACTCGAAAATATAACGGATGGAACTTTCCAAATAACTGATAATCCAAAAATTGTATTACTAATGTTTCTCCAGTATGTAAATGTTACCAAAACGCACCCTTCATTGGAGCTGCATTGCTGTCGGGTACAGCTTACATTGACGAACAATTAATAACTGATGGGTTATCGACCTATGCTTCCCTGCTCAACAACAATCTCATATATATTGTTCGTTCTTCAATGTCTCTTTCATTCCAAAAAGTTCAATAAAATTTCTTTGAATTTGAATATGTATTAAATGACATCAATGACAATGCGAATTACTTAAGCACTTACTCTAATGAGCACTTACGATTTACTAGAAACAAAATAAATAGACGTATTGTTTTTCAATATTCATACAATATGAGTTTATTTTTTAAATGAAGTAAATATGCAAGGGATGTAAACAATTCAAATTGTAATGAATTGAAAAGGAGCTCTCCTAAGCAGTGTGTTGTTGCAAAATCGAGAAAGGATCGTATTTGGGGCATGTGAACGATTGGGGACGCAGGTGCTTTCGAAGCTTTCTTTTTAGTTCTTTTATATGGGTTCACGTTAAGTAACGAGTTTATTTCTCACCCATCTGCTCTCATCGGGTACTTCATATCAAGAACAGGTTTCTTATTTCTCAGTATGAAGCAAGTACGTTGAAATTTGAACAAGTATTAATGAAACGAGTTGTTTACGTCTATTCGGAGAGCACTCTTAAAAGGTCGTATGACGATATTTTATCCTAGTGATATAAAAAAGTCATAATATTAACATTCAAATAAAACTATTCAAAATTTTGTTAACTTTGACAAATAATATCGTAAAAATATTAGTCAGTATAAGGTTTCAAAAAGTACAAAGCTTTGACATCTTACTTCGATTTCATAGAAGGCTGGAATACACTTAAATGTGGAGTTTTTCGCCTATATTTACGAAATAAAAACTTCGTAATCATCTTTTTATGCACGAAAAAAGTTAAGAAATTAATAGACAAATTCTTTAAATTGCGAAGATTATCAGTAACTAAAAAAAAGGTTATGCCATTTACCCTCTTCATAGTTTCAAAACGTTTACAGATAAATTTAATATTATATGAAAGCAATGGTCGTCTAGTTCTTATTTTTTAGAATTAAATCCTACTTACACTTCTTCATTCTTTCGTGTTACACATACATCACAACTCAACTACATCAACGAACATCAAACATTCTCCCACAATGGAGCGAGAAAGCGTGAAAACAACGTCAACATCTTTACAGCAGAGCAAAAACGGCACGCGGAAGGCAAGAGCAGGTCCACCTCGCTGCTCCATTGTCCCCTTTTCATGGCCACCCCCGCACTACTCACCGTCGCTTCTCCCCTCGCCTCCGCCATAGCATTGCATAAGGCACACAGCTCATGCCGCGTTAATTGGCCGGACGGTGGTATGCAAAAAGACACCAACCCACCTTCAATGGATTCAGAGAAAATGACACATATGCATTTCGTCTCTACGGACAATACATGTTAAAAGCTTTCTTTTTAATCATAGAGAATAATGGCGCTACAAACAGGCCACGCACATGATCCTTCCTTCCTCCTACTTGTCCTATCCTCAACCCTTATTTACAATCACTTATAAATGCTTACACATACATTTACATGCACTATACTACGCATGTCAGGAGGCCAGTCGGGAGATAAGAGACCTAGCAGAGTAGGTGCCCCACCGGTGGGAAGTACCTAGTTGAAGGAAAATCCGCATGGCGGTGGTAGATTGGCACCGGCATTCGCCATCCAGCTGATCAAGGCCACCAACAGCGATTCAATCATGCGTGTGTGTGTGTGTGTGTAAGGGAAGAGGATAGGACAGGGAAGAGGAAGGACAGATCACGCGCGGCCCGTGGCCCGTTTGGTAGGGTACTGCTCCGGCATTTGCCTGGTGTTGACCGGTGAAACCACGGAAAACTACCGATCAGAGCAGCCGGCCTCTGGAATTCTCCTCCAGACAACGACTGAATTCGACCTTGCTGAAAAGCCAGTGTCGAAAATCCTGCCACCGTCAGGGCTCGAACCTAGGACCTCCCGGTCAGAGGCAGTGCACTGTCATTATTTGATGCACTGAGCTACCGCTCCCAGTAGCACGCTGGGGCTGCTTTTGCCTCCGTGGTTGTTCCTCGCATTATTTGAAAACCGGAGCGCCGCCCGCCGCCCGCCGCCCGCCGCCCGCCGCCCGCCGCCCGCCGCCCGCCGCCCGCCGCCCGCCGCCCGCCGCCGCGCCCGCCGCCCCGCCCGCCGCCCCCGCCACCGCCCCCGCCGCCGCCACCGCCACCGCCACCGCCACCGCCACCGCCACCGCCACACCGCCCGCCCCGCCAGCCACCGCCGCCGCCGCCGCCCCGCCCCGCCCGCCGCCCGCCGCCCGCCGCCCGCCGCCCGCCGCCCGCCGCCCGCCGCCCGCCGCCCGCCGCCCGCCGCCACCGCCGCCCGCCACCGCCACCGCCACCGCCACCGCCACCGCCCGCCACCGCCACCGCCACCGCCACCGCCACCGCCACCGCCACCGCCACCGCCACCGCCACCGCCACCGCCACCGCCACCGCCTGGAAAACGCAGCCACGTGCGCGTCCGCGGGTGATTGCCAAAATCCGAGCGGGGCGTCGCTTCCCCCCCCCCTCCGCCGCCACCCGCGCACCCACAGCCAGGGCCATTGTGACGGTCACGCAACCGCACGTATGGGCGCGCGTTGTGGCCTCATCAAGACACCCAACCGCCCGCGTTCTTGCAGCGCGGTGCCGTTCGCGATAGAGGATATTGCGCCACGGCCCCGCGCGTTGCTCAAATGCCGGGGAACAACAAGTGCAATTGTTACGTGTTTGTTCCTCTGCGATGTGAAAAAACGGAAGGGGGCGAACAGCAGTTTCTTGGCCATTTCGCGCCGTATACTTGTGAAATTTCACACGTGAACTGTTTTGTTATTACCTCATTTGCACCATTCATGTTATCTGTTTTTGAGTTATATTCCAATCTCTACGTTTAACGTTGAAAGATAGCAGAAGCGTATTTCTTATCCGAAACGCGGACGAGGATTTCAAGAGGTGGCTAAGTAAACTGAACTATCTCCATGCCACAAGTCATAAATGTCGGAAAGAATGCTTGTCAGTTGCAAACTATCCAAGGACACATTTGACTCATTAGATTGCGCGGCATGAAATTCTTTACATTCACATGCGGTCTTAAATCAATATGAGAATATTGGCTTGCAACTAAAACGACGAAGAGTATAACTCAATCTTGTACTTACTGATCGTAACTACTCAACATAACTTTGGTCAATACTGATAGAACGTGAAGACTACCTGCAGCAGGGGAGATTCCTTCTTCTGTGAAAAAGGAGACTCCTTCAGTAGGAATCCCATCTGCCGAGATGGACCTATATGCTGAAAAGGCCCCACATTCCGAGAGGCTCAATTATGCCGGAGCTGCCTTAATCATATTCACATACCTCGGGTCACATCGGGCCATACGCCTAGTCTTTTGTACCGTACATTCGATCTCTCGCAATTTCACGAACATACCCAAAACCAGCATCATCAATCAATGAAAAGTGTTGTGCTAGCTGGAATTTCTCTTACGCTTCATCCTACGGCCCATAGAGTTTGCGCGGAACGTTAAAGAGACGATTTGCCTCATTTAAAGAGAGCCCACGAGCGCCTTGCTCCGGCCAGTCTGAGTCAGCTGGGCGCTCTTTCTTCAAAGCCTCGCTTCGTGCCAAAAATTACATCACAGCACCGACGCCGTCTTCACGGACGAAGCCGCCGCCGCCGCCACTCCCGCCGCCGCCGTCGCCGCCACCACCGCCGCCGCCGCCGTCACCGCCACCGCCGCCGCCGTCGTCGAGACGTGCCCGACGTCGACAGCGCCCTGTCGCTCGCTCGCTGCCAAATGACTCGACAGATCAGGGCGATGGCAGCAATCCCACGCGCAATCAGCTACCTTCGCGGCAATCAGCTGCTGCTGCTCCGCGCCCTGATCCTAGAAGAACTCGACGGCCGGTGCCCCAAACAAATGGCCTGCAGATCATGCTCTGCTTATTTCATCAACCACTCTGAATTTTCAATACATTGTTTTGGAATATATTAGTTACCTTCTAAATCACAATTGATTTTCGTTTCTTAAAATTGTTTGTAGTGTAATATTCACCAACCGACAAAGAATTTCGCTTAAAAAAGATTTTTGAAGAAATAAATTATTTTTTACTGAAAATGTATGTTTCATGAAAAACAGCAATGAATATGTGGCTGCACGTACTGTAGCAATCTCAAATGAGCCATGGTTCAGGAAGAGAAATAAACACCGTTCATAATATTGACGTACCGTGGGAAGTAGACACTGGTAGTTGTAAAGAGCGATAGACCATAAAAGCTTTCTAACACCTTAATGATCAGTTTTATTTGTACTTTGTTACGCTACGCAATCGAGAAACAACGCAAACGACTGTGACGCCTTCCAATAGATGTGACTACTTACATCATAAAACTGTTGAAGATTTTCATGGTTAACGCATATTTTCACGCATGATTTTGCTATTACATACATTTTCCTTGGATGTTCTTAACACGTCACATTAAAAGCTAACTATATGCTACCTCTCTCATTGATTTTACAGAGTGAAACTACGTTTTTTCTCATTAATACGACTTAGATGATGAGCTATCAGATATTTTTCACTCTTATCTGCTTCAATAAATGCTTCAGAGCAAAATATCGGCTTTATATTCTTTATTTATGGTTTGTTGCAACCTCTGCTTTGGTTCACGACACTTCTCGCAACAAATCAATATTTAATTGTCGCATGTCTGTATTTAGAATTTATACATCAAATCTTCCGAGTTTTGCACATTACATAATTATTCCTCGAACAGATTTCTGATGACAATAGCGGTATTGCTGATTATCGAAGAAATAATTGTTAATGTTTATGTTCATTGGCTTGTTTTTTTAGTTTCTATCACTTTTCATCTATTCAGCAAAAAAGACAAAACCCTAAACCAGAAAAAAATTGTCAAAAAAACTTGGAACTAATGATGGTCAGCGGTTTATGGTCGATCTGTTCTCCACCGAACAGCTGTATAGTCGAGAAAACTCTGGTTAGTGATTTTCTTCAGAGATCATTCCGGTATTCTGAATCATTTTACCAAAACAAAAGACTAACAACCATTTATGCCAGTTAAATTTCAAGCACTGACATGTCAAATAGTAAGCATTAAACAGACCCAGAACTGATGAATACCGTATTTAAGAATTTAAACACAGTTTTCAAATTCCTAGTTTTTTATAATTATGTTCAAATCTCTTTTTTTCATACTTTTTATCATAATTGTGAAACACTAAGTACAACAGTTGCTTGTGATAATTCTTTCAAAAAAGCATTATGTCAATCGCCTTACCCCGTTATTGAGTTTCCATTACTCATTCCTTCAGGTTTTTGCTAATTTGGTGAATGAAATGGATTTCACTTTAATTCCGCGTGAAGATTTTTATTTCTATGATGTTTTCTCTCAAAAAGGTATTTTACAGAAAGTAATATATACAAGACTCATGGTCGATAACATAAATAACGAACCTTGTTGATTATCAACCTCAACTACGGCCTCGCTTTACTTGTCCTATCCTCTCCCCTTACACACACTAAATGCACTACACTACCACATATCCCGGGAGATCGATCGAGAGCTTAGAGCTTGTCCCGGCTGGGGCGGTGCCCTGCTGGTGGGAGATACCTGGTTGAGGGAAAAGCCCGCTAGTCGACGGTAGGTTGTTGCCGGAACTCGCCATCCAGTGGGGGAAGATCACAGCCACATCCCAATGAAAAAACACACACTTCACTTACGGGACTAATGACCTCAGTAGTTGACGTGCCCGAAATCAGTAATCAATCAATCAATCGAATATTCTACCACCACCAGGGACTCGAACCCTCGGACCTCCGAGTCAGAAGCTGTGCAGTGAAATGAGTTGAGCGCTGAGCCACCTAAGCCGCCCAATGGCGCTGGAGGTCCCCTGCGGGGGGCGGGGGCGGTTGATGAGCCGCAACGCTCGTCCAGCGCAGGAACTGTGCCAGCGCGAGGCTGAAGGGAACCGCCGTTTCCCATTGCGGCACGCTGCCTTTCCTCGAGATGAACTTTACGGAATGTGATGTTGCTTGTGCAATATCTGTCCGACTATGTAGCCTTAATGGCCTGTTTCTGCAACTTTTTTGTTGTTGTTGTTGTTGAAATGTTGCCCGGGAGGTTAATGCCATTACGTCATTGCAAACGGAACTATAAGAAACGAAATCTCATACACGTCTAAGTATTTCTCTGAGCTCGCGTTCAATACGAGAAAATGATTAATGGTGTCCAGATACTAATTCGCAAGAAAGTCAGAAGGACTGTGAGTGGAAATGGAAAGAAAGTTTGGTCGAAAGTGAGGATTCGAGTTTGTAACGTACAGAGAATACCGGAATCACAAGTGCATTGGCATGTCTCCCGCGGTAATGTGATGGCCAAGGGGATGAAGAAAATAATGTTAGAAATGACTTCAAAAACTGTCACAATATCAGTTCGTATTCGAATTCTTTTAGATTTCAATGTAAATATTGAAAACAACAATCGATAACACTGTATGACCAATGCAAATAAGATGGAGGATAAACACTGAAAAAGAAAAAATGAAGATCCCTCCAGCCGATGACTAACATGGAAGCCCATCTCGCTCTCTCCGAACGCCTTGAAAATCTCTCCATAAACTAACTGCACGGAAATCAACATATGATCTCTCTCGTTCAAGGTCTCTTCCACTACCATCATTAAAGTAATCACCTAAAATTGTGCCGGAGGAATCGAGGTGTCGGTCGCAGCGTTGTAATAAACGAGACCCAGACGGAACACCAACTCGTGCGGCACCCGCCATCTCACCGGACGATTTTCTCCGCGAGCGATTTTCACCTCCTCGGACACGTCCCACAGCGAAAGGGCCCTCAAAAAGGCGCCGAGCGCAGATAAGAAACCGGTCGCGCCTGCCGCCAGGAGAGCTCCGGCAAAGCGAGGAAAAGCACAGCGTCTCTTCGCCGATCCGCTGGTCACCCTCACAGTCATGAGAGGACTACGGACGATTTTGCCCAGTCGTTATTTTTGCATGTAGGAATGGTAACCATGACAAAAAATCAGTAGCTCAACCTCTTTCGCTTTCATCCTCATCAACCTACAGTCAATTATTATTTTCTTCACAAGCTCATTACAGAGCCTGTTTCAAGAGAGAAATAAAAGTTTTTGCTGTAATTTACCACAAATCTTAATGTTATCTATTACGTCAGTAATAGACACAAGTCTTCTACTATTTGTGTGTGATGTAAGAGTGTGTCCGGAATTTCTAACCTTTGGTGCTGACAATATTGATTTATCTCCGTGCGTTCCCACACCGTCACTCATTCTCATATTTAATTAACGTACTGTACATAATGTAGTGTCAATATATTCCAGCATCCCCTAGATCATTCTTTCAATTCATTTTTTGTTCCCTACCTGGTTCGCTGTTCGTGAATGCAATATCTCCTCCGTGAACCTTGTCACATGCCCCATCACCTAGCCCGCATTTCGTACCTCATATACCATCCCCTGTTCCATGTCTGTTCCATGCACCACGTTCTGTGCCCTTTGTATGGTGCTTGCGTTGGGTCCCAACTCAGAGCTTTGCCCTTCGTCCAACTGAGGCGCTCTGTGTTGCCTACCGGTTACCCCTTGACCTGCTCCCCGTGCCTCATGCCGTGTGACCCCGTGTCTCGTGTCCCATAACCCGTGCTCCGTGCCCCTTGCCCCTTGCCCCGTGGCCCCTGCGCCAGGCCCCGGACCCCGGGACCCATGCCGCTCCCGTAACCCGCCCGGGACCTCGTGCACCGCCTCGCAATTGGCGAATGCCCCGTGCAGCGAGCCTCTTACCCTGCGTCCCTACCCTCTCTGCCGCTCCCCACGTCTCGTTCCTTGTGCCGCATACAACGTGCCCCGTTCATAGTACCCCGAGCCCATTGCCCATTGCCCCGTGCCCCGTGCTCCGTGCCCCGCGCAGCTCAGCTCAGCCCAGCTTCCGAAAGCGCAGCAGCGGCTGCGTCCGGGAGGCGTCGCGCTCCATCTGCGCCGAAGGGGAAAGCGCCGCGCCGCGACCACACGCCCAAGATGCCGCGACAGGAAGCGCCGCACGCAGCCACCGCGTCCTGCCACTTCCCCGAAAGATGATCCCGCCCCGCCCCCCGCCGCAGCGGCGAAACCGAAGCGAACCCCCGGGCTGACGCAACCCACAAACGCACAGACGGCGAGTTCCGGTTTCACTCCGGCCACCACGACTCTCATTGATTCGAGCAAATAAAAATCATTTTTGGTTCTTATAAATAGTTGTTTTTTCAAAGGAAACATTATCAGAAATAATATTAGAAAATATATATTTTATTGTCGTATTCATGAACGTTTTCTAATTAATAATTAATTACTTTATTAATAGCACAAAATGTGTTAATTGCCTCGCAGGTTTGGTACGTATTCGCGCTATAAGTTCCATATACTTGGGATATGTAAAGCATATTACTCGCGACTTTGGTGATCTTGTGCAGAATTTAGGGTTCATATTCAGCTGTGACGTATTTCGAGATGTAAAAGATATGCGATGTAAACGAAATTTTTAAAATCATAATTTGATTTTTATTTGGAACATTATCTTTCGCATTTGTCGCTAAAAATTAAAAGTCAGTTAAAATTAGGCACTTAAAATTATAAAAGATGGAATCTCTCTTAAGATACACAATCGATTAACCATAATGGTATTTGATCGCTGTAACGTATCAACAAAACACAAAATATATTTAAAAGTAATGGAAGGGCAAAACCAGAATCTTAATTACAAAATTAAAAAAATAATTCAAAGTGACACGGAATACTAAAAGAGACGCCTAGATTGATTGAATAACTGAATTGGAATTGAAATAAAATACAACCTCCATTTTTTTATTACGTTCGTTATATAACAAACTAGTTTAATTTCTCAAAATTTCACAGCCCATTAATGTGAAAACACTTAAATATAAATATTCATTTTCCTGAATATCTCCAATCAAACGAGAGCTTAGTAATAATAAGCATGAGCAGAAACTAACATCTCATATTAAAGTTATAGGGTAGAAGGATAACAAATATATTGCTCAAGCTGAAAACGATAAATGTGGCTTCTTAATATCGATTGGAACCATGTTTCTAATTTCTACCACAAACTATTACAAGATTCGTGTTATCAACGCATAACGCGGCACACCATCCCTGGTAAAACACTAATGATCCCTAACGGCCGAGCAGTGAATGGACATCGAAGTGAAATCCGCGCGGCGGGCGGCATCCGCCGAGGCGGCGACGGAATCGCGACGCGCCGCATTGCGATTGCGCGCGTGGAGGCCGCGGGGGCGGGGTGGCGGAACATCCGGCGCCGCTGTCACAGTCTGAATACGGCGGCGCGGCGCGGCCAGGCACCGGCCCGCGGAGAAACGCGTGCCGCCGCCGCCGCCCCAAACGCAGTGCGCGGGCGGAGGAATTGGCGTGTCTGCGGTTGCCGGCGGACTTCCCTCGCTCGGCGGCGGCGGCGATGGTGTAACGGGTAGCGTATCGGGCTGTTGTACCCAAGTTCGCGGGTACAAACCCGATGGAAGCCGTGGATTTTTAAGGGCGTCTTCGTACGCCTCCCTTCGGAGGGGAAGTAATGCCGGCTGTCCCATGTAGTAGATTTACGGCATGTAAAAGATCAAGTCTAAATGAAGCCTCTGAGCTAAATTCAAATTGCCTGTTGCGTCACCAAAGTAATACCTTCTTTCTCCCCCAGTAGGTGAAAAGAGGGTAACGAAATCTGGGAAGAGCAGCCCTCATGACCTGAGTCTCGCCACGTAGAATAAGGCAATCATTCATTCATTCATTTCCTCGACGTCATGTCCCTTATGCAGGGAAGTGAAGTGGAGGGGAAGGAAGGGAAGGATAGCGTAGTGAAATGAAGTGTTAGGTAAACTATTAGCCAATTTTGAGATAACTAAAAATTAATTAGAACTAGGATATTAATCTCTAATTCTAATTGTAATTATTTTTGTAAATATTCGTAATAGTTTTTTAGTGGTAAATCTAGTTGTAATCACGTTTCCCACCGAGCACGAGCTCAAAGCGAACTTCATTAAATATCTATCTTCTGCTGTAACAAAGTTCCCACCATGTCCAGACTCGAGTGTCTACTACCTTCCGTTTATTCCGCGACAATACCACTGTCTCGATAACTTACTATTCATTATTTCCGTCATGTTACCGGTAAACGTGACGCAGGACACCATCTGATATCACTGCAGGGCCTGTGGCCAGGAGCTCCTAAGCTTCGAGTCCCGACGGTGGCTAGGCATCAAGTTCGAATTCAGTCGCTGTCTGGAGGAGAATTTTAGTGGCCGGCTGCGCTGATCTGTAGTTTTCCGTGGTTCCTCTGATTTACGCCAGAAGAATGTCGGAGCAGTACCCTTTCAAACGAGCCATGGACTGTGCGCGATCTATCCTTCCTCTTCTCGGGAAACCAGTCTTGAGCTTAAAGCTTGTCTCGTCTGGGACGTTGCTCTGCTGGTGGGAGATACCTGGTTGGGGAAAACCAGCAACCCGTTGTATAGGTCGGCGCTAGATCTCGCTAGTCAGAAAACATTACCGCCATCTCACGCAATAAAAATATGCACTACACTTACTGGACTAATGACCATAGCCGTTGACGCGGGCGGAATCAATCAACGAGTGTTATTTAATAAGATTATCTCACTCACGTAATTATCTCCAGAAAAGTTACCAAACACGGGAATTATTTATTCTATTAATGAAACTTGCTTTCATTGCCCAATGCTTGCTATTGAGATATTACTGTTTATGATTGGCCAGTGGTGGTGAGAAAAATGGGATAAAAAAAGCAATTTTTGTAAATACACGTCCTGATTGGGGCAAACCACATATATTAATAAACACTTTTGGTGTTAATGTCATGAATGGAATAATCAACAGCTATTTATCACACTTCTTAAGCGTAAACTCTCGCTCATGAAACCATCGCTCGCTGCGCGTTCACCATTGCCTCATGACCACCGAATCCACTATTCCTATTCATGACATGGTTTCCTTCATCCTCACTGTCAGCACCTCGCCCCCCCCCGTCCACTCCGTGCGCCCGCGCAAATGTTAATTCCGGCGAGCGGCTGGCAGCCTCCAACGCCCCCACCCCGCCCCTCCCTCCGCCGCCGCGACCGATTAAATTACGAGCCTCGCCTCCGACGAGCATGCGTCCGCACCGGGAGGGGTCGACAACGTAAGTTGTTTTTTATCGAGAGCGGTGAAAGTTGCCGGTGGCCAAATAAAACGAACGACACAAAAAATTGGTTCAGAATTTTTTTACGCCGCGGCTTTTGACAGGGAAAGTGCCGAACCACATAGTAACCTGCGCCAGGAGCCACGTCGCGGCAATGAAGGCAGGGAACCGTCGAAGGTGTGAGTCGACTTCTACACGACTTAGAAGGAATCTGTGTTATGATGCCGGTTTCTGGCAGCTATACCTGGGTTGGGCTAATGATTTTGATGGACGACGTCGTGAACTGAATAATGATGAAGCATTGGTGGAGAAGAATTAGGATCACTCAGAGAAAGCCTCCAGCTAACCCGCGTAATTGAGCGCTGGGATTCGCACCCGGGTACTCAGAGGTGGAACTGAGCGAGGTGGCTGAGGACCTAGAGCCCTGACTTCGCGTTCAGAAGGCCCACGAACAATTCTCGTGCCGGCCATCCTGACCAGGGTTTTTCGCGGTTTCCCTCGGTCAACCAAGCGAATGCTGGGATGGTTCTACTGAAATGCCACGATCACGAAACCGGTGTCGCTAGCCGAACTCGTTAACTACGTGAAGTCACGAAGGTTAAGCGAATTCGACACATCGGGGTTCCTGGTTGGATGACCGAGTACAAACCCTAGAATCTGACGGCTCCGATGCCAATTGTGCTTTGCAGAATATATTGGCTAAATACAACTA
This sequence comes from Teleogryllus oceanicus, assembly GCA_964035755.1. NCBI lineage: Eukaryota > Metazoa > Arthropoda > Insecta > Orthoptera > Gryllidae > Teleogryllus > Teleogryllus oceanicus. The sequence goes on from CAXIVR010000004.1 coordinate 33,249,928, forward strand.
CAAAAATGGCAGAGGTAGAAACCAAGCGTACCGACCAGTACACCACGGTTTGCCCGCGGTGAGTAGAGGGCAGTGAGAGAGCGATAATCAGCGTCCGACCACTGACCCCCCCTCCCGCGCCGCCTCTCAACACCGCTAGCGCCGCGCCTCCGCCACCGCCTCTCCCGCACGGAGACGCTCTTTACGTAACAGCTGCTGGGTAACTGCCCTTCCCCCGGGTGGCGCGTTGCTGCAGGGGCGGGCGGTGCAAGAAGTTGCACGAGGAAGACACCGCGGCACGGCGGCTCGGCTCTTGCAGGAAGCGTGCCAGCGAGTAACAGTCAGATGAGTGGGAAGCCCGTGTACGCTGGCTCACGTATTAGCTGCGCTCCGCTTCATTCATGAGACCTCGCCAGGAACAAGAGCGAGCAAGCACTTGCAACAGTTATTTCAGAGAACGACTTGCACTTTCCGGTCGATACTGCTTATTCAGTGTTTTCTGGTACACAATAATAAAACATGAGACGTCATTGCGCCGATTTTAGCACAAATTGTAGGCTTCTTGCTTCATCATTTGATTGATGCATTTAAAGAAGCAATTATATTGCACGTAAACTCATTTCATGTTTCAAAACGACAATTGGTTTCTTCAAAATGCATTGCCCCAAGACACGATTCAACTTTATGTGTGAGATTTTACAATAGAGTTCAAGATTCAGTTTCCTGAACTAGTGGTTGAGTATACAATACAACCACAAAACATTAAAATAGCATCCTTAATCTTAGCTACATGACAATGGTCAACAAAAATCATTCAGATGTCGTAAAATACCGCAGAAATTATTTGTTAATTGCATCTCAAAGAATGTTAAAAAATGATAATCCTGCAGTAAGGACAGTTCCTCAAAATAAATCATCCGTAAAATTTTCCTGTTAATAAAGTTGTTTTCCGGTCCATTAAGAAGCCGGGGTCCGCGACCAGTGGCTGGGCACGCACGTGCGCAGGCCACGCCCACTCTCCGCCTCGAGAGCTTCTGGCCGGGGCGGAAAGGCCCGCACCATAAATCCGTTCCCGGCAGGTGGGCAGCCAAGGCGCAGAGGGGCGCGGGCTCGGGGTGGAGGGGAGCACTTGCTTTCTCCGCCCCCACACCTAATTGGTCGACCTACCGGGAATTATTTCCTTCGATTTTTATGACGAGCAGATCAACGAGGACTGGAATTCCTACAACATCGCTTCAGCCGAACACGTAACAAGTACGCGCCTCCTACACATCGTACGATCTAATATATGACGCTATTACGTCACGTTCGCGTTGATATGGAAACCATCTCGTTCCCAAGAGAAAGGTCGCACATCTAGCATCGTAATCTCCGCACTGGCCACGTACGCACGTGATGCAATCTCCACCCCACGCGCACGATGCAACTCACGGGCGGCTCCGATTTGGGTCACCTAGACGCCTAGAGACGCGCCGCCTACTTACGTAAACAGGCATCCGAAGAAAGTGCCCCTACGCCGCGCCAACGCCGATTTTTGTAAACTCCTGGCCACCGGCAACGCCACGGGGCCACCGTAACTTCCGACGGCGGCGGCGCTAAAAAACCGGACCCCGCCGCCGCCTCCTTGGGCAGCGGCCAGAGCGCGGCCGTGCGTGCAGGTGCACCACTTTACGCTTCTTCGTGCAGCCGGTCGCCGCGCGCACGCCCTCGGAATGGCAACGCAGCCGACCGCGCCGCCGATCTAGATGCAGTGCGCTCGCGGAATCTAGAAATAGATCCCTTCTCCGCTCGTGAATCACCGGGCAACGAACAAGTAATTGATGCGTAGACGGCCTACACAAAGTGCACTTACGTGATACACCAAGGACTGCGAAGGGATTCTCTTTCTCGGTGGTTGTTACGAGGCGGTACGGTTTGTTTTTTGTTGACACGCGGTGATAATGTGCTGGAGTACTGTTATGTCCATCACAAAGTCTCTCTACAAACGCGCTTACCCATTACGTCCCACATTATTCAACAGTAACAATATTTATTGCTTTTCCGCGATGTGTTAACAACATGCATTCGAATGCAACTCGAAGTGTGGAAGACCATTCTTTAAACAGGAATGAGCACCGACCTCATTCAGTACTTCATGCACGACTCATCAACTCCTATCCAGGTTCGATTTCTTGTGCTGTCACAGAGGGCTGCATGCACGTGCGATAATGCATCACGACAGAAACAACCGCAGCATTTACTCAGGCATCTGTACACTTGTTTCTCGTGCTGTTGCGTGGAGATAAAACCTGAGCCCCGACGCTGGAAATCTTTGTAAAAATATTCCGAAGCAATTATTCATCCTGCCTGCGTGCATTAAATCAGCGTACGCTCGATAATCGTTACATTAGTGCATAAAAAGTAGCTCCCAGGTGGACCAAATGAACAGAGACGGCAAGAAAAACGAGATCGATAGATCTTAATAGTCTCATGCAGGCGTGAGCACGAGATCGCTCTCGGATGTAGGTCGAAGAACTCTCCCCTGCTTGACCTATCGTTAATGTGCCATCTTCACCAGCAGTTTCATTGCTGACACGCCACCGCTGCATTGTCATGGCGCTTTTACATCTATATTGCGCTCATCTGACTCATTTTTATGGCTTGTCTATTTGTACGTCGGTCCAACCTATCACGTCATGACAATGAAAAGGAACAATAAGTATAATAAACATTATAATACAACTTCTTATCATGAACTCTTAAAATAAAATGATTACATCACAGCAATTAATATTACGTTAAATATACTAATTAAAAAGCAGAATGAAACTAAACATTTATTGCGTCTCCTACCAAGTTTATCACCCCGTCGTATAACAAAGCAACCACCTCTACAGCCGTACCCAGACGCGGCTCTCTCCAGTTGGAGCCGTCACTGTCATCTGCGCAATTAACGAGTGCTGCTACTTCGGCCAGCTCCGCCGTCCCCATCAGTTCAACCGCGGCCCAACGGAGGCGCAGCCCGCCCACGCCCACGCCCTCGCCGCGCGGCCTGCCTCTCCTGCCTCGCCTTTCCCTTCACTCCTGCGGGGCGCGGTGGGCGGCGCCGATCCGGTTTCCACATTTCCTGGGGCCGGCGGCGGGCGGCGGCAGCGCGCGCGCCCGGAAGCGAACGGGGGCCCTCGGGTCGCGCGGCCCCGCCCCCGTGCCCCACGCCCACCTCCGCCGCGCCGAGCCACCTGCCGCGCCGCGCGTCCCTTCAGCCCCCGCAGCGACCAAGTACTTCTGGAGCAGGGTTTCCCGAGGTGGTGGGCATCGACCCCCTGGGAGCCGATGAAATTTTGAACGGGATCAATGATGATCAAAGCGTCGATTGGGGGGCGTAGCCGAATATGCACTGGCAACTGATCGGTATAATCGGGATCCTAATGATTACAAACAAATGAAGTTGTTAATTGTTTTTTATATAAATGCTCAAAACATCTAACAATACTTAGTTATAGTTTTAAAATTGGAATTATGATAGCACAAAAATAATAAAATATGAAAATAATAAATCTTTTAAAAAATAAAATAAAATTATAATAAATTTAAAAAAAGAAAATAAATAAAATAATAAATAAAATATATAAATTATAAATTTATAATAAAAAAAATTTTCAAAACTTATTTGAAAATATTCTTCGACCAATGGTAATCAAGTAATTTATCTGTAATAATATGTGTTATGGTTATTTTATACGCTGTATATTACAGAAAAAGTCAAGTAGTCGATGAAGCAAATCATGCTTTTAAAAGGGATCGATGCAACAAAAAGGTTGGGAATCCTTGCAGTAGGGGTACGGCAACCAATGTGCTAGTCCCGGTAGCCTATGTGCTGGGCCGCCATTAAAACATTGCACCATCTACAGACGACTTCCAAGGCGAGACACCTTCCTAGGGGGCTTGCCACAATTAGTATAGAGGTTATCAAACGAGTTTGGTCTCCACAAAACAATTCATTTATGTCGGTTTTTATCATTTAAGTTAGTTGGTTGTTTTGTAATGTGATTCTCATTATAGCAGAAATAGTTTTGTTTTTAATTCAGAAGTTGGAATATGTTCTGAGTAAGTATTAAGTATGAAGTAAATGTGAAGTTCTGAGTAAGTATGAAGTGAACGTGAATGAATTGTTCACGTAAATGCCGTTAAGGGAATGGATTCTCTTGACACAACAAACAAAGTAAAAGATGTCGTAAAGTAATTGCCACGTCGACTTCGTCGCTTTTATTGACGAACTATTATTTTCACAAGACAAATAGGCAAAACATAACTTAGAATGTCTCATTCTACTTCCATTCTTCGCTTTTAATTGAATCACTCAAAAATGTCGTTACATGTCTCCGCTGGCCATACAATTTGTAATTATTTTCTCTTGCTTTCTTTTCGACACAGACTGTACTTCTTTCTATCCATCCGCCTTCTTTTCATCATCCGCCCACCCGTCCATTTGCTCTAATCGTAATTTTTCCAGCATCCGACGAATCACTGGGTGGGGGAGGGGTGCTGCGGGGGCAAATTTGCCACAAACGAGTTTCGTATTCCGCAACACCGTGAAGCAATATTCGCTACTTGAAACGAATTTCGTCCGAGGCCCTTCATTCCGAGCACGAAGAAGGATACAATCGTCCACCGTGGGCAGCTATCTCCGCGAAGCATCTTGCTGGCCTGCAAGGAGAGCTGTAAGTCGCTTGACCTGCAGTATCGCGGCGAGTGGCAGCAACTAGACGTATACCGCTGTTCAGGTGGAAAGGAAGATAGGCGGAGGAGGAGCGGGAGGAGAAGGTGGCAGAAGCAGCCCTTTAAAGAGAGGGTAGGCAATGGAAGGTCGTAGAATTTGATGTATTAATGGCGCAAACGTGCTATAAAAGTAGCAGAGAAGGAGAGTTGTGACATGAATGGAAACAAGGTAATAACCAAACAAAAAATGAGTAGGGGTTTGGTCACACAAAAAAAGAAACAGGAATAGAAAGAAGGTGGATAAAGGAATCAAAGCAGCAAGTACCAATTTGTCCATTATTGCATTCAAAAAATAAACAAACAATTGATTTCGATTTTTCATACTACTTCATAAGTCTTCTAAAGTAGAATAGAAACTACTGAAAATGAGTTCTAATGTAAAGAATATTACAAAAGAACTCACACACACATTCTGAAGTTTTATTACTAGAAATGATGGAATGTGTTTCTCTACATGCACGCCCCGATATTCTACCGATGCTCACATCCCTGCAACAGAAATGAGTTGCCCGATATGTTTACAACAAATTCCATCACCGCGTTGTCATCTTATCGGTGACAATACGCTTCAAATCAGAAAAAAACTGGAAATTTCCCCAGTTTTACAAAAATATCTTCGGGATCATTGACTCACAAAACGTCCAGTTTATCATTATTATATTTTTAGTGAATTAAAATCGGTACTGCGGATTTGTATTACAGACAGTGAAGATCAATTATATAAGGCGTTACGGTGTCGGAATAGGTGTAACCATAGCAAGGCGAGGCGAGGAGAAGCAAATCTTAGCGGGTCGGCGGGGGGAATGGGGCGGAGTTGAGGGGTCGCTTTAAGGTGGAAAAAAATATTCCAGTCCCACTACAGAAGTAAGCATAGCGAGGTGTGGCAGGGTGAGGCAGGGAAGGGCAGGGCAGATCGGAAAAGTAGGGAAGATCTCAGGTCGAGAGAATTATTCAAGTCTGATTACAGAAGTAAGAATAGCGCGGCGACGCGTGGCGCGGCGGGGCGGGGGGCGGGGGAAGGAAACGAGGGGAAGACAGATGGAGAAAATTATTAAAGTCCCACTACGGAAGTAAGCATAGCGAGGCGAGGAGAGCGCGGCAGGGCGGGGCGGGGCAGGGCGGAGTGGGTCGGAGCGGGGCGGGGCAGACATGAGAGGAAGATCTCAGATGGAGAGAATTATTCAAGTCCCACTACAGAAGTAAGCATAGCGCTGTGAGGCGCGGCGGGGCGGGGCGGCATCGAGGGAAAGATGTGAGTCCGCGCGATTGTGGGCGGGGGCGGGGGCGGGGGCGGGCGCGATGGTGAAGGGCCCGAGAGGCGGCCGGTTGAACCGGTTCGCGCCCAGGAGGGCGTCGGCGCAGCGTTCATACATCGAAAACGCCGATATCGACGCCCACACCCCCGGTCGCGATCGCAATTTAGCAGTCGAGAAACTCTCCCAGGCAGTTCTGCCAATCACTGCTCTTTTCTCCGAGGCGCTCTTGGAAACGCATCCGCTCGCTTCGCACCTCATAACATAAACCGTTTCACGACCACCTCCCGATGGTAAACTTGAGTTAAAGAGGGGGAAATAGGGAGGGAGGTGGAGAACACACGGATTAATATTCGGGAAACAGAAATAATTTCTACCATATAATACATAAGTATCCGTTATGAAACTATGCTGTAGTACAGTGATATCTGGAGTATTTTTTTAAATCACATTGGTTTACCAATTTCAATGATCTCATTTGCCTAATAGACGTCATGCGAAATATGTAAGGTCTACCATTTATATGACCCGATTCTGACGTTACAATTACCCCATTTCTACTTTCTTATTACTTTATTCAAGTTCTTCAAAAGTTCTTATCGCAAACGAGAATTTAAAATTGTTAATAATTTTTTCATAAAGAGAACTATGATTCTTCACCGAGACTGGAAATCGAATTGTTCAGTAACAACCTCTGATCACTGTGATTTACGTCTTCCACACTGACGAGTCTGCCTCCGGTGATTGCATACGGTGCCGCTAAGAGGCATGAAGGTAGCTGTGAGGTTGTAGGGCGGACAGTTAACACGAACAGTAACCGCTACGCGATGAGTTTTCGAATCAACCAATCGGAACATAAGCGGTTGGACGCCTCCACAAAACACTTGGCCCTGGAGGAAAATTAGAAGGTAGTGAGATCAAGCATGAAATCAATTTTCGTAAATTAACGCCTACCCGACTTTTCACCCATCTACCCCCTCCGTCGCAAGGAAGAGAAATTTTTTTCCCGGAGGGAACGTTTTTGAGAAGGGGCACTGTTTTTAGCAACAGAACAAGGGTAGTTGGTTGCACATTATAGAACGTTTGGATGCACATTAATTTTTCCAGGGGAAGTTGCGCCGAATTTTAAATTCTTATCTAACTGAAAGTCAGGTATGCAGAGGAGGAGGATTATTTGTGTCACAAGAATATAAAGGAAATCGATAAGGGTATAATGATTGTACTTAGTGTTAGAAAGTGATCTTCCTTGAAAACGCATGAGGAGAAGTTGTAATGAACTAGTGTATATAAAGTTGTTACAGGTGGAACAACACAGGTACCCCTCACGTCCTATTCCTTGTTTGTAGTTAGTCACCACATACAACCTTCCGCTGCACCATAATGCCATTGTCATCTCTTCCGTTTTAGTGTGTTATCCTTCAATCATTCCACATCGTTTCTAATCTCGCATTCATTTGGATTCTTTCCCAAGTAACGAACTCTCTTCTTCTGTTTCCTCAGACTACATCTTTCATATGTCGACAACGTCCTCCCGTTTCCACGACAGAAGATGTCACGTTGCATCCGTTACTGTTACACTTGTCGCGATGGATGATACCTCCACGAACGACACAAATTTCTCGTTTTTTCAACTTATCGTCTTGCATCTTATCATACGTCTTTGTGTCGTAACCTCCTTCCTGCATTTCATTATGTTCATCTATTGCGTGTTGTTATTTTCCGTTCATATAAGATTTCCGCTGTGTTTCAAATTCTTCGAAAGTGACGGAGTAGAATATACAGATAACGATTTCTTTAGTTTTTATAGTTTTATATCTTGTGCTATTCCAGGGTCACAGATTTTTACATCGACATATATTATTAAACAAATTATGTCATAATGTTCCAATCTTAACCGATCTTAGTACCTTTCTCTCTGCATTTTTTCCATCACCTGTACAAAAATAAAATGTCTAAGAATCATCAAGCCGTATGAATGAGTATTTTGAAACTATCAAGTCTACTTATATCACTTTCCACAATCTCCCCATTTCAATTAACTTTTATTGAACATCTTTCCAAATTATAAAATTAAATACTATTGTGTCATTCTCAAACAAATATAATTTCTTAATATATGTAACTTCCTAAACTACTTCCCCATTAATTGCTGATAGTTGGTATACATTCTAGCTGTCGTATTTGCTGTTGAATATTTAATCATCTTCATCCTCTGTACTATTCCATTCTTCTTGTAATTAAGTTTCATTTGTAATAAAACATTATTTATCTCGATAATAACAGTTCAAAATTACAAATTACCCATATTCTCTTTATCAATTATCGTAACTACTAACGTAGTATACAACTAACAAAATAAATTATTAAATGTAAATCCTTATTATTCTCTCCAACAGTTTTATACAAAACATTACAAATTGTATACTCTTATTACCTAAAGTCAACATCAGCTCTACACCAGTTTTCAATACATCTATATTACATACGTCTCCCTATGCTAATGTAAAAGTCTACCTTTCCATATCTACAATTCGTATCTTTCGCACCATATGAAACTCCTCAATGAAGACGTTAAGAATTCCTAAAGTTTCCTTAAATAAAACCCTCTAATTTCACCATCTTGACTTCATGTCTCTACAAAATAGAATATATTTCTTTAACTTATGAATACAGTATGTATTTTTTTCGTACAGAATTCATTACTTAACAGTCCATTTATATTTATAAATTTTAAATAGAAAATATTATGAAATGACAATCGCCTCAGTCGACAAAATAACTCACAAAACATATCGTTTTGTTAGGGTGCAGAGAATCTAGAACGGCCATTCCATTGTACTTTTCACCTCATTGTATTGTAGCATTCATAAATATTCCTCAGCTTCAATTCAAGTCAAAGATAATCGTGCGATTCCTATGACCCCTTTAGAATGCGATACCTATTCTTCGCTTTATAACATCTCTTTTTCTAAGAGAGGTCCATAACGCCACAGCACGGGAAGAAACTACAGAGCGGAACGTTCTCTTCATTACGTATTCCCGTTCTGTCCATACTTCAGAAGCCTCTCAAAGGCAGGCGCGTGAGCATGTGCGTGGACACAGGGCCGCGCGTGGGCCGAGCGGCTCGGCGCCTTCATCTGCATTCGAGCGTCGGAGTCGGAGTCGCGACCCGACAGACCGCGAGCCGTAAATCTCGGCGATAGTCGGCGTCCACTCCCCTATTACGGGGGCCATTGTGAACGGGTCTCGCAAACGGCACCGCCCCGCCCCGCGCCGCGCCGCGCCGCGCCGCACGACGGAGCCTGCTGCCTCGCGAAGGGCAGTGCCTCTCAGAGGGCAAGTCTCGGGGTGAGGACATTCGCGTAAGGAGAGGCGCACGTGTCTTAAAAAAAGTGTTTAATTTCACTGTCACATTTATAAATAACTTAGATTTGAAGACGTGTGGATTTTTTGTTGTGTGAATATTTTTTTCGTGCACTAAACGGATTTCGTATTAAAAGCAGATATCAAAGTAATAGAAATTATTACATTAACAATTTCTACTAACTACTCAACTATATTCTATTAAAAAGAATATATACATTGACCTTAACCATCATATTATTTCATTGATGATCGATGTTCAAAACAATTTCAATTCAAAGGACGTTGCTAATACTTAATAATAGTCTACACGTTATTTCCCATTCAACTGTACGACTTAATTATTTGTAATTCAATAAACCAAAAGTGAGGAGAAAGTGCGCACAAATTTACTCAGAATTCAATAATTTTTAAGAAATTACTATTTCTGGACCGTGTCATCTATATGCAATTTTTCGAGCAAGTTCATTTGCATTTGGGTACGGATAAGAAGGGAGTTGTTTTAATTTAACATAATTACGCAACAAGTCCATGTAATTAAGTAAGCGTAGACTCCTATGCATATTCTTTACATATTCCATCAAAGTTTCGATTTTTCTAAGAACTCTACTTTAAGTACACAAAATTCATCATAAAATATATGGATGAAAAGCCAAAGAGAAAGGTACCAAAGGAAGTAAGTGTTGAAGTTCACTCCTGCGCGCCGTGGACCGGTTATTAAGATTGTCCCAGCAACTATTCTCTCTCCGCACCGTTCACCTCCCCACCTCCACCTAAAGCACGCACTTTCATGCAAGGCACAATATCTCAACCCTTTAGTTACCGCCTCACCGCTGGTAGCGGGGGAACTCTCTCTTGAATGCTTTATAGGAGCGCGCAATCGACCTCGAATGTAAAGGAAAACAAGTGGACACGATATCATCTGCGGGCTTCCAGGGTATATTTACGCTTCGCTTGCCTCTGACCCGGGTGATTAGCTACCAACCCAAGCTCAGCTACCAACCTGTGCGTCACGCCCAGCAATAAGTTGCAGGTTCCTGTACTGCAAGATGAGCCTGAAACAAGTTCCCCCGTCCATTTTTCGCAAGATGTTCCAGATATGTTGTTGATTTCAGTATAAATAATATATGAAACGTTCCGAATATTTTATAGGTTTTTCTTGAAAATACATGTTTTAAGTTATGAATAATTAATATTCAATCGGCGTACGAGGTTGTTACGTTATATTTGCATACTCCATAAAATTTCAAGCACGACGAATTGAGATAATCGTGCCAGGAAACCCAATGAAGCGGGATTCCCTACTATCAATAACGAGGTGCAATAAAATTCCTGGCTGCCGACGAACGCGCCTCGCGGGCAGAACGTGACTCCAGCGGGAATACTTCATCTCCCCGTGCGACGCGTCACGCATTCAACTCCGCGGCCCATTACAGCTCCATACACCTCTTCACATCCACGGTTTAAAACGCGTTTCGAATTAACATGTCTGCATAGTTATTACACCGTATTTGCCGTAAATGTGCAATTAGTCTCGTACCAGGAACATTTAGATGAAATAAAATATTTCTGTTGGGATTCACACTTACAGGATAACGGAGAAGGAACATCTGTAGTTCATGAATACAGAAAATCTACTGGAGTTGATTTCTATTCTCGTTCAAGAATGAACAAAACTCTCTTTTATTATATCTTTTCATTTTCATAACGAATACAAACTTTATATTTCATTTGTATCAGAGGTTGGACTTAAAATAATTTATAGTGCAGTTTGTAGTACGACATTTTGTAGTATGAAACTATTTTCATTTACGACGACGCTACATCGCAGTTCATTTATAATTATCACTCCATTTTATTGGGACGATGGGATTCTTACGTATTACCATTCACAGTTGATGCAAACATCCCTGAAGTACAAAAAAAAACACTTTCTTTAAAAATCTCTCTGAAAAACACTGCGGTATCTGCTTCCCCGAGTGTGGCGACACTGCATCCGAGAACGCGCCTCGAGCATCTCGATCACGTCCTGGGCCACGGCACGCTCATATCGATCGCTCCAGGATTCGGGCAGGCGCTTCGGTGGTTGGGCAACAACACCCCATGAGGAATGTCAGAGAGCGCGAGATGGACGCACGTGATTCTCACAGAGTTGCATGATTTCCCTGGGGAACGCGGATGCCCGCCCCCCCGCCACCACCAGCGCCTTCGCCGCCGCCGCCGCCACCGCAGCGCACCGGCTGGAGCGAGAGTTCAGCGGAAATTCGACGTCCGGCTCGGCCACTCATTAGGTTCGACTGGGAACGCCTGTATCGATATGCAATCGAGTGTGTCCACGATCCGTCTCGTCGCTTTCGCTTCCGAGCGCCCAGACAGCTGACTGCCGCTACCAACGCCCTCTTAGCTCTCTGCTAAACTTTTCATTTTTTTTGTCGATTGATTGATTGTGATTGATTAATGTGTCTAGAATCTTCAACTGCTGTCCGACGGCGGCAGGATTTTCTATACTAGATTTCAAGCTAGATTGAATTCAGCCGTTGACCGGAGGAGAATTCTGGCGGCCGGCATCTCTGATGGGTAGTTTTCCGTGGTTTCTCCGATCGATATCAGGCGAATGCCGCAGCAGTACCCTAACAAACGGGCCTCGGACCGCGCGCGATCTTTCCTTCCTCTTCCTTGTCCTATCCTCACTCCTTACACACACACACACACACACACGCACACTAACATGCACTACACTACCACACATGCCGGGAGAGATATCAGGGATTTATAATTTTTTTCCGGCTGAGTCGGCGCCACGTTGGTAGGAGATACCTGGTTGAGGAAAACCCTGCTAGTCGACGGTAGATCTGCGCCGGATCTCGCCATCCAGTGGGGGAAAAACACCGCCAACTCCCGATGAAAAAACATGCACTACACGTACGGGACTGATAACCTCAGTAGTTGACGCGCCTGGAATCACTATCAATCAATCAATGAATTCAACGGCTGTGATTATTAGTCCCATAAGTGTAATACATGCTATATTTCGGGAGGTGGCAGTGTTCATCCCCCGCTGGGGCGAGGGATCCAGTCCAGACTTAAAAGTTGTGGGTCCCTCCCTCCGGGAATCTGCCTTTGAGCGGGCCACCGCTCAAGCCGAGAGCAGCTCTAATCATCAGAGTGGTCTCCCGACATGCGTTGTAATGTAGTGTATGAGAACATGTGTTCAAGGAGACAGGTGGAACTAGGGATGAGCAAGGAAATGCAACCCACGGTACATGGTGCGTTTGTTAGGGCACTTTCCGGCATTCACTTCGTACTGATTGAATAGATAAAGAGAGAACTACAGAACCGGCAGCTATAACTTTTCTCCAGACAGTGGCTTCTGTCAACCTAACTATTTAGAAAATGCCGAAAATTCCACGAACGTCGGGTATTGAACCGTAGGACCTCCTTTACTATTATCGTCAATTTATCCGCTGTGTCAGTTTTGCATACACTATTTGCAACTATCATTAACACTTTTGCATTATTATCACATTAGTGTCCGATGTTAGCGCTATCTATAATGCAAAGACAACTTCTGTTCCCTCTCACCGATGCTAACAATTCCTGTCAACCACATTCATGCGCTACGCATTATTCTTCTACATTGGAGTTCCTTTCTTTTTCAATTAAATAGATGTGACTGCTCCGCTGATTTTCAGCATTTTGCCTTCCATCTGATTACGATATTTCACAACTCATTATGTAATTTATTATCTTCACCAATTATGGGAGACCATTATCTGAGATCTGGATTTGTGTTTGATGAGCACAGATGCATATTCCCAAGTGCAGATAAAAATGCTTCCTTATCCGTCTGTGTACGTGTACGTATAGTCGTCATTGGTAATTACGATTATTTTCGCCACCGCCATAGTCAGCACATTCACCAAGCGTTGTGGAGGTGTGGCATTCCACACACAACCGCGTCTCCTCGTCTCAAACCCCCCACCTTCGGAACGGCTTTGATGCAGTGACTCGCCTCGTGTCCAATCGCGTATCTCCGGCCTGTTTCCACAGCGACCGCAACTGCAGGCGGAGCTCGGTCTCCGGCGTTCCGTCGCGGCGCCCGGCGGGGGGGGGGGGGGGGGGGGCGGGGCGGGAGCGGTTAGCTCACCGCATTGCATTGTTCCCGCGCCCTCCGCTCGTTAGCACCGCGAGAGGCGGCGGCGGCGGCGCCGCGACGCTCGATCGAACAACACCGCGGGCGCCGAGACGCACAATATAGAAGCGGTATTGTCGGCCCAGTGGCCGAGAACGCTGAGGCAGTAGTGTCGTAGTGATCTCGGACCGAAGGGTCGATGGTTCGAGTCCCGCCTCGGACATGGTTGTATTTGTGTTCGTCCTTTCACCCCTTAATATCACCATTAAGTATTAAATCCTATAAAATTAGTTAGTAGTAAGATACAAGAAGTGAGAGGTTGAATGCTCAAACGTGAATGCTTAAAAAAGTTATGTATTACAAATAAAAAAAATGTTCAAAACCCTGAAAGGCAAAACTGCCGAACAGGAAGAAAATAAATTTTAAAAAAATTAGCGGTATCGGAGCTAGACAATTTTGGGCTCGGGGCAATACTGAAACGTAGGCCCCGCCTCCCGCAAAAAATTAAAAATGTGAAAGTTGTATCCAGAAACTATATGATTTATTTAAATTCGAGATATTCCATATTAAACATCAATGAAAATACGAAGACGATATCTGTGTAATATATATAATTTTTCAAAAATGTGTGTTAAAATATCTTGAATGTTAAGACGAGAAAATGTGAAGGCTTAAAAAGCTTTCAATAATAGTATTGTTTTGAAAAAAAATTTCAGAATGGTCTGACATTTTTCATTTCATAGAAATGTGCCTAACAAGTAATGACTATAATTAACTATTTCAGGTTAAAAATTAATTGAACATTTTATAAAATATCAGACTACTGTACCGCGACTTCCAAAATGATGATAACGATTTTCTAGAGTTCTTATTTCTTTTCCAATTTTATACTATTTTTCCCTTCAGTCCCATCATCGGCCCCTTGCCTTGCAGGGCCCGGGCGATCGCCCGGTCAGCCCCTGCTTTGCGCCGGCACTGTCCAATAGCAACGACTGCTCGGGACGTCGCACATTCCAATCTCCTCGACCGATTTTCACTGGAGCGAATGCTATCTCCAAGGGAGTAACAATTTTCACATTCTGACACATCACACTGAAGTACGTGGCCAATCGTGGACTCATTGTACAAATCGTCTTTTTGTGTCGATTGAGAATAAAGATTAGATTGTAAACGAATGGAAGTGGAGAGTTGATAAACATCTCGAATTCATGACATCGTACTCGTTACTTGCGATGCTTACACACTTATATTGATAATCATGCTTTTTATACGTCTGTGTTTATTATATAGAGGAAAAATAATAATTATAATTTGGATTGCCTTAAAATGTTCTATTTCAGTTTTAAGAGACAAAAAGATAATTTGAACTTGTAGTAACTACGATCATCAAAACTCGAATGTTTATAAAACAATTATTTTATTTGAAAAACTCTAATAGTTTCATATGTATACTTACGTAATACTGTTGCTGTATAAGTATACAAACAATCACTCATATTTATCTTTTGTTTCAGGTACGTACCAAGAAATCAATAGCAACCCATGAATCACCTTAGTAAGTACTGAAAAAGAATTATTGTAAAGTTTACCTTTAAGTCATTCTTCAGACTGAGAGTACGTGAATTTCACTTGCATCGAGTTTTCTCACTCCAATCCAATTTCACGTCGTATCTTGAATACGCGGATTCCAACATTACATTCTTCAACTTGCAACAACTTCCCGTTTGTGTTTATTTCTCTGCGATTTATAATGAAAGGCACAGATTTAATGAGATCGCATCATCGACTGACAAAAGATGGAAAGTACGATCAAATGGAGTTTCCTCCAAGTATCTTGTTGATGGACTTCAAGTAGCAAAGAAGAGGAAGCGTTGACAGAAAACCATACTATTAGCACGAATTTTTTATAAAATTGATCATGATAATGCCCAAACATTGGCAACATTTTTAAACTAACACACATCATGAAATCGTAATAAAAATCGAACTTGCCTCTGAGTTGTTTTACTATCGTTATTATGAGACGTGAGAAAAGTGTTTAATTTTCTGGTTCATGATATGACGAAGTTAATACACTTTAATGAAGTGTATTTCTCCTATTTACGCAATAATATTTTATTTACATATGCATTTGTTTTGAGGAGAAGATAAACTTCGAAGTTCTGCTTAGAAAGTAGCGTATTCTACCTCGCAATTCAAAGAATTGTCTCTTAAACTTTAGATCACTTTCCTTCTCTTCGTCGAACGAGCTCTTGAAACACCTTTCGAAAGTGGACGAAAAATGACCTCAACCTAAGAGATTTCTACCTCATCGAAAACCTTAGATGACTAGTCAATTCATTTCATGGAGACGTAAAACAAATTGCTCGCCTCCCATCTTGTCCGCCTCTTAACAGTTTACTAGAGTGACTTAATGGAATTATCTGCAAACAGGACTGGTAACATCCTTGCTTAATTCTGATCGGTTCAATGCAGAACAGCATCCAGATGAGTAACTAAATATACGTACTGACAGGATGCAAACGAAAATTAAGTCCTCTTTGGTTTGATCGTATCAGACTTCTGCATAAGAGTTAATTAAATTCATTTTGTTTTGAGGAAAATGCAGAAATAAAAATGCAATTCAGTCAATGCGTGAATTTCAAATATCACGATAAAAATTGGTAGTGTAAAATAAAATTCAATATATATCATTATTAAACTCATGAAATCACGTTGCTTGTAGGTGAAACTAAACAAAAGATGTCATAGGACTAAAACTTGGCTCACGCAATTATTCTATTCATTCTTTTCTGTACACTGATAGATACTCAATCACACATTGCACTTTATTAGAAAATAAAAGGTTCAAATAAGAAAGTTATTTGATTCACATCCTCTTAAATTAATATATTTCAATGTAATGTATCAAAGAAAGTACGGAAATGACGGAATTAAAGACCCAATCCACATTTTTCAAAGACACAACTCCTCTCTAAGTGAAACCGGCCGAGTCGTCGCCCGCAGTGCTTCGACCGAGAAAGCCTCGCCTGGGGCCAGGTGCTCACCGCCAGCGCCCAAAGTGCGAAAGCAGACAGATTGAATCTGTCCAGGAAGTCCAATAGCCCATCAGCGATAAGGTCTTGCCCTCAATGGGACATTCATGAGGTGCATCTACGAATTAGGGACTAGTGTCGTCCCAATGCGGCCCACTATATAACTGTTCCCAAGTTAATGACCCACTCCTTTAAAATGCACGGGAGATATTTATCGCATGCAGCAACCACTTAAAACTCATAGACGTCATTTTCTGATGTTATATCTTCACCTTGTATAGGCATAGAAAGTGCCTATGTAATTCTGAACATTATGTGTCCGGCCGGCAAAAACTCATGTGGGTGGAATACTCTCCCGTTCTGAACGATTCTCTCTCTTTACGAACTCCGCTCCCGTTGCCAAAACCGGCGCGTTCGCCGCTTCGAGCCGGGAGGCCTAATGGGACATTCGAAACGCCTGTTCAGTGGCTCCGTAAATGGTTTTAGGGGCCCATAAACGCCAAATGATAATGATTTTTACGCGTTCTAAAATTACGGTCGTGTAATTCACTTGTGCAGCAAGCATATTTCCTTCGAAAGATGAGAGGGTACTGTACGTCGTACTTTCGCTGAAGGCGAGGCGGAGGATTTGCGCTTTAAGGGCGGTTGTACGATGTCCGGATAGCTCCAGAAAGAGTTATCTCTAGAATTTCTTATTCCGAGAACAAACGACTCGTTCTGTTATACGAGCTATATTTATTCTACGGATAACTAATCCTTGCTTTATCCGAAAAAGAGTCCGTGAAAGCGAAAGTGAGTGTTGCTTTCGACCATGTATTGTCGAAATATTTATACTTTGCTCCACAATTCTCACACATTTCAGCCTCTTTTTGTCCATTTCGAATAGTCGCGACATTTTTCAAACACAAATCTGCACATCTTGCAGAATTGTGGCTTGAAAGTCTCCATTCCAATCATTTTGTATTATTCTAAATATGTGCCAAGTGCAGTCTCCTTTGGTTTAAACTAATATCAATGATTAACACTGTTGCACTGTACTGACAGTCATTCAAACTTTTCTGGATTATTAAAAATCAGCGATCTCGATCGTGGGGATCTCCGCTGTCGACGCTGCGTCACCTGGAAGCCGAGCACCTTCACATGCCTGGCCACGGAAGCCTACGATTTCATTCAATGTTGATCGTGCTGCTTCCGCCATCAGTTTCACGATCACATCGCGAATCTTTGATATCGGTTGCTCATCATTTGAAGGCGGATTTTGAGGCCCTAAAACATTATAAAAAATGACCAATAAAATGCTCTTTAAATGTTTCAAAAATGACCTAAAAACAAATCCAAATGTAAAAATGTTATCAAAAGTTCATCAGTTCGTATGAAAAACTCAAGCTGGATACGTTACTGATGTAATTGAGGCTTTTTCTTTCGTTCATGTGCACTCAGCTGGCCAAATGTTGGGTTGGACTGTTCTTTATCAAGAAATATTTGTCTTTAGTTATCCCGAAATCAGCCGAAGCGACAACGGCGCTGATAGGCGTCACAAGAATCTTAGTTTACATACAACAGTTGACAGGACAGTTTCTGAGCGAAGAAATCGAATAGGTTACTCAGGTATTCTGAGGAGGACATTTCTTCCGTTTAGTAAATATTATTTGAAGCAAGTGCCATTAAAATAATATTAAAATCGATTAAATCAGCAAAAATACTTTAAAAATGACTGTAAAAGGTAAAACATTACTTAATCAAATCGCCGAAAAATGCAAAAAAATGACACAGGCAAATGAGTCATTTCCTTTTGTCACAACGTACAATTAATTTCTGAACAGAACGGCATTACTCAAAATCGAAAAGAAACACGACATTTCATTAAAATACGTCAGTAATCATCATCTATTGCAAATATTTTGATATTTTCATGGTACTCATGGTTTCGAGGTCTGCACAAATCGTCACGGTCGCTTTTGCTCACAGGAAAATATATTTTTCTTCTGTTTCTATTGTTATTATTTTATTGTTTATAACTGAAATTGTAATAGTCATGTAGCGGCATCTTCTGTAAGACAACTGTTAGCCTCACTGCTCAAAACTTTTACCAAGACACTGCTCTCATAATTTATCATCTTTCTCACTACATTCACCTCCATCAACCCATACAGGAGCACATCTACCTTATCAAGTCGCAAACTCATCCACAACACCAAGCACAAAATTGTATTATGTTACAACGAAATTTAATTCGTAAGTATTGTAAATAGTAGTAGTAGTAAGTAGTAAATAGTTGTTTATGCAATTAGTTTATAATGTTAAGCTGTATTGCATAAGTACATGTTTTGAAAACGAGCGACGTCAGGAGCGAGTTTTCAAATGTATACGAATGCAATAAAGCAACATAGTAAACGAGTTGCTTACGCTATTTTTTTCTATAACAGCATTATAAATGTATAAGAGAATCAAACTTAATTTTGTGAAACAACTTCCTTGTGACGTCCCGGTATTTGACATCTGTGCGAGAAAACGGTTGTCGGCTGTTCCATTCACCACGCGAAGGTTCTCTCGCTGCGATTGGCTGAATGTGTGATGGCGCAATCATTCGTGCCGTAAAATCTAACACGTCATCATTTGTACAGTAAAAGACCCTTTTATGAACAATTTCCTGCAAGAGAAAAGGTCGTTTATAATGCTGGTATACACAAACATATTTTAATTCATAACTGATTTTAAAAGGTATAATTTATTTCTATATCAAGCCTGTTAATATATTCAAAATTTGAAAACTGTTGGGAGTCCCAGAGTTTGTTCACCCCTGAGACTTTAAACCGACCTCATCCAACTCTACATCATACACCACTTCCATCTCCACACCCATTCGAATTATCTTAAACTCATCCACCTTGAAACCCACGTCCACCAATCTCACCACGCCTCCCCGCCTCTGCGCAGTCAGAAGGAGCTTCTGATGGCGTTATCGCTGCCGGGCGCCACCAGTCGCGCCACCAGTCGCGCCACCAGTCGCGCCACCAGTCGCGCCACTGGCGCTCTCTCCGCCACGCCCCCTCGCCCACACTCCTCCGCAGCGTGGCTCGGAGAGCAGAGAGCGGGCCCGCGCGATTATCCTTTTGAAACGCACACGCGTTAGACAAGGAGATTCGCTGCTTCACTCTTTATCTTTTGTGACGCCGTGAAGCGGAAGCGGTGCCATTCGTTCATCTCCTGCTCTTTTGTGTGTCTTATCTCGTGCGGGTGCGTGTTGGGCTTCTCTTTTTCTCTCGTCTGTGTCGTTGCGAAGGCGGTAGACCATAGTGAAATAGTCTCTAATTTTTACGGTAGAGATGTAAATTTATGTTGGGTATCTAACATATTTTAATGCCTACACTGCTGACGCAGTAGTAAGATCTCAGTCTTACGTTCTGGTAATCCCAAACAGATACTGCTGTTTGGTAGCCTGAAATTTGGCTGATGAAAATTTGATTAAACCATTGAAAGCTGCCAATAATGCTATAATCAACAAAAATGTTTTGCAATGATAACGATTTTTATTTATCTATTAGGAATTCCCAGAACACACCATCAATAAATCAAAGAATATTTTGTTTGCTACCAGATTTTATCGATTTAAAAGATACAGATCGCCTGTATTGGAAATGCTCTGTTTCAACTTTCTCCTTAGTGGCTGAACGACAAGCCGAACCAGCCGCCCGATATTCTGTGAAAACGAGTTCATCACTTTAGTGTAAAGTGACGTGCACTAGTCCTTCTCCCTAGATTAAAAAACATTAAATTTCTTTGCCTATCGATCAATTATTTTGAGTCTAAACAGATGAAGCAAGAGATCTCATAACCGTACATTCTAACCCAGAGAAGTGGATTCCCATTAATTAAATTTCACTCGCAATATAAATTTCTTTCAGACATTTGAAATGCCCGGAAATACCCTTTCATATGTCCAGCTGGGAACACTTTCCTTCCTTCAAGAAAGTTTTCAAAATGAGACACACCTCATCTAGTAATGCAACTTTCCATCACACAAAGCCTCTATTAATCGCAATAAAGAAGTGTAGCATTCACGATAGAAAGGTGATAGAAGCATTTGCTGTGGTCGTGACCTCTTACACTAACATACTGAGGCAAAACATGTCTCGTCGAGCGAACTGACGTCTCAGTTAATGGACGCGTCATACGACAACAGAAAGGGCATTCGTTCCGATAATTAACTATTTTCGTTCCATTTTAACTTAAATGAGCTCGGAAGAGAGTCTTTACATACGAACAGAAACTTTACCGTTACAATTTGAATCAACAACATGGGTCACTTTGATATAAAATAACTTCTTAAAAAATGAAAACTGTTGAGTTTTCAAGAAACTTTGTAAGACTTTATTTAAAGCACATGTACTCATAAGTACAATAGTATCAACACAGTAATTAATGCTCTGAAGTACAATAAAATTAATACTTATTTGATCGCACTGTAAGTAACAACACATAAAATAATTTGTTCATACAAACTATCATGAACTATCACCTTGTGAATCATATTAATGCCCTGTAATTTAATAAATATGCTGACAAACATTTGCATATAGGTACATCCCCAGCATTAGTAAGCAATTCTATAGTTAAAAATTGTATAAAAACTATTTTTAAATTATCCGATTTCAACATTTCACGGCAAATTAGAACCAGGTTAAATGTTCCTCTGCAGACGTTTATTTTAACGAAGAGTATTCACCTTCCCCTCCTCTCAGTCACTCTTTTAAGGTGAAACGAATTCGGGGTGGGCGAGGAGATAGGAGCGCCTGCTGGTACGGGGAGGATGTGGATTGAGACGTTCTCGAACGACTCCGAGACGTCCTAATGCGAGGGCCGCGCTCCATACGTCATGGAAACGTAACAGCACGCTGCCGCACCGCATTAGCGGTCGCCCGGGCGCATCCGCCCGCGTTCCCGGGCCCCGGAGCTCTGCAGCCGCGCGCGCGCCGTTCGCCGCTCACCGCCCCCGCCGCACGCAGTCCCTCGGACAGGGCGGTACGCAGGAAAGCCACGGACAATTTACGTCTGGATGTACTTCAACAAACCCACGTAAAATAGGTTGAGTTAGCTATGTTCAATAAAAGTTTATTAAGTTAATAAAATAGGTGTAAGCGGATATTTTATGTATGGTCTATGTACTTGTAAGTGGTTATTTTATTTATAACAGATGTAAAAGTTAACCTAATTCTTGTTCATTTTCTACTGTATTATTGTTTTTATATCCATGGCATTCCGAATTGAAGGCTCTTCAGTGTTTCACTTTTTCGAATACTTTTCCCTGTTATTTCTATATTTTAAATACAAACTTAACAACTGTTCGTAGTATTTGTTCTAACTAAGAGTTGGAAGAAATATATATCAATTAGTAGATAGTGTTTTAATATTTCTTTGCATTCTCATGTCCAAGTCTATATTTTTTGTCACATAGCCTCACCTCATGGGATGCGATTTCCGTGACTTTTATGGAGGGGGAGAGGTTACAAAATTGGTGCGAACTTTAACCCATCAATGCGGTATCATAGATTACTGCTCGCAGCAACTTCTGCCCCCTGTCGCTATTCCGTTCTCAAGTTGGATATTGCCACAAGCGCAAACACTTACCACACCAATTCCCTTCAGTTCCTTCCTAATTATCATTACACACAACGCCCATCTACTTTACCATTTCACTTTTCTAATCGTATTTTCAAAGCAGTCGTCTTCCACAATTTATTTTCCAGCCCTTCCAACCTTTAGTTGCATTTCTCCTTCTTTCCAATCGTTTCCACAATCTGCTTCTCCTCCAGTCGTACCCTATTAAATGTCCCTAGCCTTGCTGCAGCCACAATCCGCCGACAACTGGCATTTCCGGACTCAGCCGTCTGTCCCGTCCATCTTACTCGCTTCATCCCGCCCCGCAGCCGCGTTCGTCATCTTCATCCGGCGCGCCCGGTCATTGTCTCTCTCAACAGAACTTTCTAGATCACCCGAGAGAAAACAAACAACAGTTCACGTAAATCATGATAATAGGTTGACGGAGACGTTTTGAAGATAAATGTACCTAGCTCTGTGAGGCCCATTATTTCGACGAGGAAGGATGTAATTTGTTCATCGATATGGTTATACACGCGATCAAATGCACATGTTATTGCGACATGTATGCTAATGACCTGACAACCAAAATTTATGTGATTTTTAAATTGCCAGTTCGTCGCCTTCCAGTGCGTATTCGATTCGTGTAACATAATACAAAGACTATTCAATGCGATTAAATAACATCACACTTTAAAATAACAAATACACAGAGTAATTATTTATTTTAGTTGTGGATAACTTAAATATTAACTACAAAAGTGAACTTATTGTAATCCTCTGTCTCATAAAATATATTATATAAAAATTACACGCATTGATTCTCTAATTTCAATATCAGGCTACCAATGTGCAAAAGTAATTTGAATACAAAATGCTTATCTTTCAACTATACCAAATTTAGCTTATTCACATTCATTTTAACGGTTATATATATATATATATATATATATATATATATATATATATATATATATATATATTTATTATAAAACCACATATGCATGTAGTAAAATGAATACATGTATAAATATTATTAGTTTTCATGAAAATACTCTTCTCGTAATACTTCTCCGACCATAAAGATCCAAGTGCCGTTTCTTTATTGACTGAGAAAGAAAGTTGATGAGTGTCCTGCGAGCGTCGATGGGGCGAGACAACGCTGCGCAAAGCGGCGCCGCGACGGGCCATCCCGCCCTCCGCCCTCAGCGGGCGCGTCGGAGTGGGCGGCGCCATGGGCGACCGCGAGAGAAATCCGCCGCCGCCGCCGCCGCCGCCGCCGCCGCCGCCGCCGCCGCCGCCGCCGCCGCCGCCGCCGCCGCCGCCGCGCCGCCGCCGCCGCCGCCGCCGCCGCCGCCGCCCGACGCCTCGCGACGGCGAAGGCCGCAGGCACTCCGCTCCGAGAAGTGCGCTAATTAAAAAACCTGTTTGGGGCCATCCAGAGCGGCTCCTTCACTTCGGATAGACTCGGGAATTTGGGCGTACTTGCTTCTTGACATGACTGCTTCCACTCCGTTTGCACAATTTGATGTGGGAAGGAAAAGAGAATGGAGAAATGTCCTTTGCGAATTAAGGCTCTGCGAGAAATAAATGTTCTTCTGGTTTAAATTGGGTGTATTTTAGATTGCGTTAATGTATTTTTAGAGTCAATATTTGTAATCGTGTTCAGCGGTGTTATTTTATTTTAAGGAACAAATGGAAAAATGATATTTTTGGCTGTGTGTTGTTCTTTTTTTTTCATGAAACGCTTATTCGTATAAAGTGTGACTGGTCTGCAAGACGAATTAAATGTATTTTCATTTTCTTCCACTTCCCTGAACAAAAACTGAAATCTACTTCCTCCACGTAATTGGCCAAGATTGATCAGGATACCTTACTTGGATGAAAGAAGCAGGATCTTGTGAGTTCCGTTGATACCAGGACACTAGAATTTAAAATTCTTCACTTGAATGGGCTTGTGTTTCTCGCTCTCAATAGCCTATCGAAGCGTCCAGTGCTCAGGATTTAAGACGCGGAACACAAACTAAATGCGCGAACAAGGCGCATTCATCTACCTTCAACAGACTCAGCTTCGACAAGAAGCTTTGGACGTAAATAAAAGCGGAACTTGTAAACTGCGGTCATCAGAAACTCGCCTGCCGTCCAGGTTGTCAATTTCCTCTGACTTACTTAGCAAGTAACGATGGTGAACACGAGCTGAAGTTGTGAAAATGAGGAATGAAATAAGTACGTTGGACTTCTTATTTCATGTTACTGCAAAGAATATGTTTAAAAAATGTATACTGAATTTCATATTGTAACTAGCCTCCTTATTTGAGCAATTATTCCTTTATTGACACGCCTTTATTGTATACGCGAGCAATTTCACTGTATTAATATGCATGAACGAAAAGGAAGTGAATGAATAATAAACGTCATAATGTTAGTCCATTATAATAACTGTATTTATTTAGTCAAAACTGTATGTGACGTATGGGCGAGAAAATCATCTGCGCACGCTTTCTTGAGTTATGAGTATTAAAATACTCATCAAAAACTAAATAATGAAAGAAAAGACCTGACAAAATTCTAGTCTGCAAAGTGACACATGATTACAGAACACGTATCCATTCTTTCTGAAGCAATTTTTATTTGATGGACACGTCACCACCAGTGTGATATACCACTCACGGAAGCAAAGGGGCGTTTCCCGCGTGTTACTAGCAGCCGCTAGACGCAGACAAGCGTCCCCTCCCACAGACCGCTCGCGAGGCTTGTATTCATACGCCGATACACGACAAGCGGCTATCCACTTCGTGCCTGCCGTCCGCCCCGCCTACGTCACCTGCACCACAGCGTCCTGCTCTGCCCCCTCCCCACCCACCATGCCTTCGCCTTCCTTCGCGTCCTGGCCCCGCACAGACCTTCCGCACAGACCTTCCGCACAGACCTTCCGCACAGACCTTCCGCACAGACCTTCCGCACAGACCTTCCGCACAGACCTTCCGCACAGACCCGCGCACGTCCTGCCAAACGCCCGCCCGTGCGCGCCAGCGCCGCACCGGTAATCGCACGCAGTGTCACGAGGTGGAAGAGAAAGACTCCCCGCCCCCCTGCGGTTCGCGCCCGCCCCCGCCCCCGCCCCGACGACCCCAGCGAAAGCACGGCGACCACACGCCGCACCGCGAACAATGGAGAGCTCGCAGCGCGTCAGGCGGTCCGGCTGACGAAGGTTGTCGGGGCTATCCGGAAACGCCCCGCAGCACCGCGCCGCGCCGGGAGGCGGCTGTGGAAGAGCAGGAATTCGGAGCAGATCGCTGGAACGGGAACTTTCTTTCGAGGGTTGCGTATCGCCCGCAAAATCAATATTACGCGCGGTAGACGCCGGTAAAAGCAGCGGTGAGCGGGAAGCGAACCGCGCTTCACTTTCGGATGATCTCCGATTAACATTCCAAACACGGCGTTATGGGTGTTCTTTTCACTCCCCTTATCGATCTGTTTGTACAAGTTTATATAAGACGAATAAGGTAAGTTTCTTTGTAAAAGGTCCTGATGTATGAGTTCTTTGAAAAGAGGGTTTACAATATAAAAGGTCTTCTTTTCTCCGTGGAGAAGGAGATATGAAAGTCGCATTAATTGGCCGAAAGCCGAGTACTTATGGAATAGAAACATGAGTTCGAGTAACTTCGAACAAAGCGACTGAAACATCTCATGCGCCAGCAATTTCAAACGAGACTATTCGATCCAGATGCTAATTGAATGACATTGCGTTATTCATTTATTAATGTAGTCACAATTTCTCACTGAGGTAACTAAGAGCATCAATTGATGCCACTGCATTGCATCCTAGGGGTTCTAGGGGTAAAGTCCAGACGTTTGCAGGATCTTCCACACAAGCTAGATTGACAAATCTAATTTAGCCGCTGTCTGAAAGAGAATTCTAGCAGCCGGCTGCACTCATCGGTAGTTTTCCGTGGTTTCTGCGATCAACACTAGGCGAATACCGGAGCAGTTCAACAAAAAACTTACAAGCGGGCCACGGGCCACGCACGATCTTTCCTTCCTCTTTCTTGTTCTATCTTCACCCCTTACATGCATGCATGCATGCATGCATGCATGCATACATACATACACACACACACACACACACACACACACACACACACAAATGCTTCTAACTACCATGTGTGTCGGAAGCGTAGAGCTCGTCCCAGCTGGGGTGGTTCCTCGCTGCATCTCACCATTCAGCAGGGAACGCCAATCTATCCCGTGATAAAACATGTCTACACTTACCAGACTAATTACCACAGCAGTTGGCGCGCCCGAAAACTAATATTCAATCAATTAATCTCTACGAAACTGCTTTTTTTATTTTCAATATTAATGACTTGTACGTTAGACTAATTTTAGAGACCTGTTAAAATTTCTAACATTTTCAAGTAACTCTGCGTTGCTGTTCTTCAGTTCTTTCAGACTACTATAAAAGACAAATATAAAGTACATTTCGACTTAATCGTTGAATACTCATATCCTCCGACCAATTTAGCCATTACATATGGTAACAAAAACAAATAGTCACTAGAATGACGTTTCATGCCAATTTTCCAAAGAATTCTAACTCGACCAACTCGATTGTAAGTAGCTCTACTAGCTTCTCGGCCGAACCGGATTCCGATCTCGGCAAGCTCTTTTTCACGACAGGAAACGCGGAACAGATGCACATTCTACCAGCGGCACACAGGCCACGATCACGAACTCCTCTAGTTGTAATAAACTACCCACCGAGACACTCCCCAACCGCTATATTCGAAACACGTTCCGTTGGCCGCAGGTAAGAGAAGGTATTACAATCCTATATTTGCTACGGCGAGAAAACAATAGTGCAAAATTCACCACGAGGTGAAGAAAACTTTGCAACATTGAGAGACCAACGAAAGAAATATTGAGAGAGTGGATAAATACTATCTTCCTGCTACACAACAAGGTATAAACTGACTTCAAAAATTGGAAATTCATGTCTGAAAGAACACATTCTATTATGCAAGCACCAGTAATGTTAGAAATCGAACACTTTTGAGCTTATTATGAATTTGTAATATTTTAAATTAATGATTTCACTCTCAAAGCTGAAAAATATATTTCAGATAAACGTCATTAAAAATTCGCGGGCTCTCTAAATTTATTACCATAGAAAATCCACCATATGCATACTTTGTCGAAAATGAGAATTTCCATATCGCGTGACACAAGTTTTTCCTTATTTAGCTTTCTTCATTACTAGAGAGTCTCGTTTGTTGGTAGCCCTGGCTCGTTCACCGGACGCGCGTGCAGCCAGTAAGTGCAGGTCAGGCACCGGAAGTTGCAGCAGCAGCAGCAGCCGCCTGCCTGCACGCCCTCTCACGGCAACGCGTTGCGTCAGGCCGTGGCACCCACCAACACCGCCGCCGCCGCCAGCTGCGTTTCGTCTCTTTACTGCATCCTGCCGCATTGTTCACGCAACCCCATTTTTTCCCAGCCATTGTGACGTACTCCTAAAGATCGCCGTTACTAGCCTGTTCACCCAACGTCAACTCTGTAGACAGTAACTGGACCTCACAATAGCTCTCATTGTTCTGGAGAGGATCTGGCGCCCGAGCTCCAGGGCTATTTCAGAGAGGAAGCATGCTCCGATTCTTAGAGATGCTCCGCAGAAGTTCTAGACAATCTTAGACGACGTCTTTTTTTATTTGTTGAGAGTAGGGGGCGGATTGTAATGAAATGTCATTTTTTTCTTTTCACTCTAAAACAATGCCTTTCAGTATAGACATTAATTTTATAATACACCAAATCTAAATGACCCATTTATGTATGACATTTTTATTTTGCATTTTTCGCCGATTTCGACTAATAAGTCATTTTTGCCTTTTCCTGTCATTTTCAAAGAATTTTTCACTGATTTAATCGATTTTAATGTCATTTTCTTTGTACTTGCTACAAATAATATATACGAGATTCGACAAAACTGTTCTCCACAGAATTACTCAGTAGCCTCTTCGATTTCTTGACTCACAAATTGTAATGTCAATCGATGTAATCTAACGTTCTTGAGACATCTATCAGCTCAATTCTCGGTTCGGCTAATATAATAACTAAAGACAGATTTCTTGGTAAAGAACGATCCCAATTAAGTTTGCACGCTGAGTTTACTTAAACGTAAGGAAAAGCCTCCTTTACATCTGTAACATATCCAACAGCTTCAGTTGTTCATCTCATCAGGTTTTGATATTATTTTCTTTTCTTTTAGGACATTTTAAAAACATTTTAAAAGTATTTTATTGATCATTTTTCGAGATGTTTTAGGTCATAAAAATCAAACTCCTAGTTATGAGTGTACTAACTGCCTGTTTCGAGTCGTTTGTTCCCAACTGTTGATCACGACTCTTCTTTCTTCACGTTCTTTAGTTGCCCCATTCGTCTCGCACCTTTGCTCAGCCGGTACCAAAACAATCGAGACATTATGATACGCGCCGAGCTTTGTGGAACCCTCGTTTCGAAAGGGACGCTCAGATTTGTCCCCAATTAATCCGAGGCGCATTACCGAAGCCGAAGCCGGATTGTATTGGGAAACGCAAACGCGGGTAAATTCAGGAGTCACTAATGACGCGACAGCAAATTCAGTCGTCAACGTGACCGCGGTTACACCATGGTAGAGGTGATGGCAATGGCAGTGTAATGGTGGCAAAGGGAAATGAGAAGCCCATGATCCGTGGAAAGGAAGGCTGCGTTGTAGTGATGGAAGCAAAAATAGTGGCAGCAAGAACGGATGGCAGTATACGTATGCTGTGGTCCAAAGGATATTTTGTTTTGCATTGACGAGCCTCTTAAAATAATCCTCAGAACACTTAATTTCACGAATTTATTCGTTCGAAATGAACGTTTAATGTGCACAAATAACATCCCTCAACTATCTTTTAAAAGTCGTAGGCTGAAATTTCATTATATATGTAATAGAGTACTATGATTTTTATTGCACTGTCTTCTTTCTCGTAGTGGCAGTTCTGGTACACTCAAATTTGGGTACAAATTTGTGTACAAAACTTAGCATCAAAAATGAAAAGAAAAACTTTGTCAGCCCCGAGCAACAAAATGTTAGCATCTTGAAGTGGAGGCAGTGGCTGGCGCATGCCGAGGTGTATTTGTTGCTTCAGCGATATGACGATGGCTGGGATTGGGCAGCTGATGAGCAGCTTCACAACGGTCTCGTTAAGGATCAGCAGATAAGCGCGGCTCGTTGCTCGTCTCGTGACGGAAGCCACAGAGCTGCAGCTGTCACTGAAGCAGCTTATTCTATACAATTACTAGCCTTGGAATAGACCCATGACAAATATCGGGAAAGATACCAGCTTTATAGTTAGGAAAGCTAAACAGATATACGTATATATGACGAATATTGAGGGGAACAATTCTCAGATTACAGAGAATGGTTAATCTTGTTATTATATTTTAAATATTTCTTGGTATCCTTGACGCGGAAGATAATGAAAATGGAAATTAAAAAAAAAGCATATTGCCAGATACTTAAATAAAGGTTTATCAAATTTCAACTATATCCGTTCTGTTTACCATGTAAGTGGCGGTATACCTTCGTTTTAATCGTATACCTTTCCTAGTTATTAAAAGGTTTATTATTCAAACACCCATTCTCGAGTTTCGTGTTTGAAAATATTTACCCTTAACCCAAAATTTCAACATCATTTTAGAACCCTTTAAACCCCCAAATTATCTAATTTTGCCTAAAAGCGAGGATTAACCCGCCAAAACGAGCACACTCGCTCTTGACTCGCAACCGTGGGGCCAGCCATGTCTACGAAGGGCCTCGTGTGGCCGGTCAAATGGGCTCAAGAGCGGCGCGGGAGCCGCCAACTCTCCAACAGAAGATTCTCGCGCGGACGCGCTGAGCAGACGGCGCCGGCATCGACACCCGCGCGCGATGTAGGGCAGCGGGCTTTCTCCGCCATCGCCATCGCCACCGCCGCCGCCAACGCCGCCACTGCCCCTCACATCCGCCAGTACCGCCAACGCCCCGGCTGCCGCCACCACCGCCACCATCACCTCCACCATCCCACCACCTCACCGTACTCCACCGCCCCGCCCCGCCCCCCCCCCCCCCGCCCCCGCTTGCCACCGCCCCCCCCCCCCCGCTCGTCGTGGCGGCGGCGGCTCCGTTGTGTTTTACAACTAGAATCTCCGGCCGTCTCCGCTGAGCCGCCGCTGCGGTTCGTGCCACAGCCGAGCCGTCACTGGAGACTCAACGCACTCGAGCTCACGTCGACCACCCTCGCCGCAATCAAAATGGTCGTTAACTGGGAGACTTCATTTTTACAGATCATATTTATCGCAAACGAACTTGCTGAAGGTGCGGTTAATTATTCCAGTGGTAAATTCACAAGCGACGTTGGTTGCGGTCTTATAGGTGCTCACCGATAAGGCACCAATGTTCACGTAACAACCACACGATGAGTGTTGAAAGTGTTGGCATCACAATGTTTTTTAATTGTTCAAACCTGAGCGTATTCTTTGACATCTTAAAGTTTCACTTTGAACATGAAAATATGTGTGTTTAGTAAAAGAAGGTAGACCCAACTGCAAACACTGGTAACACTGCATGTACATTTTTCTGTAACTTATTAATTATTCCTTCATTACTATAGTAGACTCAAATTCACAAAAACTGTGTTTACAATAGCGCGGATTTTGTTGTGTATGTCTGACTCATGTGGTTTACGCAAAACAGTTGTTTTGAACTTGCAAATCTGCTGATCTGCTAATCTGAAAACGACGAGGTGTCACAAAGGCATCTCATCACGAAGGCATTTCATCAAATTTACTTGAAAATCACATCTAATAATATCTTCTATCCCCACATCATCCCTCGACTCGATATTTATATGAGCCTCGCTAAGGTGAACACGGTCTCGTTCAGTAAGATGTGTGCTTTTACAAGAAGTACATCTGGTTTCTCACACCGTATTAGGGCTTGAGTGGGCAGCATTTGGAAATGCAATGAAGACACGAGGCCTTCGCGCCATAGGGAAGTCGTTCTTGTTATTCTCCGCGGGTAGAGCGTTTCCATGCCCGGACAGTCAGTGTGAGATAACGCTTGCTGCAACGCCTACCGCAAGTCTCCTACGATGAATGGCGTGTGTGAAGGCGTGCATGCAAGACGCGGAGCGCTGCGCTCCCGGAATTAGCACACGGTTGTGACATTTTCGCTGTTTCCACTCGACAAAACTTCCACATCCGTCACGCCGTCAAACATTGCGTTCGGTGATTTCGTCAAGATGTAGACAACGGAGATTGTGAGAAAATGTAATTTCCGTAGTTAATTGAGGGACTTCCTGAATGTTACTGTTTCGACATGCGGTTTCAAAGTGAACAAGTCGACGAGGGAGGGAACGTGCTGAAGAAAAATTAAACTCCCTTGAAATAGACTGCAACGCAATAAGTTACTATGAGTGGAAAGCGATAAATAAAAAAATATAAACAAATTATCGTTTAAATATATCCCAAAGAGTTAATGAAATTGAAGACTGTGAGTGGGACAGATATATCAATGAAGTCCATGGGCCAACAACTCCAACTGTATTACATTACTTTATATATGTGTATACATAAGCCTTTTATGTAAATCTAATGTATTCTACTCGACGGGATGTCGTAGTTTGCCTGATATCAATGTGCTTAAGCAATGATAGCGACAAGGTGATTCATTTTTAAGATAGTCTCCTATCCAAAACGTACATTTTTAATCGTTTTAAGCATCTCTACTTGGCACTTTAAAATCGTTCCCCTTACACGATCCTGCTAGTCTCCAACCAAGAAAGAACTCAGTCGAGAAAGCAGCTTCCGATGTGTAGTGCCGAACGTAGCAGTCAAAGAGTCCACTTATGGAAAACACGCTTGATATACGTCCAGCGAACAAGCCCCCTCACACCTCCGACAACAGGTTTCGCTGTTCTTGTCACCCGCAAAGGCTGCCGTGCCTATTCGTGCTTCGTGCAACGCACGATCGTCCACTGCCATGCCGCTGAGTCAGGGCCATTTTGCGAGATCTCTTGCACCCAACGCCACACCGCCAATAAGCGGTACATTTCCAATAAATCTCGTTTATACTTAAAGAATGTACTTTTCAAAGGCTATGAACGGCTTCGATCCTCACATTTTATCCAATGAACTGAAACATGCCTGAAAAGTCACAGACTTAGCAAGTATATGGTCGTATTTTAGAGAAACCATTCATTTGTAGTACCTTTTCTTTTATTTATTGGCTTCTATTCTTATTATTTAGTCGTTTGAAATTGTTAAAAACATGTGGAGACTAGCTACAGATTGTTGAGTGGATCACACAGATTGTGATTCACGGAAGAAACTTTTCAATCATTAGTAGTGATTAGAAGAGCCAATAGAATATCCAAGCACGACAATTAATAGATATCACAAACGATTTCTAAACAAAAATTGGAATATCCAAATTCTCAGTAACCGGGAATAATGTCTCAGTGACATTTACGTGTTGTCGATAAATGCCAAGCAGATTCCTCATCACTGCAGTCTCCGCTCTCCATCAAGAGTATCTGCTTCTTCGCCAGTGTCGCTGCGATCTCCAAATAAAAGCATCTCTTTCTTCGCCAGTGTCGCTGCGATCTCCAAATTCTGAGTAATCGGGAATAAAGCCTCAGTGACATTTACGCACAGTCGATAAACGCCAGCAGTGTCTCCATCGCCATCACAGACTCCTTTCTTCACCACGGGCATCTGCACCTTCGCCGGCGTCGTTAGCGTCGTCCGCGCGCCTCTCAGACACCTCGTAACCGCAAAGCCCCGAAGGCGTCGTTCCGCGACGCTTCAGCAGCGCCCGCCAGCGAATAAAGCCATCCCCCCACCCCACCCCACCCCTGCCCCTCCTGCCTGCTGGGGGCGCGGAGAAAGCGGGCGGCAGCGGCGGAGGATGCGACTCGAATGAACCCAAAGGCGCACACAGCAAAAAATCATCAATTGCTGCTTAGAGCCTGTTATCTCAAATGGGTAAGATAATGAAGAAACAAGACCAATGTAATGGAGTCGATGCTGTGAATTAATAAAATTAATTAGTGATAAAATTTTGAAACTTTCAAATGCAGTGACTTGCTGCTCGGCGAAGCAGTTATTTGCTGTTATTATTTTTGATAATATTATGAATGCTAGAAGCTCATGGAATGAAACTAGAAAATCTATGAAATTATATTTTCGTTACTTTATGCAAGCACAAGATAGTGAACACTGCAAAAAGTATAGTGAAACGATTTGCTTTCTGTTCGTTGCACATGTAAATGTGATTTTTTCTACGACCCTCATAGTATATCTCAACGTGAAACATCACTTTGTTATGGAAATCATGGTGAGTGTAGAATTAATACTATACATTCCAAAAGACAGAGGATATGAAGTTTTATTAATACATATCCCACCAAATGATAAATAATAATGTGATAAAATTGTAATGACACAGCGAATAGTGTCGGTTTTTCGTCACAAAAGTAGCATTATGGGCTTCTAATGTCACAAAACTGGATAACACTTGTTCATATGAATAGAAAAGAACTTCCTTTAATGCTTTGCAGTTTATAAAACAAAATCCCAAAATTCCATTTTTCTCCCATAGAGCAAAGTATTCTTATGTAAATAGAGTAGATTTCATTTTTGTTGAACTCCTTAAATATTCAAAAATTGCATACTATACAAATAATGCGGAAAATTATGTGATGTCATAGCACTACATGTTTATTTTCCTATGTTGAATCAGTATAACAAAATATAGTACTATAATAGTTTTACAATAGTAGTTTATGCAATTATATATAATATTAAACCTTATTGCATGAGTAAATGTTTTGTAAACGAACGACGTTAGGAGCAAGTTTTCAAATTTGTACGAATGTAATAAAGCAACATTATAAAAGAGTTGCATACGCTAGTTTTTTTGTATAACAGAATTATAAATTACAAGAGAATGAAACTTAATTTTGCGAAACAACAACGTATGGTCTCGGATATTTGACATCATTCACATCATGACATCATATTTGGCATCGTGCGAGAAAACGATGATCGCCTGTTCCGTTCACTGCTACCTCCACATGATTCTCTCGTGCGATTTGTTCAATGTGTAATAACGCAATCATTCGTGCCGTAAAATCTAATACGTCATCGCTTGTGCCGTAATATGCTCTTTTATGAACGATTTCTTACAAAAGAAAAGGCCGTTTATAGTGGTGGTATTCAAAAAACTAAGTTTTGAGCCCAGTGTCCTGCGGGGCGCCGGACGGCGAATTTCGGGAGAGCCGGGCGCCCAGAGGGGCGGGTGGCCGTGCCGTGCGTGTCGATGCGATGTGATAAAGCGATGCGGGGGCCGGAACGGACAAGGAAAAGAAATCGGCGCGCCCCGCCGCCAGGGCACTCCACGTGGCCATTATGCGCCCCGCCCCCGAGAAAGCCCACGCATCGCGCGGTGCCAGGCGCAGCCGGGCGACGCACTGCCTCCTCATTCCATCAGATCTCCAAACAGGGCGTTTCGCTTTCTTAGAAAACAGCTGGTTTAACAACATTAACTCCAGCTTCAAAGGTGGGAATGCATTGACTATACTTATAAATGATCTTGGCTGTCCAGGTGACGCCGTGTCGAAGGCTGTGTTGCCGACGTTTCGACCGGCACAACAGCCCTGAGGAACACCACGACAAGATGGTCGAAACGTCGGCAACACAGCCTTCGACGCGGCGTCACCTGGACAGCCAAGATCATTTATATGACTCTGGCCGCGGAAGCCTACGACTTCATGCATTGACTATACTTGTTTTGTTTTTTTAATGGGGTAGTATCTCCTGGTAATTTGTGGGAAGTATGTTCAAGATCCAATTCGGCATGTCTTTTTGCGTCTTGGTCTTGCCGCAAGATGTCGCATGATTGCGACCTATCAAGCAGTGCTGCAGATCAAGCGACTCTAGCAGCAAGACTGAGAATGACGCAAAATGTCGTGCCGACTTCCATCTTGGAGATACTACCCACAGATGCCCCATTACAAAAACCCAAATATAGGTAATATAAGGCACAGAGTTCAGAAATGAAAATAGTAAAGTTATCACTACAGACAATGTCACTTCATAATATTGTTGCTTCTTCTTATTCCATACGTACTTACAACCACATTTCAGAAACATCATCCTACACCTTTTGAGTGGTCTCTCTCCATTACCTTCGTTCTGCTGGTTTCTCATATCTGCCCGATTTTAGTCTTCATTCTTTATAAAGGTGTGCCTTCTTCCCCGGTTCCCTGTCTTCTATATTTTATGCTTTTTCATTACTTCACTATTTCTTACTTTGTCCATCAAAGTCTGATAATTATTCTTAACACATTTACCTCAGCATTTGTTAGCATTTATTTCCATTTTTAAGTGTCATTTAATTATCAGCCTGCCAAAATCAAGTATTACGACAATATTAGGGAGCTTTTTACGTCATTGCGTACTTCAATCGACTTCCATATCAATCTTCTACGCATACGCAGATGTACAAAAATGATGCAAAACTCGTACTGCGCATTCCCAGAAAATCGAAACGAAACCCTGTCGATTGCTGCAACGCTGCACCGTGAAAAAACTCCCTGTTAACTATGAATCAAAACTATTTCAGTGCATCGTCCATGTTGACAATTTCTTCAATAACTTCAAACTCAATTATATTTAGAGCATCTTTCTCAGTATTTAAATCTACATACAACCAACAAAAACTACAACTACAAAGAACCTGCAATACAATCTACAGAGAACAATTTAAAATTTAAATTTATGTTTCAAACACCAATCGACATCAATTAACAATTATAGGGCTCGATTTTAATTGCTTTTTGTGGTTGATGGAAGGCTTTCAGCGGTCATTGTTTGCCAATTAAAACTATTTCAGTACGTCGTTCATGTTGACAATTTCTTCAATAACTTCGAACTCAATTATATTTAGACCACCTTTCTCAGTATTTAAATCTACATACAACCAACAAAAAACTACAACTACAAAGAACCTACAATACAATCTACAAAGAACAATTTAAAACGTCGGTATATTTCAGATGCCAATTGACATCAATTAACCATTATAGGGCTCGATATTAATCTTTTGTAGTTGTTGTTGGAAGGCTTTCAGCGGTCATTGTTTCACGGTAGGAGCGCGCTGCTCGGTTCCGTTTCGATGCGTCCTCGGGAGGCCGTGTCGGTGAACGGTGCGACGCACGCACGAGTCGATCCGAAAGAGTTTCACTGCCGCTAATGGCAGGAGGCCTTTTCGTCGGTGCGTTGAGTCAAGCGGTGCGTATGCAGCTAGTGACCAAGCATTAGGCACTCGGCTTTAGTGACCCCACTCTTTCTGGCGGTTTTTGTTTCATGGCTAAATGAATCAGCGACGGCCACAAAGACAAGGAAAAGAAGAAGCAGAGTGGATGCGCCTAAGAAACCGCGCAAAGAGGGGTGGTTTTGTGAGCTTATTTGCGCAGATAGAATGCGCGCTGTCATTACAAATAAACAAGCTTTAAGCCTCTCTGTAAGACTGAGACTTTTTTATGAAGTCCGTTTTAAACTCTCCGTTTTAGTTCGTTATCTGAATGACTTCACTTACTGGGGCATATGAAGAATGACTACACGAAGATTAGACACAGCATTCACTGAAAAAAATATACTTGTACGACATATGAAACACCAGAGCTTTCCATTCTATTTTACTTCGGCGTGGTGAAACCACATCTCGGTGTTTATTACTAGCTTCTTATTTACTCGGCCCTTTGGTCATGAATAACAATCTGCGCAGCTGCATGCCTAAGGAACTGTCCGCCGCGCCATGGCACGTTGCGCTCGGTAGTAAAGGCGCTTATTCGGGAGGTTGGTATTACAAACTCGTTTGGGACAGAGTACTTGCCAGGAGAACTCATTAATTATCACCGGCGAAAGCACCCGCCCAACGCTCGCAGGTGAGGGGGGGGGGTGATGGCAGCGGTGTTGTGAGGGTGGCGGCGGTAACAGACGACGGTGATGGTGAGGGCGACGATGGTGAAGTGTCGATCGTCGGCGGTCGATGTCAGAAGTTGAGTAGCTGTCATCAAAGCGGTTCCAGAGCCAATGAGCTTCTGGTTAGAGGACGTTTACGAAACTTATTACCGCAAAGGTGTCAGTCAAGGCAGGGTAGCGATAATATCCATGCATACATTCGTTTCTTATTTCAGGCACTTAAGTCGAGTGTATGTGCATACTGTTAGAAGGTAACTGCACATATGTCAGTTTTCTATCATACGGTTGTTACGGACTCGTATTTACGACGGAACGACTATGCTTTACTTATCATTTGTGTATGTGAAAGAAGGTGATAAATTCTGCATTTTACAGAGTGCACAACGCGTTCTGTCGTTTTAATGAATCGTTTCACAAAACAGTTCAAAATGGATATAGTTCCATGGGTAAAGTCAATAATGCACATTTTTAGTGACCTATGCTCGTGTGAACCAAGCTAATCCCTTTCAATAACACAAATAATTTTCTTTAAATAACACGTTACCATTTCTAACTCTATTTCGAAACGACATTATTTAAGTTGATAATTCACTTAGTGAACAGACATCTTTCATGAAAGATATTCATATGATTGACGATACAGATATAAATTTTGTCTAATTTCATGCTTTTTACATATTAGATCATTTTTCACACAATCTCCGCGCATCCATCGCTACACTCCCCCACTGTCACAAACTTCCAAGCAGCTTCCGTCGCGTCTCGTTAGCGAGAGATTTGAGCCGACTGCTGTCAGGCGTCGCCCTCGCGGCGGTGAATTAAGACCTCGAGATGTGGCTTCCGAGTTCCTCGCGAGAAGACAAACCTACGCCTGTCCCTTCTCGCTGCAGCCGACGCCAAGGCGCAGGCGGTAGCCGAAGCGCACAAAGCGACCGACGCCTCTGCTTTACGGGCCGCATTAGGCGTCGGAGCGGGCCTGTCGGACTCCCATTGGGCGCCTAGAAGTTATGCACTGGCGAATGCCTGCTGAGTTATTCGCTTGAGAATATTCCAGAGAGACCTTGGTTCGTTGGGATAGCTTAAAAATGTGAGGGGGGATATAGAATTCTGAATATTAAGAATTCCGGTGAGCTAAGGAAAAGAGAGAGAAATCAATTTAATTATCTACTTAAACGATTTGCTGTAATTACTGCTTAGTAATGTTACATAATATTTATTACGATCATTATGAATTGTGATATAAAATTATTATAGTGTAGGCAGTAAATTTTTCAATAGTTTTGTTGTTGTTCAGAATCATACTTTTCGATCTGCCAATCGTCTGAAAGTAGTCACATCCAGACTAAAACATCTCTTCTAAATCGATAACTCTATTTACATTTTTACAGTACAACAATGTTTTAAATTATGCACACTGTTTAATTATTTAAAATTGTACCTCGAGAATTTATCTTTTTTTCAGAATCATCGGAAATATAGTTAATAGATTCTCGTTATGTATTCCTTTTTTGTTGTTCTGTGTTTTTATACCAAATTTTCAATTTGTCTTTCCAACACCACAGTTTACGAATAACGGAGAATTGATTGAGTTTAGAATAATATTGGCTATAACTTCGTCATAAAATGTTTGTTCATAATTTTACATCTTTATAACGTTAAAATATAAGAACACTCAAGCTCAAACCGTGGTACTTTATAGTCATGATAAACCGACGGACAGACGCTATCATTTCGGAATTCGATTTCTTGACATCAGTATAGCAAGATGCACGGAGAAAAACACTGAAATCTACTACAAACAAATACAATCGAATTCTTTCTGGCTATTTCCTGTTAATCTTCAAACGAAATACAAAAATTTCTTCGTATACTACGTTCGCAATTTTGGACCAACCTCACAATCTGAGAACCTCCCCCGGAATACGAACACGGAACCTCACATACCGAAAAGAGCCTTTCACATCTCGATAACCAAAGGCCTTAATATAAAAACGTACGTAAAAGTCGAACAGGATACCTCGACTTTCACGACTGCAACGGCACGCCGGGCGTAGACCTTCACATATGGTACAGCATCCACCCCACGTCGTGGTAGATGGTATCGTGTGAAAAAGAACGGTCGCCTCATTTGTTTGCCAGCCCCACATCTGACAAATGAAACGAGTTCGCGGTATCTCAAATTTGTTACAAAGCCATTTAATGCGGCTCGGCTGCCAGGGACATTTTTGATTTACGAGTCCCTCTCACGAACGCCAACCCACGTGGGCGCGGCTGCCAGTTTGGGAGCCAGCCCCAGCCCTCTGAAACCTCAGGCCCGAGATCGAGCCCAGCGTTTCTCTCAGGAGGCGGTGAATAATTACTCCTCGTGGAGCCTTTCAGCGGTCTTCTGGAGCGGACTGATATCAGCGGAGGCATAAATCATGGGCGATTACTGCGAGTGGAATTTCGTGGCTCGCCGGCTTGACAAACAAGGAGCGTGCATAACGAGCGGTTTCCAGACTCCGAATTCTATGAACGTCACGTCCATTTAATCTTTGCAGGCGTCGCGTGCCGTGTTCTCACGCGTGACGTAATTAATAGCTGGCCTTGCAACATGCAGTGAGCCTCAAAGTTTGCCATATATGGAAACAAATGCGACGACATAAATAAACAAAAAAGGCGGCACGCCGTTGTTCTGGTCAGTCATTCATTACTCGCGCCAAACGATTTTGAGGTCTGTAAGAACCAGTTTCCATAGACTTCATTCGACTAGATGCCGAATAAGGTAACGAGGGGCTGGGTTCAATATCATGCAAGAATGTGAGAAGTTGCCTGTTTGGGATAGGGAGAAAAGAAATATCCTTCCGGAATCTGGTCAGACGCCTCCTTCCTGAGAAGTTCCTTTATAAAAATTAATTTTCAAAAGCGAATTCTGCATTCTATACGTATTTACGCACGAGTATTTTGAGAAACAGCAGGACTTTGAGCATCACGACATAGCACCCACATTACTTTTCAGACACTGAAAACATAGACAACCAGTGAAATGCAGGAGATTCCAAACACAGGTTAACTAAAAGTAAAAGACTTCGAAATAATACATATTATCAGTGCTTGATTTCTAAAATATTAGGTCCCGGAACGCTCCCCAAATTAATTATTAATTTAAAAAGAAATAGTTATATATTTGCAATACAGTTTAAAAATTATTCTCGAGGTACGGGAACGCCGTTCCGTCGCGTGCTGCCAGAAATCAAGCCCTACGTGCTCTCCTATCGAGAATAGAAGAGATAGGAAATAATTATAAGGGGTTGAATATATCGTAATAGTAGTGTATTCTTTTTCTTTGTAATAAAACTATACAATATTCTTACAACCATTACGACTAGTGATATTAAGAGTATGTAACAAATTTGCAGTTTTTCTTGGCGGTACATTCACCCCATCGGCCGGCTCAGGGCGTCAACTGATGTCACTGCAGTGCCTAAGGCTGGGAGGTCCTAGAATTCAAGTCCGACAGTAGCAGGATTATTGTTACTAGCTACATAGCTGGGTTGAATTCAGCTGTTGTCTGGAGGAGAATTCTAGCTGCCGGCTGCTTTGATCAGTAGTTTTCCGCGAATTACGATCAGCATCAGGCGAATGCCAGAGCGGTACGGTAACATATGGATCACGGACCGTACGTTATCTTTCCTCCTTCTTCCTTGCCCCGTCCTCACCCCATACACACACACTTACACTTACATGCTCTACGCTACCATAATTGCCGGGAGATCAGTCCAGATCTTAGAGCTTGTACCCGGCTGGAGCGGTGCCGTAGCGATAGGGGATATCTGTCTGGACAAAACCCCTCTAACCAACGTATAGGTCGTCACCAGATTTCACTATCCAGCTGGGGAAGACCATAGCCTTCTCCTGAGAAAAAAATACACAATCATTAATTACACTACCACTCATGCCGGGAGACCGGTCGTAAGCTTGAGTGGGGCGGTGATCAACTAATGAGAGATACCTGGGTGGGGAAAACCCCGCTCGCCGACGGCTGGTCGGTGCCGGATCTCGCCGTCCAGCGGAGGAAGATCACCGCCACCTTCCGAAGAAGCGCGTGCACTGCACTTATGGGACTAATGACCTTAGAGGTTGACGCGCTCCGAAACACAAAACAATCAATCAATCGACGACTTTTCCTCCTCCGTGGGGGTCTCGCGGGCAACGTCCGCAGCGAGGGCCGCCCCACACGTCGGCGGTCGCCGTTCACCGCGGGCGGGGGGCTCGACCGTGGCATTGCGCGGGGCCGCGTGCCACGGCGGGCGCCGCCCCGGCGGCCGGTTTTATTTCAAAACAATTCCCGTCCAAAGGAGACCCGGGCCACGCTAGCGAGCGGCGTGTGTAGCCGTGACATTGCGCGGGGCCGCCCGGTCCGTGCCGCCCGGGCCACCGCCGACGCCGCAGGGCGAGGTTTTTTTCTCCTTCTCCTCTTGTCTCGTTTGGTGGGCGCGGCGGGCCGGTCGCTGCCGCACGGAGGTGTAATGACAGACGCCGCGCCCGCTGGCCTTCCAGGAGCGTTCAACTCGGTGGCGACGGGCGCGCCCCGCCGCGGGAGCACCAAAGGAGGCGTTTGGCGAGGGAAAGGGCTGGTAGGTGGTTTGGTAGTGGTTGGAGCGACAGGGATTCAAAGTTAGGGTTCGTTTACAATTGTTCAGGGTTAATATACCTACCTCGATTCCTTTCAAAATAAAAGGAAAATCGGCGGTCTCTTATCCTAAATTTAGAAGTTAAATAGACATCTTCTGGCCGACCTGGATGGCCGATGCGGCTAGAGCGTGTACAGACCTAGCACCATGGGTTCGAAGACTCGCGGGTTCGAGTCCTGGCGTGGGCATGGTTCTTTGTCTCTGTCTTTCATGAACGTGTTGTTCCGGAAGGCCTTGTCAGTTGGATGGCCACAGACCGAGGAGTCTGCATGTGTGTCCAGTGTAAAGGTTAAAATGGGTTCCCATGAGGAAAGCAGTAGGTATAAGGCGCGGATAGCCAAAATCGGCATCCCCTGAAACTGAAAAAAAGTCCGAGGAAGAAAGAAAAATCAACATATTTTGATGTTAGGCATATTTCATAATCTTTGTTTTTAAACTTTCGCTAAACTGCACTTAATGCCTGTTTATTCGACATCGTTAAGGCCTTTTAAATGGAGGTTATTTAAATTTAATTCATTCACATTGGAAGTGCAGGTTTTCTCTTACATTTCTATCAAGATTTTCTATTTTTCATCTAACACTTATATTTATTCGCGAATTAAGGGAGCAATTCAGTGCTTACGTATCGTTGCTAAGAATCTCTTTATACTTTTCACAAAAAATGTTTCCTCAGTTTTCACAAAAAACTTTTGTTACGA
Source organism: Teleogryllus oceanicus (assembly GCA_964035755.1). NCBI lineage: Eukaryota > Metazoa > Arthropoda > Insecta > Orthoptera > Gryllidae > Teleogryllus > Teleogryllus oceanicus. Next base: position 33,292,462 of record CAXIVR010000004.1, read on the forward strand.
ATTCTTAATAGATGAAATCTTTTTTTTAACAGTAATAAAATGTTTAAAATTTTTTCTAAAATAATGTAAGTTTTATATTTATGACTTTACAAAACATATCTTCTAGATAATATAGTTATTTTAATTCTTTTTATGATAATATAGTGAATTCGTGAGCAGTAAAATCCGAAAATTTGTTATTCAAATCAATAGTAAGAGCTACTATATGAAGGAATATCTTTTGTATTTGAAGCGATAAAACCGCGATGAAAAAACTCAACGTCACTTGGTCACTTGAAAGCAGGTCACCCGACATAATTGACGGTTTCTGTCTTAAAAATTGTGAAAACTTGAACATAACTTTCACGTTGCGCGAACGGTTTCCTCTATTTCATCAGTGGCATGCGTGTCGGAAGATTTATTTTCCCCCAAAACTGGCTGGAGGTCTGAAAAAGTTTTCACCTGTTCGCGGTGATACGTAAGTAGGTCTCCTAACCTTGACAGAGAAGCTGAGACCGTTTATCACAGTACTACTAGCTTCTGCACTTAAAACGTTTCCCACACTAAAGCTCTCAGCTTTTAATTTTAGATACGCCCACATCTATTCTTCACACCTGCAAAATTTGCATGTTTTCTTTTCCCACAGGTTGTTCCCTGCACAAAGTTTGCAAAATTGTGTGGCAACGTGGCAATTTCACAAGATTAACCAATCTTCACCATTAACTTATGCTTTCAAGAAGTAAATCTTTCCGTGAGAAAATATATAACTATGTGGAAACGAGATAGGTGGTAGTTGAATGTTCGACACGTGTTGTACGGTAGCCAGAGGCAAACGCAGAAGACAGCAAATGGATATTTACAACTGGTTGGTTAAAAAATTATAATCATGTTCCTGTCGAAAATTGCACAATAAATTACGGGCTTCTTCGTTGTAAGCTATTCCTGAAGAGTAAACAACCTCTCGTTTTTGTGTAAAGGCGAATATTTACATACATTACCTGTACAAACGTAACATAAACTTATGATCTTTATGACAAAAATGAAGATGTCTAACATAAACGTTGCTTTCTTGCAGGTGAGTGGACAGCGCGAGGGCGATGAAAGCAGTTGGGAGCAGGAAAAGTTGTGAGTATGCAGGGCGCGGGCCCTCCGGAGCCGAGACAACGCCCGCTTTCGCCTTTGTGGGGGCGCGCCGGCCGCCGCGACATGGGGTCCCCCGCGTGGAGGGGGCGGAGAGGGAGGGCGGGGAGGTCAGAGGGCACCCGCCCACTCGTGCGGCGGGGAGACGGAAGGCGACACTCGCGGGCGACGGGCAAGGATTGGAACGGCAAAAAACATCGATGTTTTATTTTCGATGCTGTTTACAGATCGATATATTTTTTTCAGAAACGTCCGTGTTTATAAAAATGTTTATGCTATTTTTTCAATTATGTTGTACGTATTAATGTCTTTAAGCTGCATTTTGAACCTTGTCTGCCTACAATATTAAATAGGAAATTGCGATGTTACAGTGTTTTAAGGTAGGATACTCTTTAAACTAATAGTTACATATTTATATATTTTATACTGTACGTTTTACTTTGAGGATTTAGAAATGAAAGTGAATAAATGAAATAATACCAAAACATGATGCCCTTTGTCTTTAATTTCCTTCTTCACATTCGATTCGTATTGACACTACATGACACACAGTATACATCACTTATGCGTGACCAAACAATAAAATATACCGGTATTTATTTATTTTACGTCAAAAAACAGTTAGAACTGCGTATGACGTGCTATGGGGAGAAGTAAATTCTGTGCACATTTTCAAAATTCTGTGATCCCTACATTAAATCATATACTACATGAATTTTGAATTAAAAAAAGTACTTTTAAGGTCATTTAAGTACTCTAATTAAAAATGGAAACAGGATGCGAGAATATGTGTTATCATTTTTAGAACATCGATATTTTTTGTCCTTGTCATCTATGATCGACATCGAAAAAATGTTGGTGATGTATCGAAGTGTCGATATTTTCATAAAATTGGCCGTCACTAGGTGGTAGGTGGTGGGCGGTGGCGGGCGAGGCGCGTGGAGAGAGAGCGCGTTGCAATCCAAAAGAACGACACTCGCGAGGCGGAGGCGAATGCACCGCAGGAAGCACGCGTGCATGCCAGGGATGCGGCCACTTTCTCTCACGAATATTTCATCTGCACGACTGCAGCGATGTGCTGCGGAGATTTTGGTCGTCCACTCTGAAACGAGAACACTGCGAGGCGATACATCCTTCCGAACTCTTGAAGCTCGGCGATAGTGTTTAGGAGAGTTTTGGGAAGCTCTTTGGCTTGGACACCGTTTGGTCTCCAAGACTAAGAGATGAGACTAGATGTATATGATCATGTGTTGCCCTTTGACAACCATTGAGTCATTTTTCTCTTTCTTGACGAGTTCAAATACTGAAAACTGTAGAGTCTCATATAAAATTCGTCATACATTCGTCACTCTCATCAGACCAGCTACAGCTTGATGAGCTTATTTTACAAGTCACGTATCTCGATGAAATACAATATTTTCGGAAAGGGTAAGTATTTCGCTGTATAGTGCAAGATAGGATTCAACGCGTTCTGGATACCGTTTAACACAGGATAAATTAACATAATATTTTGCAGCATTATGGATAGGCATCTTAACCCTTCGCACCATAGTGCAATCATTGTGACCGCACCAATCTGAACATCGTCCATTGCATGCCGAATTGTTAAGGATTTTTCTGGAACACCGCTATCTTATTGAAAGGCTGTTGAAAGCTATCCACATTTTTGCCTGCGGCAAGTAAAAGTAGTTTTTTTATTTAGTTCAATGACAGTTCACTAACTTTCTAATCTCAAAATTTTTTAATATATTTAACGAATGAGAATGAAATGAATTTCCTACACATGGAAAATCTGCTTTCACCCGGAATGTCTGAATATACATCACTTTCAACCAAAAATAAACTTTCACAATAACACAAAATTATCAAATTGAAAGGAACTGTTCGTTCGTTTCTGTTCTGCACCCCTTACTTCCGTCATAATGCATTTCAAAGATGCAACCACAATACTTCCATTATGCCGATAGAGAAAGGTACAAAGGGACGTTGATACAACATCGAAATAGTCGTGTCACTCCCTGCCGTCGGACTTTCGCGCTGTCACGCCGAAATTCGTGGGGAACGTTACTTCATTAGGAGCGACAGTCGCGCAAGTGCATTTGTAAGGAGTGAGAGAGTAATGTTGGACTAGTAAAAAGCCGCCCGTGGAGAGAAGGGTCCAGACGTGCCTTCCTGAGTGCTGTTCGTGTCCGGATTGTTTTCTCGTCGTCCATTAGATAAACTCGTCCGCTTCACAAGGTTTAGTCATTATTGTCCTCAAAGTTGTGCAGTTGAAAGCTTGTTGGACGGGAGTTTACTATTCTCCTCTTCTCCATACATCACATTAAGTTTTCCTGTTTTATTTTAAGATAGATTAATCGTTATCAAACGTAACAACAAAATCGATACAATTTGAAAATAGATATCTCATATACGTTCATATTTCGTACGATCAACATCCGTTCTAAAATTACTCTATACTTGTATTGTTTACGGAAAATTAAAAAAAGTATACAGTCCGTTTTATTAAAATTGTGTTATTTTTTCAGTACTTTGATTTGATGTGGCTTGATTCATTTTTCCATTTCACCCTCCCCATGCAACATTTACTGGCTGATTGTGAATTTCGACGTAGTATACGAATGGTGTACTGAATGTACATTATTTATTCATTGTTCTTGTTCTGGATTGTCCTTTTTACTTTCATAAAAATAATTTTTTTCTTCACTCCACCGTTTACCACATCCAATTTCAAAAAGATGTATTTTTTTAATTGCTTGCTGATTTGGTTTCGTGAAAACGTTTCACCTTGAAAAGAAGTTATTTTTTGCTTGATGATGAAGAAACATGTCTAAGAATGATGATTCTTAAACTTTTGAAGACAGGAAGGCGTTTGTTTCAGAAATACTGGAGCACACGGGCCATAAGAATGCCATGCGTGTTTTGCTAATGACGATGCGACTTCATACCCGACGACATAATCGTGAGACTTTATGCAAACACATTATCCAACTCTTAGACGCCCTCTCTATTACAAAGATGGCACTGTCTGGAGATGAGATTACACAATGTACACAAATCTTCACTTCACAAAGCATTTAAGAATAATTTCATTCAGTTTTCCTCATTAATATTTCAATATTTGTGCCTAATATTCTAAATACCTACAGGAAGAAAATCATGTAAATATCAGTAGAAATTAAATTATCAGTAAAAATGAAAGACTGATGATATAAAATTAGCCTTGTAAAAAATTAAATATATTTCAGAAGAATAAATGATACATAATAAGTATTATAATATTAAACTACATCATGGATTACACCTCAAAGCTTAGTAATGAAACATATAACTTCGTGTTTTACTAGCATTGAATATGGATTAATATGGAAAGTAGGTCAATAAATCATCCACAGTAATCTTTTCTGAATCGTTCACAAGGCAGAAATTTTTAAGCCCATGATTGCACATTTTTAGATGATAGACGTTTCTTTTCTTTTTTCTTGTAATTTAATGTTTTAAGAATCATTACTTTTTATATTATTATTATTATTATTATTATCATCATCATTGTTTTAGCATTATTATATCATTGGCATGACATTTATTATCTTATTTTTGTAGTTAACTGCCACCGGGTTACATCCAATTGCAGTTTAAATAAATGTATCTGATTTTATATTTCGACCGAAAAGTACCCACAGGAAGAGCATAAAATCAAAACAAGAGGTTGCGCACAGTGACCTTCGTGTCGCCTCATGGATCCAGAGACAGATTGACTTGGGCGTGGGGGATTGACGAAGGCGGCGCGGAGCAACTCGCGCCTGAGCGGTGGGCGAGAGGGCGGGGGCGAGGGCGCGGCCGCGTCAGCCGTCGCCCCGGGCGAGGGGCGCCCCGGGAAGTGAAAGGCGCAGGCGCGGGCGCGGCTTCCGCTTTCGATTGTTATTAACCCGCTGCAAGTGCAGGGCGGTGCGCCTTGTGTTCTTGTGCGCGGGGCAGGCCGCCCTGCCGCCCTGTCGGCTTGCTTCTTGCGACGACGCTGACGTAACCGCCGCGCCGAACGCACGTGTTTCGTTTTGAATCATACCCAGCTGGCGGCGAGGTTTCGTGCGAAAATGGTGTTTTCAAGGTCCGATTGTTAAAGAAAGGAAAATGATGGACTGCAAATTACGAAAGTGTGTGGTCATTCAACAATAAATACACTATACCCAACGAGAATCACAGGAACAAAATTACTAGATCATAATTATCACTGCATTGGGAAGAACGTAAGTGACTTCAAAGATATAAAAGACTAAATGTTCTTATTAATTGGAGCACTACATGTTCATTATTTTAAACATATAAATAATTTCCGTCACGTGTTACACTACTACCCTTTACTGAAGAGAAATGTGACATTGAGATGCTTAAAATTAAGAGCTAAATCTTTCTCATTCGTTTTGGAAAACGAGGGAGTCATTATAATAATGATTGGCAGTATCATTATATGTCAACCACTGAGATCACCTCAGGAGGACTCAGAGGTGCTTCTTTGCACAGCTCGTTTGCGCTGAAGTGAAGAAGAAGAAAGAAGAGTAATGAGAAAAAGAAAACGAGAACTTGCAATTTAAATCCTGTTAATAAAAATGAATGGCACATTTGGTTACTGAATTAAAACACCACAAGAATAAATGATCATAACATCATTTCGTCCGATTAGAATCCCAAGAGAAGCGACTCGTTCAATTCCAGCACTTTGTCGCCTGCAGCTATCAATGACAAACGATCAAAGGGACGGAGGCTGGGAACAGGCAAAGTGGACAAGGAGCCCGACTCGGTCCAAGGCATTAAACCGGAGGGCGATAAGCTTTCGGACGTTCGTAATTACCCGGCAGCCGATAGGCCGGTTCTGATTCGGCCAGTGCAGAGAGTCGCCCCTGCAGCGCCCAGGGTCAATGCCCGGCCCACGCACTGAGCGCCGGTGAGATCAGAGCCCAATTTAGCCCATGGGAAATTCTGAAAAGGCTCTACGCACGAATATGTTAATACATGTTTCACACTTAGTTACAAAATGGTTAGCACCTGGCATATTTACATACATCATTTTCTCGTGCAATGAAGCGAACTGAATCAAATACAAATTGACTTATTAGATATTTACAGTCAACATTGCTATGTAACCAGTTCGAATACCCTCTACAGTATATTGATGTAGTACGAATTTCAAGGGTAGTTAATTCTAAATAATATATTTCAATCTCGCAATAGTTTAAATTAGTCGTAAAACGATTTCAAAATACGGCATTGCAAGCTAATTAACACTGAATATGCAAATTTTCATTGAGTTTACAATTAAATGACGATCACATTGTATCATGAATTAAGTGAAACACATAAAGAAGTCAAAAATCGCCTGTCGTTGAAAGCTTCATATTTTGCATTCCTTGCCTGCGCAAGCGCAGGTTTTACGAAAAACATGCATCTACTAAATTACCTTATTGCGAATTACAGTCCTCACTTCTAACTTGTAACTCATTTGTAATGGAATGGAAATTACAACACCTCAAATTGATGAAAGCCACGTGATGCATGTTTGATGACGTTCCGAGCATTAAGAGCTTTTGTATATCACATGGAGTGTAGTTGAAGCAAGAAAGGGCCAATTATACTGTCTGCGTCAGAGAATGAAGCATCTGGTAAAAGTCAGCGGCTGAGAAATGTGCGTGAGAAGTTCTTGACGCCAGAAAAGTTTGCTGATGCCTTCCAGACACAACTGTCCGTTACTTTCACTAACGATCTATTTAAGGTGAATTATGAGCAAATAATCTAAATTACGAAGCATTCATTTTATTCCACAAGTCATGGCAAGAAAATCTTAAACGTAAGGTAAATAAGACTATAACGTAGAGTTATTTATTTATACGACAACTGTTCAAACCAAAATAAAATATCTCTTTATGAAACTAAAATAATGCTCATATTTACTCGAAGGGAGAAGTTTTAAATTTCGCAATGTTTTGTTCATTTAAAGAAACAAAAGACCGTTATTTATTCCTTTGGTAACTAATCTAACATTTACATTTTTTTTTATAACATTGTTTTAGAATGTAATCGAAAACGTTAAACGTTTCTAGATAGTTGAAGATAAATTAAATGCACAAAATTGTTAAGACGAGGTCTCTGATAATCGCCTCGTTCAGGGTTAATAGGTCGAGAAAAAAATTACATATCACACAACATACCTAAAGGTAAAACACTTGTTAGAAAGGAACATTTATAGACCTCAACAAGTCAGGCCGGATCAGCCAGTTTACTCTTCGAAAAAGAGTTGTGGACTACTGATTAGTCTACACTCGCCCAACGCTTCTTGCAGGACCCCTTCGATTCCTCGAGGCAATAAGTATCGAACTTCATTGGTCAATTACCAGTGATTCCGAGCACGTCAACTGCAAAGATCATTAGCCCTGTAAGTGTAGTGCATGTTCTGTTCGGGAGTTGGCGATGATCTAGCTACGCTGGATGATACGATCCGGCGCCGACCTACCGTCCCTAGCATGGTTTTCTCCAACCAAGTATCTCTTACCAGCGGGGCACTGCCCCAGCCGCGATAAGGTCTTAGCTCTCGACATGTGTAGTAGTGCAGTGCATGTAAGTACAAGTGTGTGTAAGGATAAGAAAAGGAATGGGAAGGTAAGATCGCACACGGTCAGTGCTCCGTTTGGTACAGTACTGCTTCGGCATTCACCTGGTGTTTAAGTGAGAAACCATGAAAAACTATCGATCATAGAAGCGGCCGCTAGAATTATCAACGAGACAGCGACAGAACTCGGCCTAGTGATCAGGCTGTGGAGTACATTAGTTTTAAGCGTATGCAGATTTAAGCAGAGAGGAAAGGACAAGGGTGTGGAAGGAAAGATTGCACGAGGTCAGAGGCCTGTTTGTTTAGGTGCATCTGGCATTCGCCTGGTAACGGATCGCAAGTCAAATATTTTCCATTCGCTTTGAATTCCTCCATTAGCTGAAGTGACAAGAGATTCTAGACTGAAGACAACCGAGTTTTACAACCGTGAAGGACGTCAACTACCTTACAGATAATACACAATTACGAAATTACGTTCAATTTTCCACTCAAATGGCGCAGCTATCGAGCGGTATCAGGGCGACAAGAGCATTGTATCGCCACTCGTCTTCTGTCGAATTCCTCACATTCTCAGCAGTACTGAGAAAATGCTCGGAATAGACCCGTTTTCGTAGTGTGCGAAAAGGACCCGTTCTCTCGGTAATTTAATCTTATTCACCATCGATGTATTTTTTCTGAATATTTTACAAAGAGTAGCATTTCCATGCTCGACCAACAAGCCATGAACCACCTGAGGGAAGAGCAGGTTCCAACCGGCCAGCGGCCAGCCAATCCCGCTCGAACAGCGGTCGCGTCCACCTCGAGAAACCTCCCATTCCTCTTAATTGGGTGCGCAGTGTTTTATGATGTCTGCGCAAGCGAGGCAAACAAACTTTGAAATATCGTTCCAGATACCCCAGCCGCTCCCTGTTTTACCGAAACCGAACCGGAGGAGGAGGAGAAAAAAAAGCAGGAGAAGGAAAACAGAAGCCAGCGCTGCAGGTCACCGCCGGAGCCGGAATGTGTGCCAGTTCACGTTGTGTCCAGACGGAATCGAAAGTCGAGCCGGGCGATTTGAGAAAGAAAGTGATTCATTAATTAGCCTGCCAAGCCGCAGCCATGCGTCCCGCGAGGAGGCGGGTGGACCCGGCGAGAAGGCCGGGGGAGGGGGCGTGGCGGTGAGAGGGCGAGGAGCTTTTCCAAACACGGGTGACGAGGAGCGGTGAGTAGCGGCGCCGAGCGGCCGAGAACTTCGGCGGCGGGCGAAAGTGCTGCAGCTGAGGCCGGCCTCGCTCTTGGCACACGTGCGGCGTCCGCTCGCCGCGGGCGCCGCCGCGCGCGTCCTGGTTGGGAGGCTGCGCGCATCTCGATTCTGCAGAAACGTACCTGCGTGGTCTTCTGCAAAACGTACCTGCGTGGTCTTCTGCAGAACGTACCTGCGTGGTCTTTGCAGAACGTACCTGCGTGGTCTCCTGCAGAACGTACCTGCGTGGTCTTCTGCAGAACGTACCTGCGTGGTCTCCTGCAGAACGTACCTGCGTGGTCTCCTGCAGAACGTACCTGCGTGGTCTTCTGCAAAACGTACCTGCGTGGTCTCCTGCAGAACGTACCTGCGTGGTCTTTTGCAGAACGTACCTGCGTGGTCTTTTGCAGAACGTACCTGCGTGGTTTTCTACAGAATGTTCCTACGTAGTTTTTTACAGAACGTATCTGCGTAGTCTTCCGCAGAACTTCGCAGAAAAGTCAACGTCTATGGTAATTTGTGAGGATTAATTAATATATAGGAATAATTCATGAGAATGAACGCAAGCAGATGGACCTACAAATTTACAGTATGGAACCCAAGGACTGGCAAGAGAAATATTGGAAGACAGAGAACATGGTGGTCAGACGACATAGTAAGAAGACTGGGAGACTATGGACCAAAACAGCAGGAGACTGCATAAAATTGAGTGTGTCGATGACTTCTCTAGAGAGAAGTCATCTCTATGAACTTAGAAGTTCACAGAGAAAAAGATTAAACAAATAAAAAGGAACAGTGACACAAAAATAAAGAATACAACTATAAGAGAAGTGAAAGTGACGTGACGATATATGACGTGATAACTGACTGTGAAGTGATAACTGAAAAGTGAAGTGTTAGCTTATTTAGAACTTTACAATGTAAGAGGCCTTTGCTATACTAAGGGATGTGAACGGACTAATAATAATAATATTCATAATAATAATAATTTGTCCGGTAAATGCAGTACATGATTTTATCAAGTGTGATGGCGGTGTTCCTCCCCCGCTGGATGGTGAGATCCGGTGCAGATTTACACGACGGCTTGCGAGGTTTTTCTCATACAGGAATTTTCCATCAGCGGGCACCGCCCCTGCCGCCACAAACTCTAAGCATCTGAAGGGTCTCCCGGCATGTGTGGTAGACATTGTATTTGTATACCTTTTGTGATGAGGGTCGGATCCAGAAATCATTTGAAGAAAAGAGAGCGTAATTTGAGTTCGAACTCTCCTTCACACATTGAATGCAAGGAAAATTTAACATTTTTTTGACTCACCGAATCCCTCCTCATAATTTACCTTCAAGAGTCAAATTTCCTTTAAATAAAAAAAATAGTGCTCAGAAACAGTTTCTCTGAAAATTGAATTTATCCTCTAATAACCTACATTCTACTTACAAAAGAACCATTACAAGGCAGTATTTTTATGATTTCAAATTCACTCAATCTAAACTCGTCACTAAAATAATTCAACACAAATCATCGTTCAAAAAACTCATAAATTTTCTATATTCCATCTTTTCCTATGATGAGGTTTTTTTCAAGAGACCAGAATGTGTTTCTTACATTATTTTACGTACCTTAGGCACATTACGTATATACAGGTGTTGATCAGTGACATGAAATCTCCTTCATTGAATCAGAAAGTGGCGTGCAGAACACCATGCACAAGGAGTTGCCTAACAAGCAGGCGCAAATGTCACATGTGTAACTTCGTTGTATGTTCACTGGCAAAACGTTATTATCGACCTCTCTACGTCCACAAAAAAGTTTCTAATATTTGTTCCGAGAGAGAAAATAGACGATAGCCGTAAATACTTTGTGTGTATCGTGACGAGTACAGCGAGTTTTCATGAAAAATATAATGTTAATTGTGCCAATTCTGATGTCAAATGCGGATTTAGTAAGCCAAATGCTTAGGAATGTACGAATCCAATCAGCTACTATATGTACTATATTTTCTTTGTGTGGTTCTGTTATCGATAAACATGGAGTGCAAGCTCTGGGGTTGCAAGCCCGACGTCGCACAGCCCTTAGCAGCTTCTGGTACAACGCGTTCCTCGCTCAAACAAGAAATCGAAGCTGTCAGTTCTCGTGGTGAAGTTTACGATGCATACACGCGCGTAACCAAAATGCCTTTCCTATGGCATTCCAATAAAACGAACTTTCAAGACGTCAAATAAGCTTGATGAAAAACGCTTCTCAACTAAAATAAAAGGAATTACAAGAACAAGTTGTTATCTTTATATTGACGATGGCTTCATGAGTGAATTACAGATATCTCGAAAAAAAAAATTAAATGCATAAGTTCATCTGATTTCACTTGCGTCCGCTCGCCACAGGCAGCGCACATCCAGCGGGCATCTCGTCGCCGCAAGGAGCCTGGCTCAATGGCCGGATGCATCGCACGCCTGCAGTTGATGCCTGCAGCGTTAAACTTGCGGTTTCGCGGTTTCCTTTCGGAAACCACGTCAGAGTGCAACCTGTAGCTTGCGAAGTTCTTTTCAAGTTTTTACCGAGTTATGTCATGGTGTTTGCAACAACTAAACAATTTTGCAGATCGAACGTTATTTATAATATCGGTTAATATTAAGTAGTATTTATCAAGAAAGAAACATCCCCATAGAAAATTACCAGAAAGTGAAGCATCAGGTTATCGATACCAGTTCAAGAGGCGTAATAATTTTTAAAAAATTCTATCCAGAATTAGAATGTGGTCTCAAGCATGGTAAAAACATTCCAAAGACTCATTGTTTGTTTATTTTTGTTGAGTATTCCTTCAAGATCTTCCAACAACTACATACTAAAAACAAATATCTGCAGCGTCAGTCACGAGTACTTAAGATAACATTATTTCAAGAAGGCAACATCATGTCAGCAATACTATCATTCTGCATTGTATCCCGCAACAATCACGTAAAAGCACGGTATGTCACCGACGTTCCAAAGCCACCCCACTCAAACACTATCATTCCACCCGCGACGTACGTAAAGCCGCCAATTTTCTCCCGCGCAGTTCTCATCGCGAGGAAGCCTATTGAAAATCTCGCACAATGTGGCGCCTCATCCGGCGAGGCGAAACAATGGCCGCGCGGCGCCGTGCACTTGTTCAGAACGCTCGCCGCGTCACGCGGGCCCACGCGCGAATGGGAATGCGGCGATGCGCCTGCGAGGACAATCTGCACCGCCGTCATTACGCGCCGCCGCCGGCCAGGCCAATCGCAGGCGCCATCGCGCGCCCAGAGAGGCTTTTTTTGACAGCGCGAGTGTAGGAGCGTACCTAGTGCGCATGGGTTGCAGAAAAACGGCGCGAAAGACTGACTTTGTTTTGTTACTTAAGGTCGCATCAACATCTAGGTCATTAGCGACCACTATTTGAGTTTACGTTATGGTAACTGTGAAGATAAAACCAAATGATGATGATAAGGGGTGAAAGGACGAACACAAATACAACCACGCTCGTGGCGAACTCGATCCCGCGACCCTTCGGTCCGAGATCACTACGATACTACCCTATTAGTGATATCCGCCACCGGATCGGCGGACTGACTTTTATTGTTTCATTGATCGTCAAAATGTAAGCTACTTAAACTCTTACATCTATCACTTTAATGAGAGTTTGTGCTGATAAATGAAGAATACAAAAGAAACTTAAAAGGAATTGATTTAACTAGAGCCATTTTATAGACATACTTTTTTCTTTAATTTCGAAAGATGGGAATTTGTGTGATATTCACTAACGATATTCGCGGGACTCTCTCTTACCCTTAAGCACATCCAAACGAAGTGAAAAAAATCCCCCACACGTGAATTATGTTAACCACCTCACGAAGATGTTCTAGACAGATCAGAAACATACTGTGTCGCATGCCTATTATAGGAGAAACGACAATGAAGACTGCGCCGATGGAACGTCCACGCAATGGCGCGATGCATGACCCCTTCGACGGGCTGCGGTGACGGGAAAGGGGAGCATTAGGAGGGAAGGACGAGGAGAAAAGAAGACGAAAAGAATGAGGAGAGGTTGAGAGGATGAAGAGATGAGAGGATCAGAAGATCACGAGAGAAGAAGAAAAAGCAGAGGATTGGTTGGTTGGTTAGTGATTCCGGGCGCGTCGACAGCTTAGGTCATTAGCCCCGCAAGTGAAGGGTATGTGTTTTTCTCGGAAGATGGCGGTGATCTTTCCTCGCTGGATGGCGAGATCCGGCGCCGAACTACCGTCGGCTAGCGGTGTTTCTCCCTAACCAAGACTCTCCCACTAGCGAGGCACTGCCCCAGCCGGGACACGCTCTAAGCTCCCGACCGTTCTCTCGGAATATGTGGTAGTGTAGTGCATGTTAGTGTGTGTGTGTGTGTGTGTGTGAGTGTGTAAGGGGAGATAATAGGAAAAGGAAGGGGAAGGAAAGATCGCGCGTGATCCGTAGCCCGTTTGTTGGGGTACTGCTCCGGCATTCGCCTGTTGTTGATCAGAGAAACCACGGAAAACTACCGATCAGAGCAGCCGGCCGCTAGAATTCTCCTCCAGACAGCGATTGAATTCGACCTAGCTGAAAAGCTAGTGTGGAAAATCCTGCCGCCGTGGGGAGTGGGAACCTAGGACCTCCCGTTCAGAGGCGCTGCAGTGACATCAGTTGATGCACTGAACCACCGCTCCCTGTTAGAAGAAGAAGAGGAGGAAATCAGGAGAGAATGAAGGTAGGAAAAGAAGAGATTGTGGAAAGAAGAGAAGGAGAGAATGAGAAAGCCTTGAAAATGTTTGCCGCCCACTCGAGCGCCTTAAGCGGCAGGTGGCGAGCCTCTCCTCCGACTCGGCCACTCGCTCTGCCCACCTGCCACCGCACTCCAGGCGCTTTGCTCCGGGTCCTGCTTCGCGGACAGCGATGCGATCAACAAGGTGGAGACGAAGTGACACGCATTCGCGTGAGACAACAAAAGAAGGGGACAGATGGAGCTGAGTTCGTAATGGTGGGGTGAACACACTTGGACTCAACTACTGAGCTGCATCTGGAGAAGACCAAGAATCTCAGATTCAGTTAATAATGGATGAAAGCGAAAAGCGACCCCTTTGACAGATTCATCGAAGACAACAGAGGTTGGTAGAATACTAATGGCCGCGAGAAGCCCAGCTCTTTACGTTAAATTATATTTTAACTACTACACATACTGAATATGACAATGATGCAAGCAGTTGTTTCAAATGAGATAATCAAACTCCTGCTTTAAAAATTTAACAAACATCTACAATGAATGAGAAGCGTTTATAATCACTAGAAAATTCGACATTTAATAAGACAGAATAGGACTGGATGCTAATTTTCTTACTAATATCTCAATTTCAATTTTCATTTTGTCCAATTTAACTACGTACGGTCCTGATTGAGAACAATGACACTACAACTTTTTAACAGTAATCTCAACGCCTCAGGTGGTACCATGGGTAATTAGATTAGGCACTCCACTGAACACCTGCTACCTGTAGCTAATTCTCTTAACTAGGTGTACCTGCTGCTTTCCTCTAGTGCTCTGTGCAAGTCTCACGACGAAAACATTAGTTCTTTTTTATGCGGGCTTCGAACCCAGACCCCTTGTATATCAATCACTGCCTACGTTGATTTCGGAACATAGGACGCCATCTGGTAACCGACATATAATATTCCGTATTTAGTTATCCAAAGGTCTTCAACGAAAATTTCTCCAAACAGTTACATCAACAAATTTCCTTAAAACCATTTAATTATGTAATACCTTAACGAAATTATGTTGAATAAGTAGTAGCTAAAACGCCATAAGAAAATCAAAAATGGCAGTAGGTTCGATCATCACGAGTCTGTGGCCATAGATGCCTTACTTAGCACTACGGACGAGCTGTATAAGAGTTTGGTAATTTTTTACTTGGAGTTTATGCTTTTAAAAGCTGAGCTGCAGAAATGGAATATACTAAGTGATAAGAAGTTCATGAGCAAAGACAAGCACCATACTCAAATAAGACTTGGAATCGCAACCTTTGAAACGCAAGCACCCGTTTCGGCAGCTTCAGCTTCCTGGCCAGGTTCATTTCCTTCCTCCAAGGAGTTCCGTTCGCGAGCGGCGAGCCACGGAGCGTGCAATTGTCGCGTGGGGACGCCCGGGCGCCGCGCGCTCGACGCGTGGCTGCTTTCTAGGCCCCACGTGCGCCGCCCGGCCACGCGGCGTTCCCGCGAGTTTTCCTGGTGGCTTCCTGCGGCAAGACAACGCGCCTTCTCACCCGCCGGTTTCTCTTCCGTTTTGCCCACGCAGCTCCACCCGCGTCCCGAACGCGTTTATGTCGGCTCTTCATTCATCGGGGGCGGGGTGAATGTGGTCGCTTCCTTCCTTCTCCGAAACGCCACTGTTATCGGATTTTCACATTCATTTATATACTTCACATTTACTTCTTAATTTTCACAACTTTCACATTCACTTTTTTAAATTTTGAAATGCATTTTACGTGTATGTATGTACTTTGGCACGTCAGTTCTTTACGACCCAAAGCCTCCCCGGCCTTGCGACCATGGGTTGAGGGGTACGTGTGGCTAGCACTTAGCGATCCCTCCGCCGTATTTCTGGTCTTCTCAACCTGAGAAGTGAGCTTTCTCATCGTCACTGGGACAAGCACCTTATATACGCCATATATTTTAGAGAACTTTTCCCGAAGCTGTGTCATAGCCCTAACCGGTTGGAGAGGTGAGTAAACCTAGGTGATATGAAATAGTGAAAACAATTAATTTGCATTGTATGAAATTACATTTCATTATTTCATTTTTTATAGTTATTTTTATATTTGTCATTTTCATATAGATACACAATAACAAAATTTATAATTACAAAACACAAGTAGTGAAGGAAGTGTGGCAGGGGAGGTTGAACCCTTTTAACCGACCCTCCGGTCGGCTTCGACTCGAGTGTGCTCATAATGACAAAATAAATTCACGCTTTTTTCTCAAATGCTTCTGATTTTCTGCTTTAAAGACTGCTCACTTTAAACTGTTGACTCAATATTCTTCTAGCAATAAATAGTTACTACTATAGATCGTCGAAATGCTTCAACTTTTTTACTCAAGATACTTCCAATGTACACTTGTATTGTATGATTTTTTACGTAATGTAAAACACTCCTTTCAAGACAAGTATCAGAATACGTCTTGTTTTATTTGAAGTTAACAGAGTTCCCAAAGTAACCTGAATCACGCACTAGTGAATCTCTATCTTCATTAACTTTTCTCTCGTCAGACTTTCTTTCTTTTAACAATAACCGCACGAAAACGCATGGCATGGATATAATGATATGCATGAAACGGAACTGGTGAAAGCGTAAACTTAATTTTAACGAAAACCTACATGTCTAATAGCCGAATCTGAGAATAATCAGTTCATGACAACTTGCTGCAAATTATAAAATTTAGCTTGTACAAAATATTGATAAAAAACTGAATCATAGTATATTCAGAGGATACTGCCAAAAATCCACGATATATGGGCACAAATTATTTTATAAACAATATCCAATGTTTATCTTAATATTCTTACATAAGGAGTAAAAACGTTGCAAATTATTAGTCCATAGAAACGTTTTTCTCTACACTAGATAAAAATTCTAAGTACTTATTTTAAAGTTAAGACATTGTAGAACATTAAAAGTAAAAGGGTAGGATATTGCTAAATTCACAAAAAGATAAGTGTCAAGAATTATTCAAGAGCTCAAGCAAAACATGCTTTCAAGAACTGAAGAATGGAAGAAGAACGAAAAACTGTCATAAACGAAGTACTGTTTATTGTTTTGCTAATTTAATGAAGATGGTTTCAGTGTTTTACTTTTCACATATAACTTCCATAAACAACCAAACGCTACATTTCATTATAATATTTGAATATAATATGAGTTGTATATTGAGTACTCGTATACGGGGTACGTTATTTTCTTCCTTCTGACTGCATCTCACATGAGCTATAAATTTCCTTCCTTTATATCTCCTTTAAAAGCGTTACCTGACACACAACACATTTATTGGATCTTCGAATAGCAGAGAATTAATAACACTTTCAACTCTAACATTCGCGAAATACAGGAAGATAGAATATCTTATTTCCTTTTCCGTATTTAAAAACACTTTGAAACAATTCCGGATACGTAATGTAATGCAGTTTGAAAGATCCATCTTGAAGATATTACATAAGTACTAATATCGTGAAAGATATGAACAATGAAATATTCTGAACCAAAACTCTCTTCCACTTTGCAATAAATCACGTCAACGAATCTCATATTCTTCCTGAAAAGAAAACCGACTTATATCAAGATGTAAGAGCCAGGAAATACCTCTGACGCAGAAGAGGTCCTTGTGTGTTTCCATATGTAAAGAACTGCTCTTCTGGAGCAGAGAAAGCGGGGAGCAGGGTGGCACGTGTAGCTGCAGTTACAGTCATTAAGATCACGAGCACTTTTTCTTTCGGTGGTCCCAGACCGTGTTACGCTATCCATCTTCCCTAGGAGATCTGCAAAAGGTAGGCCTTTAGTCAACCGGTGCATGAAATATAACTCCAAATTTTGCGAACAATTCCCATCGAGAATTAGGAATATTTAC
Source organism: Teleogryllus oceanicus (assembly GCA_964035755.1). Lineage (NCBI taxonomy): Eukaryota > Metazoa > Arthropoda > Insecta > Orthoptera > Gryllidae > Teleogryllus > Teleogryllus oceanicus. The sequence goes on from CAXIVR010000004.1 coordinate 33,310,042, forward strand.
AAGTGTCTTACTGAAAATAATTAAATGATTAAAATATTACCTTCAACTGTACAGCGCTCTTCTTCTCAACTAGTGAGGAACATATAAAACTCTCTCCTTCGAACGCCTTTACTGCCCCAACAAATCAGAAGATGTAATGGAGTAGTTATTTGTTTGAGAAAAAGTATGCCGCACTGATTAGACCTAAGAGAAAAGTCCACCATCATAGAAAACAGAGAAAGTATAGAGTTCAAATGCAAGCTAAGGAACACATTCAAACACTCGCGATGGATAAGACGAACTCAAACACTTTCGCGTTTGAGCTTTCATGCGTGCCTAATGCGCCAGATCCAGCGAACTGGGCTCGGTGCAAAACAAACGCAGCGTGCCGCAGCACGCGTTCGAGCGTCCTTCCGATCACACCAAGCGATGACCCACATGGCCAGCAGCTGCTTAAAACGCAGTTAGTGAAAGTTCGGATTCGTGTAAAAAGTAAATGAATTAGTTAATGCAACGTTGTCTCGAACCCATCCAATCCTTTGATAATTGGTGCAAGCGACCGCAGGAGCTTGTGCGGCAACCGCCGCAGAGCAGCATCCGCTGCGTTGAAGAGAAACCAGACCGCGGCCTCCAGAGGTCGCCAGACCTGCGGCATCGGCGCCACGCGCAAATTACAATACGGAGGAAAGTTGACTGCACAAGCCTAGGCGGCAACCTGTCATTAACGTAGAATTTTACCGCCATTACGGTAAGAAAAGGGCGAGGGTATCAGGCAGGTAGGCGGGGACGCTAGCGGCTCGGGCACTTTCCCGGCGGGCCATACGTCGAGCCCCGGCGGCGGCGGCGGGGGCGGATAAGACCTGGGGCGCGTCATTGAGGTCGGGTCAGGCAAGGCGCGCCGCTCAAGCCACCTACAACATCCACACCCACTTTATACCCATACCAGCGGCTCCTGAAGAAGGAGAAACTAATTACTGGCAGCTCCACCTACACATGCAAACTAATAAGGGAATCTTTTTAAAGATAAACGAGTAACTCTCTCTCTCTAGTGTTTATCATTGGCTGTCATAGTCGTTATATTGTACTGTACAATGTACATAGTATATCTAATAATAAGTTTCAATCATGAATTCATTCTTGTGCCTCGTGCGTTAATTATCCTCTCCGTTTTCATCCACCGTAGATAATTTGTTCCATTTTTTGTATTTTTATTGTTTTAATTTTATTGCTTTGTTTTCTGTCAGTACCTAACTACTATTCACTCTTTGAGAAACCAGAAAAAACAGGAAATCATGCCACAACGCAGTTTATCTTACGAAATGAAATACTGCGTATTCTATTTAATGGAGAAGCAATAACACGAAATAATTTGGGAATTTCATTTTCATTTGACATAACTCATTTGCCAAACTAAGCATTATTATGTATTATGCCACAATTTTCCTGCTGAAAGTGAAAGTTATCTTGGATGTAGACCGATATTTGTGGGTCTTTTTGGAACGAAAATACTCTTTATTGAAAGTGAACAAAAGTGTAGGGTGCTTGAGTATGACTCATCAAAACAGAAGACCCTCATTCTTAAGGAAGCGAATAACTAGGAAGGAGCAGTGCACCGACGCTTAAAGGGAGGGTAATAATAGAGCACTTTGGCGCCGACCTTAATTCCGACGCGCGAAGCAGCTCGGAGCTCCCAGCCGGCGCGCCGCGCGGCCCGCGCCCGGTGCGGGGGCGAATCTGCCCGCCGGGGGAGAAAGACGGATGGCCCGCGTGGGCGGAGGAATTTGGAACAGGAAAGCCTGGACGCTTTGACACTCAATCACGAAAGCTTTCGTTTTTCTTCGTGGCTGGCTGGAATCCACGTCAGTCGCGTGGGTCAGTGACTTACAGTTCACACATTTTAGCCATCCTTGCCTCACATAAGATTACTACAGTTTTTTCGTATAACTTGATTCCTGTTACTGAAGATTTTTTGTCATTTCAAGTTTATTGTCTGTAGCAAGCACATTGTACTAACTAATGGTGAGGCATGAAAAATAATATTGTTTACGTTTAAGTTGGTACGTATGAACATAGTTTGTAGTATAAAAATATGTACTAAATTGAAATTTTGTTTTGAAAAATCACATCATCACTTTATCTCAAGTTTTGCTTCTTTTTCTAATTTTCTATTCTTTACCATATTCTGCTTACAATGATGTGAAATAATTTAAATATAATAAATAGTTTGTATTTGCCTACAGGTTCGCACACAAGGAAAATCCCTTCGCGAAATTATACTTCATTGACATATTATTTTGTATATTTTGCAACCTGTTAAATGAATGAATGAATGAATTTATAAAATAATGAATTAATAAAAAAATGAAAGCATGATTTGTTTGTCATAAGAACATATGAGTCAGATACACTTTTTCCTCTTTTTCTGTTTGCATATTGACTACCTTTACAATTCATGAAAGACAAGCTCATGAAAAAAGAAGTTGGAGGTGAGGCGCTTTGAACTGCATCTCATCTCAATAACAGAAGGACTAAAAGGAACCTAACTCGAGACGCAATAAGATTCCACGTCTTCTTATTGCTGCCATGGCCCCGCAGAAAGCGCCTGCGGCTGCTGTTTGGTACATCGTTGGCCGTGCAAATGAGCTACGTGGCCCCGCTTCCCTGTCAGTGACACATTCGTTCTCGCGACTCTCCTTGAAGCGAGCACGCCCATTTGAAATTCGAGAGACCTAATCTTTAAATCCTAGCCGTCAGTGCATAAACTCACGGCCGTCGATACGTCCCGCGGAGCCGTCGATAAGCAATCGATTCACACCGGCCGTATTGGGCAGCGAGGCCGTGCGGGATCAGGAGGTGCGTCGCCTTCATCTGTCCAGCTTTGTCATCCGCGGCGGCGCCTTCATCTGTCGGCGAGCGTTGCGGCACGTTGAGCAGCACTCGCGTCAGGGCCCGCAAGCATTTGTTCGCCCGCCTTCGCCTCTTTGACATTCTCATCCAACGCGGGTACGGGCGGTAGAGCTTAAGCATCAGCCAATACGTTTGGCTCAGGGCACGACAGGAAGAAAGATATTGTAGTAGCTGCTCTTAACTCATGGTGCACGTAGACGAAGCGGCGAAATTGTCGAGTCACGAACTCATATGAAAAATTGCACCACTGAGGCAGGTGTCTGGTGAAAGGGGCATGGGAAACATTCAAGTGGAATGTCTCAGGATGCTTATCTCATACCTGTCACGCAATGATTTATTGTTTATCGAATTACTCTAATTTCATATTAAATCAATTATTGTTTTGCACATGAATCAGTAATTTTTTTTATTTAGTTGAATTTAATCTGGGGTAGAATCTTAAATCTTACTGTTGTTTTGGCTACTCATCACCTTATAATTAATATCATGAATAAATTATAAATATCAAGCAAATTCTGAACATCAATCAAATCGAGTTACAAGTCAATACAAAATTATTTTATAACACCCTTTAAAAGCGCAATGTCAGTAACTCAAGTGACAAGTACTATTACTAAATATTTTGTTAGTTCAAAGGAAGGGCAGGGGCTCTTAGAGGATATTGGTAGAAGTGTTTTTTTTTTCTTCTGTATGAACATAAATATATCTTCAATACTAATTTTCCTACTTTAGTTCATGTTGATTCTTCCATTAAAACCTAGTCTTTGGTGTGAAAGAAACTTTATCGTTAATTAAAATTATATCTTCTCAACTATTTTCTTTGCTTCTGTAAACGAATGTGCAAGTATACAAGTTTTAAAATATTAGCAGAAGCTAATATTTAACTACCATCTCGCCCAAATCCAAAAATAGGAATTTGCGGCCCATCAGGAATGAACTAATGTTCTGGACCACTCAAATCGTGTCATCTAGTCGCCAACTCAAAATCAGTTTTAAAGTGAAAAGTCCCGGGAGCACATATAATTTCGGAAACAATATTACGCATTTTCGCATTCTCATTCTACACGTAACTTCTAGTGGCAACAGCTATCAACCTCATGGGAACGCCGCCTAGCGCCTGCCCTCGCCATTACCTGCCCCTACGTCGACGCGGCCCGGCCTCCAGCGATGGCGGCGGCCGATATCCCGGGCGCGTGCGATGAAGTAAACACAGCGGCGGCCTTCATAAAGACAGCCAATTAATCGCCTAATTATGCTGCTAAAAGGAGATTTTATCCGGCGCCAACGCTCCGTTCCCTCGCAGCGTTTCCGTGCGTTCCGCCGCACGCACGCGTCCCCGCAGCCTCAGAGGACCTGCGAAATGGGAGGGAGGGAGAGAGAGACAGAGACAGAGACGGAGAGAAAGGCAGAGAGAAATAGAAAAAAGCAAGTAATATTGGATTGTGACAAGGCAAGCATGTGGGCTTCCACTTCTGAGTCCCGAGTTTGATCCCCGACCACTTTTTGCGGAATTTCTGGCGAACAAATCGAATTTTCGGGTTTTCTTAGGGTTTCCCCTGCCTATCATTACACCCTTTCTTCATGATCATTCACCTCCACCTCATCATTCATTATAACTTTCTCATCACTCGCAGTCATGTAGATCGTCACTCATGGTCCTCATTGACAACAGCAGGTGAACGGCCTCTAAAGTCCAACGCATCAGTCAGTAAGTAAGAGCGAGAAAGTAATTACACAGCAAGTGGTGCCGGCGCCACGTCTTTCCCCGTGGGCGCGGAATAGGATGGTCCGCGAGACCAGACAATTTTATCGTTTTCTTCTCTGCAGAATCCCTGGAGAGGTGGGGACATGTTCATTGTTAGTGTCTTGCCAAAATATACGGACGGACGATTTCGATAAAATTTGAAGGCTTGTAACTTACTACCATTACGAAAGCCACTTTGTACTCATTTTCAAATATTTGTAGTTACTTAGTATGGAGTTTTATATTTCTTTTATTTAACGGAAGCTGCTTCTATTGTATGTGTAATACACACATACACAGGCAAAACAACACACGCACTCCTCGCGACGCAGACCTTCCTCGGCCCCTGCGGCGCCGCGGCGTCTCGTGGCCCGCCGCTGGGTGATGGATGGGCTGCTCGCCGCCCCCGGTGCCCGAGAGCGCTTTTCTAAAGGCGAGCCGCGCCACACGGTGGGCGCGAGGGGAGGCGCTGCGCTTGCAATTCGCATTCGTAACACGTTTCTTCCACACACGAGCGCCACTTCCCAACATTTCCTTGACTATTTTCTGTTGCTTCAACACAATGTTCATCAGTTGGGTATGAGTTTGGATATTGCTGAGTCGTCAAACAAATTACTGTAAATTTTTTTTTATTATTATTCAATCACACCTGAGAAACATTGAGTACCGCACAATTACATAAATCATAATTCATAAATTATTGCCTGACATAATGTAATTTAATGGGTTGTTATTTTGCCATAAAGTTTTTAAAAATCTGTGCGTGATTTTTATTAAGTGGAGTTGCAAAGTACTCCAAATATCACTTTTAAAGAATATAAAGCGTATAATAATTTTAATACGTACCGTACGTATATAACAGTTCGAATGAAGATGAATTTAAAGGTTAAAATCTGAAACATAGTATAATGTAAAATAAAAACTATGATATAAACACTCCTTAAAAACATTTATTTTAAAAAAAAAGTTATCTGATTGTCTTTATTTACAGTAATCTAAGTTTAATTACCTGAAGTTTGCGGACAATTATTTACTAAAAAATAAAATCTCTAGGAGGAAACGTAACGTCTGTTATTGACAAAATTACACAAAATGAGACATGAAACGTGTAGTTCTCTCCATCAATTAGCACAAGCAACAGACTTTCCAATATAATCAAAGTAAGAGAATTCGAATGTCAATGGTTGTCTTCTTTAACAAGACAATCACAAATCAATTTCAGGATTCGTAAGTATTAATACTATACATATTACATACACATAGATTACCCTACGTTCTTACGAAGTATCTAACAAAATCCATTTAACATTCTACAACTATATTAAACGGTGTCACGTCATTGAATATTACGTGATTAATATATTTTAATTAGAAATAGATTCTTAGTGTGAAAGGCGGCTGCGATAAAGGTGAAGAGGTCAACGTTCGAGGCGAAAGAAGTAATATCCCTCATCTTGCGGAGCGAGAATGTGCGAATTGCCGCAGCCTTTGCGGCTACTTCAGTGCTAATAATCGTCACAAGCGCCAATTTGCATGTGTCTGCTGGTAATGAGGCGCGAAGCGTTGAATATTCAACTTGCACGCGCGCTGTTGTATTTCCCTCCAGTCATCGGGCGAGAGTGTGGACACCTCTGGCCACGAGGCAAAGTTCAGCTTGGGAGAAAATATATGACAGAATATGAACACTATGACTGAAATAATGATTATTAATCTCTTTCTTTTAATAAACAAGTCATTGTTAGGCATATCGTAAGTTCACGACTAAAAATGATACACAGAGCGTGAATGAAAAAACACACAGACTATATCTATAGTTCAGTTTATTCTCTAGGTAACACATGGCAACATTTCCAGCTTTGAAAGTTTCTTAATTTTCGCGAAAGCTGTGTTAAGAAAATTCTATTTTATACATTCGAATGTTGTATCAATCGATAAAAACACACGAGTTTCATGAACGTGCATAAAAAAATTTAAGTCGTGTTTCCTCTTACTTTTTTTTCGTTTTCAATGCTCACTTTGTAAGTTACATTCAAAATAAATTCTAATATGTTGTTTAAAAATACATTTGTGACAAATTCCTTTGTAAATGTTTACAAACAAGGTATTGAACTTTATTGTTAAATAAATAAAACAAATTAGAAATGTCTGACATTTTTTGCAATATATGAAAAGAATTTAATGTATCCAATCTAATATATCATTTCATGTTATCTTCATCATGAAATTATCTATTAGATGGCTAGGGTAGAAGAAATATACATTCAATTCATATATTCCTCTACTACCATCTGTTGCATGCAAATAACCCAATCCTTTAACACTACCTTCATGTTCTCACACTTTCCTAAAGGCAGCTCATAAACTTGTCAATTTCCCTGACTTCGCTGCTCATTCACTTGCACATCTGCTGACGTGTGGTCGTACTCCTCGCCAGGCACCACTTGGTCTAAGCGGCACTAAACACGTGCCGCGGAATACGTTCAAGAACAAGCTGTTCATAGAGAAGCAACTACAAACGCGCGACTGTCTTCAAACTTTAGTATTAAGCTATACGTTACAAATATAACTTGAACATTCTTCAACGCACAACTGTAAACTGCAGAATGAAAGTCTCACAGTAATTCCTCGTTTCAACTTTCCTCCGTCACTACGAAATCAAGATGCAGAGAGTGAGAGGAATTGACATGTAACAAATCCTACGAAATATCTTAATAACTTTCCCGCAATTTCCGTGTCAGAGGTATAACCGAGATCCCCTTGTCAATTTCCTTAAAAGAGAACCACCTACAAAAAAGCGGCTTAACGAACATTTTAAAACCGCGCCTTTTCTTTTTACCTTTCTCGACAATTTGTTGCTGGCGGCGCGGCTAAGGATTGCGCTCTCCGGCGAGAGACTGTTTTATTTTTATGTGGAGCGCTGTCTGTTTTCTCCGCCAATATTTATGACGAGTGGCGAAGGGACTTATCCCAGAACCCGTTTGACGCGCCATTTGTGGGCAAAAGGAGCTTTTCTCCGCTGCGACAACGCTGGTCGCGAGACTCTAGTTAGTGTCGCAGGTTACGCCCTGCGAAACGAAATGTACCCAGATGCACATAGAATGCCTTCAAAACGCAAGCTTTTGTCGTTGAGACGTCGCGACCCTAGCATGACTGCTCACGATGCGATGCAGGGGACGATCCAGAAAGAATTTCAAGGGCACTTTCAATTCGGACACCCTCTAAACGTTTTTGAAATAATTTTTAATTGTTACCTTCATTTTTTATACTACGTAAATATTAATCATGTGATTATTGTTTTGGATGTACTGGAGTCTGTAGATAGTAATTATTTTGAAAGAAATGAGTAATATTAAGAAAAATACTGGTTGAGAGGGGGCATATACTTCATACCTCCCCTCCCCCTTGGATCGCCGCTGTTTCACGGTGAAATGCGTTTAGGTCTCGATGTAATGAACGAAACATTGCCGACACTACTATAAGACAGTTAACATGACTGATATTTAGAACGAATATAAAACCCAGGACTTCCGCCTCGTTGCTAATATATCAATTTATAACAAGTTAATAAAAAATAAAATTACACCGATTTACAGTTTCATTTTATTATCATTTTATTAGCTACAAATGACTGCAGTAAAAAATTGGGCTTAATTTTTCCACTAACAACTCATTCATGTCGATCACCCATTATTTCAGTCCACATCAGCGGAAAAAGTGCACTTCGATATAACACGTGCATTTTTTTATGTATTTTTTAAGTTACATTCCGCGCCTTTCGATCTATTTCCTGCGATTGTGCGAGGACCCGCTCTCGCTCGCTGCGTTCAGAAAGCGCCGCCAGGTCGCGCAGGGGAGAAAGGAGGGCCGGCGCCGGCGTCCAATCGATTCTTAATGAATACGTTCTAATTAATCAAAGATAATCAATTGGTCATACGATTCTGTATCGAGAATTAATTCTTCGCTCGATTTATGTTTTGGTAGAATTAGAAAATGCCGCTCCATAAATTATTTTTATACTTCCAGTAAATTTTAAGAACTAAAATGAATTAACGTTAAATAGTAGATTATGAAACGATGATGTAATGATGGGTATTAATACACGAGTGTGGTATTACGATACGAGCGAGGAACGAACGAGTATCGTAAATTTCACACGAGGGTATTAATACTCATTACATAGAGTTTCATACGGTACTTTTTCTACGACTTCTATAAGTTACAATTTTACATTGAATCCTTTCGTGGCAATTGACATATCGGGTTCAGCCCGCCTGTGGTTACCAGTCCGCCTGCGAGGAAGTACTCTGCGAGACAAATAGAAGAAAGAGAAATTCGAGTAATTCATTTTAAATAATATTCCACGAAAAAATTCTAATAATAATAGTAATAATAATAATAATAATAATAATAATAATAATAAAAAAATTAAAACTGGCAATCATAATATAATATCAAATGCAATTTTAATGTTCTCGATCGAACGAAACATTTACTAGAACGATTCTCAATGATTAATTAAGTGTCAATTCTTGGTTCGTAAACTTTTCTGTGATTGGTCAAAAACCTGTATCATAATGAGTATCATAATGCAACTGGTTGCAGCCAAAAAATGACAGCATTATACAATGGGAGTTGGAAAACCATAATTGTTATACCATCAATAAAATCATAAGGCTTTCCGAAGCAATATAGCTGTAATTCAGCAAGTTTATAATTGTTTATATAAACTTATTAGTTAAGAAATACATTCAAAATTAGAACTTATAGATAATAAAAAGTTATATAATGATTGTTCCAAAACGAGAAATTGATTGAAACGTTGAAAAAAATTATGTATTCTGAGATTCAATTATTACAGAGTCTAACTGTTTGTTTCGGAGCAAAGCAGGACGACCTTGCGGATTAGAGGGCATTATTATCATTCATCCATACTTCTTGTACGTACCACACTGTCGGAAACTACATTAAATTTAATGTGTACTTAATGTCACACTGTACATTAATTTTAATTGTACATTGTACAGTAAACGGAGACATGTACATTAAATTTAATGCTCAAATTAAAATCAATGTAGATTTAATGTACTTTTTAAGTTACGTACATAAATTTAATTTAAAAAAAACATTAAAAGTAATGCAGGAATTTCTGAGAGTGTACGTACAACAGTATGTTACGTATTGTTTCCATTTGATCTGCTAATGATATGTTGTTGACATTGAAATAGTATTCCAAGTGACATTCTCTTTGGCATTTTATTCTGATGATAAAGACGATGTTATTGCCTTCGTTTTCTTGAACCCACTTGTTACAATGCGCACTTCATGCAGCCTAACGCGAACTCCGCCGAAATCTCCCAAAGCAAGAAGGCGGCTGCTGCGGCGGCGGGCCCGCGCCTCCTATTGTTCACAGGCTCCGCCACGCCACGCCTGAGCAGCGCCGGCGCTTTATTGCCCAGTCGTGTTTAATTATGTTTGCCGGCCGGCCGCCCGACCGCGCGAGCGCAAAGTGCTCCTCAACTGTTTACAATAGCCGTGCGAAGGCGCGTCCGGGCGCTCGCGACGCAGACAGGCACGCACCCAACTGAGAATCGTTTACGACGCCACGCCGCCGCGCCGTTGATACGGTCGGATTACAGACTCCGCCGATACCGCACCTCCCAACACTGCCACCAACGCCACAACCACAACCCACCCCGCCACATCCCGACCACCACCATCACCATCACGACCACCGTCACCATCACCACCCCCACCACGCCCACCCCCCACCCCACCCACTATCCCAGTATCGCGAATCAGCATCCTGCTTCCGCCATCACCGCAACGGTGATAGTCACCGCCGCCACCCTTACCACCAAGTGGCTACTATATTCGAGCACTCCCTCACTTTTTACATTAACGCTGATAACATCGTTTATTCCTCTCGTTAGATCTTGTCCACATCGCTGAAGAAACGGCACCGAACAATTTAACATCATGGAATGAATTGTTGGTGTTGGCGTTGGCGTTGGCCCTATGCTTTAAATGAGATATTTTAACAGACAATGAGGGTGTATTTTTATTAATTTTGACGTAACCCAATTATTAAATTTGAAGTAATAATGGTGAGATAACAAAGTATAACTTTCACTACAACAATATATGTAACTAGTTACAATTTTCAATTCAATATACTGAAATGAGTACGTAAATACTCCAATGTAACTAACTACATATATTTTTATTTTCTCCTGTTTTGAGTCCAATTACTTCATGGAACTTTCACTTCGCATTTACTTGAAAATATCATCGGGACGGGTGATATCGGGAGTCAGGCCCAATCCCCTTGCATTCACTGAGTGGCATCTAAAGTGTTTCACACAACCAGGCATATTAAAATAATGAGGTTGCATGAAGCCATATTGTAATTGAAGTTACAACTTTTCTAATGGTAAGAACATAACAGGGGATATGTCAAGAATTTGTGAAGAGTGCAACAGCTGGTTGGTCCCGTGTTTCCGCAACAAACGCCTTTCACAATCTAATCAGCGCGTATGCCGCCTATGAAACGCTCGCGCTGCACTTCCCTGGCTAAACGCCGCTGTTAACGCTCGGCCTGTCTGCTTGAATTTACAGCCGTCTATGGAAGGGAAGCTTCTGACGGGAGATCGTCGGATAGCATGCGAACGCGTCGTTTCCTGGAAAAGGTCAGGAATCTGTAGCGCTCAACATGACATAATTGCTCGAGATAGGTACGACGAGCGGGATGGTTGCGTTTACACGATAATTTACGTAGTTTATTAGTTTAAAAGGAGATAGTTTGCATAAATACTTCAATTTAACTTTTAAACCTTTACATTAACTAGAATCACTAAGTGATTTGAAAACTATCACGCATAATGTGTACCAATTCGTTTATGAGAATAATCGACTGGTTTTTAAGTTCATTAATCTATGTATCTCAATATTTTAACATACAATCTATTATTATTGTAATTATTATTTTATTTAAAAATAATTTATGAAAAAATACATGTTAGCTGGACTTAAGCGAACATTCCACATTTCGTAAGTCATTTTTTAAAGTAAAAATAGCGTCATACTGGCCTAATGACCAGTATGGGCAGTCCCTGAACTGTGCGTGACAACTTTATAGTCCTGGTAACGTGCATGAGTAAACATCCAAATGTTGCTAAGCGTTGAGATTAAATTACATAAAAATAAAGCAATCACTTTCTGGACTTCCCATGACGACATAGCGTATGCATGCATTAGATAAAAGCACGGTATCGTTCGTCAAAAGGAAGTATATAAATTGGAACTTAGGTTTTGTGTAAAATCAATGAACTAAAATCTAAACATGTGACCTTCGCTTTAAGAAAAGGCGACTGTCCAGTAATAACAATAAACAATAAACAGATCCCCCAAAGTAATGAAGTTAAATACGTAGGTGCTCATTTGGATAGATGATTAACGTGGAAGGTCATGTAATAAAGAAAAGAATTCGCACCCTGGTGGATTTGCAATGAAGTTCTCCACAACGACCTTCAAATCAAGACCATCAAAGAATAAATAACGTTCGCAAGTCAGAAATACCACACAAGACTGGAAAATCATCCAAATCATCTCGCTATCAACCTATTAGACAATAGTACAGAAACAAGAAGACTACAGCGCCATAGAAGAATACACCGTTAGATATAACAAACTGGTTTGTTTAAATAGGAATGCTACTGTTGAGTAACATTTCCAATTATGTAAATATTACTATTAAACCATTTGCTTAATATTTCTGTAGAAATAAATTGCAAATAAACAGAATTCATAAAAAAGGTTTTATGTCTATGATCTCATCTTTGCTTTACATACTATTTAGAGGGTGTATAGTGACTGTTGAAAACTTCAAAAAAACGTTCATTTCAAAATTCTTTCAAACCCAAAGTTATAATACCGTCATCTTTTACGTTTGTAGAGCGTCAGTGCGAATTTCCGTTGTTTTTGTCACAGAGCTTTCTCTAAATTGTATTCCAACACACAAGGTACTTTTTGTATTGTTTAGACCACAACGCGTGAGAATTCACACGGTCAACATAGTAGGAAAGAACAATTAAACTAATGATCCTGTTGTTAGATTTTCTCGCGAAAAGTAGACTAACTCAAGTGCAAAATAATAATTCTTGCTGTTGATCCATGCTGTCTCTCCGAAAATAAAAAGACACTTTCACATTGCAGAGCATTATGGTCCCTTTTCAATGTCAATTTTATATTCAATGTCACTCAATAGAATTTTCAGTTCCTGGATCTCGTGTTTTGTTGCTTTCCAGTACTTCAACATTTCATTACAGTTGAAATTGTATTATAATAAAAAAACATCATTAAGTAAGTTCCTAGCCGAAACAAAGATTCATTAGCCAGTAAAACTTGCCTGTCTCGTTATACGGCACAAATTAAACTCATTCTCTATTTCAGGTGGCATTTCAATTAGTTTGCTACAAATTAGAGATAGAGTTACTAATAAATTGTCGACCCCCCAGATGTTTTCACTTATAACTTAAATGAGACAACAGAAGGAAACCAAACACTATCTGGCAGAAACCTCTGCAATTATGTATGCGTTTTATTACCCTCTGGGCCATGATTTGACGTTTCATTTACAGTAAACAATTTTGGGAAGGAAACTACCTCGTCTTTTTGTCCTCTTGCGTCTGGTGTCTTCAAGGAACTACTCGGAACCTTGCATTAATCACCAGAGACCTCACATGAAAACAGACAGGCAATTAATATAATTTTGAAATATATATTGAAACCGATTAAAACCGATATGATTATGTTACCTAGATCGAGGTTCTTGTTCCCTTAGTTTTTTTGAGATGATATTAATGTACGAATATATTTTTATTTCCTTCCTTCCTTTCTTCTTTATCACGAAAAGACAAATTCATTTTCTGATATTACACATCACTGTGGCACACTAATGTGTCAACTTAGAAATTTAAAGGTTTGTATTTAAGGAAGAAATTCAAAACACAATTTGAGCAGTTCATTTCGGCGATCAAGTAGTATTTTTTGTCAAAAGGTTTTATACTTACTTTGAATCAATATCTATAATTAAAACTCGTTTAGCAGATAACAACTTCGCTGTCCGGGAAAAATATTCAATCAAATACGAATCAAATATTTATCATGTATCCAACTAAATAATGTACAAATTCTATCCATGCCCTGTATCTCTTGAATAAAAAATACAAGCGAGAAAGCGTATCCGACATGTCGGAGGTAAGAAACTCGAAGGTGTAGTGTGGTGATTGCTGGTGATAACAGTAATCATTGAATGTACAAGGTAAGCAAAGTAAAAATCGACGTAAAATTGCCGCCACTTCGTTAGCTGAGGTAGCTTGATCATAGAAAGCAATACTTGACAGAGCCGAGGAAAGATTGATAAATAAATATATCCACTTCAGAAAGAAACGTGTATATTTAGGAATAAAGTAAATATGAATTTTGGGATATAATTAATGTCCTTATATAATACGTCAAAATTACGACAAATATATTGTTTTTTCACTTTTTAATTACGATACAAAAATTTTAGAGGGATCTTACGGTAACGAAACACCTAGACATAGAAAAGGAAAATATTTAACGAGTACATTATTTAACTGCAAGGATACAATTTATTGTGTTCTTATAAAAAATTGAATGCCGCTTACCGTTATTTTCTTTTCATTAATTAATATTGTCAAAAGCATGCATTTAATTATATAATTTACAGTCTTTATAAATAAATGGCTTTAATGGGACTCCAGTTCTGATAAAATGAATCAAACTCCCCATGTGATTAGCAAAATCAATTCCTTAAAATTTTCGAATATCGACGCCGCTTGGTCCCCGGCAAGTGGTTCGCATCCCTTGCTCTATGGAAGCGGCGGGTGATGGTCATGCTCGCTGAACCAGAAACAGACGACAGGCGCACGGCTCCTGCACGAAGCCGCGGACGCATTCAACGAGGCACCGCCACAATGCGGCAGCGAGATGAAAAGAACTCGTTAGTGTTCACATTTGGCGCTGAAAGCAGCCTATCATTGAAGCAATTTTAACGCTCCTCCGTGCAGGATGATAACGCTGTTGACGTTTCGTTTGACACGGTATTGCGTGGACAAGACGTGAAATACCTCCACCGCTCCTGCAACCACTTCCCTCGCAATTTAGCACGAAATACCCGAGAGAAATGTACTTCGGAGCGTTAAATGACGATGACGCAAATGAGCTCGCTTTATCACCCCTTCGTAGCAGTTTGCAACAGTTATATGTCTTCTCAGATAAAAATTAAGAAACAGCAATGACGAAAGATTCGGCGTTGTGCTGCGTGGTGTTAAGTAACATACCACATGGTTTTAAGGAAGTATTATGTTACTAATTTAGGAAAGTATTAGAGCTTAAAAAATACAAAAGTTTACCGACCATTGTAAAAAGAGAAGAATACATGAATAATAATATTATAAACATTATATTAATTATATTTAATATATACACTATATTAAAATACTGCCACAGATAATTCTTTTCCGAAAAGATTTGTAAATGCAGCAGAAATGATTTGTCATACGCAGTTTCAACTGTTTTTTACGTAAAATAAATAAAAAAAAAAAATGACAAATAAGATAAAAAATAATTTTTTTTTTTAAATTTACTAACGTAACATCTGATGTCTAATCTAAAAGAACGTAATATTGAAATAAAGACATTTCAAACATACAAATATTGTAGAATTCATAACCACGATGTAGAATTAGGAAATGTCGATCACGAGATCGGTCGAAGTGAGTAGAAAAAATTGAAACATTAGTTTGTCGACGTTTCGGAATATTTTTATTCCTTCCTCAGGGCTGGTGTATTAAAAACATGAAGACAACATCACAATAAATATACGTTTACATAAATTAATAATATAATATACAAATATCATGTTATGAATCATGTATGTTGTATTTTCATGTTTTTATTAACACCTACCCTGAGGATGGAATAAAATATTTCGAAACGTCGACTTATGTTTTAATTTTTTCTACTCGCTCCGACCAAATTGCGTGATCGACATTTTCTAATTCTACATCATAGTCGTGAATTCTCCAATGTTTAATATCTTTATATGTTCAAAATGTCTCTATTTAAATATTACATCCTTTAGATTCTAAATCAGATGTAACGAGAGAAAAATGTCACGAAAAACATTCCGAAACGTCGGCTAATGTTTTAATTTTTTTCACTCGCTCCGATCAAATCCCGTGATCGACGTTTCCTAATACAAAGATATTACACTTCCTCCCCAAGGCTTCGCGTCGCGTGTCGGTTCCCGGCCCATCTGCCCTCTTCCTCTCGGCGCTGCCACCGAAGAATGTCGCTGCTGGCGCTGCGGCGCGGCGCTAATAAGTCGTAAACAGCTTTAATTGTGCCTTTCCTCGCCTCGCCGCTGGGACGCGCGCAGCGTGGCGAATGGGTTTGCGGGTTCGACACGCGCCTTCAGACGAAGCGGGGACTCCACCGCCGCCTCCCCCACCGCCGCCCCGCCGTCGCCTCCCCGCCGCCGCCGCCTCCAAGAGCTGGCTTGCGCCAGCCGCTCCGCCGAGAGCACCCTGTCCCGATTGATTACCGATTCCGTGCGCGCCAACTGCTAAGGTCATTAGATCCGTAAGTGTAGTGCTAGTGTTTTCCTCGCGAGGTGGCGGTGATCTTCCCCAGCTGGATGGTAAGACTTGGCGCCGACCTACCGTCGGCTAAAAGGGTTTCCCCCAATCCCGTATCTCCCACCAGCGGGGCCCCGTTCCAGTCGGGATAAGCTCTAAGCTTCCCACCGGTCTCCCGGCATGTGTGTTAGTGTAGTATATGTAAGTGTAAATCTGTGTAGTTAAGGACTGAGGATGGTATGAGGAAGAGGAACGAGAAACCGCGCGCGGTCCGTCACCGGCCTACTAGGGCACAGCCCGGCATTCGCCAGGTATTGATTGGGGAAACCACGGGAAACTACCGATCAGAGCAGCCGACCGCTAGAATTTTCCTCCAGAGAGCGTCGGAATTCTACATGGTATTGTCTCTTAAGTCGAAATCTCCACGACGAGACCTGTCGAGACGTTCCATTGCGTGTTTGGAGGGGATTCTCCTTTCCGAGATCTGGTCGTCAGAAACATTTCGAAGTTCCAGCGTTACTCTGTTTTCATTTTAAAATCAAACTCTTAAGGCTGTATTGGACCGAATACACTTTTATGGAGTCAAGGAAAAAATGTTCGTTTTCTTTGTTTAGACATTTCTTACCTCTTTATTGATAGTTTGAACCTTCTCGCCTACGCTGCCACTTAATAGACATTTCTGGGTTCAATAAAGAGGTATAAAGAAACGTATGGCCATCAGACAGAGAAGACATACCGTCTTGGATTGAACAAATCTCAATTGCGTGCTTATCATCCTCCCCTGCAACTTCCATATTGAACCTAGGAAAAATCTATAACCAACTCCCAAGAATCAAATATACTTTCTCAACAGATAAACTTAAACCGCCCTAAAAAGAAATGCATGATATCCCCAATTTATTTCTGTAACTTTTTTCTTCTTGTAATTGTAACCTACACCCCTGTTCTCCCACATATCCTCGCATACAATAACTATTGATTATTGAAGTCTACAGTGG
This sequence comes from Teleogryllus oceanicus, assembly GCA_964035755.1. Classification (NCBI taxonomy): domain Eukaryota; kingdom Metazoa; phylum Arthropoda; class Insecta; order Orthoptera; family Gryllidae; genus Teleogryllus; species Teleogryllus oceanicus. The sequence continues at coordinate 33,327,333 of CAXIVR010000004.1, forward strand.
GAGTATGGCTCTCCTGTTTGTAACGCTAAGTACTAGGCGTGCTAACTTGCAGTTCTGTTCAATCTAATAAAGCACTTGCTTCCCTGTATGAGAAATTGAAAAAAAAAAATTTTAATAAAAATCGGTGTTTGACAAATTATTTGAATGTCTAGCATTAATGCACCTGAAACTTGAATGGCGTAATCCCTCTCTATGGAAGACAACTTGGAAAAATATATTTTATATTTAAATGAAGTCGTAGGCTTCCGCGGCCAGAGTCAATATTACAATCTTTACCACATCAACTAACGCGGCGTCACCCGGACAGCGAAGATTGTAATATTTTATATTTATTTTAATCATTTCAATTAAATTTTAGTATATTAAATAGATATATTCCCGGAAAACAATAGTATTTTCTAACAATTAAGACACGAAATTTTAACGTTTTCATAATTTTTTATTAACATCACCACAAAATCGTTTACCCATTACTGCAAGGCATAAAGTCGTGTTTGAAAAACCCTATCTGTTCGCATCAAAAAAGAAACCCAAGATTTATAAATGAGCCTAGGCATGTTTTGCAGATATCGCTGTCACGGCGTGCGCGACCGCACCCAATAGCACCTTGACACACATTTGCCGTGAACGACACTGGTGCTGCGTTGTCGCCAGTGTTCGGAATTCCTCAACGGTGAAAGGGAAACGGCAAAAACGACTCCGGCGTACTCTTTGGGGCTATCTGATGCACGACACACGCTAAATTAGCCGTGCCGGAACGGAGCGGCCCCTGCCCTCCAGCTGCATCCACGTCCGCAACAGTGGACGGGGCGGGGCTTGGCGGCGCGGAGCGGGGCGGGGCGGGGGGCGGGGGGGGCGGCGGGGGGGGGGGCGGGGCGGACGGGGCGGGGGGGCGGGGCGGGGCGGGGCGGGGCGGGGCGGGGCGGGGGGGGGGGAGCGGGGCGGGGCGGGGCGGGGCGGGGCGGGGCGGGGCGGGGCGGAGCGGGGCGGGGCGGAGCGGGGCGGGGCGGAGCGAGGCGGGAGAGGCAAACCAGGGCAGTCGGAGGGGAAACTCGTGCCCTTTACAACACCGTAAATCGCACTCACGCCTTATTTCACAGATCGGTGCGAATTCGCTGGGAACGATCTGCTCATATTCAAGAATCGTTACTCAAACGATACCTATTAGCACAATGTTATATGGTGAAGTCGTGATTTAAAGGAAGGTTTGAAAGGAACCGAGCGGTATTTGAATTGCTAATAGATACCGTGTATTGCTTTAAAAGTGTCAGTGAACGACCTTTAATCGCTGATGACATTTATGCGACATCAATTAGGGTGGTTTCGTGGAATATGACTCACGGGAATAAAGCGTAGTTGTAGTAACAATGCGATCGTGAAAGGAATTTATCAAGATACAATAGGTTACCTCTTGGTCAATGATTTAGAAGCAATGCATAACTAGACAATTAAAAATTGAAATTAAAAACAATTGTAAGAAAAATAATTTACGAGAAACTAGCAAAAATTTACTTCAATTTTACAATTAATTATTAAATCTTTATCCTATATCACACATTTTTACTTCAAAAATAAAATTACATACAAATATATTGAAATAATTTCTCTTACCTGATGTAATATCAAAATATCAAAGAGTATTCCTTACGTGTAGCCAGCAGCAAACACAATAACACAAGTTAATTCTGCCGCCGAATGCCTGCAGTTTTCTATGTGTTTTTAAAAAAGGTGTCAATTTTGAATTTTAAAGTCACTGGCTCATCTAACCTGACGGTCAATTTAACCTCACTTTACCCTACCCAAATTGGCACTCGCTTTTTGCAACAAAACATACGTATTTATCTCGTATATAATACTTCCTTGACGCCTCCATGCAGTATCTGCATGACACTCTCCCAATCGCTGACAGAAAGAACCGGAAGCACTCGGGCACGAAGGAGTGCAGACGCAGGAAAGGCGCACAAATGTTATCTCATCACACAGTAGCATTGATTGCATCATCTAATTCCAAGGATAATGCTCATTTCCGCTGTTGACACAGTTTCACTAATTATAATTTTTCTTATTATTGCGTTTGTTTTACTTTCCTATCCATGATAAACCGCAATTGTACAAAAAATTAAATTTATTTTGCCTAAAAAGTGTTAATCATTAATAAACGTTTCATATTTTTTTATTACGAAAGAAACTTATTTGATATTCATAATGGAATCTTATAGTAATAAAAATTGTGTGTTTGTTGTTTTATTTACTTATACTGACAAACATATTTAGACCCAAAATTAAAATTCATAAAATTCCAATTGTAGTCATTTAGAAAGGACAACATATTTAATTCACAAATATTTCGCTGAAGATACAGTTGATAATTTCTGAACGAACGATAGACTCAAAATAGGAGTAAATAATACTGCAAAATTTAAAATAATTTGTAAACGCATGTAGATTCTTTGAACAGTTCGAAGAATGTGTAGATATTACAAGGACCGTCCATGAACTGATTTCTTAATCATATTTATCCATTGTAGTCATCCAGACATCATCAAATTATCATCAGTTATTGTCGTATCGAAAATCGTGTCTTCTTGCCGAGACCCGTTCATGGCACACTCGTATTTTCCTGAAAGGAGACAGCTTCACACCGGACGTTGGTCGGCAACATATTGACAGCTCGTGCATCTTTCTTAGGAAGAAAAAAAAACATTCATTTGCATGCTTCCAATTATTAACATACAATTTAAGTTGTAAGCATTGACTTCCGATCAGATCAGACAAAAACATCGGTTCTGTTTTCCCCTGGCGTTTGCCATCCCACATTATAAGAGTCACCGGGCGAGCAGTTCTGCCCATTTCTGCTCTAAACTCTGCAGAACCCATGCAGCATGTGACATGACGCATGCATCTAGTTGTGCGTTTAGATCGTTTGAAAAAACGTTCTCACTTCCAACCGGAGCAGCGCTGTGAGATACGGACATTTAATCCACGAGAGTCTTCTCAGATCGATTTAAATCATATTTAGAGCAATGTCGCATCACTTAAAAGCGCGCGTAGTTTAAAACTGGATCAAAATAAATTCCACAATAGCTATTAACTCAAAAATTATTTTCCCTTCAATGACCAGAGCAAATTAAAATTTCTCACTTACACCCGTAAAATATATAAATATGTATTTACCAACTCTAAAAGATTGTGAATCTGTTAACATTATGCTGCACCCGTAAGGAAGCCGCGGCGTACACTCCAGTTCATCAGCGTTTGGTTCACCCTGTGTGCCTACGTCTCTTATAACACCCTTCTCGTTCATTCAACACAATTTATCACATATCAATAATTGAAAATAAATTTAAAACAAAATCGTTTCATATTAGTGTGCTCTTATAATTCTATTAAACAATAAAAATACTAATAATCAAAAACCAAATGTTTAAATAGCCATCTTCTTAATGTATCACTTATATTAACAATCAGTAACATTACCATACAACAAAACATGAAATTGGGATCAAAATTATTTTGTATTTATACTAAAACAATAGAAGCGAGAGAAGTGGCTGAGGGCGTGGCGTGCCGGAGGCCCGGGGTTTTCGTGGTTTCGCCTGGCTCCTCCTTCCGCGTGCGCATGCGCGTGCGTGTGGGCGCTTTCCCTTCGCGCACCCCGCCCCCTTCCCCGTCGCCGCCCCCGTTGAGAAGTCCCCTGGGCGACACACAATGAACGCGCGCGCGCGGAAAAGTTGCGCGTTCGCACGGACAGGTGGCGAAACGACCGGCCCCCCGCCCGAATCCCGCGCACGTGAGAACGATGCGTTACATAAAACGCATGTTCGTACGGACGCTTTTTGCGGCGTTGGTGCAACGCATTGGGAAACGCCCACCCCGGCCGCCCCGGGCAGAAATTCGTTGAGATTTGCGGCCAAATCGAGCCGTTTCTGAGCTCCGGAGATAATGTCTGGCGTGTGAAAATGTGATGTTTTTCCCTTTGTAAGAAAATGGTGGAACAGTGAAACGATCTCAGCGCTTACCTCAAACAAGGCAAGTTGGAAAAAGATACAGGAAATTGTTGGGCTAACGACTTCTTAATGATACTTAAATAGTTTGTATTGTATATTTGTTTAGTCTTCACACTGAAGTCAAATATTGTTTTTATCATGGGTTACTTTACTATGCTTAAAAGCTTATTAACCCATTAAATGTTTTGATCCCCAAATGGGGACAACGAAATTTTTAGTTAATTCTGAATAGAATGGTATTTCTGAAGTACCGTTCATATTGTGCGTCGTATCGTCGTCTTCGTGAATGTGACCACGTTAAAATAATTTTATTTGGTTTATAATTTATCGCAAAATTCATTATTCAAATGCGCTCTCTAGGAATAGGTGAAAGAGTAAAAAGGTCATTTTAGAAAGCAATGTGCATGTAGTGCGTTTAATAATTAGCAAAAATAGAGCAAAGAAGAAAATGTAACTAACGTTTAACTCTACAGAATCATTGCATACAAAACAGCAATGTACGCCAGTGTGACCTTTCCAGATTTGGACAAACATTTTATCTATAGTGCCACTAGACCATGCTTCATTGTCCCAATTTTGCACCTACCAAACTGATGCATATATTATAAGTAATATGTCTGTCTTATTAAAACCCTCTCTATAACGATATGAAACTATCAGATAACGATTATATAGTCGCCCACCCCAGGATGGTGATAAGATTCGTCTGTTCGTCCGGGTCATCTCATTATCTCACTTTCTCGCATATGAACAACCTGCGGATAATACACACGTCAACATTCCGTCCCGTTATAGATCACAAATATGATGTGTTTTTATTTGGTCATTTTCTACAAATACATCACACCGAGTGCATAACCAAAGGCACTCGAATTTCCATTGAGGTCTCGAACTCGCTGTCCGATGGCAGCGATTAGTGGCAAGTGCTTCGCTTCCAGTCGCAGCGCCCAAGAGGCGACTCCCGCCCGGGAAATTGGAGCAGCGGATTGCGGCGGATGGCAACGTTGCCACAGCTGCGCTGGAGCCCCCCTCCCCCCCAGGATAGCGAGAAGATTCGCCCGTTCCTAGCGCACGCACGTCTTTTAAAACACAACTCAGCAATCTCCTTGCGTGACGGTATGAACTTTAATTGGGCAGAATGAATGTTTCGATTGTAAATAAAATCAGATTTTCAATGTTCGGAGAGTTTGGTTTACATTCCGAATCGAATAGAGAAAAAACAAAAGACGCGTAGATTTAAAAAACAATATTTTTCACGCAAATTATAATATAAACAACATTTTTTTATTAAAGAATATTTAATTTACTTTGTGAATGTGTAGGCAGAGAAGGTTTCTCGATAGCTGGAACCTCGCAAACAATGAACTTCATATTCTTAGCCTCTAACAAATAATTAATTCCATCTTAAGCATGTACTTTTATCGTGTCTTTGCATTCTAAATTACGACCAGGCGGACAGATTATTTCTACTAACCCTACACGAGGTCAAAACGATTTAAATGACACTATTTGTGTTTTATAAAAATTTCTTGACACTTTCTATCATAACGTAAAGATATGAATCTTTTTTCTCCTGTTCATTGAGAATTGAACAGCAGGAGTCGACGAAATAAGTATTTTCAGTTCAAAAATAATTGCAATTTTCTTCGTTCAATCTAAAATTCATTTCCTGTAACTATTTACATTCCAGCATTTTACCACAGCCTTGTGGTGTGATGCGAATCCTGCCAAAGACTAAGCATCCTCGCTACGCCTCACTGCCTCTCCAGCGGCGACCAGATGCCATTCGACAGACAGGTTCTGCTCGCAGAGCGAGCATGCCGCCAATTGAAGACCGGTATAAATAATTGGTTCGTTCAGTGATTGTGCAATTCGGTTAGATAATTCAAGCTCTCGCAGGAAATCATTCGCGTCGAACAACGAAAGCGCAGTCTATGGAATAAGAATGTAACCGCATAGCAAAAGAATTTGCCGACAGACCGAATTTTCTTGGGTTATGATGTCACAGCATCCAGTATCATCTCGTTCTATGAAGCCTTTTGGGAAATCGACATTCTTACATTCTAAATGAAAATTGAGTAAACAGTTTGATAATTGATTTCGTCAATACTATGGGAGAATGGTAATTCACAATTTGTTTCATAAATATAGAAGTGGGCCAGTGAAACGCTCGTAGAAAATAATCGCCCAATGTCATGCAACTTGAACGAAAATATTCGGGGTCGATTAAGGCAACTAGGGAAAACGCAACGCCTCAAGGGCATTACTGAGGCAATACTTTTTTGAGTATTTTGTAACTCAAACCCAAATTCAAGAACAAAAGTAATTATCCTAATTCAAATGCACGATTCTCTTAAGTTAAATGATTCCCTCTGTAAACTATAATGGAAACAAATTATTTTTTGGAGGGTGTTGAAAGAACCCACTCGAAACGAATAAATTTACACGTAAAAATCCAAGATTCAGGAAAGGCCGGGGGGGATGTTTAATAAAAATAATAGCTCGAGTTGGAAGGTTCTTTGACACTATTATGGACGATTGTTAAAATTCAAGGCTTAAGTACTTTTGTAAGGCGGTTTTACAAAAACTAGTTTCTACGCTCTCTGAAAACAATTTCCCATTATGAGAAGACAGTAACATTGTTCATGTACTTCTTTATTGATACACAAGAGTATGCCCATAAACGAAATTCCGGGCATTTGTATTACAATTTGATTATCACGGGTCACGCAAATACTGGTATCCAAAAACAGATGAGCACGTTTAGGTCTATATGCTATATACTAGAAGGGCAGTCTTAAAACTGTGAACGTAAGTTACCCCACATTGCTTCAACTTTAAATCATGCGTAATATGGGCATCTCCTTGACGAACAGGATTAACCCCTTTTCAGCAACATCGGCCTCGCGTGCAGCAGTCGACCGCGCAGTTTACAAAGCGGAGAGGTTTCCCCAGAGGAGTGACCGCAACGCCCGTCCTCCAGAAGGTACTTGGGGGTGGGCGGGGGGGGTAGGGGGGTAAGGACGCCTCGCCCCGCCGCAGCCCTCGCTGCCACGGCCTCCCACGATGCAAGAGGCTGATTGTTGCGTCGGAAGTTCGCCCTGTCCGCCTCCACCGCCGCCGCGGCCGTCTTTTTCTTGCTGCCATTTTTTGGGTTGACTTTCGCTCTCCGCTGCGATCGACATCGCGAGGTAACGCTTCATTTGTTTCGGCTTTTACATTCGGCGGCCGGAGTTGCCCCGCCGTTTCGGCAACCGAGCAACTCGCAGAAAGCGGGATATACGAGTGCCCGGGTTCAATTCGTGCCCTGAGAAAATGAGATTATTATTTCCGTCGCCTTTGAGCGCGGATGGCTGCTCCGCGATAGCTTCGCATCGTGATGCACAGTGATGGGCAGCGGCCCTCGCGGGGGCGGTTAATCACAGCCGGGGAGAGATGGGCGCAATTCTGAGCGAACAGCTGCGTCTCGGCGGGCGATGTGAATTCTTTGACACGAATCAAGGCCACGCTCGCGGACGATGTTGCCCCAAATGCAGAACGCTGTTTTATAACATTTTTCAAAAAATTGTTTGTTTTAGCTCATTTGTTATTTTAAAAGTACTATGACAGTATATTCAGGATTATTAATTATTATTCACTTATTATTAAGAGTCCTTTAATTATTAAGAGACACTTATTTAGAGTGTTATTTTTTATGAATCAATAATTTCTTCAAGATATAATTCAAATACATGCGATATCTTCAATCCAATAATGAAGCTCAAAAACACACACATGTTTCTTACAAGTTTTCTAAATTTAACGATTTATTAATTTTTAAATCACTCTTATTGTTGTTACATATTTTTCGTTAATTTCGAACTTTTAAATATTTGTAAAAGATTAAGCCACGAATTTTCAATTCTCAAAACCTAATAATCTCAATTTTTATTTGCAATAAGCAAGAGCATTCACTTTTGCCTTGACGACTTTTTCAGTCGCTCAATTTATGAATGTTTTCATGTTTACTCTGTTCTAAAGAACTGAGGAACAAAACAAACTTAGAGCACACACGAAAAGAAGAAAAACGAAAGCAGGAAGGCAGTTATAGTTTCATTAACCGACAACCTATACAACGAGCTGTGTCCACGAATAGAGAAGAGCGACCACTCAAAAGAACGAATTCCTTTCGTGCATGTTGTCCTTTGCTTTCACTGCACACAAAGAACTCGTGAGAAAAGGTGCCCCGTGAAGATGCTGTCCGAGCGATCGCCTTGCCTTCGAAGCGTAACACTGTGGCTAGATCTGCAGCAGCAACGGTGTCGGCAGAGCTAGAGCTGAGAAAGTGGAAAGGGCGTTTAAGGAGAGCGAAATGTGGTGTTCAGATAGTAAGCGAAGAGCAGACAAGCAAGTGTGCAAGACGAGCGGTGGAAGACTAAAACTAAGACGCTAGATTGTGTGTGAAGCGTGAACAAGGGTACTTGCGGTGGATCTGTGATGATGGGAGCAACAGAATGGTACGTTTATGGACGCAAACGGGGGAATTAGGAGTGATATCGAAATGTGTTGTGGATCGTAAGGAATGGGGTGACAGACACAGCGGAATCATCACTTCATCTAAATTATTTTTGAGTTTCGGAAATGGTGGGAATAGCAAGGTCACCAGCGAAGGATGAAACTCGGCACTCTCTTAAGCGAGAAGCGTACTTGAAGAAAGGCAGGGCCGCAGGGGACGCGTGAGGGGCAAGGGCGGGGCACTTGGACGGATCCACGAGGCGAAGGCGCGTGCGCAGGGGTAGGGGTGGAGTCAGAGGCAGGATGAGTTGCGAGGACAAGTGTCGGAGTGGAGGCAGACGAAGGCAATGAAGCGGTGACGGGGGTGGCAGGGGGGGGGAAGGGAAGGCCGGGGGGGACGGGAACGGAGACGGTGATAAATGCGGAGCGGGGGGGAGAGCGCGGGGGGGGGACGATGATAAGTGCCGAAGCCGCGGGATAGGACGGGGTGGGGACCGGGACGGAGACTACTGCCGGAGCGGCGGCGGGGCGGGGTGGGGACTGGGGCAGAAGCGGAGACTGGCACGGAGAGTAGTGCCGGAGCGGGGGCGGGGCGGGGGCGGGGGCGGCGCGTGCCCAAGACACGGCCTGGAATGTGGAGCGTCTCCTCCGCCTCCTCGCTTTTTGCCAGCGGTTTCGGCGGTGACCCCGTTTTCGCTTTCGGGTTTCTACCACTCGCCGGCGTCAGGTGCGCCGGCGTCCATCTAACGCCATTGCGATGCACAATCGTCTAAATGTTTAGCATAGGCGCTCACGTTGAATGTCATGACCTTCAATTTCTAAAATTTCACACGATTTGAAAAAGTTGAATATAGTTTCGTTTTGGTTTTGATAATCTAAGTTCTATATGTGAAGTAAAACTTCAAGAATTCAATAGAAGTGACCCAAGTGAAGGGCTCATTGAAATTTAGAATGGATTCATCGTAATCCGAATTATTGTCTTGTGTGATATTCAAAGATTTTGTGTAATTACTTAGATATTTCATTTTTAATTCCAATGAGCATGAGAATATGTAACTCTCTGTACATTGTTAGTAATTTCCTTTTACGATTTATATCCGGATTACTTTTTCATTATGTGTGCCGTGAAGAAATGAAAATGAAGACAATGCGTGGTAAACGTTCTTCTTAGTTGGTAGAGTAGGTTGAACCGATAATGAACTATAATAAACCATTTACTTTGCCACTATTCACTAACTTTCCATGTAGAATATTATCGTCAGGGAAGTCCTTTTTCTTACATCATACCATATGTAAATACTTCCGTTTTCGAAATAATGTTTTCCTCTTGTTTTTATTATTGTTAGAAGAATGCGAATGTGAGAATTAAAAATGCATAAATTTAAAAATGAGTTCTCTTAAATAAGTTCATTCTCTTAAATAAGGTTGCGTTACATTACACTGATTTCCATAATCAAGATAAACGTCAGACCTGCTGAATCTTAAAATATTATTCATGGCTTGAGTGACATGACATGAACCTCAACAAGAATAATAAAACAATATACTGTAATTCTTATAGTGTTATGGAGAGATGTCTTTATTTATTGCAGAGTAACAAGGAGCAAAATAATGTTATATAAAATGTTATAATATGACTGTAGAAATAATTTAATTCGGAGACAGGATATATATATATATATATATATATATATATATATATATATATATATCAATTTCCTAAATTTAATTTTATTTACTATAATAAAAACTACCATTAATGGTAATAACAATATTTTGATACTACTGCCATTGTAAAGAGTTTCCGTTAGTCATAGTATCCAGAAAAGGAACAAATAGGAGAAGGGGTATCATGACACACATGTAGATGTCGTACGTTCTCGAGAAGTCATTGTAGCATCTCATGAACAACCATTAAACAATCTTCATATACACCATTACCCTAAAAGAAGCAAGCCGAGGACGAGATGAGTTATCGGTGGCGCGCGGTCGTGCCCGAAGCGGCCTCCAAGGATGAGCCCTGCGCAGGTGGGCTTACGTAAAGGTCAGCGCGCGGGTGGCCTCTGCTCAATGCCACGGCCGGGGAAGCCTCTGCAGAGCAGCGCCCGCGCCCACTCATTCACTGACGATCCCGGGCGCGTCAACTACTATGCTCATTAGTCCCGTAAGCGTAGTGCGTGGTTTTGCTCAGGAGGTGGTGGTGGTGGCGGTGGTCTTCCCCCACTGGATCGCGAGATCCGGCGCCTACCAACTGTCGGTTAACGGGGTTTTCCACTCCCGGTATCTCCCACTGGCGGGACACCGCTCCAGCCGGAACAAGTTTTAAGTCTCTGACCGGTCTCCCGGCATGTGTGGTAGTGTAGTGCATGTTGGTGTAAGTGTGAGTGTGTAAGGGGGTGAGGATAGGACAAGGAAGAGGAAGAAAAGATCGCGCGCGGTGCATGGCCCGTTAGGGTACTGCTCTAGCATTCGCCTGGTGTCGAGGGGAGAAACCACGGAAAACTACGGATCAGAGCAGCCGGCCGCTAGAATTCTTCTCCAGCCAGCGACTGAATTCGACCTAGCTGAAAAGCTAGTGTCAAAAATCCTTTCGCCGTAGGGACTCGAACCTAGGGCCTCCCGGTCAGAGGCGCTGCATCAGTGCCGCACGCGCCCATCCTCAGCCCATCCGCCCGCCCACGCGCCCGCTCGCACGCTTTCTCCGCGCCGCCGTGCCCCGCCCACCCGCCATCTGCCCCGCACACCGCGGCCGCCGTGGCCTCCCGCTGCCCAAGGCCCGCAGCTTCACGACTGGGTCACAGTTTCTTGGATTAATTGGCGTTTCCGCGAACGTCAAATGATTCAGTCATTCGTCCCGTTAGTGTAGTAAATGATTTTGAGAATTGGTGGTGTTCTGTCCCCACTTCATGATGAGACTACCTACACATCGGCTTGTTGCGAGGAATTTTCTCCTACAGGTATCACCTAATTCGGATATTGCAGCAGTCGGACAAACTCCCCGATATGTGGAATATTATAGTGTGTGTGCGAACATGTGCGTGCGTGTGCTTGTGTGAGTGTGAATGTAAGGGAACAAGGCAGACACTAAAAAGTATTACAATCGAAGTAAGGCTGCATTCGTACGTAAGGCGTGTTACTTGTGAGGATAGGACAAGGAAGGAGAAGGAAAGATCGCGCGCGGTTCGTGGCCCATTTGTTAGGGTACTGTTCCATTATTCGCTTCACATTGATTGGAGAGCCTTTTTCATTTACCAGGATTCCATAGGAAATTATAAAATGATATTTTTCTGCGCACTATTTCAATTGCGGTCGTTCACAGCTAACCAATAAAAAAAATAATTATTGATCCCATTATCAATATACATTTGACTATTGGTACAGGAGGTCAGCTTACAATGGGTGGTAAGAAAGAACTTTAACCTCATCCTGCTTCTCTCATATGTTGTTCACATCATGATTCTCGTATGGACAAGTCCGAGAATCTCACATACCAGCATTATTATAGTGAATATAATTTATGTGGCAGGACCCCTTTCCGCCGTCTTTGTGTCTCTGGCGACATATTCCCCTCCCAAAACGCAGACGTAAATGTTCGCAGGATGCTTCAAGGGTGGAGAAAAGACGAGAGTAAGGATAGTTCGAGAGAGTGGGAGACCTCAAAGTTGAAATTGTGCCACGTACATTTATTGCGTCTAATGTAACAAAAGTGTCTTTAATGAGACTTTATTCAAACTGCAGCAATAAAAAATATATTTCACTGAAATTCAGTCCAGACACAAGTTCAATAGGTGTACTTGGAACGTAAGAAACATTTACAGTAATTTCAAATTTTATGCTATATTTTCTTCAATATGTGCATTATATTTATAAAATATTGTTCATTTCTTAGCAATTTGTAACTTTAACTAAAAAGTAACCTACTTCATATTTTCAGAAAACTGATTAAATTAAATAGTTGCACGAATAACATACAACGTCTAGCAAATTAACTCCCTATAAACTTTCGAAATCATTCATTTTACATAAAAGACCTGGTCAGCTTGGCGTAAACCAGAAGGTCGGGTTCGAATTCCGGTCGGGACGACCAATTCTTTGAACACATTTAATTATTACAATAATACCATTAAGCATGGGTACTTGTATATTCGAAATATTTATGTAAGGTTTCTACATAAGTTTAATCGCTGTCTTTACATTTTCAGTCCCTAGTATTTTATTTTGAGAAAATTATTTCCTCGCTGGCTGGAATGATGAGAAAAGCAGTGAAACGTTCAGAAACGCTTTTCTGCGCACGAACTGCATGTTTATGGGCGTTTCTCCTGTCGCAAGGGCGTTCACCATTTTTTAAGTCACGGCTGCTTCCTTCCGGTGCGTTTTCCACTCCGATTCTTTCCCTGAATACAATCTTTCTCTGGAGCCTCCTCGTCAATCTAAAGCGTAGTGATGGAGTCCAAAAAATGGAGTGATTCCGACATTCGACACCAAGCGCAACTTTCTCCAGATCCAAGAATTTTGGAAATCACGCTCACGATGTATACGATTACATGCAGGGAAACTGCCTTTGCCTACTGTTACGTGAAAGTAATATTGGTAGTCGAACAACATCACACAACAAAGGGCATTTCATTTCACATAAAACGTGACGTTGCGTAAGTGAAACCTATAATCAGCGTTGCCAATGCATTTTCAGTAAAGCTTCGACCTCTCTCATCGGGTGTAAGCAATTCATAACAGTTTCGCAACAGGCAGAGAAAGTCCAAATACGCGCACACCTTGCATAAAAAACACAATCGAAGTATGGCTGCATTCTTGCGTAAGATGTGTTACTTGAGCAGGCGACGGGGTCAAATGATACGGCCCAGCTCGTCATGCGCAAATCCAGTAACTCCATAACTTGACTTTCCAGAAGGATTCACAATCAATGCACACTCGGAGCACATTCTCCTTGAACCGTATGAGCAGTTTTCGTGTTTCAAGTTGCGAGTCGCTTCCGGGATAGGCAACAAGAACACTAAAATGTGCTGTTTCTCGTGTACCGCACGCACAATATAGAATTGGAAATGCCATTTAACAATTTACAGTTTTTTTAATAATATTTTCCCCGTATTGTTACGGTCGCTTGCGTTATATATTGTGGCTTTTATTTTCAAGTTGAAATATAATTAACATTATCTTCGATCTAATCCTATATGAACATTAATAACCAATTTTGTTGAGTACCTCGAGCACATATTTCTTGCAGAAATCGCATTTATTACCGCAAATCAAGGCAATTCACAGATGTTTTAAAAAGGATAGAACATGTTTTCATGTTCCATATATTTTGCCATCCCCCTTTCCCTTTATGCATTCTTAATTTGCGCTGAGTGCTCAGTTCGTAGAGCTATCAGCATACCTCGCTCGCCTCACTTATTACGCGCAAAAGACAGTAGAAAGCGCTTTAGTCTCAGGCGACTAGATCTGTAGGTCTAGAACTAGGTGACGGTAACCACATACGAATGTAAGCACTCGTGCCGGAGAATTAGTGTCACGCCAAAACATCATAACACGACCTCATCCATACAGTTTGTGGTACTCCTGATATTACTATGACCTCAGTTCTATAACAGCAGCAATTAGGTTTTCACTTCCTCGTTCTACACGATCAGTGTGAGACTAATAAGAAAGATAGAAGTCGGGTCGAATACATGAAACCCATTCAAAGCAGGAAAAATCATATTCCCATGCTCTTGGCTTCTCCGCTCCTGGTTAAGCTTAAGTGATTAAGGCATGATCTACGAACTTTCTGACTTTCTCTAACAACCAGAGGAGCGTGTAAATAATTGTGTGTACACTTGTCTGCAAAGAAACTATTTCATTACCAGATAATAATACAGCGCGCACGCGGATGTTTCAACCTCGTACATCGACATGAGCGTGTTACGTGAAGCATGCCAATATCATGTTTATAACTCTGAAAATCTCCAAGTAACAAAACCTGTTCGTGCTCCCACCAGACTGCAGCGTAAACCCAAGATCTTTCTTACATGCGAGGGAGAAATAATGCAGGGCCAACGAACCGCTTTCGCGGTTATGCAGGTGTCATTTGATCTTGCAGCATGATATTACTGAGGCGCGAACGCTGTCAAGAGCCGTATTCTTGTTTGTGAGAAAGCGGAAGGAAACTTGAGACTTTTAGAGCAGGCCGCTTTGTGTATCGTTTTCACAGCCCACCCAATAAGTTGGCCCTACACAACCCGAGAGTGACTGCAATGACCATAGGCCTGGGTGCTCAATTGTGCAGAAACCTTTCACATCTTGTTCATTAAAAAGAGAAGTAGCTATTATGTTTTTAAACAGAATGAGAAATGTTTGCGACAACTCTGCAGTGAAACAGAAAGGGCATGCTCTCATTTCTGGCTATGTACCAACAACTGCGGTAGAAGAGCAAACTGGGCGGTCGTATCACCGGCACCATGTAAATCTCCTCCACCGCCGCCGTCGCAACGGCCTGCGCCTAGGTCGTCTTTGTTACGACCACCAAACAATACGCATTTCACTCTCTACGCTCTCTCACCCAGCGGCTCGCAAGGTCACACTCCATTTCGCTTACTTACTTCCCCCGCGGCCGCCTGCCGCACAATGGCAGATTTCCCTCGGTTGGCAAATTGCCCCGGAAGCGTGACGCGTCTCCTAGGCTCACAAACGCACGCGTAATCGTCGCCGGTCGTGCTCCCTCCGCAACGACCTCGAAAAGCTACGGAGAGAAAACATCCACCTGATCTGAATCGTTTTGCCCGGAAACAATGCAGAGATCTCAACGCCCTACTCAGCGACGAACTCATCAAAGGCAACATGATTTCTTTTTCAAATCTTTGGTAATTTACATGGAGAAATGACACTTGTAACGGCATACACTGCTCCGTGGCGTGATCTTTTTGTCTGATTAGTCAAGTCACTCGACGCTTTCTCGCCTTAACTGAATAGCACTTCCTACCTATTCAATATAATCTGGAACGGAGTTTTTTTACTAGCAGCATGCGAGTCGTGAGTCTTCGTAACTGCCGTTCAAGACCCCCGAATTTGAATGGAAGGTGCAGTCAATTTCGCGAACTGAGAGAGTCGTAGGCTCTGTCTATCCTCGAGAGAGAAGCCATTTCTCTTGAGGCAGGTGGTCATTTTTGCTTTCACTGCAGGCGATTGAGAACAAGCGACGATTAAGAGTGTCACTGTCCGCCATAATTCTTTGATAATCGCCGATCAGAATGTTTTTGCGGAGCAACTTTTTGAGAAAAATACTAAAATCGACGCCTTTTCTATCATCCAATCGTATTACCACACAATCTCCCTGCATTCAAATCCAATTCTGAATTGAAATAAAAAGCTTCTATGTTTTATTTTTCAAAACGTTTAAATGAAATAATATACAGAGATAGAGAATTACAGGAGGGAATGGATTTAAGCAGTGCATCTAGCTTCCAAGGGGATACAAGAAGTTGCATCATGCCCGTGAGCGATGAAAGTGGCGGGAAGCAGGTGACTAGGACGTAAAGGCAGAGCAAAAAAGTGTACGTCAGCGATCGAAACACGGGGAAAGCATTAATGAAAGGTATCCAACATTTTTCAACACACACTTATTTGTTTCAATTTAGGAATATTAAGAACGAAGATAATCCATTTCTTTCTAATGATCGTCAATTCTTATTTTTTGAACGTAGAATGAGATTCGATAAATTAGGACGATGGAGATTCAAATAACACGCCAAAACTGCGAAAAAATTGATGGGTTAAAATCGTTCCTATCATTGATCATCATCTGACAATTTGAAATAATACATTTGAAAACTTATGTTTGTGTTTTTAATCAGTTCAAAAGTATTTAGCTGATGTGCATTATGCGTTATAAATGCTTTTAACATATAATAATTCGTTGAAGTTAAACACTTCATGAAAAAACGTTATATTTAACAAATTAGTAGAGTATACTGTGGAACAAATTCGTGAGTTTTTCCCTAAACTTGCTAGAAAAGAAATGCGACCGCATGCACGCAGTCTGTGCACTGTGTGTGTTGCCATACCTATCGAGGGCAATGGCATTTGCGGCTTTGAGTGATAAAAACTTCATGACGTGCAGCTAATGTTCGGCTTTCAAAGCAATGACATTTCTTCACCAATACGTTTGCGTGTTTACAAGAGATATTTGCGGTTACCTAGCGGCAACGGAGAGCACGCACAGAACTGGTGAGAAAAAAAACTTTAAAAGACCTGTACGAGCTTACATCATTTTAAATATTCCGTAATGTATTTGAGTACATACCGCAAAGAAAAATTCCATGTCTTAATTGCAACTAAAACTAAAGCCTTAATTCAAAGTTTTATTTCAAAATAAAGACAATTTTGGTAGCCCTACCACCTTCTCGCTGTATAATATACGATACATTCGTGATACATAAAATTTATAATTCGCGAATAATTATAAACAGATAGAGCAGTCTTTTATTTCCTAATATTCCGTAAAAATATAGATTTCTAATAGACATTCAATAAATAAGGTCAGACCTTTGAATGTCTAATTTCTCCTCTTTGACAGGAACAAATGATTGCAATGTGGTGAGTTCACCGCTTCAAGGTGGCAACCGTAAGAAAAGTAGGCGCAAAAATCAGTCTCTTAAAAACAAAGCGAGACCAATAAAGGATCGTGTGGGCCCTGCCGGGGCGCGCGGAGGCATTTGTAACTGTCTGGCGTGATGCTCGCCAGGCAAAGAACGAGCGCGCGCTGCAGGCAACGCACTGCGTACGACCGAGTTACGCCCCCTCGCTGAGCGCACCGGGCGGCGTCGCGCAACTGCTGAGCAAGAAGGCTGCTCGCCACTTTCTCGAGAGCATTTTTCGGCAGGGCGCTTCCTTGTAAAAGCAGCAGCATCACTGCCGCTTTCACGGCAACCTAGAGATCGCTTTACAAGAAATTGCTTCCAAACCTTTGCATTTATCTCCTTCATTGAATTTAAATTTTAAAAACATTTTGGTTTATTAACGGGGAAGTGAACCTCAAAGGGTGAGTGATTTTATTGACTTAATCTATTGACATAGAAATGAGGGTTTATTTCTAGTTCATCAAAAGGTTTTACCATTTTACTGTTTAAAAATTCATTTTATTGCTTTGTTTAGGTTTACTACATCGTGTTACACACAACTATACATATTTAAAACAACTTAAAATTATACGGGTTGATGAATTGTATTGAGAAACTTGATTTTTGAGTCAAGGTCTGTGAAAGGCCTTTGTACAATCGAATATATGAAACGAAAAATATAGTATATGATGCAGAAGCAACGGAAACTTTTCAATATAACATATTATGTACCTTATTTATCCTGGTATTTTTTAACTTGATGAATTTTGACTTGATACTCAAATAGAGCAAATCGCAATAAACCACGTAGGTTATGTCACATAACATTGCTGTGCTGTTTGCTTACACTAACAACTTCAATTCATTATGCCTGCTTGACGATATCTCATATACTGCGCGAAGCGAAATAGTATAACACACCAGCTACGCCACAATCTATAAGGGAAGAAAGACTTCCAGCAAACGAAACACACTTCAAAAGCGCTATCAATCGGAACAAGACATTCAATTGGGAAAATGTCGACATACTGAATCTAATGATTTTTCTTCCAATCGATTGATTTTCTGTAAGACGGAAAGGAATTGATTGTTTGTTTTCTTTTGTTGCGTTGAGCTACAGAGCGAGATGCAAACTGATGTGGTGCTTGCAGATCGCCAGACCGGCTCGTCCCCGGCGTGGTGGGGCGGCAGCGGCGGGCCGCTGCTGCAGGGCGAGGCGACGGGCTCCGACTTCTACACGTCGACGCACGGCCTGGTGCAGACGCACCCCACGCGCGGCCGCCTGCCGTCCTTCGGCGCGAGGAGGCACCTCTCCACGCCCGAGCAGTGCGCCCGCGCCTGCCGCGACGGCGAGCCGCCGCGCATCTGCTACTTCCACTTCACGCTCGAGCTCTACAACGTCCTCGGCGCGTGAGTGCACTTTGCTTGCTCTTCATTGCTGCCTCCTCCCCCTCTATTGGCTCCTCTCCTTTCCCTCCTTGCCCTCATCTCGTTTTCCTCATTGCCCTATTCTACTCATTTTTCTCATTGACCCCTTCTCCTTCTCCTTTTCCTCCTTGCCCTCTTCTTCTTCTCTTTTCCTCCTTGCCCTCTTCTTCTTCTCCTTTTCCTCCTTGCCCTCTTCTTCTTCTCCTTTCCTCCTTGCCCTCTTCTCCTCCTTTCCTCCTAGCCATATTCTCCTCCTTCTTCTCCTTGCCCTCATCTTCTCGTTTTCCTCATTGCCCTTCTGCTCATTTTCTCATTGCCCCTTCTCCTTCTCCTTTCCCTCCATGCCCTCTTCTCCTTCTCCTCTCTCCTCTTTTCCCCTTTTTCTTTTCTCTCTTCTCCCGCTTCTTTTCCTTTCTTTCCTATTCACATCCACCTGCTTTATCTTCTATATCTTTCTCGTATATAATTCGCTGTAATTTCGTCTGCCTTCATCATCTCTATCTGTGTCTCGCCCCCTGGCGTAGCGGATGTCGCAGCAGCTGCGTCTGCGCTATGTAGATCAGCGCAGCCAGATCGTCTCAGCGACCGTGCATTTCGTATACGATCGTCTGCGTATTAATAAAAATTTCAGCCTGGATTTCCTGTTTCGATCAGACAGTAACACAAATGGTACAATAGTTGCTAAACAAATGACTTTTGCTTCTCAGAGACGTTTGAATAATTTCGGTCATTAAATATCAAACAGATTAGTTTTATTAAAATACCTAATAGTCTAATATTTACTAAAATACATCTGATCAGTACAGCCATCTGCCTCAACATCAATGTAAGATGTAGTAACAAGATCACCAAACACACGTATATGGCAGATGAAGGAGAGAAAATATGAAGTAAAGGGGTTTCTTATTAAATCTACCATCATTTTGGAATCAGACCTCTTTTCCAAAAGCGTCAGAAATATAGATATTCTCAAAATAAGAGAACAGTTTAAGAAATATGAAGGACAGTATTATATACTGTAATATTGTAAGGTACGTTTTGAAAGATGGGTTTATTGAACTTGGCATATTGTCCGTTCTAATTAGCGTTAGTCACAAGCGAACATACTAAAAGTCATTACGGAACCGACCGCAGTGTTCTTGTAACAATGTTTCGTTGATAATATGCAAGATATATTCCCAAAAATATTCAACCCACGGCCTCGCTTTTGCTCGCTGATGAAACAAATGCGGTGCCGAATCGAGCAACCTTCGTGTCGCGGCGTATTACGATCGAAGTATCTCTTTTATGCAACACACTACAAGGGGATTTCTTTCCACGTTTCTCAAAACACCCAACGCAACTTATAGAAAAGAAGTTGCAAACTCAGTTCCGTTGTAGAGAAAAAAAATGTCTACACAGTTTCACGGACAACAGATTAACGGAACTACTTACATAAGCCATTCACGATTATCATTGTATTAAAACCCCGTTTCTCTGTTTTTGTTTCGTATCGAGTCCAAAGGGAACTGCCACACAAACTCAGAATCGAGGAAACCATTGCAAGGTCAGATCGTTTGACCATGAAACTGATCTGCTGAAATGAAAGTAAGGGCAGCAAGAGCCGTCGACATCAGCATTGTCTTTGAGGACAATCGCCGGTACAGTTCCCATGACGTCTCTCCTTTATCTCTGAGAAACAACGGCGAGCGAAGGCAACTTCGAGTGAAGGCAATGCCGGACGCGCCTGATTGAGAATCGGACTGGCCCTGAACTTTCCTTATCCTCTTTCCACAAAGGCAGTAAACTAGTGTTAAAGGAGTGGGTAGTATTCGATTTTCATTGGAAGTAACTTTTTTCGATAATTTTTGTTTCTGAGTAACTGGAACTTTAACTCCATTCCATCTACAATAATAGTTAGTGCGAGAAATGACAACGTATAAGGCAACACGAACGGAAAATTAAAGTTTTGCCAGTCCGATAACGGTCGAGAATTCGTGAATATTGTGATGAACGATAACCTAAGATAGGAAGATACCCAACATCGACCTCCGGCAACACATCAGAACAAAATAATGACGCTAAAAGAAAGAACGGAGCTCTACTTGAAGTGACTATAAGACAAATCCTCTTCTACCCTGGAGCAACTACTTGCTTTTGTAATCCTTGGAAGGTCCTTTGGTTTTTTAGGCAGACATTTATATTTTATCAATTTTTATCATATTTTTTACATTTCTTTTTACTTACTTTACATACTTACACGCTGATTGAGAATCGGACTGGCCCTGAACTTTCCTTATCCTCTTTCAACAAAGGCATTCATCTAGTGTTAAGGAGTGGGTAGAATTCGATTTTCATTGAAAGTGTTGTACATTTTTTTACTATTTACACGCTGGCTTTTGTATCGAGGCACGGCCAACAACGACATTAATAAGCAAACAAAACTTGGATGAGCAAATCGAGATTCGTTGGCTCCTCATTGGCCGGAAGCGCTCTTGGAAAGCGCGGGCGGTGCGGCCGCCCGCCGTGGCGCGGCGCGGCGGGTGGGCGCGGATCTGGACGGGCGAGGCCTCTTAGCGATTGATTTAGAAAGTCCGCGGGCAGGCGAGAGATGGCGCGCGAGACCGCGATGGACACGCCCTCTCACGGCTCTCACCCGCGCGGTCGCCTTCACTCGACGCGGAAAAAACGCCCCGGGAGGGAAGGCGAGGTTGCGCGTCTCAGGGCTGGCGATGGAGGAAATTTGGCAGGCGAGCAATGCAACTGGGGGAGAGGTAGTAAATGCAAGGGCGAGGGGTTGAGGCGTGGATTTGGCCAGGATTCGCTCGGCCCAGTGGAGGCTTTCAAGTTTCGAAAATACTTATAATATTATTTAAAATAAATACTTTTATATTTGATGTCCAGCACAACGAAATTCCTCTTCAAAATTGTATTTCTTTTTTTTTAATTTAAATTTTTGTACTTCTTTCTCAATTTCGTAGAAGTGAGGAGGCCCGTACCTGCTCTATCCTGGCAACGCCCGTGGATCTAAATTATCTTACCAATACCCTCTCAGTCCTCTAGTTGTAGTGTGTTTTTCTTGGGCTTTTTCCAGCCGACAGCCGGTCACCCTTTACGTCACAGATGCGACGCCTATTCGATCATACACCAGACACCAACACACTTGCAGGCTCCTCTGATCTGAGGCCAGCAGAACGCTAGGCCCTCCGAGACAACACACACTTGAGAGACAAGGGGCAAACCACCATGCCCAAGGCAGGACTCGAACCTACGACCCTTCGAACCGAAGCGCGCACGGTCGGCACACGCTCTTAACCGCCTCGGCCGTCCAGATCGGCGTCATAGTGCGTCATATAGCGAGCTCAAAAAACCTTAATGCAATGAAAAACAAGAATTTGTTGTTTTTTATCGCATCCAGAACGATCAATACCGTGCAATATCGAGATGAGTATTGCAACATTAGTGCTTTAATTTATGATATAAAATGAAGTGAAGTACAAAGATTTTGATATTTTTAATAATTTGCCTTACGATCCGAAGAATTTGGATAATCATTATTCAATAAGATAATTAAATATCAATGAGGCCGCCAGAAAAGTAAACGGGCTGAAAGTGAAGAGACCAAGTAGAAAGGGAAGAATAGAAGGGAGCGATGACGGATGTATCGGCGGCGCCTGCAGCGAGCGATGAAGGCGAAGGGGGGAGTCGCGCCGGGTGGTCGAGTGCGCCAGCCACAAGAACACCGTGTCCAAGGAGCAATATTTCCCGTTATCCACCTGCCACGTGATACACAGGATAATAATGGCTATGATAGAACGCGGAGGTCGTCGAGCGTAAAAAATGTGTGCAAAAAGCATTTATTCATCCCGTAAGTCATCTTCTAAAGAGAGGTTAGTTCAAAAAACACAGAAAATAACTTCTAGTGTTATTGTCGGAGCAGTACCAACCTTATAATCAGAATTATATGATTGCTTATTTTATTTGGTCTGGACAAGAATTACAGATTATCGTAGAAATTTTAAAAACTTGACGGAAGACGTGATAATATTGAACCTTTTATTCTGGGAATAATTAAGAATATCTGTCAATACCAAATACTTTTTTGAAAAAAGAATACTGTGTTCATAGAATTATCTAAATAGTGATGCTGGCAATGATAATTGTAAATGGTTATAATTTAGACGACAATTTAAGGGATTTTCATATCATAAACTATATATACTATTGGCACTATTAAGAAAGTACTACAAAAAAATACAAAGTTATTCGCTTCATTTTAAAGATCATTTCATAAGGATCCATTCAGTTCTACGAAACAAGGTCAAGTACAAACAGGTCAAGATTTTCCTTCATAAATTTGGAACATTTTATTACCACTCTGAGCACCACGAATTTGACCTTACAGTCCAAGGTCTCCTATAATTTGCCATTATTACTTGACATGGCGCTAATAACTTTGCAACTGCAAAACAGCAGCAAGGACTGAAAATCGTGTTGGTATGAAGAAACTTCGAACTCCCGAGAACCTCCTCGGGGCTTGCATGAACAGCAAACTACATGTCCCTCACGTGTCCGAGGCATCGAGCAGGGTGTAATCTCGTCGTCAAAACCCCTCTGAACCTCCCCTCCACACCGACCCTCGTCTCCACCGTGTCCCTCCGCAACACCCCCCCCCCCCGCCCTGTGCATTTCCTCTCGCCACCCCTTCACCACGCCCCCCCGCCCCCCCCCCCCCTTCCCCCTCCCCCGCAGCGCCAACCATCCCCTCACGCCCCCGCGCACGCGACCCACGCCCCCCCCCCTCGCGCCGCGTGGCCCACTTTGACCCTCCCCCGAAAACCTGTCCGAACCTTACGCCCACAACTTACAACACCTGGCCAATTTGCATCAGTACGACCCCCATTGTGACTCGGACAGTTCGACCGGGGCCTTGTGACCCGGACCAATGTGCCGGGGATAAGTAGTTAAACTTCATGAACCGTCGTTTAAAACGAGGTACCGTAAGGCAGGAACCGATACCTTCATTTAAGTCCTTGCCTGTAACATTCTGCTTTAATAGTTCATTATTCAATAAAATTTTCAAGATCGTTTTCTGTATCATTGATGTGTAGTACAGAATTAATCCGGAATACCAGAATATCGAAACTAATTGCCATTCGGACGTAATGTTCAACTAATCCTTTTTAACTCGTATTTTCGACAATCCAGCCACACAAACATTTCACTCTTTATATATTGACCTCATTTCAATTGTGTTTATCAGTTTAAACTTATTACTCTTCAGCATGAATTGTCATTTCTATTCCAACTTTCTCACAGCGTGTCTGTCTCTCAATGTCTTCGTTACGAGACCGTTTACGACAACCACTCATTTCACACTTGAAAACAGTCTGATGAGCCGAGAGACAAGTGTATCATCAACATTATAATACTTATTAGGCGGACTCTGTACAAAAAGTACAACATTATTTAGAAAGTGAATCGTTTCTCCTCACCGCACTTGCGTTAGCAACGTCTATATATCATTGTCTCCGCTCGAAGTGTACTTACTGGAGCGAGAGAAGCGGCAGAGCGCCTGGGACCACCTGAGCCGGCAAGAGCCTCTTCTTCCGCCACCCCGGCGCCCACATCAAGGCCCCTCGACTTTTCGCTGCTCTGCTTATAGCACCCTCTCGCACCGAACGCCGCGCTGGCCGAAGCACTACTGCTGGTTACACTTCTTTTTTTTTTCTAACGTGCGCGCTGAGGGTAGTATCTCTAAGATGGAATTCGACACGACTTTTCGAGTCATTCTCAGTCCTGCCGCAAGATGTCGCGACCGCATCAAGCAGTGCTGCATATGAAGCGACTCTAGCGGTAGGACTGAGAATGACTCAAAAAGTCGTCCCGAATTCCCTCTTAGAGATACTATCCTCAGCCGCCACGTTAGAAAACCCCAAGTACACCTGCGCGCGTCACCGCCGCCGCCGTCGTCAAACAGCATCGAGCTACGTCGTCGCGGGTCGTCGCAGACTTTAACAGACGCGGACAAATCTTGAAATGGTTGTGAAGGAGTTAGAAACAAAATGGCGCACGAAGTTGGGCGTTCTTTGAACGAGCTGATTCTAAAGCCAGAAAATGGCTTTTTTGTTGTTTCTCTAGAGTCTGATCACGATTAGATGACGAAATATTTGATTAACTTCACATTTTTATTTGGAAAGGTTTTGTACTACCAGTTAAGAAGAAATAATGGTATTTTCAACATTATGATTAAAATTTTTGAATCCCCCCCATTTTTTTTATTTTTTTTATTTTTTTGGTTATTTGAGGTCGCATCAACATCTAGGTCATTAACGACCACTATGGGAGTTAACATTGTGGTAACTATGAAGGCGAAACGAAATGGTGATGATAAGGGGTGAAAGGAAGAACACAAACAAATACAACCATGCCCGAGGCGGGACTCGAACCCGCGATCCTTCGATCCGAGATCACTACGACACTACAGCCTCAGAGAGCTCGGCCACCGGGCCAACAAAACATATTTAGTTAAGCGAAATATTGTGGGGTAGGTGTGTTTCGTGCACAACAGTACGCATAAACTGTGCAGGGAAGTATCAAAGAAATCTATCCTAAACAATCATACGGTTATGACTTACCAAAACATTCTAAATTGATTTGGAAACTTTACAGCTTCATGTTAATTGGACAATAATCATGCCAGACGAACTCCTCAGAAAGTCGAAAGAGCGCTGGAAGCAGTTCGTTTCACTGCCACCTGCTGCAGAACAATGCGGGCTCCAAGGCCGCTCGCAGACGCCAGGCCTCGTGCCTCCCATTCCGTTCGCGCTGTTCCACTCGGGTTCACTTCTCGCGAACAGCAATCAAACACGCCGGGCCTCCTTCATTGCTCCGAGTGGAGGAATCCGTGAAATTAAATAGCTCTTCCATTAGGATCCCGGATCCACATTAAAAGCATTTATTTTATTTCATGCAAGAACAAATGTATGCCGATACACAATGCACAAAAGTAATTGTTTTAAGTTGTATTTTTGGATTAGGATGGAGTAATTTTTCTTCGGATTTTTTCAAAATAATATTTATTGATAAAATTGAGCCATTTACAAGTTACAATTAAAGTATTCATTATTGTATTAGATTGTAGGACCTCACGGAAAGTAATAAAGTTATGTATTTTGTGTTTCTTCATTAATAAGTAAAAACTAAAAATAAAAGAATACAACTGGTAAACTAAAAACAGAACCACATTTATCAAAACATTATACCAATGTATGAATATAGTATTAGTGTAATAGTAAAACAATGTATAGATTAAAAACCATAACTGTATAGTCCCTTTAATGAGACAGTTGCTTTGATTCTCAAGAATCATATATCTACAGAATGTTTTATGATCATCGAAATTTCAATGCGCTGTCAAAAATTGTTACATTCAAGCCTGCGCATCATCAATGTGTTTGTTGTGGTGAAAATTAAATGTCTAAAAACAAATAATTTTCTGGGTAAAACGCAACTCCACGAAATAAGGGGAAAAAAGAGGATCCCATGTTCTCAGCAAAGAACCTGTACTTGCCACACAAGCTCGCCTCGCTGATAAAGGGAAGGTAGTTCGATCCACTTTCAGTGTGGCACGTTCCAGTCGCATCACGTGGCAATACTCCTTTTACACTTTTTGCACCGGCACTGACACAAGCTTGCGTCGCAGGTCGTAACAGAAGAGCAGTTTAAGCTGCGGTTACGTTATCCCGCTGCTCCACAGCATATAAATCGGCAAATTTACGCTATTTTGTAGATAAAAATCGCACATTGTCCTCTGGGGTACTTAGGCGAAACGGTGTGGTGTTGTTGTACGTCGGGCGCAGCCTGTGGGCACAACCGCGCCTGCAAGGCTTTCTAGAACACTCACCCGCTCTATAAGCGCGATACCGTCTGTAGCACTACGTGCATACGTCCTTCGCTGTTAACACACTGCCATCGCAACGCGAAGAAACATCTTTATAAGAGAAAAAATATATTTTTGTGGATTCCTTGCATTGCTTCACGCGGACTACTAATATTTTTTTTAAAGGAAGTAATTAAATACGTAACTACAAATGTATTCCGTATGAGTAGAAGTATTCACTAGATAGACGAATCAATTAAAATATGATATTATAGAAAAATAGACAATGTATACTATGTATTTTCATCTATTTTTGTATTACTTACAGATTAACACTTTTAGAAAAAACGTAGCTAACAAAATTTAATACGAGAATGCAATAAAATAGACTAATATATGATGTATAATATGTAATTTTTTCTCTTTTCTGTACTCACAGATTAAATATTGTAAAATGACTTTGTTAACTACAGTGCAACCTAAGGCAAAACGAGCTTTCTAATTTAGTCGGCAATATATTTTTTACTCAGTGATAAAATATATCCAAAATAAAACCCCGAGAAGACGTTAATAGATCATGTAGTAGACAGGCAATAAGATCGATTTGCGGGATCTCAAGACATAAAGACTATTAATTAACCTAGATGCAGGAGGAAGCGAAACTTTAATTAAATGAATTCCCTGCTGTTTTATTTTGTTATTAACTTATGAACAATGTACGAAAACACTGCTAATTAAAGAGGTAACTCTAGTTATCGTTTTCCCCAATTTAATCTTCCAGAGTTGGAGATGATCTGGTCGAGCAAGTAATGCTGAACTGCTGTCAGAATAAGATACCTCTTGGTATTTATCGGGGAAAATAATCTACTTTATGATGGCAAGAGCATAGGGATTTTCAAGGCTTCCGGCCAGCAAAACACTGGAATTCCCTGCTAACGATACTTCATAAGATCTCTCTTCCAGGTAGCAACACTCAGACCCCAGCTTTCAGCATTCGGCTCTACATCTCAAATCACTACTCTTACATATGATTTTTCGCAATGACATGACCGTGCACGCAGACATTTTCAAGACCATCCGCCGACAGACTGAACGCCCATCACACTTGATGCTCTGAATGCCAATTTAAGAATCCCTGTTCTAAACGAACGTTAAAAAATGTATGATGAAAGGGGCGGATTTTAATCAAATACATTTTTTTCCTTTTCACATTAGAACAATACCTTTTAGTACACACGTTAATTTTATGTCATGTCAAAAGCAAATGACCCATTTTTGTTCGACATTTTTTTTTGCATTTTCGGTCGATTTGTACTAATAAGTAATTTTTTAGGTTTTTACGTCATTTTTAAACCACTTTCGCTGATTTCATCGATTTTAGTACCATTTTAATGGAAGTTGCTACAAATGATATTTACGGGTTGCAACTAATGGTCTCCACAGAATTACTCGATGTCTTCGCTCGGAAATTGTAATGTCAGTCGTCGTGAATAATGCAATCTAAGGTTCCTATCAGCGCCATTGTCAGTTCGGTCGATTTCCAGATAACTAAACACTGAGATTTCCTGGTAAAGAAAGGTCCAAACCAAAAGTTTGCAATCTGAGTTTACTTAAACGGAGAAAAGGAAGAAACCTCGATTACATCAGTGACATATCCAACAGTTTGAGTTGTTCATCTGAACTGGTTTTGATAAGTTTTTTTACGTCATTTTGTTTGATTTTAAAGCACTTTTAAAACATTTTAAAAGCATATTATTGATCATTCTTGACGATGTTTTGGGTCATGAAAATCTGACCGCTTATGATCAGTATTTACTTTCATTTGCGTGAGATACATTCTTATAAATTAAGTTTTATTAATTTCATTTTGCTGTAAAAGAGCTACCAGAATCATCGCAGACGATTCAAATGCTCAGACGTAAAAAACGCCTCGATTCCTCTCCAATGACGTTTCATAAATCGTATCTGGTCTCGACCGCCTCCCTTCCCGCAAGGCGTCCGCCTGAGAGCTGAGAGGCGCGACACATCCCCGCAAATTGTCGCCGGCTGGCCGACCGGCAAATAGGCTCGGCGTGCTTCCCGCATGCCGAGGCCAATTACCCCGACGGCATCGCCATGCTTCACAACCCCCCCGCTCTCTAATGTCGCCCGGATAGTGGCGCTTCACAATAATAGAGGATGTTCTAGTATTGTGGTCGGATTTCTCTTAGGAATACCTAGGAGGAAATTTGCCATCCATCACTTGGCTAAATTGACAGAATGAGAGAAAGAATATTTAGAGAAGAACTTGAAGAACAAAATAGTTTACTGTATTTAAATAGACATATTTTAATGTCACTACATTACTATTTCAATGTTATATTAGAATCCAATTGAATGCCCAGTTGTCCACTTTTAAATTTCTCCCTCTACACATCATCATGTGGGTTCTGCGTTCATATCGGCAGTTCTGGTAGGACAGATAATGATAAACACTTTTATTTTACGTCGGGAACCAAAGCGTTCACTCTTAATAAGCCCCATTGACTTTCGCAACTCGCTTGAATCCTTTTGCCTCAGCTGCGCGGACCACGATCTCTGGCTCGGACGGGCGTGTTCTGTCACCTTCTGCATGCATTATGGATCCCTCAGGCGCAAGCGGCGAGAGAACCCGGGACCGTAAATAGAGGTTCCGTTAAAATGGACATGCGAAAGTGGAAAGAAAGGTGCACAATGATGCATAAATTCATTGTTGATCATGAATTTCATCCCTCTCATAAAGAACAGACATGGCAGGTCCGGGGAAAGCTATGCAGAAACCGCTCAAGCAAAAACGGTGCGAGCGAGGAACACAATGTAACGTTTGTTGGGTCGGCGGGAAAATATCTGATCGCAAAAGCAACAGTTGGAAACAAGTGCAGTGCATTTTGCAAACAATGAAGTGGAAAACCATTTTGGAAGAAGATATTCCATTACTGCGTTCTTGTCGTGTCTTTGAAGTACTTTAATCGTATGTAAATGAGGAGAAGACCAACGCTCGGTTCAGAACAACCAATTGTTGCATCTAGGAAGTGCCGCATAGAGAGTTGTAGGATATCCGTCCTTGTTACAATTGTTCCGGGTTCTGATATTCTGAGTACCTTCATGTCTTGCGTCAGCGAAAATCATTTTTATTTGCGAACAGTACCGTTATTCTTAAATCAGAGTAGAATGTTGATATAATTCAATTGCACTGCATGAATTTATGCAAAGCAATTATTTCATGCATGTTTTCCTGGATATTTCGTGCGAAACTACACTCATCCTATTTTTGTCAAAATGTAGACAATTTGTTTTTCATAGAGATAATGTTGAAGTAAACACTATTGAATTTTTGCGTTTGTGTCTTTACAAGTAAAACAAGTCCGCCGAAATATAATATCAAAAGCAGAATAAAATAGTATTCATTTATTCATTCATAGGTTCTTATGTAAAAAATACATTTTCACGCGGAATAGAATATATATGATAAATGGCCTAGGTATAAAATGCAGAGACGTAACGTTGTAAAACATTGATATATACAACAGATATTACGAATCGTAACTGATAAATAAGTCAAGTTCTTAAAAATATTAATTTCAAGCTTCAATTTAACCAAAAATAAAATCTATGAACTCTACAACTTGATCGTTTCTGTTGCCAATATCCAAACCACGATGTGTTCTCAGCGATGAGGGGCAGACGGGCTTCCCGCGGGGCGGGGCGCACTCTCCACCGCCAGGCGAGCGCGGGCGATCTCTCTAACGAACCCTTCCACCGCAGGCGCGTTTTTCCCAGCCCGCGCCGCTCCACCGCCCCGCGACGCGACGTCTCCGGTGGCGCCGAAAGCCACGCCCCCTCCACCCACCCACCGTCAATTGCACATACACTCGCTTCAAGCTACATAAACTAATGTGTTTGTCGACAGTTTCAAGACAAGCTTTATTAATATCTGTGTAAATATTGTGGAAGCGTCTGTCTGTCTTGTTTGAAAATAAGTTATGTGATTAGTTTTATGGAATAAACGCCATAATAGCAACATATAGATTGTATAATATATAAATTACACATACTCATTTCAAGGAAGATTAATGTCTTCGTCGAGAGTTCTTCGTGAAGCTGTGTTAAAATCTGTATAAATATTATGAAAGTGTTTGTTGTTTCAAAATAACCACCTCTCTATCACCCTACGTAGTTATTTCCATGGAATAACCACCTACTCAATTGTTTGTTCTGTTTGCCTCTGGGAAACAGCTGACCGATTTCATGGAGTTTTATTGAAAGTTAAAGGATTTCGCCGGCCAAAATTATGTTTCCTTTTGATCAAATCGTTTCTTTCGTTTACATGTAAGGAATGGCGTTTGTGAGTAACAGTGGGTGCGGGGGCGGCGAGGCGGCGCGGCGCGCTGTTCGCTCCAACGGCGGCGGCCTTGCCGCACGCGCGCCCTCGCCGCTCGCTTCGGGGCAGGGAAATCCCCTTCGCTGGGCGCGGGCTCCGGCGGCACCTGCCATCCAATCGGCCGACACGACGCACGTAACAAGATCTCGCTGAGAAACGCACGGAATGCTCGTGGGAACAGCATTTTTAATGATGTGTTGGACTTACACATTCCTTGAATGAACTAGCAGATCGCGGCAAACATTCAATTTCAATGCACTACTCTAGCCAAGAATTAATATATGAATTTTCTGTTCGTTGATCTATTGGTAGAGTATTTCATAATATACGATAGAGTAAATTGTAGAGAAGCAATAATGCAATCTCAGTATAACAGTCATCTTGTAGTAATGGCAAACACATAAAAGTGGAATGTTGAGCTTTGATTAATGGGTGTAAACATTCTTCTCAATGTAATTGATCTTGCCTGGAGAAAATGTCTTTTGTTTTTTAAATACGAGGAACGTACTTCTTGTATCTTATCAAAGCACAACAGTTATGTAGACATAAATGCTGTGTTACACGGTTAACTGGTCACCCACCTTCTTTATCTCCATGGCGTTTTCCTCTCGGTATTTCCAACATTCCTCGTGATCGCAGATGCCGATGAATTGTTTACGTCCTGATTGGAACGCGTCCACATGCTTCTGACGGAATACGGATGTGGTTTTACGGTACAATGTCCAATGCCGTTACTGATTATAATTTTTTCTTGAGGAATGTTCCGATACAGGATTCGCGGTACAGTTAAGGAAACTATTTTAATTGAAAAAGTTTTGCGACATTTTTTATTTTGGCGTGAAATTAAATTCTTACCTTGAAAGTGAAACAACAGTTACCGTTTCGACATCGCACAAGAAATGATTGTATTGAATCGCATTTTGTAATGGAATATTTGCACAGATTTTATATAAGAGACAATTACTTATAAATTATGTTCATTTTTCCTGCTTTACATTGCATTTCTTCCTTCTTTTATCCAGTCGACTGCCTTTAGGTCCTGATGGGATGCGTATTCGACCATAGAGTAGATACCAACACACTAGCGGTCTCCTCTGATGTGGAGTCAGATCGCAAGGCCCTCCGCGACATCACATATATGAGAGACAAGGAACAAACAACCACGCTCAAGGTGGGACTCGAACCCGCGATCTTTCGCACCGAAGCGTGGAGTCGGTTCATGTTTTCAACCATCATTAAAGAGTGCGTGATTTTTCACCATTTTTTTCCGTTAGGATGGAAATGAAAAAAAAAGAGACACCAAAAATAAAAAATCAAGTGTTTTGACCTCAAATTGTCTAAGACTTCAGTTTATCCTTTCCTCTCTTCAAGGTCTGTTCTTCTGAAACCGAACAACAGACGAGTCAACTCCTTTCGACGGCTTAAGGAAATGTAAGTGCAGAAGGCAAGAAGAATGTAGAACAAAACCTACCATTGCCAATGAAGGGTTTAATCCAATTGATCGATCTGGACGCGAAATTATTCTGGCGATTCGCACGACTGCAGCAGCTATCTCCGACGCGCGACGACTGTCGGCGGCGGCGGCAGGAGCGTGGCGGATGCCTCCAAGTGGCGGAAAAGCGAAGCGCCGTGCCGGCAGCGCCTGTGGCGGCAGCAGCGGAGGCTGACGTTTCCGCGTCGGCGAACACACCCGCTCTGCCCCCACTTCCACGTGCCATGCCGCCGCGTGCTGTCGCCTCTGACGTCACCTATCATCCGCCCCCTCCCGCGGACGCTGTTCTGTGATCACCCCCAGGGATGGATGGATACAGAGGTGCTCAATTGCAAATGTACGGGCCAGACTGCCCGCGAGAGCCCGCTGCAATTGCCAGCGGGCCAGTGGTGTTTCACTAGAGTGGAGTCGATCGCGCCCGAGCACTCCGCCCTCCCTTCAAGCAGCTCAAAGATACAAGCAGCTGGGCCAGGATGCGCCATATGCAGCCCCGCCCTGCCCCCACTACTACGAGCCAGCCTGCTGTCGTCTCTGACGTCACCCATTACCACCCCGTGTGGCGGACGTTGCTCTGTGATAACACCTTGAGATGAGGACTGCTCAAACGCATAAGTTCGAACCAGATTGCCCGCGATGGACCGCTGGAGTTGCCCGCGTGCCACTAGACTAGAGCCGATCGCACCCGAGCCTTCCCCCTCCCCCTCCCCCTCCCAGTGAGGCTGACACAAGCAGCACACCTCACCGATATCCTGTATATAAGCGATAAGCAAAGATGCGCCAAATGCATCGCCCACTTGAGCTGACCTGGAATATAATACCTAAGCACGTGCTTACGTTCTTCACTGAAAAGGAGTCCCCAATGTTTTAAACATACTTTTATACTACTAACATAACATACTAAAATAACACAATATTTTAATATTGTGTCCTAAGAGAGCAAAGATGATACTCGTAGTTTATTTTTATAATAATTAGGATTGCTAATGTTCATTACTTCAATACCATCAGGGGACCTTTCAAGTTTCGTCCTGCGAAGAGCCCTTAAAGTTATTATTTCCTTGTTCACCTCTCTTCGACACAAAACAATGTCATGCGCGGGAAGTGAAACTGATTATGAGACGCTCCATTCTCATTTTGCGACTCATTACTTCCAAAAGCATTTTTATAAGTAATCAGTAGGGAAAATATATTGGATTCTATTTGTGATTACTGGTTCTAATTAAAATCCAAGGCCTTGAAAAGAAAGGATAAATGAAATCCTGATATAAATATTTTGATGACTGATGTACATACCAACATTCATATATTCAGCTGTAACAAGCACGCAAGTCTCTCCTAGAATGCGTCTTTTATTTTATTCTCTCCAGTGAATAATCTTAAACTGTTTGAAAATAAATCGTTTTCGTACATCGAGCAATCATACCACATGAAATTTAAAACACATTGCAAACTCACTTAGCCATTATGCTTGCTTCAAGCATTCTTACTGCAAGCCTACAGATTACTTCTGTTTTCAAGAAATAAAATTCGTAAACTAGGTTATCAACATAACGCATGACCAACTCAAATAATAATTTTAGTTTTGTGAATGAAATTTGCACAATTTTCATATTATTCGTAAAAGCACACATATTTCACAATAAAAGCTAATGTAATTTGAGATTTGAAGCAGGAAATAGAGGGAAAGAGACCTCTGCCAATCTCGAGTAACACGTAAATGGCATTTCTCTCCTGCCGATTAATCATTCAGTTGCTCCTTTTCTCCCTTTTTGTTTCGTAATTTCGCTCTTTTCCTCGTAGTGCTATCTCATTCGTTCGTCCCTCCTGTTTGGCATTCGGGTGACCAAACTCGTTCGCCAAGAGCGAGCTGCACCGTCAGCACCTTCCTGCATTCGCTTCCTTCATTACGGAATCGACTTGTCGTTCTTCTGGAACCTTGCCTCGGGCGCCGCAACACATTTCCTCAGCTGTAATTACAGATTTGAGTACAAAGGTTACGTAATTATTACGTTACGTCATGATTTCAACTACTTATTGATTATATTGATGTGGTTCAAGGTATGCGCAACGACCACTGTCATCGTGTACACAGCTCAGAAGAAAGATGGTGAGTGAGGGAGAGAGACAGCGAGAGCAAAAGAGAAAGAAATAATGAAAGAAATATTTTAATACCTTGCTTCGTTTCGTTTTTGAAGACGGAATATAAAAATATGGCGTAGCTTAAGAAACGCTACATGTTCTAAATCAAAATTTAAAAACGTGATTTAGAAGAATTGAACTTGTCTTGTACTCCAATAAATACACTATTCTCTGGAATAGTGAATGTGATAATTAGAATAGAAGTCACGACAGCCTCACGGTTATCCGAGTCAGAAAACTGCCACAATGAGCAGCACTTGCAAATCTCGATCCTCGCGCGTCCTTGAGGGTAGTCGTTTGTAGTCGGATATGTAAACGACGCTCCATCTCGTGTCGCCGACTCGCTTCGAGACCCATTTGTCTGTCCGACGTGAGGGGAATGCCTCTATTGTGTGAGTGAAAGAAACCGCCACGCCTTCAAGAGGTATTTGAACTTTCCTCACTTTCCGCAGATCGCGATAATTTGCGCGGGCCAGGCAACGCGATAAACCAGAGCGGCTAGCTCTTTCGCTCACCTTGCGCTCCGAAAGGTCAACGCGGATTGTTTACAACGCCGCCGTAAAAATACACACAAATTTATTCGCGATAAAGCGGATTGCGAGTTCGCCCAGGCATTCCGAGACCGCTGCGGGCGATGGCGCTAGAAACGCTGGAGGCGATGGAAATGATATGGAGGCATGGAGAAACAATAACGCTGTAGGGAAGGGTTGGTACGGAGTGGCGACGAAGGCATAGAAGATCGTAGGGAAGAAGAGAAAGTTGAAGTAGAGAAATAGGGAGTTGGAGGAGGAGACGGAAAACGTGGAGGTGAGATGGAGGCAGGGCGAAACAAGAATGCTGCAAACATGGTGTAGGGCGCCGTTGGTACGTATGGGCGGTGGAGCCTTAAAATGTGATGGGGAAGAAGAGGAAATGAAAGTAGACAAAGAGGAAATTGGAGATGTAGGAGACGTAGAAGGTGAAGGTGAGATGGAGTCACGGAGAAACGAGAACTCCGCAGGACATGACATTGGAAACAGTTGGTACGAATGGGCAGCAGAGACGTAAAATGTAGTAGGGAGGACCAAGTTGAAGCAGATTGATTGATTGTTAATGATTCCGGGCACGTCAACTACTAGGATCATTAGTCCCGTAATTGAAATGCATGTTTTTTTTTCGTGAGGGGGCGGTGTTCCTCTCCCGCTGGCTGGCTAGATCCGGTGCCGACCTACCGTCGGCTAGCGGGGTTTTCCCGAACCAGGTATCTCCCACCAGAGGGGCACCGTCCCAGCCAGGACAAGTTCTAAGCTTCAGTCAGGACTAGTTGTAAGGTCTCCCGGCATGTGTGGTAGTATGTGTTAAGTTATTGTGTGTTGGAGGGGAAAAGGACAGAACAAGGAAGACGTAGGAAAGATCGTACGCGGCCTGTGGCCTGTTTGTTACGGTATTACTTCTCCATTCGCCTGGTGTTGAACGGAAAAACCACGGAAAACAACCCATCACAGCAGCCGACCGCTAGAATTCTCCTCCAGACAGCGACTGGATTCGACCTAGCTCACACGCAAGTGTCGAAAATTCTGCCACCGTCGGGACTCGAACCTAGGACCTGCTGGTCGGAGGGGATGCAGTGACATCAGTTGCTGCCCTGAGCCGTCTCTCCCGGTGTGGAAGTAGAGAAAGAGGGAGTTGAAAGGGAGGAGGAGAGGGAGAAGGTGGAGGCCCTTGTGAAACGCCTGTTGAGCGCTGCTCGATCACGCATTTACTTTCAAATCGCGCGGAGGTGCCAGAGTGGCGCATGCGCGACCCCAGGCGGTGACCCCGTGACTCAGCCACCGAGCGCTGCGCTTCGCACCCTGTGTCCTCTATTCCGCCCCTACACCGGCCATTTCCAGAATACGTTGTTTTCTGGTCATTTGAAACAGTCTTCAACGGAACTTAAGGAAGCATCTGCGCAAGATCTCGAGGATGGAAATTAAAATGTTTTCTGCAATGCTAAACGAAGAGAAACTAAATTTTATCCAAAAACTTCCACCCATTAAAAATCCGTTGAAATACGTATTTTAAAGGGTTAAGTAGCCAAAATAGTCTTGCATATACCAACATACAATGAAATCTTAAATAATGAGTAATTTTCTATTTGGAATTTCTTTCACCATATAAATTGTAAATCTTAATTTCCTTACACTGGGAAATAAAATGTGGTGTAAATAAATTCATTTGACTCGCCTGACCCAAAACCAATGATTTCGAGTTGAGTATTTGTGCAGAGACTAGAAAAGAACTCTTCTCAGTATTGAAGTTTTGATACAACTGATTAACAGTATGCATTCATGACATTATGCAAGAATCTCCAGACAGAACGTGTAATTTGCGTTCGTTAAAGTTTTTTATTGCTTATTGAAGAATGAATATACAACGTCACAGTCCTGGAGAGACAAGACAATGAATCTGATTAATAAGAAACATTCTTAAGGATACATTGTATATAGCCAACGAGACCGCAAACACTTTTAATAAAAAAAAAGAAATTGACAGCATATTGAATGTTTTTAACAGAGTCAGCTTGAAGAATAACGAGAAGCACTTTTAGGTTTTTCGGTGTATTAAAATGAACTTTGTTGTGATATCTCAATTTTATTAGTATATAGAATTTATTACTCAAATATATCGTAAAACCGAAAATAGCCCTTCAAGTCTTTCATGAGCTGTCAATTTAAAAAATATTTATTCCATCCGTATTCTTTCAAACAAAACACACGAAAGCAAAAACAAATTCATTTTGAATTCTGAAACAGATCGCTTGTCATTTCCGTCAGTCAACATTCATTTTTTTGCCTATCTCGTTATGCAAATCCAATAACGCAATATATAACAGGATTAAGTGCTTGTAAACAGCACTACCCACTTCCTGATGCAATGTCGCAACAAACGTATCGGTGCACATGGAATTAACGACCTGCAACCAGTGTCAGTGACAAAAGGCCGCTGAGATACCGGCACGGATGCGAACCCACGTCCTCCCACAGGTCATTGTTGCTAAGACCACACCCCTCTTTCCGGGAGGATTGCCCCACACTCTGCACAGCTGCAGCCGCCGCTTCCACCCTCATAAGCAGGGGGTCGAGCAGGATGTGACCCAACAATAATTCTGTCACGCCGTAACGACTTTTGTTTACAATACATAAATCTCATCAGGGAGAAGGAAAATTCGATAATATCTCGTAGACATATGCGTTAGTTCAACAGTATAACCTACTGAGCTTATTTGCGAGTTTGACGTAGAACGATTTATGTTTTCAATTAGTGTTTTCATTTGCATCTCAATACTCCCAATTTTACTATCACTTCTTTTTGTTTGTCACGCAAATCAATTCAATATTTTCAACAATGGAAAAATACTTATGTAAAAGGAAGTATAATCAACAGAAAATGTATACGGAGTATATTGTTGCAAATAGTGTTGGTGTCGCCGTAAATAATAAATAGATGATTTTCAATGAGTACTCATATCTTTATTATTTGTTAAAACAATAAAATTAATCATATTTTAATGTTAATTTCGTTTGTAAGTGGGATATGTTAACCTCTTTAACATTATATAGTATCTCGAGCCTACTATACTCAATCTTTTCTTCAAGTAATTACATGAATATTTTATTAGATCAAGGAGAAATATATATCTTATTACCATGTCAAAGTGAAATGTCATTTCAGTAAGATTATTATGATGTTAAAATATCTCTTGCACATTTCCTGTAGTAGAATTGAAGAAAATATATATGGGCAACAATGTAGTGCAAGGTTCTTAAACACAAAAAAATATTAGTCTTGCGCTTTAAGATATTCAAATTACTCGAGATATTTCATGTACTATCTCCCAACTTACATTGCAAGGCACGAACAATTCAAATAAAGAATCCCCCTCCAGAACTATATTGTGTAATCCCTCAAGCAGTATTTAAATCGAGACATTTACTATGTAAATGCGTGGGCCCACATTACCATAAGAGACGCGTATTGTGTGACGGAGACAGGTAGCGACGAACGTAATATATTCATCATGCAAATGACCGAGGGTGTTGATTCTATGATGCGTCAATCAGCACAGCCGCGTCACTAAACTTCTCGACGGCGTCTCTTTTGTCGCAACGCAGAAGCGAACGGAGTAAGTGCGTGGTGGCGAAACAGAGATTCACGAGTCTGCCATTATGTTAATTTACTTTGTGTGAAACCAGAGAAGTCACAACTTCTGATAACGTTGCTTAGCTTCTCCAATACTTTTCACGCAATTTAACTTTCTTATACAGTTGTTTATTAACGAAACAATGCCCGAAGTGAAATGTCAAGAGTGCTGGTCTTTATGGAAGCGAAGATTTGTGACATAGTTAATATTCGGAAGTTGCACCGTATTTATAAGAAGCGATTGATTATACGATTGGTGGAAACCATCGATTAATCTGTATTTGAAAGAATGACCACGGCAAGGATCTTATTATCTGGAGAATAAACTTCACAACGTGATCAGTTTTTTCGTATTCAGCTTAGGATTCAATCACTTTGGATCATTATGTTCAGACATTTAAAGTCATAATTGATGCATAAACCATATCACGAATTATTAATCACAAACTTTTTCCTCTTTTCTTTTACTTTGCAGATTTTCTTCTTTTTCTTTTCATTTTTCCTGCGATGACTACATCTGTTCATGTAAATATATATATTTTTTTCGATGAGGATGATGATGATGATGATGATGATGCGATTGTGTTTTATTGACAGAGAATGGAATTTAGAATATTTTGTCTTGAGTTCAGACAACACATTTCCATCTGCAAAGAACTCGGCGCTTTCCCCAGCTGAGTCACTCTGCAGAAGAAAAAGTGTCGTCCGAAGCGCCCCCGTGACTCGCGCGGATTCGAACAGATTTATATCGCTTTCCCCCGAGAGTCTGGCATCTTATGCAAACAGGAATCACTGGGGAGCTGCAGAAACAACTGCTACTCAGATGCCATTCACTGTTTTGTTAGCAGCATCCTTTACACCTCGATTTCCGCCTCAGGAACGCTACACGTCGATTTCCGGTTTCAATCTGCCGTTTATTTGCTTTCCAGGATGACGATGTAAACATGAACGATTAGAACGATGTTCGCTTTATGGAACTAAAGAATAGTATCTTTATGTAATCTGATGTTTGCTACCGGTTTGGTAATACCACTTCAAATTCTTAAGATTTTCCTCGATAATATTAATATACCGTAATATATTAAGGTATTTACACCTCAAAGCACAAAAAGGAAGTAGGTTAAACATTTTATTTTAAAAGATAAAGAATTATGTATAAGAGAGAGTAATATTCTGTTTACATTTTTTCCCATTTAAATTGTTTTATATCCCTTAATTACAGGAGTCGCCAGCAAGCAAACAAAAAATATATGAGTACTCTACAGAACTTCTTCGCTTTGCAAAACTGAAGGGAATCTGCCTCTCAAACAATATTTTCTTAGCCTAGTACAGATAAAACGCAAATACTTCTGTTAACTGAACTATTAACTAAGAAATTTGCATAATTATAAGTTGTCTTTGTCATATGAACCACTGTTTTTCTTTGTTAACCAGCACACTGGTATAACATAACGAATCCGTGAATATTAAAAAAGCATGAAAGCGTCTTGAAATAATGAGATTTTCCGTGTCCATGACCAGTGCAATGTATTATTAAGAATATTTGTGATGATTACTAGGAGAGAGCGCGGATCTAGACATCCCACTAGGCAAAGGGGATTCTAAACCTAAATCTAAATCAAAATCAAACTGAATGCGATGACTGAACTGTTTATTTGTTCCTGACGAGGGTGGTTGTGTTGTGCGCAGGGCCTGCCAGGTGTGCACCCCCAACGCCACCAACACCGTGTGGAGCCACTGCCAGTGCGTGCTGGCCGACGGCGTGGAGCGCGGCATCCTCACCGCCAACCGCATGCTGCCTGGGCCCAGCATCCAGGTGAGGGAACGAGGACACTCGCAACCTGTAGTTGAGCACCCGTCGTGTGTGTTCGTGCCTGGACATTATTCATTGATCGCGTATGTACTGTCAGGTTTTCCATCTCACTCATTAGATGACCTAAAATATATACATTCGCTTCTGCACGTGTCATAACGCGCGGAAGACACAATGGAAATATGGTAAGCATAAAACGACTTGATATGTTAGGAATATACAGACACATACATTAGTCTAATGGAAACCAAGAAGTAATAAAGAAATTTACTACTATTGTTAAAACTACTACGTAACAAACTGTTATATCTCAAGGAAAGGAAAATGAAAAGTACTGTCTCTAATTCCTCACGATAAGTTATATTCTAACCCTGCGTTATATTCTAAACCAAAAACTCTAATATAAGATTTGTAAAATCGTTGCAAAATAATGTAAGAATCAGTCAGTTCTGAAGTCACTTATTCAATGTAGAATGCGAAAAAATAAATGAAATTATGTAAGCTCTTAGATAAGTACGGTATAAAGTTAAATTATCATTTGATCATTCCTGTACCAACTGCTTAGCGGGGTTTTCTCGAACCAGGTATCTCTCATTAGTGGGGCACACACCCAGCTGGTACAAGCTCGAAGCTCCGTGTGTGGTGTTGTGCTTGTAGATAATAAAGAGATTAATCAAATACGGCAGTTTAAAAACTGAACAAATTAATTGTCTGGCCTGCTGTAAAAAAGAAGTGACTTTGGTGCATCTGCCTACTGGTTGAGGGGCCGCGGTGCACTCCACCTCCGGTCGTGACCCCAGAGTGCAACGAGCGATCAGTCACCGGACGCTCAGTCACCTCCACCCGCGCCGCTTCAGCCACCGGCCTTGCATAAATTGGCGCGCTCTTCCGGCGGCGTCCTCAAAGCATGCAAATGTAAACAGAATGGCCCTATTTGTGAACCTTTTGAATGGCAAATGGCGACCAAGCAGCCACGGAGCGTAGCAGAGGGCAAACGACCTGCCGGCCCCAAACTTTCTCACATCCGTTCCATTGATCCCGCCAGCTGGGGAATTCTCTCTCTCTCTCTTTTTTTCCTCCTG
Source organism: Teleogryllus oceanicus (assembly GCA_964035755.1). Lineage (NCBI taxonomy): Eukaryota > Metazoa > Arthropoda > Insecta > Orthoptera > Gryllidae > Teleogryllus > Teleogryllus oceanicus. Next base: position 33,368,821 of record CAXIVR010000004.1, read on the forward strand.
TCGCCTCGCTGGCTAGTTTTCGTGGTCACCATCCGACAACTTTCACAGCCCTTTCGTTCTTTCGTTCCTTCGTCCGCTTACTTCGTTCGGCTATCTCGTGCGGGGAAAAAAATTACGCTTCGCGGGTTGTAATTTACGGAACGACACTTTTCATTTGCGCCTCTGTACAGTTAATTAATAACACAATGTGCGGAGCGGGGAGAAATTTATAAAGACCACCCACTCCATCACGGGAGGTCGCTTCGACTTGTATAGGTACCGCTCTGACTTGCTCTACATACTGCGAGGGCCCGGGTGCAATTTATTGCGGTCGTGCAGTCGAGTGTCCAAAAAGAGTAAAAGCGCCCGCCCGCCCACAAAAGCGCGTCGCACACTCTCGGCGGGCGAGAGTGGAATGGAGCGGAGGCGGGGACAGTGCGGGTCCGAGGACGGCCGGCGCCGACGCCGTGGAGGGGCAGTGCCCTCTAGATCACTTTCCCGCTTTAGTTCCACCGCGACGGAGCGCCTTTGTGGGCGTTTCCTGACCCCCGCCCAGCCAATGCAAGTGCAAGGGCGAGTAAACAGGTGTGTAATGAAGCTCACGCCCACATCTTTCACGAATGGACCGAGGTAGAGAGAAAAAGAGAAGCTAAGAAAGTTGCAACTAATGCTTCTGAATACACGTTATTGAAAGGGGGATAAAGTTCAATGGGTGACATAACTAAAAGACGATTGTAACACCGACCATTAAATGTTCCGCGACCATTCTGACTCTTGGTATTCAAGCACTCTCTCTAACCCTCCTCTCTCTCTCTCTTTCTCCATCTCTCTTCCTCTATCTCTCTCCATCTCTCTTCCTCTATCTCTCTCCATCTCTCTTCCTCTCTCTCTCAGTCCCTCTCTCTCGCTCACACACACACACACACACACACACACACACACACACACACTTGACCTAACAAAAGGCGGAGAACTCAAAAAAGATAACGGCATGACTAAAGTAGAAGTAAGCAAAAAAACAACTAAATTTTTTAAAAAAATACTATAGGATTAAAAGTTGAAATTTATAATATTAAAACATACAACTTCTGGTTAATACGTTAACAATAAAAGAGTTTACTATATTTATTCAAAGAAGAAAAGGACATTAACAAAAAATATTGGAATCCATCTACAGTTTATCAGCCATTCTTAACACTCCAGCTCGATGTACTCAAAACCTTTTGTCTATTTACGCTCTCCTCCTCGTTAAGCGGACAGTCTTCTCAGACTTCCATCTCATCAGGAATCTCATGCCTCACGATCATTGGCCTCACGTGAGCCATTCTTTGCCAAGCAATCTATATCTCAGCGTAGCCCGGTAAAGAAAAATAGTGTGTCAACTTAGTGTTAATATCGTTAATCAGTTATTCAAAACGAACTTGTTTTTCAAAGAACATAACAATACTATACACTGAAAGGTATAACCGTTTGCTATTTACACACAATGGAGAACCTCGCACTTGAAATGTTAATGTGCAGATTTTGTGTTCTGAGCCAGCTCTCATTTAATTCTGCGATTTGTTTAATCAAAATAACGAACGGTTGTTTAATGCATCTCATTAACACACGCTTGTTAAAATCCATGGACCTCGGCTGAGTTAAGAGTCCGCGAGCGTGGGTCTTCGAGGCTCCATGGCTAGGGATGGCAAAAACTCATCAATGTTTTCCTCCAGAATCATCGATAGATTAACATCGATATTTTGCTTTCCATGTATTCTTCACACCGATATTTTGTTGCAAAAACATCGAAGTGTTTTAATTCTTGTTTTTTAATTTTTTTTAATAAAGTGGTTTAGGCACGTTCTAGAGTAGCAGCAATCCACAGCAATATCGCTGTTTTCCGTCACCCTCTTAATCACGCTGCACATTTAGCCTATGCAATCAGAGGAAGTTTGGGAGCTACTCGTGTTCTGAATGTATGTTATCGCCAGGCCTGAATCGACAGTGAAACACGAAATCGATAGGAAAACACGATGTTCTTTATTGTTCATTTTATTATTTACATTCGTTAATAATTTTTACACACTACTAACGTGTTGTTAGTCAAATAATAAAATATATCCCTTTCACGCACTGTAATTAAAAATGTATAGGAAAATAGTAAGATTATTAGTCTATAATTAAAACATCGATGTTTTTTCATCGACATCGAAAACACTTCAGCGATGTATCTATGCATGGATGTTTTGGTAAAATTTGCCATCAGTATCCATGGCAGCCTTCGCAGGCGGGAGGAGCCCCTGTGCAGCGGCTCGCTTTCGCGTCACACGGCGTCGCCGCTCGCGCCTCGGTTCCACATGAGCGGGAGCGCCTCACCTCCCCAGCTGCCCTCTTCTCCCCTCCTCTCCCCTCCCCCTCCACCTGCCCCGTCCCGCGCCTTCCGAGAACATGGCTTTCGCGGCGGTGGCCGCTCTGATCGTTTGCTGTTTGTTTTGTGGCGCGGGAGGGCGGGGCGGGGCGAAATCGTCACTAAAACGAATCGCTCTCTCCCTTTGTGGAGGAATTCAAAGTGCGAACCAGTGGATGAGTCGCAATGAAAGTTACAAATGGAGAATGGGTTGATACGGCGTTTTGGCCAAATGAGGGTTCTCTAGGATGATGGGCGTGATTCCGGAGGAACAGCGTGACGAATAAACTTAACAAGAGAAAGGGAAGTGCTGTTTATGTGATGTTTGAATACATGGCTTTTGCCCTAGAATAGCTGTACTTGGTCAGATTTTGGAGGTGATGCAATTGCAAATTAAATAGCTTAAAAAATAATGTTTTGAACACATGCCTCGTCCACCTCTTACAAAACATTATGGATAAAAATTCCTCTGCGTACATCAGCATTGAACATTAGCTTGCATGTCTCACGCCATATGCAGTAATACTCTTTTTGTGACATCGATCATAAAAATGAAATTCCCCGTAATAGGCAGGAAATGTAGTCAAAGGTCAAGGTTAAACTATACAGTTATTTGCTCTAATAGGAAAGGTTGAATAACGCCTTTCTTGCTTTGGTATGATGCTATTCAATAGTTACTTTTCATCATTAGAGAGTGTCGCCATTAGGAAAAAATCTGATGATAAAATCCGTCTTGAAATCTGACTAATCAGGTTAAGAAAATGGTCAATGTTTGCCCTGTCGTTACTTCTATGAATTATTTATCACAAAATTTCATTTCATATTTCCCACTAACATGCGTTGAAAGTAATGGTATTCACAACTGTTCTCACAAATTCACATATGTTGCGGAGTTTAGAGTATCGATCAACTTTAGGAAACACAACATTCCACACATTGTAATTTAGACTGTTTTATAACGCATTCATGCGGAATCCAACTTCGGAAGACTAAATATTTGCATAATATATTATTGTATATAATATATTTAATAATAAATTTAATAATACTTGTACACACGAAGACCTTGAGACAGTAGCAAGATGAAACACACATTTAGGAGACATTATTTTTGCGAAAGTGCGAGGCTTGCTGAGGCTGACTTTGTTGTTGGTAGGTGTGCGAGAACGACAAGGTGGTGATCGACGTGGAGAACGCGATGGAGGGCCTGGAGGTGACCATCCACTGGCACGGCCTGTGGCAGCGCGGCACGCAGTACTCGGACGGCGTGCCCTACGTGACGCAGTGCCCCATCCAGCAGGGCAACACCTTCCGCTACCAGTGGATCGCCGCCAACGCCGGCACGCACTTCTGGCACGCCCACACAGGTGCGCCCCGCACACAAAAATCTTATTTACACTCCCATTTCGCTTGCAAATACATTATTAATAACAATACTTATATTTAAAATCAGTGAATTGGATTAGTTTCAACTTCACGCCGATGTTTTCCAGATGTTCAATTGAAACTGTTCTTGGTATGATCCTCTTTATTTCGAGTTGGTAGAGTAAAGATGAAACAGCTGCAACAATTCTAATACCGAGGTGATATTTTGGAATGTTTGTAGTTTTATTTTTTTTAATCTTACGTAGGGAAATAGAACAGAGTCAGGGGTCTTCAAGAAACGTCTGGAATCCTACAAGGGGGAAGTATGACGTGACTTTTACCTCAAATTCGTCTCGTGTAATTTATGCACAGCTCGAATATAAAACTGCCTCTGAAAGAATTAAAGCGTCACAGATGAAGAAATGCTCTCTTCTTGGAGGATGATATGGTCAAAGATCTCATTAATAAAGATCAGTTTAATGCCCTTGGAAGATCTGAAAAACATGATCCTCACATAAAATTGTTTACTGAATAATGAAATATAATTTATCAACCATTATTATGGTATAAAATAACTGTTTTGGTTTAAAATACATAGTGGCCATGCAGAAATGCCAAGCATGAAATTACGAACCATAAATCCCAGGAAAAATTTAATGAGGGTAAGCTTTGTAGTTTAGTTTCTCTTCGCATTATTATTTAACTGTTTTCTATTATTCATTTCGTTACTTTCTGTAATATTACGGAGTCTTTTTAATGACTTCCCTCTAAGTAACTCATTTTTCACATTTTTTACTCAGTAATGAACGGATACATATATGCTCAAACATTGTTTTAATATCTTAGAATAACGTAGTTTATTTCAATACATCTTTCACGAATTGTCCAAGAAAAGTATTTTAGATCGCGCAATGCACTTACATGAAGTTGTATCACTTACTCAGCTCATTATCAAATTCTCTATCTTAAACAACCAATAAATATGTTACTACATTACACACATCATCATAATTATGAATTTATTATTCTGAAACTGAAAAATACGAAGACTGACAACAAAAAGAGCACAACAGACATAAAGTCTGTGAGTGTCACGGTTAGGTGCTGAAGGCAATTATCTCATGTACTGATGCAGAAATTACCTACTTTTTCTCTTCTTTCTCCACAACGATAAATTAACATTAGAGATAAATAATTCTACATTCAGATCTTCTTAGCGTATTATTCATTGTAACAGATATTATCTGCGTCCTTTAGAGGGCAACGTTTGAAATCAAACAGCTACATATATATTTTTTAGAGATAACATCAGTGATACTCAAAAAAGATTTTATTAATGTCATAAAATTATTTCAAACTTTAGCTCCCAGCTTGAAGAAATTAATTAAGTTGCGGACAGTTGATCGCAAGAGTTGTTTCTATTACTCCAATTAATATAAAAATCGGCACCAATTTAAAATAATTCAAAAATAAATTCAATCCATTTGCTGTAGACAAGAGAAGGAAGGTGCCAAACTTCTATATAAGTTATTAATGATTAAATCTCTTTAAGGACGTTGGAATTACAATAATATAATTTGAATTACATTTAATTTTACTAAGATGACAGAAACACGCAAGGTCGCTTCAAAACAAATTGCCAGTTACACTAGTTTCCTGTCGAATAAATCACAAACAATTACAGTTACAAAGTGGTTTCAAATTATTTTTAATGTAGCAAACACATGTGTACGACGCGGGCATGTCGTTCGCAGGTCTGCAGAAGATGGACGGCCTGTACGGCAGCATCGTGGTGCGGCAGGCGCCGTCGCGCGACCCCAACAGCAACCTTGCTGTCGGACTGGATGCACGAGGACGCCATCGAGCGCTTCCCCGGCCGCCTCGCCGTCAACCCGGGCCAGGACCCCGAGAACGTGCTCATCAACGGCAAGGGCCAGTTCCAGGTGAGGCCGCCTTCGGGCTCTCTTCCTCCCGGCCGGGTTCTGGCGAACGGGCCACGAAAGTCGAAAGTGCGCGCCGGGGATTTCTTTAGGAAACCTATGCACTCTTGAGGGGATGACGTTCTCTCCGACTCCACGTTGCAGGTGAAAAAAATCGTTGTTTTTGTGGCCCACATGGCATCCGGTTTTATTGCTTCACAAAAATCTTTCACGTTTAGAGTTGCAGAATATTCCGCCTTTCTGGTATGCTTTCTTGTTATATTTTAAATTTTTTGTTACGACATTTTGTTCTTAAAGAAATCAACAAAATTATAGCCCTTATGATTGTCAGAAAGCACAATAAATATGTGAATAGTCTTGTTTATAAATGTTACAACTGGCATTAATTCTTTATCACTTTACTAATTTAATACAATTAAAATTCATGATGTTAGACAACTTAAAGTTGAATGAATTCATATTTAACAAAAAGTGATTTTGGCAAAACTGAAAGATAGAACTAAATATACAAAATTTTACAGAAATAATTACTGTATTTAAAAAATGTTTCATGCTAAATTGCTCTCTCCATCAACCAGGACTCCCAACACTATTATTTTCACTACATTTCAAAACTCAAATCGCGCACAAAATGTGTATAGAATGCAGATAATAACCCACTTGCATCAGATGTATTAGCCGGATGACGCTTCGCCGAGCTAGCAGAAGAATAACGTTATTCCGCCCGGGCAAACAAATAAAAGACGCCCGCCTCAACTGGCGCTCGATGAGAGGCCGTGACGAAGCACAACCGTGACAACACGACTCGTGCTATCGCGACGCGCTCCGCTGTGTCATACATATGCATGAGACACCTCGCTCGGATGACATACAGACAACGGCCACAATTAAAAACCTCGCGCAAATTGCCATCAGTGACAGGGTGGGAGTCGGATTTAGGGTGCGATTCATGAGACCCCAAAATGCCAGCGGGTGGCGGCTCGAGGGCTTTCTCGGCGTCCATCTCGACTTCGCGGTTTCTCTGAAGACCACGAGTCCCAAGCCTGGAAGCGGCGAGGCCAAGGCGAAGGCGGAAGCCGTAAAGAGAAGAGGGAAGTGGGTGGTGATGAGGAAGAAGATGTGAGCAATGGCAAGGGAGACATGTGCCACACATCAGGTAGACATGGCTGGTCATCCTCAGATGACGATGCACATGCCGACACGTCGTTACTCTTTCGTGATGTTGCTATATAAATGGAATGTATACTGCGTTGTATTTTAAATTAAGTAGCCTTATCTATCTAGTTTAAGGTGAAATTAATATAAGCTCTGAAATCCTACGTATCTTTGCCAGAGCATGAATACTCCCAGCCATCATAGAAGTATTCATGAGGGAGTCCTTTATTGTTTCAAACAATAGAGTACATCCAACTGTACAGGTGTGGATACTTGCCGATTTATCTACTTAACTTTCTCTTTTGTAAACTTAAATTAAGTACATATTAACTCACTTATACAGAGAGCTAAATTTGCTTTAATGCTTATCGTTGCAATGTAACGCGGAGCATACCCTCAAGATTTTATCAGTTACACATTACATTTCAAAAATATGTCTCACGATTTTATCGTTAAAAACCTTCACAAGCTCACGATCACAAGAACACTTGTTGGCCAAGAGATACTACGGCATTAGATATCCGATAGCTCTCTAGCTAGGTGCAATTAACCATATTCCTCCTAAATGCCGGCCATAATGGAGAACGCTGGAGTAATAAATTTCTTTTATATTCTCTTACACTTCTGATTTGCATCGCGTTCTAAGAATCGCGAGCCCCGAAACATTGAGCATTTTTGTCTTTAATACCTCAAAACAATGTATTACACTGTTTGGGTTTGAAGTTCTTGAGAATTTATTTTCTTAGCCTTGTCATTTGAAAATTTAAATTATCCCATTATCACCCAACATTGTTTTGTGCGCACAGCGCTTGCCAATTTTTGTCGCGACCGTGCACATAGAATCATTGTGGGGCTCTCCTGTAACATTTTTGCAACTTTTAGTGCTAAATCATTGTTATATTGGTAAATTATACTACTGCAGCGCTTCAAAATTCCATCCCTCGTATATATTAGCATTTTCTCCTCAGAAGAAGTAGCAAAACTGTTCGATCTTAGATGCATATACCCGGTCAACTGTGGACCAAGCACTGTTTACTTTACACCGTTCACTCTCCAAATTAATCACAGGCATAGAACAGCTCAGTTAGACGAAGATATTTTAGAATATATATATATATATATATATATATATATATATATATATATATATATATATATATATATATATATATATATATATATATATATATTATAAGAATATATTTCCTAGATTTTATAAGTATCGCAATACGATTCAAAAACATACCATCTCACCATTCCATCGCAAAAATCCTCCACGCGTTCACCAGCATTGGCCGAGCAGGAACCACGGTATTAGATACCCGCTATCTCACATCATTAACGATCTTCCTCTCATTCGCCGCACGTAATGGGGGACGCTCTTCCACATCCTCTAACACATCTGATTTGCATGCGCTCTGTCCAAACGAGCGCGGGCGCCGCAACATTGACCGGTTCCACGTAACTCCCCGGGGACGCAAGCGGGATGCGAAGACCGGGCGCCCCACATCCGCTCGCCCGCCCGCCAGCGCCCCTGTCGGCGAGGACCCGCGACACCCGCGAGTGAAACGAAGCGCCCCCCCCCCCCACACCACACACAACAGGTTCTCCTCAACCTGAAACTGATACCCGCATCGCGCGGACGTCCCACTTCGGCGCTTGTTTGCGAAGAAAGGCGAGATATTGGAGGAAGAGCGTACCGGTTGTCTCCGTCGTTAATGAAGTGCCAGATGTGATTCCCGGAGGCGATGGTGAACGACTTTCTACCGCACTTATGTCTTTCGCTGGTAGGTTTTTCGGCGTTTGTTTTAATGACACCTGCGTTTCAACAGCCTGCTTGAAGTTGTTTCAAAACTTGTACTTTGACTTATTAGTAAAAGATCAATATTTGCAAGTTTTTTCTCTTCGGGTTTCAAGCATGGTGTATCATTTTTACACGGTTGTTAAACGAATATGTCGTGACTCTGACCACCACATCTGGCAAATTCATATATTTGGGAGGGCACACCCCAGGTCACCCGTACTGCAGTATTATGTAATGGGCATTCCCAGGACTTTGAATTTGTGAAGGGACGGAATTTTCTTAGTGCGATTTACAACCCTACGAGAAAGAACCGGGCGGGAAAGAGACATTGGCTCCACACACAAACGCGGTGGCAGGGAGGGGAAACGGAAGCTGCTCACTTGCGCACTTTCCCGATTCCACATCGATAGTGTCAAGGGGAAGAGGTGAGGATACGGGGTAAGGTTCGCCTCCAGGTTGCTCATCCCGAGTGGCCTCCAGTTGGGTTTCGATTTTCTCTTGAAAGCACCCATCCACTCACAGGAAATGAAGGGAGACTTGTTCCATGCAAGTGAGTAATATACGACTCCGGCACCAACCCGGAAAACCGGTAAACTTTGAGCTGGCGACATGGTATCACCCTTGCAAATGGATAAATGTTCTCAAATACTATCTTCTAATGCACATAGATGGTAGCTTGACGGTATTTCTTTGTGCATCTGATGGACGGGGGTCAAAATATAGAGAAAAGTTAGATGTCCACACTAGGGGCTGAAAACTTCCTTGTACTCACAAAGCAGTAAGCGAGGCAGCTGACACAGTCTATACTTGTTCAGTATACACAGAAGTGTACGGTACGGATTATCACTAATAGCTTTGCTTTCTTTGGATTCGCCTGCTAGCAATCAATAAGAGGGAAACCTAGCCCTACATTAACTCTTGCGCAGTCCCTCTCCACGCGTTTCGCCCTGAGGAAGGTCGCAATACACGACCAAAACGTTGGCCCCTGTGCCTAGGACGCAGCGTCCCGGACAGCCAACTCGTTACTAAGCAACGCGATGTCCGCTTGCGCAGGACCCCATCACTGGCTTCGTGACCAACACCCCTCTGGAAGTGTTCACCATGACTCCGGGCAGGCGCTACCGCTTCCGCATGATCAACTCCTTCGCCAGCGTGTGCCCGGCGCAGCTCACCATCCAAGGCCACCCGCTCACCGTCATCGCTTCGGACGGCGAGCCCGTGCAGCCGGTCGTCGTCAACACCATCATCTCCTTCTCAGGTGAGTCCCGCAAAACGAGGCAGGATTGGGACCGAGGGTAAATGACATGGAGAACATGGTACGATATGTTACCCACACTATTAAAATGAATAATATTTTGCTTCTCTGACCGAATGTCTGTACCGCATCACATAGTTCAGTGACTGTCATCGTGATGTCGGTTCTTCACTTTGAAACCTTGTCTGAATTTGTGCACAAGCATCCAAGCTAATCACAATACAACAAAATATATTTTCCATCTACGCCTGTAAAGAAACAAAATTAAGATCGTAGTAATTATACGTACTATTGAGAAGTGTAAAATATTTATATAGGCCATAAATATCAATTAACACTCTTTTCATTTTCATTTTATCATGTATTATCCTCACTGAAAGAGTTATATCCAACTTTTCTTTCCGTATAATATAGTGTTGAATTTGCGGAAATTAAAATGAACATTCCTTCTTGTGGTTATTTCAACTTCGATGTCGTTTCATGCAAATATACGAGCGACCTCAGGTGTTAAGTGACTGTATTTCCTTTGCAGAACAAGTTTGGAGAAATTTAACAAGTACAAATTAATAAGACTCACACGTCTCAAAGACAACATTCATTTATCTACGTTTCCCTTCTCTTTCGCCCTCATTTCCGTATTAATAAACGATTCCTATCTTTAACTTATAAACATTTTGGCCCAGCAAGCTAAAAATTGAGTTACATCTGTAATTAACATCATCCTTCAAATGAAGGTCTCATCTGTTATTACATAATACAAATTTAGAAACTCTAATCACAAGTGCGAATCTTCGTATTGTACTCCTTCGTTTTGCAAACTCCCACGTCAATTTCTTCAATACCCAACTTGGTCCGTGAAGCACCGTTCTTTTCGTAAACAAGAAGCTTTTTTCTCCTCCGAGTCTTCCATTAGTGTCCCAGAGCCCGCCGGCCCTCACGGCGCGGCGGCATCCTCAGGTCCCTCGTGTGCGCCGAACAAGCGTCCTCTCTCGCTGAGGTGGCGGTCTGCTCGCACGTGACTCGCCGCCTCCCAAGCAGCGCGAGCCCTTGTGCGCCCCGGCTAGAGTTGCCGACAATTTCAGGTGAAAGGAAGCACGCTCGATAAACAAACAACTGCACCAACACATTTCTTTTTAAAAATATTTAATTCAGACTAACAGCAGCGGTATTGCTTTCCTCTCTCCGTTTGCAATTGAAAAGATTCGTTCACAAAATGCAGATGAGAATAGTCTGAGCGTCTATTTTTTTTATTTCAGTCGCTAGGCAGAGAGAGAGTCTCATGCATGCGGGTGTCAGCGTTCAGAGAGAGGATATTCATGTTTTCTGTTCTACATTAAACAATAAACGACACAACGTAGCAGATGTTAGTCAAGTGATAAAGTAAATAACAACAAATGTTAAAAATTTACTACAAGGAGGACGAGAGGACAATTAACGTCACTGGAGGACCGACCTCCCAAATGGAAGGCGGTTGGCAACCCTAGCCCTGGCACATATCGACGCGGGGGGTGGGCGCCCAGCGGCGTCGCGCCTCAGCGAGTGCACTCGCAGACTTTCCCTCCATTACGAGGCAACCGCTGCGCGAACTTCGACGTCCGGAACACTTTGTTATCGAACAGGGAAAGTTTCCTACATGCCATCCAGGAATCTGGCGGATGCAAGGCGCTCAGGGGGATCGGTTCAATTAACGTATGCATATGTGCTCTTATAGGATTTTTTCTCTTCCGTTAAAAGCTGCCTGTTGAGCGCACGCGGGACTCTTGAATTTCCTTCTCAGTGTGGGGCTGCCGGATACATTAGTATTTTGCCCCAGGAAGAGCTTAAAAACAAATGGCGTGTCTGGCATAGAGAAACCGCATACTCTTGTTAAATAGAAATAAAAGACACGAAAGAGTAGATACAAAAGAATGAACATTATCTGCGATGGGAGCATTATTTATGTCTGACATTTCTTCTGCTTTCATATATATGTTCCTGTTGGGTGAGCAACATTCTAGTCCTTTATTACGCTTCGTAACTGATGAATTAAAGCATATTCATACCATACATTTATTGTTTTGTTTATCTCGATAATTAGATGACAAAGCCTTAAAAATATAAGAGAAAATGTTTTAGTTCTACACCCTAAATGATGTTCATAGGCGTTGCCGCAGTGGCAATTAATTACACTCCGAGGTCACCCATAACTCCCAGTTGAAACCTTTCGACTTTGCCTCCAAGAACTAGGTTGCAAATCTCGATTTCTCCCCTTCCAAATTGATCAAATGAACGGATTACACAGGGGGTTCCAACATAGTTGACGTACTCGTCACTCATCTTATGATAGACATCTCAATCTCTTTGTCCCGTCACACGCAACTCACAATGCACAATTGTCCTCATTAAAAACATCGTTCCGTGTTGTGGTGGGTGGCATTCGACTAGACAATCGGCGCAACACGTCACACAGTTGTAAAAGAAGGGCTGCGTGCTTGCAGGCGAGCGCTACGACTTCGTGATCAACGCGGACCAGACGCCCGGCGCCTACTGGATCCAGGTGCGCGGGCTGGGCGAGTGCGGCAACAAGCGCGCCCAGCAGCTGGCGGTGCTGCGCTACGCGCGCGGCCCCTACGAGCCCAGCTCCCCGCGCCCGCTCTACGACGTCGGCCTGCCGCAGGGCGTGGTGAGTGCCTGAGCATCGCCGTTGCACTTTGAACACACGCAATCAAAAGAACAAAACATTCGAACTTCAAGAATCACAGTCGCTTGTCTCCCCGTTCTTATATAATACATTCATTGTCAAAGAGGGTAATCATTTTTAATTTTTTTAAACCCCTCTACACTCTTATTTTTCAACATAACCAAAGGTCTTATCTGAGAACTTACGAGTACTAACGTAAGATCGTGCAGGTTATGTCAAAAAATGCAGTATTCTTTTTATAACACGTCTAAAAATCTAACGTATTCTCTCGGTTTAAGAATGCACTCTGGTGCTGTATAGTATAGTGACTAAGAGAGAGGCATTTTCGGCAAGATTCTTAAAATGCTCTAAAAGAGTTGACACATGTATGAGATTTGTTGGCAATGAGTGATATTTAGTTTCTAGCGTTAGTTTTGCATGAATTTGCGACCCCAGTTACCAGAGTATTCATTATGAATGTTAACGAAATATCTGATAATTTCATCCGTATCAGTAGTTGTTGTTAGTATCTACAAAACGTCTACTTCATATCCTTATCTCATTGTCAAAGTTATTGCGAGTTCAAGTTGTGATATTTAAGAGTGCAATAAACTATTCGTTTTATACTTCAGTTGTTGCGGTAGATGGTATCATAGGACGTTGCCCGACAAAATGATATGCAACATCCGATCATACATTCGATGTCTGAACAACGTGTCCTTGCATCTCTTTAATATACTGTAATAATGACTTAGTCCGTCGTAACAACAGCAATTATACTCCTTTTTGACATTAATAGCTACAATAATACTTTATGTCTAACTTTTAAGACAAATAAGTGGTCATTTCTTTAATTTAGTGGTAACCTAATGACCCTTCTTTACTATTCTTCCCGACATTTTAAGACAAATTGGACAATATGATTCGTATTATTGCCTTAATGATAGATTAGTGAGTCTTTGGCTTTCGAAACTTCAGATACCCAACATTATGTTACGACTAGATCGACTTCTGATAGGGGGTCTCTGTCATTATCTGTAATTCGCCTATTAGCTCCACATCCCTTTATGGCAGTGTTTTATACACACTGTCATTTAATGATGATTTGCAAGAGTTTTAAATATAAGTATCCTATATTAAACAAAACTTACAAACACTGTTAACACACCATTTCGTTTCCCCTTATAAATCAAATGCCAGTAACCCTAAGAACAGTTCACTTTCATGTTGCCAAGAGGTTTACACGAATATCGTAAACATGTTTCAAAATAATTACACAGTGCACATATTTCAAAATAATTACACAGTGCACAAAATCTTCCGAGTTCCTCCACACTTACACCGGCACAGCTACCTCAAATGCAATTTGGTGCAAACGAGTACATTTCATTGTACATTTCATAAACATACCTCTACACTAAGAAATGCACAGTTGTTCCACAAGGGCTCTTTGCGTGTCGCAGGTTCTGAACCCCCTGGACGCCATCTGTAACCGCCAGCGCACCGACGCCATCTGCATCAACCAGCTGAAGAACGCGCAGCACGTAGATGACGGCATCCTGCAGGAGCGCCCCGACGTCAAGATCTTCTTGCCCTTCCGGTTCCTCTTCTACAGACCCGAGGAGCTCTTCACCCCACACACCTACAACAGATACCTCGGTACGTATACCCACGCACTAGGCGAGAAAGAAATCTTCATCGACGCCAAGTCTTCACTGATTCACAGATCAGCTTTCAAAAAGTCGCAGTCTCTTAGGTTGGGATAAATGGAAGCTGTTGAGATGTGGGCGGTGCTGAGTAATGCTGTTCGTTTTGTGAAAGGTGTAGCATGTGGGACACATGGATGCTTCGGCACTTTCTGGTTGAATGAGGAAGCGAAGGCCAACTACTCATTTCCTCCAATTGCCCAATACGAATCAGTAGAACTCAGCGGTGGTAAAATGAAGCTTGGGTCTCACATTAACACTTCACCGATCTGCAGACCTAATTAAGTAATTATAAACAGACCATTGAAGTTTTGCCGGTAATATTTAATATATCAAAGTTTTTGGGTGTCATGATTACTAAGGCCATATTTGATAGTTACAGTAAGACCATATTCGAAAGTGTGGAACACCTGTTCTCTCAATTTTAGTACAATACACGAAAGTTCTTATCGTAAGAACTTAAAACGACATCCAAGGCAATCGTGCTCTCAAATGAGCGATTCGGGGTCCCATATGAACTATTAAAACTATCACAAACCACGGGAGAGAAGTTTAAATATACGAGAACCTTAATACTATATTTATTCATAGAAACTAAGTTGCTAAAACTAATATCAACACTCCATTTACTCATACAACCAAAATTTGAAAAAGTTCTTCAGAGATCCTTCAATGAATGCAATATAATATTATTTTCTTCTACGGGGGTTGTTTCGTAAAATATCGCTTCTGTCTGGCCGGTAGCTACGCTACTCCATGATTCATGGATTACACCTTCGAAAAGTTCACCAGTTCATTCTATCAAAAGGGATTCAGATAGCGACGTTTGTGATATTTTTAAATGCCATTCATGGAAATGAGTAAGAAGTACTATTTTTGTCACACTGTTCATACTTTTATTAAAACAGCATATCCAGCAGTTAAGTAACAGAAAAGAGCTCCTTAATAAAACATTAGTCCAATTTTAAAATCACTCATCCGGCGTCTATTTTAGACAAAAAATTTCCGGCATACTAGTAATAAAGTAGTAATAAACATGAACTAGCGCTTTACTTCGCCGCCCCTATCGAACGGTAACCTGCTTAGAACATTCCAGCTTTTCTGCCTCCTCGTGAGAGGACGTTCCTAGCCAAGACAGGTTAATGTGCGCGTCCCGCTGCAACGTAGTGGTGCATGTCGAGCGCTCCTTTCATCGGGCCGCCACTCGCAACTTCCCTTCGCGTGACAGGCAGCTCAGCAGCGACCTTCACTTCAACTCGCGGTTACGACGGTGGTACCAACATCAGCTCTACCACAATGTCAATGCCACGTCCAAGGCGCTCTAGAGCTAGAATTATCAGCGTAACATGATATCGTAGGCTTCCGCGGCCAGAGTCATGATCTGGGCAGAGTCAGTCCGGGTGACGCCGCGTCGAAGGCTGGGGTGCCGACGTTTCGACCGACATATCGCGGTCCACTTTACTACAGCCCTGAAGAGGACCGCGATATGTCGGTCGAAACGACGACACCCCAGCCTTCGACGCGGCGTCACCCGGACAGTCCAGATCATCAATTATCAGCGTAGTAGGCTTCGCTCAATTCAGCCAATTCATCAGTCAATTCCTCGAGCATTTGGTGTTTTTCCATCTCCATTCAGTCGCTGTCGGGAGGAGAATTCTAGCGGCCGGCTGCTCTGATCAATAGTTTTCCGTGGTTTTCTCCGATCAACACCAGGCAATGCCGGAGCAGTACTCTACCAAACGAGCTATAGACCGTGCGCTATTGTTCCTTTATCTTTTTTTTTCCTCTTCCTTGTCCTATCCTCTCCCCTTACACACACACAGACACTCTAATATGCGCTGCACTACCACATATCCCGGGAGACCGGTCGGGAGCTTAGAGCTTGTCCTGGCTGGGGTGGTGCCCCGCAGGTGGGAGAGTCCTAGTTAGAAGGAAACCCCGCTAGCCGATGATAGGTCGGCGCCGGATCTCGCCATCCAGCGAGGGAAGATCACCACCATCTTCCGAGGAAAAAATATGCACTACAATTACGGGAACGATAACCAAAGCTGCTGACGCGCCCGGAATGACTAACCAAGGAAGCAACAAAACGCATGTCCACCGGAGCGCCGGCCTCGTGCTCTGCGCCAGCTGCGTGCGTGCGCGCCATTGGTCGGCGCAGACGCGCACAGAATGCCAAGGCGCTGCGCGGCGGGCGCGCATGCATCACGCTGTCTGTCGCCCCGCGCGCGGCGAGGGCCGCTCCACGTCGCACGCATCGCCAACGGCGTAATTGCAGCAGGCGCTGTCGCCTCCGAAGGCAAAGCGATCGCCCGCTCCCGTTCGCGACGGCTGCGCTGCGGAACGTGCGACTAGGAGAGGCTTCGTGTGGGACGTAGGTTTGTTCACGATCGTAACTTTTTTTGGTCGATTTACAACCACTAAATTATACTGCAACCATTGTAATTACAAGGGTTTTTAAACTTCGCGGGTAATTGTAGAGGAACTCGTATTCTGTATACGTCCATACTCAAACATCCGTGCCACGAACAGGAAGCGAACCCGCGAACGTTCAGGTACATTTACGGCCCTTCAGTCCTTGCGACCTCGTCTACCCAGGGCGGCAGAGTAACTTTTCTTTCCATGAAATAAGTTTGAAGCCGCATATCCCCATGATTTATCAAGAAATAACTTCTGTATACTTATGCGCTCTAATAAACTTAAGTTTGAATTCAAACAGTAGAGAATTAAGAATAACTTTTTCTAAATGTTTGTGTGTGGTTTTAATAACTTTGCAGAACGTCATTTGGTGTTTTTCCAAACAATATATTTCATCTCTTACACAACAGCAATTTTGCTTTCAAATCAATGTTTGAATCTACAATTTTTTACTTTCCAACTCATCGAAATATGCTTATTTGGAAAAGTAAATGAGAACAATTTCAGTATACTTCGGATTCACATCGTATTTTAAATCATTCTCAAAAAAAACTGATCATTCATCAAGAGAACATTTCCTCCTTAGCGTCTACGAAAAATAATTTTACTTGAACACATGACCACAGACAGTTACATAATTAAAACAGTAACGAGTAAATCCTACGAGAACCGTGATCTCCCAGTTCCATCCAACCCCCTTCTCGCGGCGCACAATTGGCAGATGCTTCCTGTTGGTGGTACATGTTGCGCTGGGTGGTGTGCTCTTAGCGCGGGCGACCGCAGCGCCATCGCGTAATTGGGCCTCGGCGGCGCCCGCGAGCGCCCGCGCGCGCCGGAGCGGAACCGGCAGCGGCCACCCACGCACCGCACCCCGCGCCGCGCAGTGGGCCACGCCCCCTCCCCGAGGCACAAAGCACTTCCGCCCGCACCCTCATACGGCCCACCTCTTCCTTGGCATCCCTTTGAAAGCGGGGTGAGATTTACAAGACTGTGCTTCGACCGGCACAAAAGGCGATTAGTTAGTGATTCTCGGCGCGTCAACTGCTAAAGTACTTAGTCCCGCAAGTGTAGTGCATGTTTTTTTCTCGGGAGGGGACGATGATCTTCCCGCCCTGGGTGGCGAGATCCTGCGCCGAATTACCCGTCCGCTTGTGGAGTTTTCCGCAACCAGATATCTCCCGCCAGTGGGGCACCGCCCTAGCGTGGAAAAGCTCTAGGCTTCCGACCAGTCTCCCGGCTTGTGTGCTGGTGTAGTGCAAAAATGTGAGTGTGTGCATGTAAGTAAAGGGTAGGGATAGGACAAGGAAGAGGAAGGAATGACCGCGCGTGGACCGTTTGTTAGTTTACTGCTTCGGCTTTCGCCTGGTTTTGATCGGAGAAACCGCAGAAAACTACCAGTCACAGCAGCCGGCCGATAGAATTATCCTCCAGACAATGAATTAATTCGACTTAGCTGACAAGCTACTGTCGAAAATCTTGCCACTGTCAGTACTCGAACACAAAGACTTCCCGGCCAATCTGCAATGACATCAATTGATGCCCTGCAAAAAAGGCTAAAAAGATGAAACGTGTAAATTATTAACAATCAATATCAAATTACATAAAGTGGACGTCGCTCATTGTAATCGCCTTCAATGTTATCATTCTTAGGATGTCCGTCTCGGACTGATATTAGACCATTAAGAAAACATCCTTTATTGTCATCAGAATTCGCTTTGTTATTTTTTTGGTTTCAATTATGCATATATTTAAGCCTTCATGCGTCGTGACTTGCAAAAGACTAAGCATATACTATCCGTTGTTCTCTTGAAAAAATCCTTTGCACTCGACCATCGAATACCACTGAAAACGAATTTTGGAATGGAAGCCTGTGGATGAAAATGTCACTACATCTGCTGGATTGCCAGAATACGATATCATAAGTAAAAATGTCTCTAACCTCTATCAGCAGCAGAAATCAGGCAACCATCACGTGGTTTTCAGTTCAACTTCTTTTTAATAATTTACAAAAAAATGAGTTTTTCGTACCCGATTGTATCGTAACGATTTTTATATGAGTATATTGGTTGCTGCTATTGGCTTCGGTTGAAAACTGTATTATTTTAACACCATAATTGGCTCTGATTAAAAATTGCTTCATTTTAACACCATAATTGGTTCAGAACCACCTCATTTCGCAATTGTGTTCTTTTTTTTCATTGCAAATCTTACAATTTTCGCATGAGGTGTTAGCCCTTCGTTGCTTTCGACGCCAATTCGCAATGTTTCGGCCCAGTGTGCGGCCGCCGACGCCGCTCGGTGCAAAGTACTATCATGCGCCCGGTCCGTCACGAGCACCCATTACGTCGTAACAATGGGTTACCTTTTTGCAGCATATACGTAAAATATAGCGTTTCCTGGACCTCCCGTGGAGACCTGGGTTGGTGTTAGCTTTAGACCAAGCGTATAGGAATGTTTTTATTCATATTATTAGGAATATGAGATTTGTAATGACCTGGACCAGTCTGTTTAACATACTTTATAACCGCTCCTAGCTCTCACAAGTAATATAATCAACTTGTACTTTACTTTTTATAGTTATGTTCAATTTTTAAACTGAAATGCAAATTACAAAAATGAAGATTATAAACCCTTCGTTTTTTATCCATTCATTATAAATTTACATTAAATAGTCCTTTAATTCAATAAAACTAGAGTCAACAACTGACGTCTAAGAGGGAAATTAAGACGGCACTTATACACTCATTATCCTGCATGTTGAAGAGAAGAGTCGTGTCTTGTTTCCAAATCATGATTTACACGATTATGGATTGCATTTCATCTGTGGGATTTAAGTACATGAAAATTCAGACCATATTTACTGAAGGTAGTACGTGTACAAAATAACAAATACAGATAACTGCCACTTGTGAGAATGTGGAATTGTTTCTTATGTTGAGAATGAATCTAAATTCTCATTAACACAGTATGTTGTAAAATTTTCACCGCAACTAACGTATGGAGATTTAGTACTATGAAACAAGAGACATTTTTAACTGGCGGTAGGACTGTTTCACTCAGAGTAACAAGTTCGCCCCATTAGCGCTCTGCAGACAATTCATCATCCACTAGATCCTTGCGCATGTCTCGCGTACGCTAGCAGTCGTTACTCATGTGACAAGTGCGAAGCGGCGCGCGGAGAGGCGCTGTCGAGAGAGACAAATCGCCTGCAAGGCGCGGTGCCCTGTTTCAGTGGCGCCCAACGGCGACCACGTCATTTCGCTGGTGGACGAGATCTCGTTCGTGTTCCCGCCCTCGCCGCCGCTCTCGCAGATCGACGACATCCCGCCCGAGCAGTTCTGCAACGGCGACAACCGCCCGCCCGACTGCGGCGCCAACTGCATGTGCACGCACAAGGTGGACATCCCGCTCAACGCCGTCGTCGAAGTCGTGCTCGTAGATGAAGGTAAGTGGCCGACTCCTCTCCTCTTCGTTTTTTTCTTCTATTGTTCTTCTTTTCCTTGGCCTTTTTTAGAATCTCTTCATTTCTCTTCTCTATCTGTGTTTTTTTTGCTTCTTCTGTCTTTGTTTTATTTTCTTATTTCTCCTATTTCGTTCATTACTGCAACTTTTTATCTATCAAGAATTTAGCTTAGATCTATTTGCAGATGCTGTGTAAGTAAGTATTCAGCCTGATCCTTTGAGAGTGGAGGAATGTGGTAAAAATCGTGAGCATTTTACATGCAATGCTTCTGTAGCATTTGAATTTGCTTTCGCTTCTAATGCATTGTTCCATCTGGAATCCAATAATAGAGAATTTCAAAAATGTGAGCTACTTGCAAATATTTTATTTATCTCTTGTATCTATTGATTAAGGAAATTCTTATATTCGGAATATTTCCCTTTCTTCTCTCATTTCTTCCTTCACTGAATGAAAATAATGTGGAAATTGTGCGTTTATTTCCTTTGAGTTTCTACATTCTGATTCAATTTGACTTGGGTAGTTTTTACTTCTTATGTAGAGCAAAGATAATTGTTGCTAATAAGATTTGTTTCAGAAGTTAATATCATTTATCATCCTACAAATTCTAACTATCATTTAATGCATGTTTATGTACGGACAAATAAAAAAATTCACAAGTAAATAATAAAATATTATGTTCATTCATAATTTATTATTTAATCAAATGAAATTAATTTAAAATTCATTCATTAATCCAAAAAAGTTCAAGACATTTTATATACTTTAAAACATACATAGAAAGAATCTTCTTGATTGTTTACTGAAATGATTTTAAATATTTCAAATTTCCAAATAAGAATACATTGTCAAAAACATTTAATTAATTTCATTTGAAGTGTTGCAGGACAATCTCACTTCATATGCTAAAGTCACAAGAGACAATTTTCAGGAAGTTGTTAGTGGTTTGTAGTAAAAGTAGCGTTCAAAACGTTTTCGTTAAAGACCTGTCCAATCTCGTTGCCGCTCCTTCACGAAACGCTCTCCTTCTCGCCTTTCTCCGTCAGCCAGCGAGACCAGAGCCTCGATAAACCTTGCCCCATGCAGGAATTCATTCTCCACACCTGCGCAATACCCTTGCGACATCCCCTATTGACCCTGCGATACTTCATCGCAATCCTCGGACCACGACGAGGCCGCCGCGTGACACAACCCGGCCGGCTCCAGAAATCGAAGCGGCTAGGCGTGTCTATCTGCCAGGCCTTGCCCGGCCGCGGCGGCTCGTCTCCCTTCATTAGGCCTTGATAGGATCGCGGTCGGAGCGTCGGTCGCAAAGCTGTGTGCGGTCGAGTAGGACCGTCGCCTGAGGCCGCGGAGGCGCTGGTGGCGGTGGGAGAAGGGAACTTCATGCTTCGCCACGTGTCCGGCTATCGGGGTTCCCAGGCGCAAGGCTCCTTAGATCTTGCACTCGGAATGCACGTGAATGTGACCTAATGCACAGTTCATATCAAGTAGTGTCGTTTATGGGGTAGCAAAACTTTACGGTTGCCGTTAGGATTCTCTGGCTGAACCCCGTGCAGACAAGCCCCGTGACTTCACACGTGTGGAACGTGACGGAATGACACGTCTGACGTGCCAGCACACGTTTGTACGGGAGTGCTCACGTCGAAGCTGTGTTACAGACAATACGAAATATTTGTTTCACCAAATTATGCAAATTAGATATGTGTACAGGTATGAGTGGCTCTTCAGGGCACATTTCTCAGAATTTTTAAGAGAAAAGAGAAACAAATAATTTCAGATTAATGTCGCAATGAAAATGTTTACATCAATAATATAATTCCAAATATCAAAGTATATATGAAATTAACATCGAAGAAAAATATTTCTATTATGAAAATGTATACACGGTCTAATGCATGTAGGACTTCTTACATAACAGGAGTAGCAAATACTTAATCCCCTCGCGCGTTTCTAACTGATGAATCAAAAGCTTTTTCCGCATGCTGTAATCGTAATATATGAAGCATCAATTTCACCTACTACAGCATGTCTTGGGGGCTCTTCATGTCTTCTTGAACTTTCTTTGTTTAACAACGCATCATCGTCCAGAACTTTCACTTTCGACACTGCTAATTGCAATTCCACGCTAAGAAATCCCTTCTCCAAGATCAGAACAAACTCTGGGAACACCCAAGGCGTTTCTTTCGCCCCCTCGCCAGACTGCAGATATTCCACGTAAAGCTAACATTGGAAAGCTAGGAGCATGTCTAATACCTTGTCGGTTCAGCCGGATCTTCTCCTGGACAAACTCTCGTGCTTGCTCTTGACGCACTGCAATGAACTCCTCATTTGTCCTTCTAGCGTCATTTGCAATTCCAGTGAGCTTCCGAGTCAAGGTGTAAAAAGCTCCTAGACCTTAACCGGCCTTCAGCAGCTGCACTTACACTCCACGCATTACGTGCGAGTGCAGGCAGTCTTATGTAGCACACAAAGCTTGCATGGTAAAGACTATGCAAATACACATTATTAACGGCACATTTCATGTATGATATGTAGTTAATGAGTTCAAGGATATTACTCCGTTATTACTTTTGCTGTATGCTGTATAATGAACGTTTATTAATGTTTCGTTCTATTGTAGACAACCTTTGCAAGATCATCTTTTCTATTTATGAGATACTACGTACATTACCCAAAACTTTTAATATGAATGTACTATTTCTCTGAAGCTATATAATTACACCCCAAGAAATGAAATATAGTTAATTTTTACATTCTTTCTAGCTTCAATTCCTTAAATAATATAGTACTTAATGAAAAAATGTCTCTTTGCCAATTTCATTTTCTTTGGCCAGACTTTCGTGCATGTATTTTCTTGTAAGACTGATGGTGTATTCAAACCTGAGATCTTTATATCAGAGATATTTCATTTCCAATAATGTCGGCCTCTTATACTTTTCCAAAATTCTCAACGTTATAAACGCTATTAAGCACGACGTTACTGGTACATAGTACTTCTATACATAATACGATTATACTTTGAACCTAAATACTTCGCAGCCTCTGGACTTATTTGTTTTTCGGTCTATCTTCACGTTAATCGTCATTTTCAGATCGTCCCTACCGTTTGACTACCAGACTCTTGTGCCGAATCTAACGTTTCAATTAGACGTCGAACACACCCAAACCCATTAGAACTTCGATTGCCTATCGAAGGTAATCGAATCGATAGGAGTCTCTCGATAACAATTTCAATCTCAAAGGAAGGCTCTCCTCCACTCAAAGATTTCCCGCCAATTCGAACACTTATTTGAAGGACAAACTTACGTAGAATGAAAACAGAATACCTCTTCTCCATTCTCAGAGAGCTATTTCCAAATCGGTCTCGAGGCATTTCCAACCCGCAGTCCGCGTGTTCTGTCGCCGGGGCATCGCTGCGGAGAAAGCCCAGCGTTGCGTCGCGGCCCGCCGCGTCGCGCCCTGAAAGCGCGGCCGTGAAATTCATTACGCTCTCGCCGATATAGATTTTTTTTTTGCGTCGCTCGCAACTCCGAGATTCATGGACGTCTCCGGTTGCAATCTGGGTCGACAAAGAGACATCTGGCCCGTCACCGCTGTCGTACCGTTTTGTCCTCAAGATTTCTATCGTCTCAAAGAGGTTCAACATCTGATTAATATTTTGCGCCAGGCATTAACATAAATTTGCTTAGAATTCAGTTCAAAAGTTACGGTTAATTGAATTGGGAACCGTTTTTGGATATCTGGGACATTTTTACAGTGTTAAGGAAGTAAGGGTCCACTGTAAAGTTATGTGAGGTCCAGTTACAATGTTGAAAATAATGCAGATATCTCACTTCAATTAATAACAAATTCTACATTGTATCATAAGTATTTTCAACAATTAATTATATCTTCAATACTGTAGTACTGAATCAGCAAATGAGAATGAGTAATTTTCTGAACGAAATATTAAAAAGTTAAAAATTGTGTCTAAATTTTTATTTTTGTTTTGTGCTAACACACAGGTTAATAATAATAATAATAATAATAATAATAATAATAATAATAATAATAATAATAATAATAATAATAATAATAATAATAATAATAATAATAATTTAGCACATGTTGAGAGTGCCCGACATTTCGTTTTATGATAATAATTTCCGTACACTTAGTCATCGCCAGTCCTGACCTCATGATTCCCAGGGCTATATTTCATTGTACGCTGCCCGTCGTCGAGAGCTGCGACTCATGGAATTCTGCAGCACGTGGCGCTCTGCGAAAGTACACGCGGAATGAATTGTGCGCAGTAATGCGAGGCTTGGATCGGTGCAAACGACTGCTCATGACGACAGCTGTTCGGTTTCTGCTCTCGTGAGATTTGCGTTTCCCCTCTTTCATCTCGAAAGTGTTCTGGACGAGAAACTCGCCGCCAAGAGGACTACTTGTAAACTTTATTCGACTACATTTTCGTCATACTTTAAATTCGTTTCCGTTTCTCACGAAAGTTTATAGATATTTTCCTCTTGCAACCTCAGTTACTTATTACACACCTTACACCCAAACGGACGTGGGAAGTAATGTAACGTACCAACACTTCGTGTAGTGGGAAAATATTGCCTCATAATTAAAAGAGGGTCAGATTTCATGCAAAGATAGCGTATGAAATGAAGTCGCAATTTAAATGTGGAAATACTTTTCTCAACAGAAGCGACCTAGTACGGACACAAAGGATTTTTTGAGAGCACGGAACTTGCAGACTACGAGCGAGGTATTCACATATCAGCTGTGTGCCACATTTCAGTCGCTGTAATTACACAGATCAACAGAATCTTTTCTCTGTTTTGCGACCAAGCCAGTATTTTCCTGAGATAACGACACAATCTTAATAACAAAAATTATCAGCAGAATTATGGAAATATTTGGACAATACAGGTTTAATCAGGTTCTTTTGACGGATGACACAAGTCGGACAATTTCGCTTGCGCTGACCAATATGTGGGCAGGTCTTGGGCGGAGGTCGTGCTCGCGGCGAGAGCGGCGAGGGGTCGTGGCCCCGGGGCGGGCCTCAGCCGCGAGTGGAAAGCAGCCGCTGAGGCGGAGACGGCGCTTGGGGGGCGCGGCGTGAGTGTCCGAGGTGGCTCAAGAGCTACGGCCGGGCTTGACAGGTGCGGCGGCCTCCGCATGGCGATGAGGGCGCTGGGAATTTTGCCGGGACGCCGCCCGTCCGCCCGCCCACTCGCCCGCCCACTCGCTCGACCACTCGCCCGACCACTCCCCCGACCACTCGCTCGACCACTTGCCCGACCACTCGTTCGTCCACTCGCTCGTTCACTCACCCGATTACTCGCCCGATCACTCGCCCCGCCATTGGCAGCGCCTCGGTGGACCGAGCATTGGGAGTATGAAGTCATTGGTACCCTGGAATACTGAGTGTGCAAGTCTTCTAGACAGGGGAATGTGTCAATGTTAAGAACATGCTCCGATCTTCTGCAGGTCATCCATGTGGGTTTGAGGACCTCAAGCGAGTTAGCGGGGTTTTTGTCAAGGATATCCTGTTTTTCTTGTTTAGTATTCCATTATGGCGTCGTTGTATTCTTTATCGTCATTCATGTTCGAGTGACGTACGAAGAGATATCGACAAAAAAAAATACAATTCCTTTCATTTTCTAAATTGTTCTAGAAGTGTAGCGGGGTCCGCCTTTCCTGAATTCACAGTACAGTGTGAATTTTTGAATATTTTATAATTGTGTAAGAATTAGAAGTTTTGAGTTGAAAATCCAAATATAAATCAAAATATTCGAGATCAAACTTTGAATCCTTGATTGACAGATTGATCCGTTACCTATGAAATCAGGCATATCAATTGCAACTCTTCGTTTCTGAATTTCCCGACAGAAGCTCTGTCCGAATTTGACAACAAAATCTAAATGAACATTATTATTCTCCCTATTAGCGCACATGCAACATCTCTTTGAAAGTTGGTCTTTGAATATGACGTGAACTATTCTCACTGACCCATATAAATGATTCATCATTCTCCATTTGCACTTACAAATGAATAGTCAGTCGCCTCAGAGAACGTGCATTACATTCATATTCCAAATCCTCTTAACACCATCAAAGAGGGATCAAAGATATGTTCATGTACAAACGACCTAGCCAATGGAAAACTATCACAAAAAGGTCATAATGTCTGTCAGTTGAATCAGCATGATATGCAAGAGGAATCCATTATGCAATTCGTTGAATTATGAATAGAAAATATAAAGAAGCAAACATTTTTAATTTACGTAAACATATTTTCAAGTCAATTAAGGTGCTTACACATCGAGAGGAATAAATAAGTTCATTGTGTTGAAAAATAACATGGTCGATATTATCGTACAAATTCGAAAGTTTGTAATAAATACATTAACTCATAGCAAAAACTAATTCTCATTCAATGGATTTGTTGTTACACATGATTCACTCCAAAAATAAAATTCATCATTCACTAACACCTTGAAGAGATAAACACGAAAAGTTAAAATCAAGTGAATTGGTCCTGAAAATTATGAAGTTTGTTAGACAAGGCGTCATTAAAAAATAAATATATTTTTCTTTTTGATCTCATCAACAAAGTCGACTAACTGTGATTTTGTATAATTCATGCAATTCCCTATGAAAATGAATTAAAAAAGAAATCGCATTAGCTGACCTCCGCAACAACATGTTACAAATAGAACGAAGAAAGTGAATAGTGCATTTTAAGTCAGGAACCCGTTCAAAGTGTGTCTCTTGTAATTACTCAAGCCCGAATTGGTGTCGTGCTAATTTCTAGATAAAGTTCGGTCTGTTGTTCACTGCTGCTTGCGCTGAACTGTTCATATTTTTTGCGACTGTACTGCCACCTCATTTCTTTAACAACTGGCTATTTAGTAAATGCTAAATATGCGAATAGTGTTTTTGTTACAGTATTCGTACAAGAAAAAAATGTTTAAAAAACAGTTATGCGAAATTTTTTATGTATGAAATGAGAAATAGAGCGTCTGCTCTTTGTTCACAATCCTCTAGTTGCTTTGAGAGATCCAAATAAGCAAAACCAAAGTTCGCAAGTTACGATTTCAACCAGGAGTTTTACTTTATAATCACTTCAGCCATTCAATTTATATTTTCCTTAATCTAATTTTTTTTTCAGTTTTACAGTTATTGCACAAATTCCAATTATAAGACGGAAGGAATTCTAGATCCCTATTTCGATAGAGACATTGAATAGATGTTGAACATAGGTTTCATCAAATTTGAACCTGAGAGAAACTCGTACAGGTATTTACATGCAAGATATCTTACGAAAGTATGCTGATATCGCCAAATACCCATTCCATCGCCCAAGAATATCAAATTAAGTGGTTAGGCAGTTGGGGCGATCTAATGGTAATGATCTTGCCGCATAAAACGTAGGCATTTTCATTTCAATACACGCGCGTCCACGCATCGAAATGCAGCCTCGCCCCCCAGAGGCACTCGCATCTCCACCGCGAAATACGCAGGGCAGGTTTTTACACCGCCCACCGCCGCCGCCGCATCCGCCTTGGCGCTGCAGTCGCGCGCTGGCAAATATGCGCCTCTCGGAGGTCCGTGCGGTTAATTAACGCGCGCGGAATGCAGCTGGAACCGCAACCGCCACTGCCGCCTGCTTGTGGACGTAGCGCTGGGCGAGTGGTCATTTATGTATGTGTACGTATGTGTGTATGTGTGTATGTGTGTGTGTGTGTGTGTGTGTGTGTGTGTGTGTGTGTGTGTGTGTGTGTGTGAGCGCACGTGGCGCGGAGCGACGCGCGTTCGTCGCGACAACTTTTTACGTGCCGTTACCTTCGGCTTCTTGTGCTTGGAGTAACTAGTTCCTCGAGTAGGGTTGATCAGACCTTTCATCCGATGTCCATTGATCTGCCAGTCATATCGGGGTTTGAAGACAGTAACAGTGTCTCAATGATATAGTATGAATTTACAATACTATTTTTTTATAAAGCATGTTCATGTCGTTTGAAAGTGTAAGAATACAGGTTACATATAATATAATTATAATTAAAACTTATATTTATTAAAATATTGAAAATTGGAAAGTAATTTCACCACCAAACATTGTAATAATATTATATCCCAATCTAGTACAACACAGATTCTTCAATATTAGGGAGAAAATGTAAATTCTAAGGATCACATAATATGTTCGTCAGAATCTTTTTTATATTACATGTTCTGTTGAAAGGCAAAAGTGGCCATTCAAGAACATTAAGAAACGCACTATTAAAAGTATTTCATCAATTTAAATTATACAAGGTTCCATAGTAAAAGTCAGTATAGTACCTTGATGCGTAATGTATTTCCTCTTTTGCATTTTATGGGAATTATTTATTGTACGGCCGAGTATAGTAGTTGATCGCGTTTTATATTCGCCTCCAACAGTGGAAGAGAATTTCGTTTCCCTCGCAATGCCGTACAGCTGAGGGTCAACACAGTTTTCTTACATAGCCTACACGAAAGCCACTTTCACGTTCTCCGCGTTTTATTGCGTCGAGTAGCCAGTAGTCACCTCAAAGTTTATGGATATTGCTCGGAATTTCCTACTTCTCTGCTCTCAAACGTCATTGATACATTTTATTGTTCAAAAACTATGTGCAAGTGTTCATCATTAAAATGTTTTGAGGTGTTATAGAATGGTAGACATTCCTGAGGAGAATGTTTCATTTACTTTGTAGGTTTTGCAAATGACTGCATTTAGTTGAACAAAATCACATTTTTGAATTACACTTTAAATGCCAATATTTTTTAGATTAAATTATTTTTTAGGTGAACTTCCATATTGCAGTCGAACTGTACATTTTCTTGGATGTAACCAAGTAAATCGCTACATCTTATGCATATTCTTCTTTTACTTTATTTCTCTGCATGTATGACTTCCATTTCTTTCACACTTGATCACGCTGTCGTTGTTTTGGCATGCTCGCACCTTGCGACGTGACTACATGGGATCGCCCGCCGCTTGGCTTGCAGTGCAACAGCCGAACCTCAGCCACCCGTTCCATCTGCACGGCTACGCCTTCAAGGTGATCGGCATGGGCCGCTCCCCCGACCAGAACGTCAAGAAGATCAACCTGAAGCACGCGCTCGACCTGGACCGACGCGGCCTGCTGCACAGGGAGTTCAACCTGCCGCCTTCCAAGGACACCATCGCCGTGCCGAACAATGGTTACGTGGTCTTCCGCTTCCGAGCTGATAATCCCGGTAAGTCCCGACTAAGGATGAACATCGCGACTTCCTTCTTTACGGATTCCTGATTACTTATCTGCTGTAAAGTATACGTTATCCCGCGGAATTACAAGTGTTTGGGCTTGTCTGCTGTCCTTGCGAAAGTAATTGGTCTTGATGGTATCAATTCCTAATGATGCTCCGGAACTCTGCTTCCAGACGCTGGACTGGTTTGTGCGTATATTTTACGAATGAATCTTTGCAGGAGTCAAATGTCAAGAGAAGAGAAAGTATAAGTACAAAAATCATTCCTTCTGAATGAAGATAATTTGATGCATTCTCCAAGAAACCGATCACGAATGGACATTGTTCTTGCAAATTACGAAAACAGACACGTTTGCATAAACTTGTCTTTAGGACACACAGCCTTCAGCTTAGCATTACTAATAAACACTATAAATCTCTCCCCTGAAGATTTCTTGTGCCATTATACTTGTTCCTAACATGGAAGTGCATCCAACTTTCTCTCTTGATTGAATTATAATATGCATATTTCAGTGTCCTCGCGGTCTCATCGTAATCTCAACAACCCATCGTTTCGATACAATCGACCCAATCGCAGCAATCGAAATCCTTTGATTCGCAAATCGCTGCATTCAAACGCCATCGAGTCCGCAAAAAATAGTAGAAAGCCGTCGCACAAAGCTAAGGGCAATCCAAAGCTCATGATGGACACGATACGAGGTTCGCAAGACAAACGTTTCCTCGCGGCTGGGCGTCATGAGGAACAAGTGGGCGATCATATCAAGCGGCGGGAAAGCAAGTCGCCTCTGACTGCGCGGCCGGGGCAGAGGTCGCGCGCGGCGCCGCTGTCGCGGGGTGGCCGCGCGGGCGGGCGGGCGGTGCGTCCAGGGAAAGCGCTCTACGCCGCACTGTCCACGGCGCCGCTCGATTACGACAGCTCTCACTTTCCTGCGCCCCCCCCTCCCTTCGTTGGGGCTGAGACGCTCCGATTGAGCTCAGAGCCCGAGGGTGGAGGAGCGATATTTGGTTAGTTCAGGGGCTCCAACCCATTCGTCACGTCGACCCCTTTTAAAAGATTGCCCGTCTGTACTGAGGTTTTCGTAACGTGACGGATGACAATAGGTCATTTTTACTCCTCCCGCCTTATAAAATGAATCTTTTTAATTCATTCGCGAACGTCCTTCTCAACGGGGCTCACGACCTCAAACACGTGCTTCTCACTGTTATAAAGATTTATGAGGCAGAAGGTGTAAAAATGATCTAATGTCATCCGTCACGTTACAAAAACCCAAGTATAGTCGCTAAGTTGATGCGACTATAAGAAACAAAAAGAGGCTCACTTGTTTTGTTTTCTATATTATACAGCATACAAAACAATGATAGCACAAAGAGTTGTACATAACTCACTTATCCGCACAAATGTAAACAAGTATTAGATTTTGAAACTTAATATATGAAAACTTTTAATTACCAATTTAATTTTTTTGTTATCAATAGGATTTTGATTATACAGATCAGTCGCCGGTGCATAATCAGGTTTCACTCCCCCCCCCCTATCGACCCGTGGATGATCATTGATCCCATTGAATCTTTTGCATTCTGTGACGGTCCAAAGCAAAGAAATATATATTCGTTTGAAATTGGAAAGGATGTGAATCAGTACGTTATCAGCATATTTCAGAAACGTGAACCATTTTGTCATTGCGTTCGTGAGCTGCAACTAAAAAATCAGGAGTTGAGATAAATGAGTTCGAAGTTTTCACCTTGTATTGCAAGCATCACTCTTGCATTCACACTTGTACCATTTATTGGTGGTAAACTGTGCTGTAAGATATGCTACTGTTGCGAAGGTAGACCAATCCACAATTCTGAAGTGTGCATTCACTAAAAATTCGTTTATTTTATTTTATTTTTTATTATATTTTTTTGTGCCACTATTGTAGCCCACGAGCAACTTTTTACAACCACCGACGTCACAATAGTAGTCGAACTTACAGAATTAAACATTAATTACGTTCCTACAAATCTCGGAGTACTAACATTAATGATACCAATATTACTCTCTAAATAAATACGTTATTAAAAAACATTATTGCCTTAATTAGTTACTTGATAATAGAAAAACATGTTCATTTAATTTCAATTGCTTTGTTAATCCGGTAATTAGATAAACAAAGATTTAAATTAAGAAAAAAATTAATAAAAAACAGGTTTAATGTGACAATTTGGCGAGGATTTGCATTTTGCATTTTAGAAACACACACGAAATGATTTAGATGTTATTGAAAACAACGTTATATTCACCCCTAATTTGCTCTGTTTCTCGTTCCGCAGGCTACTGGCTGTTCCACTGCCACTTCCTGTTCCACATCGTGATAGGCATGAACACCATCATGCACGTGGGCACCCACGCCGACCTGCCGCCCGTGCCGCCCAACTTCCCCACGTGCGGCGACTTCCTGCCGCCCATCACGGGCCCGCACTGACAGCGCAGCCAGCAGCGGCGGCGCGCTCCGCCGCCCACGCCCACGCCCGCGCCGCCGCCGCCGCCGCCGCCGCCCTCGCCCTCGCCCGGTGCCCAGCGCGCGCGGGGCGCCCGGCCGCCCTCAACACATTTTTATACTGATCTGACCTATAAGATTTTTTGCTATCTTTATATATTTAAAAAAATATCGAGAAAGTTTTAAAATGACTGACAGAGTCCGTTCGACAAAAAAAAAAAAGCAAACGCAAATTCGGCCCGAGCGAAATCGCCTAAACGTTGTTGTTTTTTTATACGCATAGAGAGAGCATTAGATGTTCCAAAAGAATAAATAAATAAAAAAGAGACTCTGCGGTCATAGAACTAGTCACTTGCTGTGACGCGAAAGCAAATGTAGGAGGGCGATTGTGCATTGCAGTTATTTCTATGATGTATTCTGTTAAGTTGTTTTCTTTTTTAGTTTTTAATATATTCTTTATTTCTTTTTTTGGTGTTGTAAATACCACAAAAAACGAATATATATTTTTTTTGTTAAAATTGAGCGAGCGACGAGGTCCAAAGAGAAGTGTCCGCCCCAGGCGCCGCGCGTGGCCGGAGGCGGCGCGCACACGCACACGCGCACGCGCACGCGCGGCCGCGCGCCCCCGCGCGGGCCCACGCACGCGCACGCGCCGAGATTCTCCAGGCGGATGGCCGCGCCTCGGGCACGAGGCGTGGCAAGTGCTTTGGAACGATCCCATCCCAGAGTTTTGGGTGAAGCGGTGGAGTTGTTGGGGAGAGAAAGAATGGGTATGTTGATGAGATTTGTTTATTGTATAGTACAACCGTGATTGACAAAGACGTAGGCATTCGTTCTCTTTCCAATCGCTCCACACGTACATTGAGTCGACCATGCAGTTTTAAGGGAGAAAATCTGGAGAATAACCATCGAATCATTATCATGATAGAATGAAATAATTTCTATCGTTATTGTTATAATTCCAGTGGGTGAACGCGCACAGTTTGTTATTTGAAATCCACCTGTTATTACGTGCTGCCTCGCGCATTGGAATCTCGACACATTTTTGTTAATAACAAACATCATTTTCGCCACCACGATGGTTTTATATCTTCGGCAGTTTGATAACATCCCCAACGTGCGAAAGAGCAGGTGCCGAAGCTCAGTTCCCGAATCCACGTCCTCCACCAAGGTGTAAATCCTTCCCTAAAAGACCCTCTGCCACGATGCGTACATCAATCGGAATTCTTCTTCCTTTTCGCGACATCAGGAGTTCCTTAAGACGCAACCGCACCTGTTCGCGCTCAAAATCGCGTCTCCTTTTATTCGTTTTGCGAACGGGTAGAAAAAAATAGAACATAGGGCGCTGCCGTCCAAACCAGTAGTCTATGGTGCCTTCTTACAAATACCGCGGTTTTGGTATTGTCGGGTTTAACAATTGCCTAGTTGTTTTTTTTTTCCCTTACGCTACTTACTTCGGGATTCTTCTTCCAGTAGAAAACGCCAGCGTAAAACGTGTATATTTTAGTGGTTTCCATTTCTTTTTCGTACATGTGAGCTCGTATCGGCGGTTGTTACTTGCACGAGCTCATGTTGCGAGAGGGAAACACAGCTCCGATTCGTGTACATGTCTCGCGTCCGGCAGCTGGGTCGTGGCCGAGCGCAGGCCTCGTGCGGTCGGGACCGCGCCGTCAACTGGTCGCAGCGCGGGTGGCGACGCGCGCGACATCTCGCGGGAGAGTTTAGAACTCCGCAGCGCCCCAGAAGAGAAATTGATTTGTTGATTGTTGTTACTAACACTTCATGGAGCGCCCCCGGCGCAGTCATCCTATGCCATTTCCTCCCGACTCATCCAGCTTTGACCTTTCTACGGACGAGCCGCTCTGAGCGCGCTCTCCGAAGAACCGATAGATTCTTCTACGAACTTATATTTATTGAACCCTAGTGTGTGTATGTGTATCTGTTATTGAAAAAGACAGGGCTCGACGAAAACAACACCAGAATCGGGGTTTTTTATTTGTATATGTTAAAGAGTGATAAAAGCACATCACAAGTGATTGTAAATATCATATTACATTTCCTATTATGTATGTTATTAACGAAGATTTTTTCACGGTTGTTTCATAATTCTTTGAATGCTCTGTTGGTTTTAATTTTTTTTTTACATCAACTTATGATTGGTTTTCAACATGAATTCCCTTCAATTATTGTTTTTACAAGAATGTCTCAAAGTCTTCCATTGTCAATATATACAATTTGCAATTCAATGGGAAGATTTTGACACATTCGATCATCTGTTTCCTTCATCACATTCTCTTAAATTTTGTTTTCAGTATTGCAATGTCTTGCCTATTGCATGATTATGTAAACAGGTATAATCCCATAATAATATAATTCAGTTAATAAAGTTGTTGAAAGATTTGCAATTTAAATTATGATTTTTATTTTACGCCATTCTCCTTTTCCCTTTTTCCCTGCCATTTCAAAAAATTGTCCCTTGACTAAAGTTAATTATTTAAAACGACTGCTAAAGATCATTAGTCTCTTCAAAAAAGCAATTTAACTTTCGACGCATACAAAAAGGATTAAATGTCACCCAACAATACCTACGTTCTGAACTTTTAATTAGAAGCAATTACAATACTCTTAAGGAAAACGTTTGTTTTCTCTATTAATACAGTTGTAAACGTTCAAAACAAGAAACCTTGACAAACGGCAGAGGAATCATCATTCAAAACACCTCAGAGTACATTCAAAAAAGTCTGATTTTCAAATATTTTTAGAAAAACAAAATGATATTCACTATTCATATGGCGTTTTACACAATGGTGATAAGACTTAATATAGGTACTACACAGAAGACAAATTAATACCTCACTTGAAGGAAGTACATTTAAATAACCACGTGCCAAAGCTGAATGATCCTCTCTTAGTAAAATAAACAGTAGGCCTGACTGTATTTCTTGTGCAGTAGCAAATACGTTTTCTATAACTTGAAAGCAAACATTTATAATTTTCAGATGTTGCTAAACGTTATTTGTTGGTCCCTTCATGCATCATTCAACTATGTATAGTAAAAGGCTGGGAAGGAAGTTCTCTGAAGTTCAAGAAACATCCACAGTTTATACTTCTCCCCCATACGTTACATACATATTTACTGTTTTTAACAATAAATAAATCAAATCAAATTAAAGCAATACTTGAAAATGTTAACAAGTGCGAATTCACCATGTTCATTCAGAAATAATTATCTTTGAGTGTGCGGTGAAATACCTCAAGTAATAAGAAATAATAATAATAATAATAATAATAATAATAATAATAATAATAACAGTAATAATATAAAAAAAATTACATATTGTCTTTACGTTGTACCAGAATAAACTATCTGGGATCAATGAGATATCTACCACAATATCTACCACTATTGTGGTACATACCTCATTGACCCCAGATAGTTTATCATGGAGTACCACAAAATCACTGCTGTCACCACAGAATTGTACCGGAACTCAATTAAACTATCACGGATGCCTTATTTTCCGTGGTGTGGCTCAGGGCATCAGCCCTGCTCGTCCGCCTGACCAAGCAAATTTCGCTACGCTCTTTTCGTCATCTAGAAGGGGAAAAGTATTTAAGTCAGAGGTTTCTGTTAAGCTTGATGATATTTTTCATGCAGTAAATCCACAACATGCGTATGTATACTTTACTTCCCCTCCGAAAGAAGGCGTACGAAAGATGTTTTGCCCTTAAAATCCACAGCTTCGAACGTTTCGAACCCGCGAACTTGGGAACAACAATCCGATACTCTAACATCAAACCAACGAAGCCCCCTTCATGCGATTTTATAAACTTTCCTCACTTTTTAGAAATTTCCTTTAAAGGAAATTATATTGTATCCACTACCGACTACACATTGTACAACAAATTCACACTTACACCACAAGTCTCCATGGCAATTGCACATGCAATTAAACACCTTAGTAAAGCATTTCTATATTATTATACTTCCGGGTGGCATAGATGCGTAGTTAAGGTGAGTTTGTGGGGGGAGGGGATGCTATTCTCAACTTCAACCCTTACTCTGCAAAATTGATGAAATGAGGGAGGTTTACAAATTCTGGAACCATATAGTTACGAGTACGTTCATTGTGAGCACAAGAATTTAAGATGTTTCTACAAGTGTGATTGAAATGTTTTATATTTATCAAGATATTTAGTTCCAGGTTGTAGCGGATTGAAGAATCCGTTGCTATCCACCTTATGTGACACCCACCGTAATTAAACACTCACTTATCGTCAGTGATACGTTGCAATTACAACTCAGTGACACGCTTTACCCAAAACCTACACACCTTCTGCAATTGATCAAGTCCTTCCAATTCAGGAACAGCAACGTGTGTTGGCATCTTTCTTTTGGAACATAAATCTCCGGTGTCTATTAGCATATGAGCGAGTGGCGCGAGGAGAAATTCCTCAGAGACCGTTGGCCGCAGCTCAAACTCTCGGAGAGGGCTGTCGCATGGCAACTCGCAGCGCCCGCGGGCGAAACGCCCGCCGCCCTGGCACCGCCCCCGCCAAAACATCGACGCCCCACCCAACCATCGGCACATGCACAGAGGAGATCGGTGGTTTTTCGTGCTTTCTCCGATCAATAGATGGACACGGATTACAAACGGACCAAGGGTCGCGCGCAATCTTTTCTTCCTTATCCTTGCAGCCACCTCTCTTCTTACGCGCTCACAAGGTAGATAGCAAGGTCGAAGAATTCTAACGGCCCACTGCTCTGTTCGGTGGTTTCTACAATCAACACCAGGTGAATGCCCAATCAGTACCCTAACAAACGGACCGCGCGCGATCTTACCTTCTCATTCCTTCTCCTCTCCTCATTCCTCACACACACTTACACTAACATGCAGTACACTACTACAATTGTCGGGTGACCGGTTGGGGGCTTAAAGATGCTCACGGCGGGGTGGTGCCCCGCTGGTTGGAGATACCTCGTTGGGGAAACCCCTCTAGACGGTAGGGTGACGCCGGATCTCATCATCCAGCAGGGGAAAATCTCCCGAGCCATCTCCCGAGCCAAAACATGTCCTATACTTAAGGGACTAATGACCTCATCAGTTGACGCGCCCGGAATCATCAATCAACCAATGAAATCAATCAAACCTTAAGCGCGCAGGCACACACACACCCACACACTCTCTTACACATTGCGGATCATGGTTTGGATAAAGCTGAACAAGTGACTATAAACGGATCACTGTGGACATCATCCAGCAAATATTGGCAATTGGCATTAGCTACACGGCGCTGGCTAAAGTGAGGCGACCGTCCGAATGTTAGGCCTCTTGTGTGTTCAAAGGAAACATTTTGGAATAAAAAAAGCGTTGGAAAGTACGCGTTGCACACATTCAAGGTCGTTTTATGTAAATCGCGAAGGTCGGTGACCAGAGTCGCGTCACCCACTCGGAAATACAGAAAAAAGCGTCCACTAAAATATACAGCGAGGTGAGATTAAGTGGCTTCGTTATCGTGTAAACGTAAGTACGCGTCTGATTCAGTGCACTCGCAACTAAACATCTTGTTTCTCGCACCAGCAGTAAGATTTTTTCTTATCACATAATACCTGCTATACCTCTTCACCGTAGCGTACTCCTAGTCACGTACTCCTAGTACGTAATCCTAGTCACCTCATGATAGATAATATGCATTTCTTCCGCCTCATGTCCGAAGAATATTTTCAAGCCATTCCTATTTGGACATTATCAAAACATTTTGGATAAAATAAACATTAACCTAATTCGCGTAATAGCCACATTCAAGTATTAGCGGTAACAGATATAAGAAATGGGTTGCCAATCCTCACACATAGTAGGAGTACCAGACAATGCATAAATGTCTCTCATGTGCACGGAAATTGTAGATACCACGAAGGAAGATATTTAGCCACTTCAGTTTCTTGATAAGTCAATACACAAATGTATTCTGAGTAAAAATTGATAGGAACAATTACACTTTTGTCACGGCGGTTGTTTATGAAAGTTGAACCGCCGACGCGACAGCCATGTCAAAGATGTTTTTGTACTGCTTGCGATTTCCTATAACATATACCCCTGTTTCCAGTAGTTTCGTTAATTACCGTGGTCAACGAGAAAGTATTTTTCGTTGGCCACGTTAATTACCATTATCGGTGTACAATGGCGCCCAGTTTGGGAAACGTTTAGGTACACCTATATTTCTTTATTAAAATATCTTCTCAATCGTTTCCTAAGATTTTCCACAAAAGATCGTTTACAATTTTTTAATAGTTTTGGGCTTCAGAAAAATATTGATTTTAGATTTGGATACTTCATTACCTTTGGGTGAATTCCTATCAGTGGAAAGATACTGTGTGAAAAGATTATAAATTATCGCATACTACCATGTAATATTAAGAAAATTATGTACTGCTTCAGCGGACATGGCAATTTTTCGGCAGAAAAGTCGTTTAGAAGATCCCCTATACCAAGACACTGGATAAATCTTCCTTTTATGTCTGTATGTAGTAAATTACTTCCTCTAAATTACTCTACCTGACAGAAAAAAATCTCGGGGATCCCACATCAGGGGGAAAAGGGGTCGGGGGTCTGCAGTTCACGACCTCGTCGTGCTCCTCAGAGCGACTGGCAGCGGACACTTTGGACGAAGCCTCGGACGTGGGAGCGCATGGTGGCGCGCCCCGTGAACAACAGGCCACCATTTATGACGACCCTAGCTTGGAACGGTTCACGATTAGGATTCCCTTCGAGGCGAGTCGCTGCGCACATTGTGCTCTGAAACGGGGTGGTGGCTATATGGCCACTGAATAACATGGTTCGGCATCACGATACTATCCATAGTGATATCCCCCTAATCTTTTCATGCTCCAAATGCAGCAAGAATTACAAAATAAGCTATCCACTTTGAGTAATTTCCCTACGTTCCCGGGCCTGAATGCATCTAAAGGAGACTTTATATGTGAGTTATGATCCGCCAACTTCGCAACCAACTCAGGACTCTCACATTTACGCCATGCTCATCCAGACGCAGCTATGAGAAATAATGCTGGTGCTGCCAAGGCGCAACGTAGTGGTAGGAGTGCTGTGCCGAGAGCAGGGAAAGTCTATCCTTCGGAGGCATGCAAAATGGCTGCACTGGAGAAAGAGCAACCAGAGACTTCGAACGAGAATTTGGCTGCTCTGCTGGGTAAGACCGCCGTACAGGTGGGGGAGGAAATAAGGGAGACTACATATCGCAGATATTTGGCAGCCATTCAAGCTGAAGATACTGTAACTGCAGAATCGTCATTGTCCCCATCTGATGTCCGGAGGTCCGATCATTCAGCTAGACCTTCTTCTAGTGCTGGTGTTATCGCACCGTCTTCCAGGCACATTAGCCCTCCGAAGACTTCAGTTAGTCAAATCCCTAGGCTGGTTTCTTCTTCTCCCGTTTATCGAAGGCCTATCCTCAAGACAGGAAGAAATCCGGATTCGCTGCTCTGACACTCGTGCAAAGGGGGCTGAAACGCCTTTACAGGTAGAGATAAACAAACAGCCTAGTACCAATTCCCTTCCAAAACTCGGCCCGCAGGCAGTGGCCGAGAGGAACTTGCAATGGTAGATATTGCCTCTCCGGAAGCAGATGGGGGCTTCTACAGTTTCAGAGATGAATTACGAACTTTCGTCTGTTCCCGTTCTCTTTGATTCTGCTTTATCTGCTATTGATACGACCCGTTCGGACCCCTATGTTCTGTTAGGACGGCAGCAAACGTTTGATTCCCCCGCTATGGCGCCCGGAGACGTAACTACTTAAACTTGTCTTAACAGGACCACATTAGATGCCAAGCCTAACTGGAAGGAAAACATTTCAACTTGTTTACCTTCAACCTGAGGTACTTCTCAAACACATGTAGATCAGGAATTCGTTGAGGTGGGAAGTGAATTAAAAAGATATATTCAATCCCAGGACCAATTAAACGAGACCTATGCTAAGTGGAAATTTTGGGTGGCTCTTCTGTACCCCCACCACCACCACCACCACCACCAGGCCCAAAAGGCCCCATTAGACATGGAGGCAAACGCGGTAGGAAGCACTACTCTTATGCTAGGACGCAGGGCCTTTTCACGAATGATCTAGCGCTTTCGGCAAAGTGCATTAGAACGGGCATTGACTATACCAGTGTTTATCAATAGCCCCTTAGCAGGGATGAGGTTAATGACAAATCCATTTGGGGTAACACGCCCCCGATTCGGCTTACCGAAGTAAGAGAGGATGATAAATTGCCGGCACCTGAGCTGGACCTAGACACAATTCTACACATTGTGAAAGATGTCGCCATTAAAAGTCGTCTGGCTGGGATGAATCACGGCGCCAGAAGCAGATAAGATAAACGTTAGCCACATATCGTTAGGAGCACAAATTGAAATCATTATATCCCTATCGTACACCCAAATTTTATACAGTGGCGTTGTGCCTTCTGGGTGGAAAACTAATCGCACTATCCTTATATCAAAAGAGGGTAAGAATAATAACTATCACCCCATCAAAATTAGTTCCCTGCTGTGCAGAATCTTTTGGGGAATTATGGATAAACACATTCGATCCGTGGTGAAGTTCAATCCACGCCAAAAAGGGTTTAACCCTGAATCTGGCTTTTTCTCCAATGCTCTAATTCTTCGTGAAGCAGTCAGCGACATGAAAAAACAGAGGGTGGTGTCGGTGCTGGGCTAGATATATCTAAATCATTTGACACGGTTCCTCACGCGGTGATTAAGTGAACTCAGGAAAGGGACCCCTGGCGCCTTTACCAATCTGGTAATGGACTCTTGCGCCATTTCC
Organism: Teleogryllus oceanicus; assembly: GCA_964035755.1. Lineage (NCBI taxonomy): Eukaryota > Metazoa > Arthropoda > Insecta > Orthoptera > Gryllidae > Teleogryllus > Teleogryllus oceanicus. The sequence continues at coordinate 33,409,533 of CAXIVR010000004.1, forward strand.
ACCGTCATACAGTACCCGTCGAAAGGAATTGAGGTGCCAATTTCTAGAGGAGTAAACAGGAGGACTCCTTGTGCCCACTCCTTTTTAATCGCATTATGGAGTACTTGCTTGAGAAATTGGAAAACATGTCAGGATACATGCTATTGGAAAGGAGTGTTTCTATGTTAGCATTTGCTAATGATCTGGTGCGGTTTGCAAAAGATGTCCCAGGAGCTCAAGAATTGGTTCATATTGTGATGGAATATCTTGAGGCCCTCGAAATGTCATTATCCACCGCCAAGTGTTCATAATTCCAAATTACAACCTTTGAACGATCCTGGTTCATTGAGGAAATGTTGGGGGATGAGTATTCCTCTGGTCAGCAATGATCGTACCCTAACATACCAGGGAGTGAACTACTCTATCTGGAACGGCTTCCCATGTAAAGGATCCATATCGAATTTAATGGAAGCAATGTCAAGGCTTCAGAGGGCGCATTTGAAGTCCACTCAGAAGTTGTTATTACTCCATACCTACATAATGCCGCATTCCCTCTCCCAACGGTTTTATCGATGCTATGTCGATGCTCACGGAAGCAGACTGTCAAATCAAAGTGGCAGTCAAATACGTCTGCATATGTGTACTGCAGATGGCTTATTCTATCTGGTCAAGAGAGACGGAGGACTGGGATTGCTGCGGCTCGCTCAAGACGTTCCTAGGGCAGCGCTGAACTTAGCATTACGACTAGAATAATCTGAAGATCATATTTGCAGATTTCTGAGCTGCTGTTCGAGTTTCTACCAACGAACTTTAAGATTTAAAAACACTGAGTCTCAACTAGTCATATACTGAACAAGATTTATGAGATTATACGAAGAAATGCGCCGATGACGAGGTAGCCGCCTGGGAGAAGCTGGGATCCCAAGGGAGAGCGGTTAAGGCGCGTACAAACGATCCGATTGGAAATGCATTTTTGAAAGATTATAATCGTCTGAAACCTGGTCTTTTTATTACTGCACTCCAATTGAGATCAAATACATCTGCCAAAAAAATGTCTCTTAGTTGAGAAAGTCCCAGAGAAGATGTACACTGCAGGAAGTGCAATACAGCGATAGAAACAACTACATCCTCATTCTGTGCACTTTTACGAAACCTGCAAGAATAAAGAGTCATGGCGATATCAAGAACTTCACAGAGGGGACGATGCTCCAGAAATCGGACACTGTGGTGTCCACGGAAGCCTTTTTCACCGTGGTCAAAGGGGTTAGACTCAAACCTGACCTGGTAATAAAAAGCCGGAAGGGGATCCACGTGGTCGATGTTACTGTCACTCACGAGGATGGATCTAGCCTCCTAAAAGTGGAGGAGGAAAAGGTGGTAAAATTCCAACAAGTCATTCTCCTGGCAGCCCAACTTCATGGAGTGTCCAACGCCAGAATCCAATGCCAGTGGTGGTTGGAACCTTTGGGGCAATGCCAAGGTCCACAGCCAGTGTTTTCAAGATGTTGAGGATCATATCACGAGGCAATCTACTATCTCGTTAATTGTTCTCAGAAGCTCTATTAAGCTCTACATGCAATTTGCATGAAGCACTTTAGCATTGCTAATAGAAAATGCAGAAAAGGAACTTTTTGGTTCCAGTCTAGGAACCCCCGGGGATCCCAAAACGCCTAGGATTTATTTTATTTATCTAGTCAAAAACTGTATGTAACGTATGGGGAAGAAATTTAGTTACCCCGACTTTAATAGGGAAGTGTATGTTATAAAATGCAGCGTATAGAAAATTGTGAAGTCAGAATTCATATTTTTAGGACCTGATATTGAAAGTTTGGTTTGCAGCGAAGCGTCTGTGTGTCCGTCCATCCGTCCGTGTGTGAAAAAAGCCATGGGCTAAATCGAGGCAATTTTCACCAAAATTGACATTCTTCTTTTTATCTTTTTTAACGTCCTCTTGATTTTGAAAAGGATATTTTCATTTTGGGAGTACTTTGCGTGAAGCCTCTGGAATATTTTCAAAATTTTCTCAGAGATGGCTCTATTTTTTCTTTAAATTTCTTGTAAGAATAAACTGAAATATAGTTTGTTTGCATGTTGACACCACTGCTCTCAAACGTCATATGGTGGTCGCATTCCATACTGTGTATACTATGTTTTCAAATGTGTACAGTGCAATAATCGCAAGTGCGGTTATTCGAAATATATATAAAATAATTGCCATGTCTTCTCAAATGACACTCGTATGAAAAATTACATAACTTTTCTGAAACTAGTTATTGTATTGAACATTTATTATTATTATTATTATTATTATTATTATTATTATTAAACTTGTAATGATTTTTAGTGAATGTAGGTGGAATTCTAACTTTTTAGTTACGTCACAGGAGTAGCACTATTAGTTGTTTTTTTAAGAAGTGGACCTATCAAGCTGGTATCATTATGCCGTCTTTTACTGCTGCAATTCATGTTATCTGGGAGAGAGCTAATGGGGAATGCGTTTGAAGGATTTGAAGGCTGAATGGGGGCTCCGACGTTGGCTGCTGCAAGGGTACTGACCTCGTTTCCATTAGCAGCATTTTCTTGAAGCGAGTTTTCTGTACCTTCCTCATAGTTTACGTACTACATGGACGGGGTTGAGTAAGGGGAGTTGACGGAGCTGGCTCCCTAGCTGATCTCCACAGTTGTCCAATTGATTCAGGATTACATCGTTCGACATGCCCAAGGCGCCCGATGGCGCCGATATTATACGGAGGTTGTCCCAGAAGTAACCGACCCAACAAAGAAAAAACAAAAATTTTGGAAAAAAATATGTTTATTTTTCAACATAATCTCCTTTTTGGTCTATACATTTTTCCCAGCGATGTGCAATAAGTTCGATACCCTTTTTATAATAAGAACTGTCTTGCTCCTCAAAATAGCCATTAACTACCGACATCACTTCTTCATTGTTGGAAAATCTTCGACCACTGAGCCATTTTTTCAAGTTTGGGAACAGAAAATAATCAGAGGGAGCTAAATCTGGCAAATAGGGTGCATGAGGTAGCAATACAAATTTTAATTCATTAATTTTGGCCATTGCAATAACGGATTTGTGAGCTGGTGCATTGTCCTGATGAAACAACACTTTCTTCTTAGCCAAGTGTGGCCGTTTTTGCTTGATTTCTTCGCTCAAACGTTGCAATAAGTTCGCATAATACTCGTCGTTGATAGTTTTTCCTTTTTCAAGATAGTCAATGAAAATTATCCCACGCGCATCCCAAAAAACCGACGCTATGACCTTGCCTGCAGATGGAACGGTCTTCGCCTTCTTTGGTGCGCGTTCTCTCATTTCAATCCATTGTTTTGATTGTTGTTTTCTCTCTGGGGTGAAGTGGTGGACACATGTTTCATCGATGGTTATGAAACGGCGCAATAATTCTGCTTTGTTGCGGTGAAACTTCGCTAAACACTCAATTGAAACATCTTCACGACACTGTTTTGCTCGAGTGTGAGCAAACGCGGCACCCATCTAGCACACAGCTTTCTCATGTCTAAATTTTCAGATAATATGCGATCTACCGCACTTTTCGAAATGCCTACTATGTCCGCTAGCTCGCGCACTTTCAGTCGACGATCACCCAGTACCGCTTTGTGGATTTTCTTCACCATTTCTGAAGTAGTCACCTCATTTGGTCGACCACTGCGATGCTCGTCTTGGCAGCTCATACAGCCTCCTTTAAACTCTGCTACCCAGTATTTTACTGTAGTAAACGAAGGCACAGACTCACCCAGAGTAGAATCTAGTTCAGTTTTTATACTGGTTGGGCGAAGGCCTTTCAAATTAAAGTATTGGATCACGTAACGGTGACCAATTTTCTCCATTTTTACAAATTCACTCACAACATTCACTATTGATTGTTGCCAAACAAATACTAAACAACGCAGCGTTTTCAAACTTGAAACATATGCTTTATAGATTGTCTTCTTTCTAATACTGTGATATTTTTCGAAAAACTACCGCTATCTCTAGGTCAGGCAGGGTACTTCTGGGACCACCCTCGTACATTATCACATTCCTGGTGAGTGCTATGCTTTGGCCAAATCCAAATCCGCATTAAATATATTAACAGTTAATTATTAGAAATAATTGTAACTGTTGGTTTAAACGATTCATGATAGATTGCAATTCACTGTAGTAGCACTCCTAAATCCGCTGATTCCCTCTCCCAAAATCCGCACGCCTAAATGGATTCGCTGCGGGCCAAGGTTGACTACGAACAGCGATTTACAGCCTGAATTGCTCTCAACAGCAGCTTGAAGTGAACTGGCGAATTCAGTACGATCATGATCATTTGTGATTTAAGGTGTGAAGGATCATAACATTCCCTACAGCAAATCTGAATTGAGGCAACAGTGTGTTGTAACCAGAGATATGTATCTATAAGTAAACAATGAGTACGCAACCACACTGGGTAAATTAAGCAAAAGTAATCTTTCTTGAAGGAAAAGGAGGTTGGCGATTTTTAAATTTTTCCGTCTGGGGGTCTGTACATAGGGGTATTTTCAAACTACGCAAAGAAAAACAAAATTGCACAAAAAAATCCTAGCCAATCACACAAAAATACAAATGTAAGGTACATCATTGTTCATTTAAAGATATTTGTAATAATTGAATTTTTCTTCATATTCACCTGACATAGTTACGGATTCTTGTTTTTCTGAAATTGTTCCTTCTTTCTGTATTTTTTAAATTGTGTAAATATTGCAACAAACTGATTTAATTTTTAAATTTAATATTTCCTCTGCCCTTCTAACATTATTAAATATAAATTCAACGTAACCCGTTCCCAATTTATAAAAGAATATGGGCGCCAGGAAAAGATTACGTTAATTAAATTATTAAAATTAATCTTCAACTGCTATTTTCATTAAATTAATATCCGGCTAACTGGGTCGATCGGTCGTATACGAAATAATCGCTATTGACTGCTAATAGCCGATTATTCGATCTGCCATCTGTACAGAATGGCCGAGGTATCTGAAAAGCAAATATACGTTTCTAGCTACTCATTTGCTGGAATTGGCTAAAGGAAAATCATCTTTTCTATTCACAGAAACTTGTAAGTTTATTCAATTTTCATTGGTAACAATACGAAACTTTCAGTCATGACCAGTCTCAAACCTTATATTGCAGTACCCGTCTTCGCATGCTCTTGACCGATGTCGCCGCGTAGAACCATTTTCAATCTTTCCCGGTGTCGATGGCTCCAGGTCCAAATACCATCTTCTTTTCTTCCGTTCTGGCACAAGTGTACTCAAGTCACTGATCCTCACCGCCTCATAAGTTGATAAGATTAATTAATTTTCCTTTTAAAAGTTCCCAGTTCTTTCTACGCGTATACTTAAAATATTAAAGTTCAGCAAACTATTATCTGCATCAAATACTCCCAGTCCTGTTGCCGACAAATTCACCTAAGTTCACAATTCTAGCTGCTGCACTCGAAATATTTCCAAGTCCAACTTCCGCATCTTCCATCAATATTCTAAATCCGACAATCATGCGCTCCAAAGTAAATGTTCACAATTCCCAAACTCCCAACATCAATTGTCTACACACGATCCGCACAGCACCATGACATAAGTCGGAATGCCTCCATATTCCCCTCATTCAGCCCTTCAAAACGTGGTCCATCTGTCTACTGTTTCTTGCCAGAAACAATTCCATGCCTAGCCAATCCCTCAATCACTTACAAATTCAACTAGCCGCACCCTAGACTGTCATTGCTTTCTCGGCCAATCCCCGAACAGTTTACTTTATCAACTAGCCGCGCCCCGTGGTTCAAAGCAATGAAGTTTGTTGACCTTGACGACAACTAGTCTACCGTGGCTATGCCGCCATATTTGCATATGTCTATCCTTACCATTCACTCTGTTAACAATAAATGTTACGCCATACAAGGTCCCACATATTGGTATGTCACAATATGTTTTGTAGTAATATGTCAAGTTTCATGTTGCTTTCTCGCATACGTACGCATATACGGAGTAATAAACATAGTTTAGAGAAAGTTATGAAATGTTGCAACAAAAAACAGCGATTTTCGACAGAAAAAACTTATTATAGAGATGTGGATAAATCTTTTTCCAATACGTAGTTCATTACTTCCTTGAACACCTTATGTAATCAGATTTAACGATTAACATCCTCATTCCTTTCACGACAATATGTCCGGTTGTGTGTCCGTCCGTCTGTGAACAACACGAGCGCCTACACAATGCGCAGAATTGAATGATTCCAAAATGACGAGGACTATCTGGCCCGAAGCTCTGCGATTTCGAAAAGAGTGCTTTAAATTTTGAAAGTAATTTATAAGACGCCCCTTAAGTATTTTCAAAATTTTCTCAAAGATGGATCCAAATATTTTCTGTAAATTTCTTGTAAGGGTAGAGTGAAATAAAAATATAAAGATGGTACGGGTCGTATTTTCACTGTTTACTCTGAATTTTTGTAAATTACAAACAAATTTTAATTGGTTCGACGTGTTCCTATAACTACAATATTGACGTTGTTTCTTTGTTGTATTTTACAATGGAATTTGTTCTCCAAAATTAGTTCTTTAATTAACGTACTGCCCTTTTTTGAAAACTTTAACTTTTCGCGTAATCTTCAGCGAAATATGGACAATATCAAAAAAGATTGAAAGCAAGATTTTCTCAACACCAGCTTCAAAGTTTTCTTCAATTGTTTTTAGAATAGTGGTAAATAAACTGTATTACAAATGACATATATGTCATTTTGTTGTATTCTTTTGTTTTTTCAAAAACTGTCCAAATGTAATTTTATAATATCTCTCACGCCGTTAATATACACATTACCGGTGATTGGTATAAGTGCATTTTCTTGTGCAAGTGCTTCAAACGATGTCTGATAAAGTTACTCAAGAACTCAAATGTTTTCCGTGCAAATGAACTCAAACGCCATTTCAGAAACACTCACTCGCACATTTTCATATGAGCATTTCATTTTCGGAACGCTCAAACACCATTTTCTCAAAACGGCTTCATTTTTTTCCCCTATAAAGTACTGTACGGATAGTGCTAAATGCACTGAATAAAATGACTTGAATGCCACATTGGGGTTTTTTTGTTTGTTTTTTTCAATTAAACAAACTTTTTTTAATAACTCTCATGTCTTCAATATTTACGAGTACTTAACGGGCATTTCTTCTACCTCATTGTATTTGTGAGTACAAATGCTTCAAATAATTTCTTATGAAATTTCTCAAAAAATAAAAAGTATTGAGTGAAAATAAATACGCATTGTCAGAAATGTCCAAACGACTACTTAAAAACGGCTTCAATTTTTCAATGGAAATTCGCATAAAGGACTAGAATTTACCTTTCTATAATATTATTTTAGTCATATTTCAATTCTACTAATAGAGATGTGAAAAACTGAGACAACGTGAAAAAATATGTTGTAGTTGCCAATAAATGACAGCTGAGACGAGCTGGTCAGCCAAAACCATATTTTTAATAAACATAGGGACGCCACCAGAGGCGTTGTTAGAAACTTGGTCATTTTGATAGATTTAAAACCTGGAATATTTAATTTCTCTCCAGCTCTTAGATGTCTTTCACAGGTACAAACACTTTCATTTTTATAAGAATGTCAGAATTGAATAAAAAGACTGTTCTGACGTTTAATCCCGTTTACATTTCTTTTAAAATTTTATTTTGGTGTTCTTGGCCAGATTTGGGGTAGTATTTAGTAGTGATCCGTTTTCAGCGGTGTTACAACGGAGTAGAGCAGGAAAGGTCTGAAAACTGCATTAAGGTAGCATTGGATTTTGCTTTGAGGTTCTAGATGTACTCCTACTATAGTACTCAAAAGAGATTTCATAATTTAAATATTTTATTGCATTCTTGATTTTATTGCCTACATGTCAATCGGAACTCTGTGTGTGTGTGTGTGTGTGTGTGTGTGTGTGTGTGTGTGTGTGTGTGTGTGTGTGTGTGCGTGTGTGTGTGTGTTTACACACAATACACACGTTCATCGATCACGTGGATTCTGACTATACATATTGGGATAAAGTTAATTCACATTTTCAGTGTCAGGGTTTCACAATTCGAATTTTTCTGTCAAAAAAATCACCTTTTTTGCATTACAAAAGTCTCTCTATGCTATTTATTTTTTTTATTTATTTTACGTCAAAAAACAGTTAAAAACTGCGTATGACGTGCTATGGGGAAAAGTGAATTGTGTGCACATTTTCAAAATTCTGTGATTCCTACACTAAGTCATATACTACTTAAATTTTGAATTTTGAAAGGAGAAAAAACAAAACTCCCATGTAAAAATCTATTTTCAAGGATAAACAAGCAATAAATTTTGGCTCTTTTTGGCTCTTATTACTTCCTGCCGCGACAACATGGAAACGATAATTTGAATAATTGTATTTCCCACTGAATTCTAGAAGACGTGCACAGAAAATGAAGTTACATTTATGTCCAGAAGCAAAACAAGGGGCCATCTCAGCATTTGCTCAATGGATCAGGGAAACTGGACGATAACCTGATCGAGATGGGGGTCATTGACCCGGAAGCTGTAGTACAATAGTTGTTACTGGTTGTTTATACTCATTTATACAGTCCAAATGGTAAATAATGCATTATGTATCATTGTTAAAATTAATGTTACTTTTCTTGTGATGCTCAGTATAGTCTCTAATTGTATAGAAACAGTTATGCAGCAGAAACGATTTCACTTGGGATTTAAACTTTTCTATTGAATTTAATCGTTTAATGTAATCTGGCAAAGTGTTGTCAAATAATGTACATGTATTGTATGTGAATTTTTGTAATGAGCTGTTGATACTGTCACCTGATGAATATGATTTCTACGTCGAGTGTTATAGTAATAGACCTCGGCATTTTCTGAAAATATATTCCCGCCCTTGAGCAAGTCATTTTTACAAAAACCACTGATTCGTAAATAAAAAGACACGGTAATGGTAGAATTCCTAGATTAATGAAGAGAGGCTACATGAATCACGTGGGTGGGATTTGGTTATTATTCGTACAATTCGTTTTTGTAATCTAAAAGTCTGGGAGCTATAAGATGTATTTCCCCAGAATATTATGCCATATCTCAGGCGGGAATGAACATTCGCGAAGTATACACAACGAGCAGTATGAAGGCTGACTGAATTTGCAAGAATTCTGAACGCGTAGCATAATGAACTTAATTTTGTGTTCAATTCATTTAAATGGACGTTCCGTTTAAGGTTTGACTGAATTGAGAGACCTAAAAATTTTGTTGCCTTAACATCAGTCAATGGTACACTGTTCATTTCAATGGAGCACAGAATTGTTTATTTGAAATGGAAAACTGCATTAAAACCGTTTTTTTCGTTTACTATAAATTTGTTTTTCGGAACCAATTTGAAACATCTGATATTGTACTATTTACGGTTTCTTTATTGCAAAGGTAATTCAATTATTATTATTCAATTGCTACGTAAGTAATTTGTGAGAAAGTAAAATAGTTGATATTTCAGAAGTCAGAAGTTGCTACTTAAATTTGCGTTGTGTTTGAACTTGAATGTCCTGTTGTAGAAGTAAGAATATTCTATATCACTTGCGTGAAAGTACGCCCGGGTATCAGGTAGCGTGGCCGAGCGGTCTAAGGCGCCGGTTTAAGGCACCGGTCTCTTCGGAGGCGTGGGTTCGAATCCCACCGCTGCCATAATTTTTTTAGTTCGTTGCTCCTGAAGGGCACTAACCTCTGCTTATAAACGACACTTGAACTTGTTGGTAATCGATACTTGATAATCGATAGCAGTAAGAAAGTGGGCGTAGGATAACCAGTAGTTTAAACATAGTACCTGATATAAATCTATAGATTCCTTTCGTCTATGGCAAAGAAAGGGTCTGAACGTTATCTTTCAAACCTGTAGTGGCGTTTCTTTCAATAAATTATTTGTATTGTTTTTAATTCATTTTTTAAATGTCATCATCACTATTATGAAATAAGAATATGTTATACGACGGTTATTTCATTATTTTTTCTGTTCGGTTATTTGTCTCTGGTTATTTAACTGCCAGAATTAATTTTTTGATTCCGCTATATAATGATCTTTATAGTATACAAAATACCTTGCCCGGGCTTTCTTCATATTCACTCCCTACAAAATAGGAAAAAGATTATAAAAACTATGGTGTTTAAGATTATTATTTAAATGTAATTGATTCAAGTAATAAAATACTATAATTTTCTTTCATTTTTATTTTACAATACACGGCTATTACAATAAAATTTTCATCTTCAGCACTGTTACTGGCCTTTACACGAAGGAGATACACGAGTTTTTATACTGATTGGGCTGACGCCTTCCAAATTGGATCACATAACGATGACCAATTTTCTCCATTTTTACAAATTCACTCACAATTTCACTATTGATTGTTGCCAAACAAATACTGAAAAACGTAGCGTCTTCAAACTTGAAACATATGCTTCATAGATTGTCTTTCTAATACAGTGATATTTTTCGAAAAACTACAACGATCTCTAGGTCAGGCAGGGTACTTCTGGGATCACCCTCGTACTATTTGTTGAAGTTCGACAGCAAATAATTATTTCCGCAAGGAAAAGCAACACAAAAAATTTAAATTTCAGCTTTTGGGATGTTAATATTTTATTAGTAAGAGAAAAATACAAAATATTTTAGATTACGTTTTGAAAATAGTTTGTAGCACTGAGAAATAAAATATGAACAGTCAGCATTATTCTGGTTTGTATTTTTCCGTCTAGATACAAATTTTCTTCTTAAATAAGCCATTCTGCATGCATTCAAAACCACGCTTTTAATTTGTTTAATTTTTTCACTGATTTATATCAGCAGTTTTTAGATATTTGCATGAAAAAAAATTGTTTTATTCCTCATGACATTATTCAAGTTTAATGAATAATATTTATTAGATTTAATTTTTCTTAAAAATAGTTTAAAAATTCTACCTTATCTGTTGTATATTTTAGTTACATCCGATAGGAAATTTAAAAATATGAACATTTCATTTATGAGCTTATGTAGCAGAACGAAACTGCATTACGAATGTAATAAAGAATGTAATCGGTGCAGTGTTCCTATGCCGTCGCGTAGAACGCTTGAGTGACTACCCACAGTTTGTCGTAGGACATTTAACACAGAACACGTATAACTTGTATCATTGCATGATACAAGTTATGATGTGACTGAAGAGACTGAAGACTGAAGAGTGCTAGAAGCGAAAGAGGGGCTCATTGGAACCGAAATGTGTAATTCGTGATGTCATTAACCAGAAGGTCTTGTAACCCCCGACGCAGAATCACAATCACTGAAACTCTCCATTTTCAAAATTCTCTTCCGTAGCAACCCGTATCTATGAAAATAACTATTCTATTAAGCCTGTCATTCATGTATTTATGTAAGAAATAATATTAATTCCACCTTCTTCTCAGAATTCAATTTATATGCAGTTCAAAAAGTTTTTGAAATAACAGTCGTACATCTTACTACGCTCATTTTTATCCTACATCTACAGACCTCCAACAAAGCGAGCTTTAGATTATTTCAATTTATTAGAAAATCTAGAGATAACTCTGAACAAAATTAGTAACTCATTTAAATCCATTTTGTATGTGGAGATTTCAATATTGTTTTTTTTTTAATTTAGATATTACAGTGAAGGTACTGACACGAAATACACTTTAATCACAAACAGAAATACATCAAATTATAGTTAACAAAACCACAACTAGATATGAAATAATAACGAATAATCTAGGTTACAGTGACCATGATGCACACATTCTAACAATTACTAATAACATGTATACTGACACAATAAATAAAACAAGCATGTGCAGAGCATTTACTAAAGTTAACATAAAATTATTTACGGACTACTTGCTGAAGGAACCATGGAGGCAGTTTATAACCCTATTGACACAAATGAAAAATATAATTTATTTTTATCAAAGCTTTCATTTCACTTTAACGCGTGCTTCCCTATTAAAAAGAGAAAATTAAACACTTAAGGAAAAAGTAATACTTAGATCACACAATGAATTAGAACATCGTGTAAAAACAAACGTACACTCTACTTTATTTCTAAACATCACAACGTATCACCCGGTTTCCATGTCTACTTTCGAGAGTATAAAAGAATTTTAAGAAAAATAATAGTTCAGGCAAAAATAATGAAAATAATGAGGATATTTTGAACGCTAGAAACAAAACTAAAGCAATGTGGAATATCGTAAAAAATACGACCACGTCATCACGACATTTCGTAGAGAATGTTGTTTTAAAGGATAATGAAAGAGAAACAAGTAATCCAGAAAAAGTAGCGAATATCTTCAATCAACATTTTTCTAGAATTGCGGTTGATCTCACGAAGGGATTAAAACCACAAAATTCATCATCATATGCTTCCCAAAAAAATTTCGGCACGAAGTTTATTTACGAACTTCTAACGAAATTCCCAGAATAGTCAGTAACCTAAAAAATAAATATTCATCTGGTTTAGATGAATTTCCAGATTGTTTATTAAAAACGTGTGCCCCTGCCTTTATACATCCATTAACTTACATTTTCAATGCTTCCTTGTGCACAGGAATATTTCCAGATATTTTCAAAACAGCAAAAATTCAGCCACTTTTTAAAAAAGGGAACAAAAATGAAATTCAAAATTACCAGCCAATTTCTCTTTTGTCAGTTTTCTAAAAATATTAGAGAGGCTTTTCCATACGCGAGTGAAAACTTTTCTTAGGAAAAATGAAGCGTTTACAGACTCACAACACGGTTTCAGGAAATCAAAATCTACGGAAACTGCCATTTTTTCTTTCCTTAAAGATGTTGCTTCATCAATGGACCAAAACGAAGAACCCATTGGGATAATAGTGGAAGTCCGCCGCCTTCGGGAGCTCCCTGACACCTCGGGGTTATGAGGTGGAAATTGGCACCTGTTCCAGCAGGCGGCCATGCACAACGGTCTGCGAGCTCCCTACAAAGTATTTTTAGATCTTTCGAAAGCGTTTGACGTTTTTAACCATAAAATCTTGCTTTAAAAATTACCTTCTAATGGAATTCGTGGTATTGCCCTAGATTGGATAACCTCGTACCTTAAACATCGATCTCAAAGAGTAGAAATACCGTACTGGCACGAAAGGACATTATTTACTTATCTTTCCAATTGCAATTGAAAGTCATATTGGCCCCTTTTTAATGTTTGCCGATGACACGAATGTTCTTTGCAAAAAAGAAACAATAAATAGTGCAATTTAGAAGTTTCAAATTGGTTTTGTAATAACAAATTAATAGTTAACGAAGGAAAAACTGTCACAATGCAATTTTGTGTTTCAAATCGGCAAGCGTATGCTCCATTGAAAATGAACAATATGCAATTAGCTGATGTTAAGGTAATAAAATTTCTAGGTCTCTCAATTAATCAAACCAAATGGAAGTACATAAAAAAACATTGTTATGCATTCAGAATTCTTTCTAATTCTGTCAGCCTTCATGCAGCTCGTTGCATGTATTTTGCAAATGTATATTCCCGCCTGAGATATGGCATAATATTCTGGGAAAGCTCATCCTTTAGTGCCCAGACATTAAGATTGCAAAAGAAAATTATCCGAATAATGAAAAAATGCCATCCACGTGATTCCTGCAAGCCTCTTTTCATTGAGCTTGGAATCTTACCATTGCCTTGCCTATTTATTTACGAGTCAGTAGTATTTGTCAAAACTGACTTACTTAACGGTGGGAATATATTTTCATGTAATACTGATATGTATAATTACAACACTCGACGTAGAAATCATGTTCATCAAGTGTCAGTATCAACAACTCACTACAAGAAATCCACATACAATACATGTACGTTACTTTACAACGCATTGCCAGATGAAATTAAACAATTAAAATTGGTACATAAATTTAAGTTAAAAGTAAAATCATTTCTGCTTCAAAACTGTTTCTTTACAGTTAGAGACTAAACCGATCGGCAAAAAGAAAAATAATGTTTACTTTAACAAAACAATGATAAAGTATAATGAATTAGTTAACATTTGCATTGTATAATTTTAAAAAAGACTCAATATGCCTGTAACAAGTAATGTACTTTAGCTTCCGGGTCAATGACCCCCATCTCGATCGGGGTTTTGTCCAGTTTCCCTGATCCATTGAGCAAATGCTGAGATGGCCCCTTGATTTGCTTCTGGGCGTACATGTAGTTTCACTATGCGCACGTTTTGTTGAACTTCCTCGTTTACCGTTAAAAATACGTTTTCTATAATTCGACAACGAAAATACCTAGTTTTTTGAAATGTTAATCTCTCGTTTTTAAATTTATTATTATTATTAATATTATTATTTATCTTTCAACTATTAATAGTTAAATTGTAGGGAAGGGATGCTGAAACTCAAGAAAGCGAGCGCAAATGATTTTCTCCCCCATACGTCACATACAGTTTTTGACTAAATAAATAAATAAATAATTGGTTGCATAGTAAGTAGCAACAATTATGAACATCGAACCCCAATTAACTGAGCTAGCACAACATAATTTTGGAAGATATTTAAGAATTTTTTGAGAGATATTTAAATTACGTAGGAATCATTAGGTTTCAAGTGTAACCTTTTCCTGGCGCCCAAATCACATTTCAGTAATAATAATTATGTTTCTAAAATGTCGCTCGAAGTAGGGCTTGTTTTTAAATAGAAAGACGGGGCTTGTTTCAAATTGGCACCAGTCAACGTCGGGCATGTTTCAGTATGTCACACATTTTTTAACTGTTTTTAACGTTAATAAATAAAACATAAAGCTTCGTTCCATCCATGTCGACCCTCCAACAATAAGAAGTTAAATTCTGAGCTGAGAGACCGGTCGGGGGCTTAGAACATTTCCCGGCTGGGGCGGGGCCCAGCTGGTGGGAGATACCTGGTTAGGGAAAACTCCGCTAGTCGACGGTAGGTCGGCGCCGGATCTCACCATCCAGTGGGGGGAAGTCACCGCCACTTCCCGATGAAAAACATGCATTATACTTATATATTTGTGACGTCACGGGATTATACGAACCCGTAACGCCACCATAAGCCACGAGAAAAGCCCAGAACACAGAGAAATGGGGTACGCGGCGGAGCGATGGTCCGAGAAGCGACATCTACCCGCAGATTTTCGCACTCCGATGTCCGAAATTACGGATAATAATTTTCTTGAGAGGGCGCGAAGGAGGAGAAAATCCACCCCTCCAGAAATTTCCCCAGGCGGAGTCACATAAATACCGCGACGCGCTTCGGGAGAGCTCTCTTACAACTTCGACAGCGACAATGACTCAACCTAATTCTTCGGCGATAGTCATTGGTTAGTGCAGGAGTATATTTTTACTTGCTTAGTTAAAGCTGATTTGAGAAACGCGGTAATAAGAGTGATATAATTCTGAAGTGAAGTGCATGTACAGTGATAGCACTAACATTACGCGAGAAAGCAAGCGATGTGATTGCTTAAATCTGAAATAGTTTCATAATTGAAATAAGTTCGCGCAGAAGGACTCTAAACGAAATCCAGCATTTAATTTTGTACGCCACGACCACGCACGCTCAAAGTGTGGTATGTCGGCCGAGTGCTAGACGTATTCAATTTAATAACGTTAGTTATTCAAAGCTGGAAGCGCGAACAACGGGTACGCGGCACGCGGCAGAAGGATGACTCCAGTGAAGACCCAAGCGTAGGCGAGAAGGACTTGGACCGAATACGTGGATGGTACGAGCCAGAGATCGAGAGAAAGGTCTGGAATTTGGACGTGTGGCGGAATCCTGAGATCGAAAGAAAGAAGTGGTGTAACCGTGGAACATCGAACCAGTCAAGCGACGCGGCGAGGACTGCAAGCGAACGAAAATCCCAAGGTTAACTGATGGCGAGCGGGAAGGAGATGTCGAGGTAAAGAACTGGCAACTACTATGCGGCAATTTGTTGGGAAACCGTGTAGCTTTAAAATACCAGGCGAAGCGTCCTAAAATAGGTGAAAGTTCCAAATAATTACTGGGAGAAATATTTCGAACGTATGAGCGGCAGTTTAGATTTCATTCGCTGTACGCACTAGTAAATTCGTTTGAATGCCATACCTTGTACAACTTTTCTAGAGTGAATATGATATTTCATGTAGTGTAAAAGTGATCTTGTTTGAAAGTCACGCTTTCATTGTATTATGTCAGGGATAATTAGTTGCTATAATTTGTAAAGGGTACGATTTAAGTAACGTGTGTGTCACGTTTATTCTTGTGTTCGAGTTCACAGCATTGCAATAAATGTGCAGCTTAAGGCTGACACCTGTGAACAGTCTATGATAGAATAATTGTAGAGAATCACTTAAAGGACCGTGCACGAAAAAAAATAAGAATAACAAAAGTTAAATGAGGTACACGAAATAATTCAGAAAGAGGTAGAAGCAAAAGAATTGTGAATAGTACTTATTGAAGTATTCAGGCAGTCGAGGTGACGCCTATACATTTTTTTGTGGGTGTTCTTTTTTTTTGTTGTTGTTGTTGTTTTCTATTTTCTTTGCAGTGACCATCTACGCAAAGTGCATAATTTATTGTATATTTGTGCCACTGTGTAATTTGTGTTTTTTACTCAATATATGCTCATTTAACCAGAATTTTACCTAATTCATTGTGTCAAGGGTTCAGACCTTTCTCATACCCGAAAGATCGTGCTTCCTGAAAATTCAAAGCTCGCTTCACGAGCATTCATTGTTTCACGCTTTATCGCCACCGGCTGGAAGGTAGTAGGTGGGCGTGTTATAAAATATAATATATATATATATATATATATATATACACATATGACTAATGACCTCAGTAGTTGACGCGTCCGGAATTACTAACAATCAATCGAGCGGCGCCCGTCGAGGGCGGCAGAAACCCTCCGACCACCCTGCATCGTCCCTTGTTTTCGGGAATGGTCAGATTGACGCCAGAACCTTCACATGAAGAAAGTCAGTAGCAGTCCGCCAGCTAATTCCTAAGGCCAGGCCATTAAGCCATCGTGGGGGGGGGGACAGGATGCAGCTTTGCATTGTATTATCGCAAATTTTCACATTATCGTATTTATGGGTACACGAGCTTTAAAAATATCAATAAAATTTCTGAAAAACTCAACAGTAAGCTGTGAAAATTAGCTCAAATAACCGCATTTTGAGACACGCTCAAACGACATTTTCTCAAAAATGGCTCCAATTTTTTTTTTCAAAACTTTTCCAACGGATAGTACTAATTGCACTATATAATATGACGTAAAGTTCATTTTCATGTTGTGACATACCAATATGGGGACATGGTTTATTACAGAATATTTGTCGTAAATGGGCGAAATGGTTAGGGCGAATAATAGGCAATATGGCGCCTTAGTAGCGACGTCGTGGTTGTTGTCAGGATAAACAAACATTCATTTGACCGTAGAGGTGACAGTGTGAGGAGGAAGAAATATAAGACATTTGTGGATTGGTTGAAGAAGCGTCGACTGATTATTAAAACGGAAGTTTGGGCATTTTGTCGAAATAAAAGAAAGGCGAGGCATTGTGGGTTTTAAAAGGGAGGATAAAATTCATTCGGTCGCATGTCGTGACGGTGAGCAGTTCGCTGCAATATTAATTTGGGTCTACAATACGTGTTGGGACTTTGAAATATTTTCGTGTGGTAGAGCAAGATTCGGACTTGAGGGACATATTCGGACTCTGAATATTTTCGTGGCAGAACCAGAAGTGAACTTGTGATACTTCTAAGATTTGGGGAACCTGTCGAGTTCCGAATATTTTGCTGTGCATCAAAATAAGACTTGGCAGTTTTTTCGCGAGTGAACTCTAATCATTCTTGAACTTATAAATTATGCGGTTCAAAACGTACCGGCTTTCATATTTTTTGCAAACGGAAGATAAAACTGAGAGATTTGTTTTGCTGTGTAATCATAAAAGCACTGGATATTTATACGGTGAGAACGGGCATCAGACATAATATAGTGGAGCTGGAACAAATATTTGAGTGGTGCGAAGCGGTGAATTGGCGGTGTTCGTTTTCAAAGAGAAGTAGATTCGTGGTAATTGGAGTTCGGGACTTCGGAGCTTCAAATAAAAGAAGGGAATGCGTTTCTTCGAGGTAGCACCAATCAAGAGCACGCGAAGACCAGAATGCCGTATAAGGTTCGAACCAGGTCATGACTAAGAAAGTTTCTCAATGTAATTTTTTTTCATTTTAATTTGCTGCATTTGATAGGAAATAAACATTAAGTTTCTCTTGAAAGAAAGATAAAATGATTTTCATTGGCCAATTCAAGCTAATAAGTAGCTAGATCAAATAATCTGTTTTCAGACTCCTCGCCATTCTGTATAGATGGCAGATTGGGTAATCGGCTATTAATAGATAATAGCGATTATTTCTGACGTGACCCATCGACCCAGCTAGCGGGATAATATTCAGTTTTTTATCAGAGTAATAATAGTTAAAATATTATCGTAACCTTTTTCCTGGCGCCCATGTTATTAGAAATTTGGAAACGGGTTACGACGTATCGCCCAAGAATTGTAGCAGTTAGGGGTATGTTTCAATGTATTATTTTGTTTTTTCAAAAATTACACAAATGTATTTTTTTAATATATCTCACGCTGTTAATATGCACATTTCAATGGATTTGTATACATGATTAAATTTGTGAGTGGAAGTGGTTCAAATGACTTCAAATAAAGTTTATCGAAAACTCAATAGATTCCTGTGAAAAACAGCTTTAAGTTTCGCATTTACAGTAAAGCTTAACGCCATTTTCTCACAGACGGCACCAAATATTTCAATGAAAATTGCTATTTAGAACATGATTTTAGCTTTCTTTAATATTCTTAAAATAATATTTCGGTTCTATTTGAAAACCTGAGAAAATTTAAATATATATATATATATATATATATATATATATATATATATATATACGCGCACGCACCACCATCACTAGCCGCGCGCGACTACACACACACACACACGGAGTCCCCTGACCCCGAAAAAGTGTTGTTTTTTTCTTCTTCATCAATCTTCTTCATCATCTTCATCTTCTTCAAAATGTCGGTCCGTCCGTGAACACTACAAGCGCCTAAACCATTCGTACCATCATTTCCAAATTAAAGAATCTCCTGTTGATCTGGCACTAGTCGAAGCTTTGAGATTTTGGAAAAGATTCTTTGTAATTTGGGGGTATTTTACATGAGTCCCCGGACATTCTCAAAATTTCCTCTAAAAATTTTCCAATTTTTTTCTTTAAATTTCTTGCTATTTTAAATTTCACTGTTAATTCTGAAATTTCGAAAATTGCAAAAGTTTGAATTTTTTTCGGCCTCTTCCTACAACTACAAAATTGAAGACAGAGAAGTTTCCTTCAAATTAAATTTGTTGTTCAGAAATAGAATTATCAAGGTCATGTAGGTTTTTGGGGAAATTTCAGTAATTTTGGTGCAATAGTGCACGCAATATTCGCAATTTTCAAAAATAACAAAAACAAGATTTTCTTTAAGTTTTTGATAGGGTTAGTCCCAAATGAACCCTATACGATGACATAAATGGCAAGTTGCTCTATTCTTTCCTTTTCTCAAAAATCACTAGAGGTGGTACAGAATGACACAGACTTTCTGGAAACGATTTTTTCTAAATTGCTCGGTGTGGACTAGCTTTAAGGTCTTGCTCCATTCTCTGACCAGCTGCTATATATTGACGTTGAAAGTACATTTTTTGACATGTTTACAACTTTTCGGTTTCTTAATAGTTGAAGTGAAATATGACTTCAAAAATATTAAAGAAGAGTAAAATCTCGTCCTAAATAGAAATGTTCATTGATATTTTTAAAGCAATTTTTAAGAAAACGACGATTAAGCATTACTGTAAACCCGAAACTTAAAGCTCTTTTTACAGGAATCTCTTGAGTTTTTGAAAAACTTCATTTGAAGCACATCCACTCACAATTGCAATAGTGTACACATAACGCTGGAAATGTGCATATTAATGGCATGAGATATATTTAAAAAAAATTAAATGTGCAATTTTTGAAAAAACAAAAGGATATACTAAAATGAACTTAACGACATATTAAACAGTGCAATTGGAATATCCATTGGAAAAAATTGAAGAAAAAATTTGGACATTTTTGAGAAAATGGCGTTTGAGCATCTCTGAAAATGCGGAATTTTGAGCTAATTTTCTTAAATAACTGTTGAGTTTTCGAGAAATTTCATGACATTATTTAAAGCAGACAACAATGTGAACAAATTGCTGGTTATGTAAATATGAACGACATGTGAAACAAGACAAAATTACATTTTTGTAAATTTTGAAAAAAACAAAATTGAGCTATATGGTGTTTGTCATCTGATAGAGCAAGTTTAGCACTATTCCTACCAAAAGTTTAAAGAAAAAATTTGGAGCGTTTTTTTTTTTTTTTTTTTTGAGAAAATCTTGTTTTTGTATTTTTTGTCAATTGCAAATATTGCACATTATATCGCCAGATAACTACTAAAATTTTCAAAAAAATGGACATGACTTTAATGAAAGAACTAATTATGGACAACAAATTTCATTTGAAGGAAAAATCTGTCTTTAATTTTGTAGTTGTAGGAAGACGTCAAAGACAGTTCATACTATTGAAATTTTCCAAAATACACAGTTAACTGTGAAAATAGGTCTTAAGTCACCTTTATAAGTGTATTTTACTCTATTCTTACAAAAAATTTAAAGAAAAATAAAGTATTTTTGAAAGTTTCAAGTTATGTTAAAATGTTCAAAACAATTATCCTCGCTACTCAACTACCTCCACTTCCCCAGCCAGTAACTCAACACAAGATGAGGTACTTGGCTGAAGTACATTGATGATTACAAGAACATTGATGAAATAAAAGATGTTCTGTCAAAATTACCTGCTGATTCTGCAGAAATGGGAAAAGTTAAATCTTTAATAGAAAACAACTTTTAAAGAGAATCTAGCATATGTGAACACAAATGCTGTATATCTAGTAGGTAAAATAAATGTATTAAAAGCTTAAAACATGATACTAGCAGGTAGAATTACAACAGTCATCAGAGCAATTAAATTGGATTGGATTACACATATGGAGAAAATGGAGGCAAACAGAGGAACACATTTTCCAATGTTTTGCAGGAATAACTCAGTACACAGAAGTAAAATCTTTGGTGGGAAAACATTAGAAGAGATGAATAAGGACAGGAGCGTAGCTAGGCTGGTGCAACCTGTATGCAGCACAAGGACCCCCGAAGTCAAGGGCCCTGAACGAGGACACTCAACGACTCCCAACAAAAATGACAATGGGAAATGGAGATCAATTTGAATCCTATGCATTGGGCTCCTGAGACATAGTAATGCCTCTGAACAATGACTCTGAAGTTCAATTGGATATAATAGATATCAAAGTGTCACAGTGACTTCAATTGATGTGGAATGTTCATTCACCTATTTCAATGTTATTTTGAGGCCAGAAAGGAGTTTATTTTGTTCAAAAATGTAATGAAGTTGGTTGTTTGCAATTGCAAAATTTTTGTAAGGGGTCAATAGATATAACATGTTTCTCTTTTACATTAGTTTTTCAAAGTACAAATGAAACATTGAGTCAAGGTTTTCAAGCTTTGAGTTCTTTGATTTTTGTGTTCTGAATTTTATTGAAATTTAGAAAATCACATTTTTATTTGCTTACTTTTTTCTTCTTTCTGAAATGTACATTAAAAGCATCACCTCCTATATTATTTCAGTAGTATACATACCTTTTGCAGCTCTCACACGTAACCAATCTTTATCAATGTGGTTTCTAATGAAAGAGAATTCACAGAGACATGATGAATTGCACGTTTGACTTTAAACATATGAAGGATTTGCTTAAAAAAAACGCATCTAAATATGCATGTCAAATGCAATCCACAACACTCGTCCCGATTTTTTAATCTATATCATTAAATAACTGTTAATCAAAGCATTTTATGGTCTTAAAAACTAAAATTTTGAGATCAAAGAAATGTTTCTCACACCATGTATTACAGAATGAGATCTCCTTAAATGTTCCATTATATTTTTGCTGATTCGATGCTTCTCAGTTCTATCCCACCTGTTCAGAGCCTGTAGAATCTGCAACTGCATGTGAAATGAAACTAATTACTTAATATTCTACGTGATTGAATTACATGGGTCTTCCTCTCTGCTCGGTAATAACATTAAATAAGAATAGTTTGTATTGACAAGGGTGTTTACTGTATGTACCTTGTTCTCAATTACAAGGAGACATATAACCAGTGATGGAGGATAATAGGATCTTGAAAAAAAAAAAGAAATATTACAGGCTTAATATGAAAATGGAAAAAGGAAAGAGGGTGGGGTTTAACACATAAGAGTTCTCACATGGGTACACTAGTCTCCCATTATTTTCCTAAGAAGCAAATAATGTTTTCTTAAAAATTGAACTCGACTTGATGTTCAATTTAGAACCTTATGATTTATATGATTTCTGTGTCTTATTTTTTCTGTGCACTTTATTTTCCATTATGTCGTTTTCAATCTTTTCTGTTTTTGTTTATGTTATCAAATATATTTTCATGTATTTGCACATATTTATGTTTTTATTGAATGCAAATCACAGTCCTAGTAATCATATGCATGACATGCAGAGTGCACACACTATCCAGGTGAAAATTACATTGGCACATTACTATTTTTTGTTTGATTTACTCTGTTTGTATTCACCTTGAAGTAATAATTTTGAAATATTTTTTGTTTTGAGAGATGTCTCATACACCCTTAATGGCAATCTGTATTTGTATGTAATATATTTTAATTATTTTTTAAGGAATTTCCTTATCTAATCTATAACAATTTTGTTTTTTTAGTGCTCCTAAAAAAGGTTTAAATACATTCACATGCAGTCTAACCATTATTTCGCCAGCCATTATTGGTGCTTCTAATAATGTTGAAATATGTATCACAGTAATATTATTTTTGTTTTCACATTCTAGTTTCCCTGATCATCATGAAAAACATCTAATTTTTTTTTAACAATGTTGAAATTTAAAAACTTCATTGTAACATGGCAACTAACTTTCTGAATTTATCTCAACAAAAGGTGATATTTCTCTTCAACTATATTTATCAGTTTAACTCAAATAACCATTGACTGTTAATAATAAAAGTGTGTAACCAAAAATTACTGTAATCTGAATAATCACAGGACAGTCACATGCTCTTACGATTTTCAATATTGGCCTATTTTTGTATAAATCATATAATGTTTAGAATATGTCAATAATATTAACGGAAACCAACTTTTTTATTATTATTATTATTATTATTATTATTATTATTATTTTTTTTTTTTTTTTTTTTTTCGCAGGTGGAAAAAAAACTTCAAAAGGCGAAGAGCAAAACCGGTTGCTCAACAGTGTGGGATTACCTCGTACTAGGCGACCGCACTAAAAACAACCACCTGTTTCTTCTTCTGACCCCAACCTGGAACCGCTTTCGCATTACTTCGGGTTGGGGCCTTTCTTGATGGGTGTCACTGCGTTTGTTCCGTCTTATATACTACTGTCTAGACAGCCTTCGTTCTTCTTTGTCCGCAGGATGCTCTCTATAAAGTGGGAGATTGCGCTCCAGGACTTCTCATCTTTCATCATGACTTCCACCGTGTTTTCTGGCGTGAGGCTACCTGTCTTTTCCTCCAGCCTATCGCGTTCTCTTTCCCAGTTCGTGCACTGGAAAATGGTGTGCTCAGCGGTGTCTAATTTATTTATGCAGTATTTACAGTGGGGTGATGAAACCTTCCCCATGCGGTAGAGATAGTCTCTGAAGTAGCCGTGGCCTGTCAGGAACTGGGAGAGGAAGAAATTTACTTCACCAAACTCCCGTTGCATCCATGGTGACAGTTGCTTGATGAGCCGGTGCGTCCACCTCCCTTTGGTCCCACAGTTCCAGCGTTCCTGCCAGTGCTCCATTGTCCTACATCGTTCCTCTCGTGTAGCTTTCGCTCTTCCTTCGACTCCGCTCCTATCATATATTCGCTTGCGCTCCAGCGCGAGCAGGTCGATAGGTATAACTCCAGCGATCACCAGAATAGCGTCTTCGGAGACTGTTCGGTAAGAGCATGCTACTCTCAACGCTCCCCTACGCTGCACCGCTGTGATTCGTTTTCTGTATTTCTTTACAGTCAGTGCTTCAGCCCACAATTCGGCTCCATATAGTAGCATTGACTGTACTGTCGACATCAGGAGTCTCCTTTTATTCGGCCGTGGGCCGTCTACGTTAGCCATTAGGGAAACGGTCCTTGAAATAGTCTCTAACCATACGGGTAAGATATTTGGGGACTGCAAACGTGCTATCCAGTGCCTCTAGAATATCGACCCACCTTGCCGAGTTAAAAGGCATTTTTGACGTCGAGAGTCACAAGAAGTACGATTGGGCGGGCCGCGTGGCATGCCTCGTTCGCTCTGTCGACGGCTCTGATTACTTCCCGTATGGCTCCAATTGTAGAGCGCCCCTTCTGAATCCATGCTGTTGATCAGAGAGATCTCCTGCGGCTTCGATTGCTGCAAGTAATCGTGGCTTTAAGAGTCTCTCCAGGATTTTTCCCGCTACGTTTAGCATGCAGAGAGGTCTGTATGCCGATGGCGTGTTTGAATCGCCTTTTCCCTTGCTTACTAGGGCCAGACTTGCAATTTTCCAGCGACTGCTGAAGACCCCTGCTTTGAGGCAGGTATTGTACATATTCAATAGCAATTGTGGAGATGTTTCCACAATTGCTTTGAAAACTTCCGCCTGTAAGCCGTAGAGCATACCGCCATTACCAGCTCCTCCTCGGTGAACATATGTACTTCAATATTCCTCGGTTCATCTTTGGTTTCGCTTCTCACTGGGTGTGTTGGGAAGAGAACCTCCACTATGCTCTTCATATCTTCTGAGTTGAGGATGCCTGTGGGTCCAAGAGCCCTTAATTTCTGGTTGACAATTTTGTACCCCAATCCCCAGGGGTCGGTATCGACCTCCGCGCATAGTTTTTTCCAACATTGAATTTTGCTGTTCTTGATAGGTTCTGAAGTTCTTCCTCGCAGCCTTGCTCCCTGAGAGCTCTAAAAACTGCAGGATTTATTCTTTTATGCACTCGCTGTGCTTTTCTGCGTAGTCTGAGGCACTGTTTTCGTAATTCTGCAATTTCTTCCGTCCACCAATAGGCTGGATGTTTTCCGTTTCCTCTCTTTTTAGTGGGCATAGAGGCGTCGCATGCTTTAGTGATGAGGTTCATGGTTGCCTCTACGAAGGTCTCTGTTTGTGCCCTGTCCAGCGACCCTGCTGGCGGTTTAGGGATAGACTCAGACCGCTCTGGATCCCACTTTGAAGCCTTCCTTTGTCCATTTTCGCGGTGTTCCATTGTTTGTATCTTTTGGTGAGGTGAACGTCTCTTTCTCGTCTTTCATTATTACATATCTGGTATAATAGGTATTGGTGGTCACTACCAGTGTAGTCTTCGATGACTCGCCAACCTCGTTCCTTAGTCGCTAATTTCTCCGACATGAGCGTGATGTCTGGAATAGAGTTTCCGAATCCAGGTCTTCTATATGTCGGGGTGGAGCCCTTGTTTATAAGTATCAAATTCAATCGTGCGGCCATTTCCAGAATTAACATTCCTCTTGTGTCTGTTCG
Organism: Teleogryllus oceanicus; assembly: GCA_964035755.1. NCBI lineage: Eukaryota > Metazoa > Arthropoda > Insecta > Orthoptera > Gryllidae > Teleogryllus > Teleogryllus oceanicus. Next base: position 33,435,258 of record CAXIVR010000004.1, read on the forward strand.
AGGCATGCCCCATTCTAGTGCCCTTGCGTTAAAGTCCCCTGCCACTACGGTCTCAGTTTGAATGCCTGTTAGGCAACCTTCGAGGTCCTCAAGTTTCTGTCGGAATTCCCCGACGGTGTCATTTGGGGACAGATAGCAGTCACGTATGTTATTTTATCTATCCTCGCCCATACATAGTGTGAGCCTGCTCCATGGTGCTCCACTCGGATTCGACTTGTGTCGGGAATCCATATGGCCGCAGTGCTTGAGTCATCAGAGAACCATGCTGTCGAACTTTTAGCCCTGTACGGCTCGCATATCAATATGATGTCAGCCTTCAGATCGTTAATTAGCTGTTCGAGAAGCTCCGAGGCAATTCTACTACGATTTAAATTTCCCTGTAGTATTCTCTTCATTTCCTCGCGTTTGCTATTCTCCTCTGTTTCAATGCATCTCTGTATACAATGCAGTTTCCTGTTCCAGGTATGTGGTCTGTCCCTCTTGCATCGACTCGGGTCGCGCATAGTACGCACGACGGGCTGTTTTGGCATTCGGTACGTTTGTGCCCGGTTTTACCACATCTCCAGCACAGGTTGCTCCTATCTGGTCCTTTGCAGTCTTTTTGCACGTGGCCGTAGCTAAGACACTTATAACAGCGAGGGACAGTAATTCTTCTTTCGACTGGACAGTTGACCCAGCCTATCTTAATGCGCTTGTTTGTGCAGTAGGGGGATGGCTACCGCTTCCTCCATCTCCACATTTATTATTATTATTATTATTATTATTATTATTATTATTATTATTATTATTATTATTATTATTATTATTATTATTACTATCATCATCGTCGTCACCGTCATTGTTGACGTCGTTGTTGTCGTCGTCATCGTCAACATCATCATCATCATCATCACAAAAGCAAGTTTTTTGAAATTCAAACACGAGGAATTGATTGAATTCTTGAAAATATTCTAGAAGAGGAACAGTGTATTTTCCTCAAAGGCATAGGCATAATTGATGCAATTTTCAACCATACACTATCTAAGATTGCAGAGGAATATAGGATGTGAAAATCAACCATAGAAACAAAATCTTTGGGACTCTTTCTATGGGATAAAAAGTACATCCTAGAAATAAATAATGATATAATATTAGAATAAAAATAATGATATCAAATTATAGAACACAAAACAAATTGAACATGTCTTTCATTGGAATAACAAAATGTCTGTGACTATCTGTACTGGCACAAGAGCTCCTGTCAGGGCCAAGGTCTACCAGCAGCTTTCTGACCTTGCGGCCAAGGGTTAAGGGGTAAGTGTGGTTAGCACATAGACATCCCTAAGCCATATTCTGATCTTCTCATACTGAGAAGTGAGATTCCTCATCATCACACAGCAACAGATACTGGGACATTGCAAAAAAACACACTATAATATGCCCTGACTGGGAATCAATCCCGGGTCTGCATAATGGAAAGCGAGTATGCTGTCCAGTGAGCTGCCCATGGGGAATATCAAAATGAAGGCTTTGAAATTACTTTAACTATTGACAGTTCACAAATTAGTGCAAAGGGAAACAATTGGAGTTTACACCAGAAAAGTGCTTCTTCAAATGTGGATGCTGGTTGTCAATGGATGAAAATAGATACATAAAACAGACACTGAGTATATGCCAAAGAAATGGTTGGGGTGAGGAAGAAGTTAAAGTACGATTGGAACATCAGAAATGACTAAGGAATTACCTACCTAAAAGGAAAAGGTCATACAGACCTTAACATTATTATTGATGATGATGATGTCAAAAATGTTATCTTAACAAAGAAAATAATTTAAGAAAAAAGGGTATAACATAAGAAAATATCATTTTCAAGTACTGGTTGAGGTAAAATTAACATGAGTGCAGAAACTGTAAAGAAAAAAAAAGAAACACAAAAAAAAAAAAAGCAGAAAATAGATAGCATTTATAAAAACAGCAAAAGAAAATGAATTTGGGAAAAAAACGAAGTCTTATTCCAAAAGAAAACAATCTATTCAGCATGGAAAACTATACAAAAATTTGACCGTCAAAATTAGATCAAAAAGAGGAAGCTGGCCAAAATGAGAAAATTAAAACCTTAATAGAAGTAACATTTCATACTAATGTTCCACCATGTGCAGTATACTCTTTACTACATAAACCCATGACATTTTGTTTAAAAATTTCATCATTCAAAATTCATGTGCCTGGCACTTTAGGTAGGGAATTTTGTTCTCTCAATTTTTACAACTCTTTTTTTCCCTTATTTCAGTTAAATAATCAGTGATGTATTCAGGACTTTATAATGTATTTTCATCATGAAAATTGGTATTGAAGAAAATCTGCCCACTTAACTTGGATCTCCCTATCTACAAACACCGAAAAAATATATTTAAACTTTTAACTCTTAAAACTAATCTCTTTATAACCGTAATATTGGTTAATCAAAATTTTATTTATAAACAACTTCATAATAAAAACACTTCAATTCATTGCAACTAAGCTAAGAAAGAACATTTTATTTTTAATACAAATCTATGTTTATCATTTTTGAAAATATGTTCACTACTTCATTTGTTTTCAAATAAAGAGTGTAATGCCAGTGAAGTAATATCAAGCCAATTTGCCAAATAATTTTTTTTGAGAACAGAATTATGGTCACTTACTATACCAAACTATACATAACAATTACACTATACCAAAGTAATTTAGCCCCCATTTATGCTAATGATTTATAGCAACTTAAGGTTTTATTTTTAACGCAATGGTCTGTAAATTCCCAGGTGTAAACCCCATTTTCACAAAGGGTTTGAAACTAATCAATACAGAATTAGGCAAGTAGAGAAAGTTTAGAAGATGATCACTGGCTGAAAATAATTTGGAGGAATGTGACTAATGAGGGTTATGGAGGTTCAAAAAAATGCAAGGCATGCAAATACAAAACGCAAGCAGAAATGCAAGTAAAATAAAAAATGCAATCTAGATGTTTCCCGCAGATATATTTTCTTTTTGGGGTTAGTTTCCCTTCTTGGAAGTAAAGAACTTATGGGTCTCTGAGAGCTGTTGAAAGGTCTAAAGTTTTTGGATGTTAGTTTTCACTGCAAAACGCCAGATTCAATTTGCATTAGTGAGAATAGCTGTGATCATAGCTTTGCAATATGGGTAATGGTATGAATCTGGAGAGAAAAAGATCAATGTAAAATTGAAAAGAGTTGACAAGTTCTTTTGTGAGTTAGGTTAAGTATATGGTGGGTATTAGGTTTCCAGGCAAGGCAGTGATCAAAGAGGACTCCAAGGGTGTTTGATGAGAACCATGGGATGGATGTGTCCAATCAGATTTGTTCCAGGTGAGTTTGAACACGAGTTGAATGAACCAGAACCCAGTCGATCATAAGCAAAGAGAGCAAAGGCGGGATTTGCAATAGTCAGCGCATCATAGCTGCAGATATTACAGAGTTGGAGCTAAAATGCAGTCTTTAGGTACATCAGACAAGATAGGATCAGGTTCAAAAATTCATTTTTGGAAAATGATCTACCTCCAGAGAGAGATACTGTTTTCTGTGCCACGTGTAGTTTTTTGCAAGTAAGGAATTGCCAAAGGCTTGAGAATAACATTTTAATAGACTAATTAAGTAAAGTAGAGAGATAAAATAAAAATGCCATTTTTAGCAATGTGTCAAAAATTTCAGACACCAAAATCAAATTTCTTTGTCAACAGAGAGCTTTAATATTGTCAATATGTTATATAATTATTATTGTATTGTATTTGTATCAATTTGTGGTTTAATTATTATTCTTTAATAATTAAGTATTTGTTATGTCAGCATATCTGCGGTGATTTTATTCACATATTCTTACTCTTTCATAATGTTCAATTTATTTACTAATTACATAGAACGTACATGTTGCGGTCATCAACTCAGGTTATTGTTAATAATTAATTCAATTTGTGTGATATTCTTGCACACTGGGAGAAATTTGCACCTTATGAATAAGAATGGTACTGATTTTTAGAGTACATAACAAGAGTCTACTTCAAATACATTTCACTTCTGTATGACGGTCACCTCATCAGATGACTGCTTTATCCTATAAATTAGTATAGACACTCTACAGAGATTTCATTATATTTGATTCAACCCACTTCAGTTTTAAGAGCAGAGTACAGAACAGAAATTTATCCACATTTGAGAGTTATCTTCTAAATTGCATTCATAATGCCAATGAGAGACTTATGTTTTCAGTTTTAAAATTTGCATGTCTATTTTTGTCAGTATTTTACCCAATATTTGGATGAAGCAGTGAGGGAGACCTTAGGAGACGATAATTTTGAATGTATCAAGCACATTCAGAGAAAATCAGACAGTTTTGAAAGTCAATCGGACAGTTTGTAAAAGAGGAATACACGAGCAAATTATTACAGAAACTTTATCAATTTCTTTGTTGGCCACAAGCCCGTGAATTTTTTAAATATTGTTAAAATCCATCTCGATAGCTATTTACTTTTCCTTTTAAAAGGAAAGCAGATAGATAGCAGAATAAATAGATTAGCCAATAGATATTTATTATTTCTGTAAGTAGGATTTTTCAAACCCGGTGGCAGACACAAGCCTATAATTTACTTATAATTAAAGATGTTTATACATTAATACAACTTAAAATTGTTTTGAATAATGATGATGATTATCATTATTATTATTATTATTATTATTATTATTATTATTATTATTATTATTATTATTATTATTATTGTTATTATTATTGTTGTTGTTATTATTATTATTATTATTATTATTATTATTATTATTATTATTATTCCACATTGTGATATACCAAAATCCACCTGTGATGCAAGTGAGGGAAGTCACGGATTATAATAGTATTGCCGGGAGAATTTGGAACCAGATCATGGACATTAGTCGAGAACTTTATCCAGAAGCCAAATTCTGCTGCATCGACAGAGAAAGTTCAACGAAGAAGCGAAGAGCATGCAAAGACCCACGAATAATAATTTAATTGTTTAAAACTTGCAACAGAATCATAGTTGATATTATAATAAATTCTAATTTGCTAAGTTGAAAGAAAGCTGATTATCATTGATTGTTACATGCAATCTAGCATTTTAATAAGATTTTCAGATTTCTCACCACACCATATGTATGGTAGATTGAATAATTGGCTGCAAAGTAGTAACAATTATGAACTTCAAACCCCAATTAACTGAGCTAGCACAACATAATTTTGAAATGAGAGATATTTAAATTATGTAGGAATCATTAGGTTTCAAGTGTAACCTTTTCCTGGCACCCAAATCACATTTATCAGTAATAATTATGTTTCAAAATGTTGTTTCAAGTGGGGCTTGTTTTTAAATAGAAAGACGAGGCTTGTTTCAAATTGGCACCAGTCAACGTCAGGCATGTTTTAACATGTTTATGGCAACTCTACATAGTTATTTTCAAACATAAAACACATGATTTTCTATCTACTCAATAAGAATAATACACAATGAATAACACAAAAAACACACAATTAGAATAACAATAATCAAATAGTATTAATAATAATAAGTCTAAATGTTTATGTCTACCTTATTTACATTTTTTAATTCATTAAACACTTGATTATCTAACTCCTCCACAACTACACTCATTTTACTTCACACTACATGGTACTTCACTTCTTTCTCATTCTATTTCTCACTCCACTTCACCACATGACACACTAGAAGCACAACATTAATAATAATCATTAGAGCATGTATTGAGGTAATAATCAAAGTAAATAATATAAACAATAATAACTACCTAAGCTATGAATTAATCAAATGTACTCTGATTAAATAATTTATTTTTGAACTTTTGAACACAAATAGGAAAGGGATCGTCACAGGCAACTTATTCCAGTCCTTAATAGTTCAGTTAGTGAAAGAAAACTTTCCAACATCTGTCCTCTGAGCCTCCAACTGTATTCTGTGCATGCGACCCCTTCTACTACAGTATGTAGGTCTATGGAGCTGTTTGGAGATATCTTTCCACACTGGAAAATCAGCTAATATAAGGCACAAAGTCTTGCTTTAGTCCTCCTGGTTTCTAATAACTTCCATTCTACTTTCTTTCTATTTCTCCAGAAATAATGACCAACTTCTATTGTTTTTGTAATATAAAATATTTTTGGTTGTAATTTGTCTGACAGGACAATTTTCACTCTGAAAAATGTTTGAAACACCTTGATGGTAAAAAGCATTTGCCCTATTTTCCTGTCCTTCCCATTACAATAAGAGTATTGGCTGACAACTACAGTTACATTAGAGTTATAATATTTCCACCATCATTTTGGAGGTATGAATACTCCATGGGAATAATTATAAAGTCTCAATCCCAAATCATCAGCAATTTGTTATATAAAAGTGAAGCTGTTATCATAGTATGTGTTAAAATAAATTAGTACTACTACAGAAATTGCTTCCAAATTTGGCACAAATACTTTTGAGCAATGAGAAACAAATATAGTGTGTTGCAATAAAATGGTTACCCAAAATGTTATTTTCTACAACAACAAAAAATACAAAATCGCTTTGGAGCATACATAGTATAACTTTCAGAGCACAAATGTATTAAATGTACAGGAGATATGAAAATAATGGAAAAAAGTCTTGGGTAGTGTCTGGAAGTTTGGCAAAATGCTTTTTTGCTATTGTTACAATTTTATGACTTTTAACAATAGGAATCTCTTAATTATACTTCTGGAGTTGTATTAGATGATTTTCATTTTGCCTATTTTAACTTCTGATGCCCATTTTTGGTATTTTACCTTATTTGTGCCTTTTTCGTCATTATTTTCCTGTTTTCTCCTCCTGGCACCAATCTCTATTACACTGGAATCATACTTGCAAGCCTGGACACCACAAAGGTACAGTCATGTATTGTCTTTCTGTGGATGCAGGGGTTCCAGAGTCAGGTTGTGTTGAAGTCTAAAAGGGAGAGGAAGATGATACCAGTGAAGATTTTTGATATTTTCCACTGATGCCAACAGACTTGTTTGCTCACAAGGAACTCATTCTATGTTTGAGTATGACTCAGATCACTTTTGAGGACAGAGCTCTGTACATGATATCCCCTTCTCAGTTTATTCTTGTTTTATCTTCCCTTCTAGAGAATACACAAGTGCAAGGAACAAAATCTATAATTCCGATTTCAATGATGTCCTTTCAAGATCCAAAAGGGAGTCCACAATAGTATTTCGTAGAAACAGCATCACGAGAAAAATAAATTCGTAGTCGTCACACCAGATGGTCACATGCAATGAATATTACCAAGAAAAGATGCCATGTAAGTGATAATATAAATTTTAGTTAGAATAAAAATGTGAATCATTTCAACTATTAATTTATTTACAATAATTCCTTTTAAATAATGATTTTTCAATGTTTCCTGTGTTTACACCCCCATTTTAGCCTGACTAAATGCCTTTTTTGAGTGCCTGTTTTAGTAAAAATAAATGCCTTTTTGTCTGCCTGTTTTAGGTAAAATAAATGCCTCAAATTCCGAACATCAGTAATCAATCGAGAACATGTTGATGCTAAAACTGACATATTGGATGATAATTGTTCGGAAGTGTGCTTTATTGTATTGGCATGTACGTAAAACCACAAAAAGCTTAGACATGAGTATAAGTATTTTCTTTTTCTTTTAGTATAGATATCTAGGCTAGACAGGGGCAAGACCAAGTAGGGCAGAGATGCTTTAGAATAAATAGAAATGGGTGAATAGGTCACAAACAGATAAAATTTCTGTCTAATAGATTGAGAAAAATTAATACCGAAACAACATAGGGCACTTCAGTTTGATATTAACATATTAAAATACATCTGAAAAAATTGTTAATTATTTTTTGTTTATTTATTATTAAACTCCATGGACATTAATATCTCCATTTACACAAGTATCACAATTATCACATAGAATCACAATTACATATCTCAATGATTTGTCAGCGGTAGATACTGAACATCATGAAAATTTGAACATTGAGGATTTCAAGGAATCAATGAAGCTCTTTACTAATACTAAGGTCTGATACATCACTATCAAAAGCCTTGATTAAATTGTACTTTCTTACGCTAAGATTGTTAGACGTTTATGTAGTGTATAATTTCAGGTAGCAAATCTATCTGATTTTGATGGAACTCGAAACATCAATATATATTAATTAGTACTGCGCTCTCTATCGAGCCATGCATTCATTTGTATAAAAACAATATCTTTATAAATCCTCAACAATTTAAGGATAGAAATTTTATATTCAAAAGAAACTTTTACATTTTTATGAATAAGGAAAAGAACAGAAACTCTGTATCAGAAATGATTAAGAAAAGGAAACAGTAAAAATTCAATGTTTTTAAAAATTAAGGCTAATATCATTTATAAACATAAGGAAAAGAAGAGGACAAAGATGTGAATCTTGGGGTCCCTATGAAACTTCGATTACATCAAAAATAAAATTTGTATATTTAATAAACTGAATTCTTAGAACTTAATAACTAATCAAGAATTGATTCTAATATGCTGAATTATTTAAGTTTCAAAATAAGCAAAGTGTGATTGACTAAGTCAAATGCTTTGTTTAAGTCTCTGCAAATGCTATCTACTTGTTTTTAGTCTTCTAGAGAATTTAGGGTGTTTTGTCTATATAATACAGAAAATTATTTTCAATATTCCTTCTATGTTGATTTGTTGGTTAAAAAAAGAGAAAATTTTTAATTTCAGTTTATCAGTAATTATAGACTTATATAATTAAGGTATAACATTCATAATAGAAATAGGTCTATGGTTAGACATTTCATTTTTTGAACCAGTTTTATAGATAAAAGTTATAAAACCAGATTTTCATTCAAATGTTTTAAAATGTTCAGCAAATGCATTAACTATTGATGTACTGTCTTTGAAACTTACTGATCGTGAGTTACATTCAATAACTTTTGGAAATCCTTCATCAAATCTTTTTGAGTTGTAATATCTCCAAAAAGTTTTAGGATTTAATAATATTTTGTGTTTTTTCATCTGAATATGCTAAGAAAGTGCAATTATCAGTTTTAATGTGAACCATCTTTCTGTAAAATTCAGACAATGTCATGTACAACAGCTATCTATGTGTATATCGTAATGCATCTATATGTATAAATGCATGATTGTGATAAATAGAGCCCGAAAGTTCAGGCATTAATTTTACCTGAAATAGGTTTGACAAACACATTTATTTTTACTAAAATATTCGAAAGGCAATTATTCTAGCTACAAACGGGATGCAAAAAGGCATGTAAACAATTAAAAACCACAGTTAAAAGAAATTATTTAAAAAAAATTAATAATTAAAATGATTCACATTTTTATTTTCACTCTAAAAAGTACATTAGCACTTAACATGTAAGGAAACAATCTTTTCTTTGTAATCTTGATTCCACTTCACCATCCAGTATGATGGATACGAATATGTTTTACTTGCAATGTTATCTCTTCAAAATGCTATTGTAGACTCTCTTTTGAATCTTGAAATCGCATCAGTGAAAATGAAATTATATGTTTTGTTCTTCACGCTTGTGTAACAGCCAGCACTGACAAGATGACATATACAGAGAGCTGTCCTTAAAAGGGATCGGAGACCATATTCAAAAGTAGGATGGGATTCCTTGGGAGCAAACAAAGTCTGTCAACACAATGAAAAAAAACAAAAATCTTGACTGGTTTTATCTTCCTTTTTTTATTTAGACTTTTAGTACAGCCTCTGCTTCCACAGAAAGACAAAATACGACCATGAGAGCAAAGGCTTCCACAGCTCGAGTCAGTATCTACTTGGCAAACAGAGACATCGCATTCTAGGCACAGATGCCAACATTTCAACCACCATTCTCCAACCTTCCTCAGAGCGAAATACATTTTGCCATGAGGAAGGTACAAATTGGGCTGAAATGTTAGCACCTCTGCCTATGATGCGGTATCTCCCAGACAGCCAAGTAGATACTCAAACAAGATCGTGTGTTCATGCTGTCCAGGCTTGCAGGTTTTTATCTAGCTTCATTAAGATTGGTACCAGAAAAAACAATAGCAAAATAATGACATAAAAGGCACAAAAAGGCATCAGAAGCTATAATAGCTAAAGAAAGGCAAAATAAAAATCTACAAAAACAACTAAGTGATCCCCATTGTTAAAAGTCACAAAAATAGCAATAATAACAAAAAGGCACGTTGCCAAATTTCAAAGCTTTAGTGATAAATAAATTCTTCTTTTTACTCTTTCTTTTTTAAATTTGATGTGTCCTTACTTTCATCACTATCGACGTATGGCATCTCTTTGCCCCTTGTCAAGCATTGAGCATGGAGTAATCCTCCGTTAATATCTCGTATTTTATGTATGTCTCGTCTCGTCTGTCGGTTGCCAAGAGGACCGCCAGGTAGGATCTCCGCATACACGCCTCCTACTATGTGCTCCAGTGTCACTACCCAGCTTGAGCAATGCTGGTTTTTTAAGCTAGTTTGCTCTAATAAATTTCTTTCTCATTGCCACACAAATTCAGTGCACAGTCAAATATCTGAAGTCAAGAACTACAAATACGAATTATGAGTAAGGAAAGATAGTTTTCCCCTACATAGTTGAGACAAGGATGGCATCTCATGCCACCACATAATCCATCTGAACCATCATCATGTCCATTATCATTAACTCCCTCTATCCCACACACTGAAAACAAACCAGCACCAATGCCACCTTTCAACAATAAGAGTCCCTACACCCTCCTCCTCCACCGACATTCACTAAGAGTCTCACACATATCTAAAACAGGTTACTTTTTTAATGTAAAACTGGAATAAAATAAATTGATCAATATCTTTATTTCTCTGCAAATAACAAAAATCATTCACGCAGGATCATCAGATAAGAAAAAAGTAATTGTACAGCATTTTTTTATTATGGTTTTTACTATTACAAGTATTACTGTTGTTTTTGTTGTTATCATCATAATTGATGATGATACTGAGTTGAGAACTTTTAATTTTTATTTGCTGGTTTATTTATTCAGTAAAATGAAAAATTACAATCACCGCACAGACTGCTTGAATGAAGAAATCAGGTGCAATCATTTCAACAGAAACGACCACTAGGCAAGTTCAATATCTGAAGCTACATTTAGAATGAAATCCAGAAAAGAATAAGAAGAGTGGCAATGTGAATAATGTCAGGAAAGAAGAAATACTGAAAACATAATTTTTTTTTTTTAACCATGTTGAAAAAACACTATAGATTTGGGAAGATTTTCTCAAGTAATTAGTATTCTTTTAAGGACATTGAAAATCAAATAAGTCAATTTACAGGTGATCTGAATCCAGTGATTAAAGATGTGCCAGTGAAAGTGTTAGAATCTATAAACTTAATGACAGAGAAATTTGATGAAATGAATAAAAAATGTTCACAAAAATTATAGAAAATAATCTTTAACTGATAAAAGAAATGGTACAGAAAAAGAACACAGAAATTGAGAATCTTAACAACAGATTACATAAACAAGAGCAATACAAGGAAAGGAAAATTAAAAATCCTTGGCATTTGATTTATTTTGTTCATGAACAGTAATAACTAGGGAACGGAATTTACTGTAATAAAAAATGAAAAATATGTACATATATATGTACTTACTTTTTCCAAAACATGTAAGAAAAAATAGAAAATATGTAAAATAAAAATTCATTATTGTGTTTAAAATTGTTCTCTACAAGGATTTTACGACTAAAGAATGTCGCCGATCAGTTCTTAAGGATTTGGAGTGGATGAAAGTAGGTTCTATCTCTACTGAAGTAATTGTACGCTAGTCGTCACCACATATAAGAATTTTATTCGAAATATAGTATATATTACATATATAGTATATATATAATATATACATAGTATACTGGGTGTTTCAAAATGAATAGCGGGGTTTTAGTGTGTTATAATATTTATTACATCAAACTTACAGCCACAAGGGATATATCAAATGAAAGAGAAACTCAAACAGTTTTGTTTGTTGGCATCAATGCGGAATGTTTCCACCGCAATCCGATAGAAAGCGCTAGTACCAAAGATGGCGACGAAAGAACAGAAAGCGTTTTGTGTTTTACAGTTTGCAGACGGAATCTGTTGTTACTGTGCAACGTGCGTTCCGGATTAAGTTCGGTTGTGATCCTCCAGGTGATAACAATATTCGTAGATGGTATCATCAGTTTGAAGACACTGGCTGCCTTTGTAAAGGCAAGAGTACGGTCACCCGACCTAACGGCGTGTGATTTCTATCTTTGGGGGTTTATTAAGGATCGAGTGTATGTGCCTCCAATGCCAGCCAACCTTCCCGAATTAAGGAACAGGATTGAAACAGCTGTTGCGGCAATTACTAATGAGACACTAACCAAAGTTTGGGAAGAACTCGCATATAGTCTTGACGTGTGCCGAGTAACGAAGGGTGCTCACATTGAACACTTGTAGGCTATTATGTAAAACTGTTTGAGTTCCTCTATCGTTTGATATATCACCCGCGGCTGCAAGCCTGATGTAATAAATATTATAACACTTTAAAACCCCGCTATTCATTTTGAAATACCCTGTATATTACAATGTTTACGAGGAGGCGGTGTACAAGTAAATAGTAGTACCGTATAGCGAGTAATGGATCCCAGGGGAGGGGATTAAAGGGTATATACTCCCACCCTCCAAAATGAACAACGCAGGAAGACAATTTTCGGTAAAAAATATTTGTTAGTTTTCGATCGAATAACCAATTTGCTGTTTAAAACATGGGCAAGAACGTGGTTGAAATTACTTTTGTTCATAAAAATCCGCTCATCCCAGATTCGCAAGCATTAAGCGGGGGGGGGGGAGTTAGACAATTTATGGCAGATACATGGAGGTAATAGAAGCGTAGCAGCATTACATTAGATTTGTAAGAAAGATGATTCTGTAACAAGTATTGTAAACGCGCATTTTAAATGTTCCTTTTCGACGTATAAAAACATTAAAATGTAGTGAAATATGTAAGAAATGTGTTGTAATAGGTAAAATATGTAAAATAAATATAGCTCAAATTCATTCAGAAAGTCTTGTAATCTCTAAAAAATATAACTGAATGCGGGTATCTAGATCCCGTAAAAACATGTATTTACATGGAAATCCGTTCCCTAGTAATAACTTTATATGACATATGGAGAAGTGCAATCTGTTTTTCTGTAGCTCTGGAATCCCTTCCCCATCTTTTAACCCTAAATAGTTGAGTATGAATAAACGTATCAACAAAGCAAGTTCAGTAACATTTGAAAACAGGCATTTTCACTCCCAAGCTATGTTCATTCTATTTATATCCAGAAGCAAAGCAAAGGGCCATCTCAGCATTTGCTCAATGAATTGAGGAAACTGGACAAAAACCTGATAGAGATGAGGGTCATTAACACAGAAGCTGAAGTACATTACTTGTTACAAGTATATTAAGTATTTTTAAAAATATAAAATACAACTCTAAATTAATACATTATACATCATTGTAAAAATAAATATTTTTTATTTTTGATGGTCAATATAGCCTCTCATTATATAGAAACAGTTATGCAGTAGAAAACTTGGAGTTAATTTGTAAATTGATTTTCATTGTTTAATATCATCTGGCAATGTGTTGTAAAGTAACATAAATGTATTACATGAGGATTTCTTGTAGGGAGCTGTTTATTGATACTGACACTTGGTGAATGTGCTTTCTACAATGTGTTGTATTTATAAATATCAGTATTGCATGGAAATTTGCTCCCACAGTTAAATAAGTCAAGTTTTGATAAAAACCACAGTTCATAAATAAATTGGCAATAGTAAGATTCCAAGCTCAATGAAGGAATGCTTGCAGGAATCATCTGGATGCCATTTCCTTATTATTTGAATAATTGTTTCTGTAATCTAAAAGTCTGAGTACTATAAGATGAGCTTCCTCAGAATATTATGCCATATCTCAGGCACAGATGTACATAAGGAATGAAAATGATAAAACACCCCTACAATTACAAGAAGACATAGTGTGGAAAATACAAAGCAATTTGGATGTGTATTGTGTGAAACACATGCAATTAAAAAATTCTTTTGTGTAGATGGTAAATTTTAAAAATTAATTTAGACCAAAATTACTGCATTTCTTAGGAGGGAAAAGTGGTGGAATACAATGAATGGTGGCCAGAAGAAAAAAAAAAGGAAAAACATTACTTCAATGAATCCCTGATTTCTGAATTTCAGAAACCTTGCCAGGAAGCCAGAAACTAAGAGAAAACTGCTGGTTTCAAAATTGTAAGGACTGAAATTAGACAAATATTGGTAAGAAAACTAGACAATAGAGTTCATATTAAAGAATCAATATTTCTTCTTGATTGTCAATATAAGTTTGCAAATAAATGTATCCAAAGTTTTTTATGACAATCATTTATTTCAGCAATTGCACAATGTTTTGTAACTAGTTTTGTTACATCATCAGGTGCTTAGTGAGGGAACTGCTATCCCATTGAATTACCTCTGCAGTAGAACAGTCGAGGAAACATTACGAAATTAACTCACTCTCACTCAGTTGATATCACATAACTAACAGTTACAAACAGACACTCCATTCCAAGGAATGAATGACCTCATTCCTTCACTGTCATACCTACTATTAGTATTTGGGCTTATTTTATTATTTTTCTTCCTTTTCCATCATTATTGCCTTTTTTTATCCAGATACTGATCCCAAAACAAGCAGGAAATTTATTTCAAATGAGCACACATGGGCACTGTCTTTCTTTGCAAGTGGGGAAGAGTTAGATTAACATTTGAATAATTTTAATGACAATAATTTTTGCCGTAAATACTTTTTATTGGTTATGAGTTATCACTTACATGTACTTTCCCACTCCTACTTTTGCCAGAATAAATAGCTATTTCCATGGCTATTTTAGTACAAATAAGTGCCTTTTTGCCTGTCCATGTTAGCCAAAATAATTGACCGAATTTCTGGGCTCTAGTGATGTAAATGACTTCGACCTAAGTATATTAAGTGTAATAAAGTACCAAGAGATTATGTCTAGTAGAGGACTTATTAATGCTAGAATGTGTAACAAGGGAAGAAATGAGAGAGGGAACTCTAAACTGTTCTTAAGTAGATCATGTTTTCATTCCCTCCAAAATGAAAGAGCCAAAATCAACAGATATTGAATACAAAATCATTGCCTCCTTCCAGCTCTTTGAAATTTGGCATGTAATTATGAAGTAAATACTGGTAACTCTTGAGTAAATCCCATAGAACATCCCATTATTCCAATCCCATTATCATAGATGTAAATATACTAAGTATAAGTAATACTGGTAACTCTTGAGTAAATCCCATAGAACATCCCATTATTCCAATCCCATTATCATTGATGTAAATATACTAAGTACAAGTAATACTGGTAACTCTTGAGTAAATCCCATAGAACATCCCATTATCTATGATAATTTATTTTACCAAATTACCACCTAATTTACCAAATCAAAGAATATGGATTTTATGTATGTACCACAGCCCCACTGGAAACACAAATGTTTTCCTAAAAAATCTTGAAATTGTTCTTGTTAAACTTAAAAGACGCAGAAATTATAAAATTATATTATGCGGTGATTTCAACATAAACTGTTTGTCAAAATCAAATGATGAGGAACTATTCAAAAATTTACTTAAATCTTTCAACTTACAAACTATTATAAATCAACCCACCAGAATATCTAAAAAAAGCAGTACTGCCATTGATCAAATAATAATAGACACAAATGATTGCAGCTATTCAGTTATTACATATAACACAGGCTTTAGTGACCACACAGCACAAATTCTCAAACTCGAATTGGACACTAAAGTTATTAAGGAAACACTTTATAGAGAAACTCGAAACTTCTCTCAGGAAAACCTTGACACATTCAACTCCCTAATAAGTTCAGAAAACTGGGAGGAGGTGTACAAAGCAACAGACACAAATACCAAATTCAACTTATTCATAAACATATTCCAAAGTTATTTCAACACTGTTTTCCCACAAACACTGAAGAAAATAACAAGCAAAAACCACAAATCATGGATAACTAAAGGAATCAAAACATCATGTGAAAGGAAACGAAACATGCATGAAACCATCCAAAACATACAAAAGTATCTTAAAGAAAGTAATTAAACAGGCCAAACTGTTAATGAATGATCGACACATTGCCAAAGCACGAAACAAAACAGAAGCAATGTGGAACATTGTAAAAAATACTCTAAAAACAGAAACACCAAAAACATTGAACTTAACTACAAGAACAATGTTCTGCGCAACCCACAGCAAGTAGCAAACACTTTCAATAGACATTTCTTAGAAATTGGAGAAAAGTTAATACACTGCAATTCTGTAAATAATATAAATATGCAGTCGAATATACCCACATCACCAAATGCAAAGTCCATATATATCTCTGAAACATCACCTGCAGAAATACAGAAAATCATAAATAAAATGAAAAACAAATTCTCTACAGGACTGGATAATATCCCTGACATACTCATTAAACATTCAGCAACATATATACTACTATTCAAAAAAGGCAACACCCACAATCTCATGAATTACAGACCAATATCGTTACTATCTGGATTCTCAAAAATTCTAGAAAAACTTTTTAATGATAGACAAACATTTCCTCAATTCAAATAACATATTGACAGAGGCTCAACATGGATTCAGAAATGGTAGATCAACAGACACTGCTATCTTCACCTTTCTAAATAACATACTTCTTGCTCTAGATCAGAAAGAAATTCCCATCAGTTTATTTCTAGATTTATCAAAAGCATTTGACATTATTGATCATGACATACTGTTATTCAAACTTGAAACTTTGGGAATTAGAGGCATTGCACATCAATGGGTAAAATCTTACCTTTCAAATCGTTGTCAAGTAGTCACAATCAAGCATGTTAGAGATAAAGTGATTTCAAGCCATTTTTCCCAACCTAGAATGATAAATTATGGAGTCCCACAAGGATCAATCCTGGGCCCTATACTATTTCTCTTGTACATCAACGACATGCCCTTGACTCTACAAAAGAGCAAAATGGTCCTATTTGCAGATGACACTAACATTATCATTAAAGCAAATACCCAACAAACTCTACAGAAAGAAGCACAAACAGTTCTAGAAGCACTAATAAAATGGTTCCAGGAAAACAAACTCATCATAAACACCAGTAAAACTGTCTCCCTAAACTTTCGAATCCACTCTCTAAAGAAAAGCCTCTAACACAATTGATGATAAAACACATGCCTGTAAAAATAGCCCAAAAAACAACTTTCCTTGGATTGACAATTCAAGACAATTTAAAATGGAACTCCCACATCACAGATCTAAACAACAAGCTTACCAAGTCATGCTATGCCATCTACATCCTTAAGGCTAAATGTACCGACACTAGTTCCATTTGTCGCCACCACGTGGCAGCACTAAAATAAGCAAAATTTACTAGACTGATAACGTCTAAACAAATTGTTCGATTTTCGATCTGTAAACGACATTGGACTCCTTTTTAAAATAGAATTCACGCTACGATGCCGTTTTTTCAAAAAAGATTTCCAAAAAATTTTTGAAAACGTTTTCTCATAGTTTCGGGAAGAAATTAAAAAATGTGGGCTTATAGCGCGATGGCGACGTGCTTCCTGAATCCAACGCCGTGTCAATCATGCTAATCGGATGAATAGGAGCGGCGTAAAGTGTAATTTCGGAAGACATACCTGACGCCCCCCTCCCCCTTTTTCCCTGCGTCACCCGACCCGCCTCGACGCGGACGAACGACCAAACCCGGCCGCCTGCGGCACGGGAGGCCGAACTTTCAGACAGGCAAGCTGGGCAGTCAGTTCCTTTCAGTCTCAATATATTTTTCTTCACGTGTCAAACTAGTGATGCTGTAACACAGCCAAACGGTCTCGTATCATCTGTAATAGTCGTATAAAACTATATATCTTGTTCACATATTTCCGTCTTCCTTCGGATACCATCAAACAATTATTTGAGGCGGTACTCAAAATATCGATTCCGATTTGGAAACTGATTTCAAAAAGAAAATGGAATTAATTGTGTAGATATCACCAATATTCTATGCCATAACATCTTATTTTACATACATTTTACTTCTAAGATCTTCCGTTATCATTCCTCTACCAGAAAGTATGAGCCGAGATTACGTACGAGCTCTTTTATCTTGCGACTCGATTTTTGATCTCAAAACGGCGTTTGTCTTCTTGATAGATTTCACCTGATGAATCTGTTTTCCCAAGTAAAATCGCTGAAGCTAAATTTTAAAATTGTTTTCTTTTGTTAATTTTAAAACTACTTTCCGACAAATTATGTAATCGGATACCGGAAAACTCTTATTGTCGGGCCCTGGTAAAGTAAAAGTGGATAAATCCTCTTGCTAAATATTACATTACTTCTTCTAACTCGTGGTCTAGCGAAAAAATACAATACATGTGTCCTTGATACCTAAAAATCGATTGACACCAAAACATGTCTGTCCGTTAATGGTCAACGCTAACGCCCAAACCGCTCTGCCAATTTTCTCAATATTGATCTTCCTGAATCTACCTGAGAGAACTCGATCCTTTGGGAGTTTCAAACGGATATTTTAATTTTTGAGGGTCCTTTACATTAAGCCTCAAAATCATTTTCGAAATCTTCTCAAACCGTCACCAAATTATTTGATTAAATTTTGTCCTCGTTTTACGTACAGATTGCAAGAGAAATGTGATTTATGGTGTTTGTTGACATCACTTATGTTTAGAAAATTGCTAACGTGCAATTTTTGGGGCGTCTTCCTTCAACTATAATATTGATGATATATTTTTTCCTTACTGAAATCTGTTCTGATAGATCTGAAAATAAGATCAAGTTTAATTTTTAAAACATTTGAGTAGTTTTAGTGCAATTTGGGGCGAAGTATAGGCAATTAAAACAATTGTAACTTTTTCTCAAAAAGAACTCCAATTTTTTTGTTTAAAGACGATACAAAATATGATGGTGGTCTCATTTTCGCCCACCCCGCCGTATTTTCGAAGATTGCAAAGGTCATGTAAGTTTATTGCAAAACCGCGTAGTTTTAGAGTAATTTAAGAATGAAATTGATGTATATATTAAAAAATCTCAAAAATCACAACAATTTTTTTCCATGGATAGAAGGGACGCTTAAAAGAATTACAATTTTCGTTGAACTCTATCAATTTTCGAAAATTGCAAATTTAGAAATAATGCCAGAAAGTGTGTGATGTATCATCGCTAGCTTTTATTTGAAATTGTATTGTAAGGATACTTACACAGTGTAATTGTACTAAATTACTTCTAATGAAATTTGATGTTACATATTGCAGGAAAATCTGATTTTGCATATTCGTTTATTTAGCGTTTTCCTTATATATTTATGTCCATATTTTGCAATTTCATTCTACAAATTTATCCGGACTTACTCGTGGCATATGTATTAGTACTACGCTGAAGCTGTGAACTGAGATTAGTACACTGCTGATCGCACATACTAGTTTATAGAGAGGGTTGAGCAATATTTAAATACTTGTCTTTGAAATATATAATTTTGTATTTAAAACTCTATTTTTGAGTTTTTTTTAGCATATCTTTTGAAGATATATTTAAATACATAAAATAGATGTTTTTAAAAAAAGAAATACTTTGAAATACTGTAAATACAAATGAAAGAGAAGATAACAAGGATAGTTTGTTTTTCTTTGAATCTGCTAGTGAACAGCGACCGAAAAGGTATTGAATACCGGTAAAAATAGCGGTATTTTTTCATACCTTTCTCAAATACCTTTATTGTTATATACTAGTTACTGACCTCTATTGGACGTCTTTACCGGTATGGACGTCAATAAACGTTATACCGGTATTTTCAATGAAAAACAATAGCTTCCCATTCATACATCTTGACAAAATAAGTTACTTTAGTTAATAATATCTCACAAAATTTTTATTAATCAAATATACTTTCATAATTGTTATTAATTGTTTAAATTATAATTTTGTTTATATATATATATATATATATATATATATATATATATATATACACACACACACACTCGGTCTCTAATAATTAAGGAAACGCGAATGATTCCACTAATTCTTATAGAGTAAATATAATCTCCACTTCGTCATTGCACAATGTTCTCGCCCACTGAAAACTACTCACCGCCCTCTTCCTACGCTTGGGCATATCGAATTGCCCTAGTGTAACACGCAGCCCGCCGAAGAACGCGGCGAGATGTGTGCAGAGGTCAGAAAAGTCACGCTATCAGAACAGCAGTGTGCCAGAGGTGCGACCCTGCTTCCAGCTCAGAAGGGTGACTTGAGAGCGTGCCCTGGCGGCACTGGGCTTGGATACAAAGGAGCGCGAAATGAGGAGCAAACATTCAAAACGTGACATGTCCACTTTACTTCTTTTCGAGAAAACGCAAAAATTTTATGTCATCAAAATTGTGCAGATGTTTTATTTGTACTTAATTGAATTATGTAATAATATATAATAGCTAAATATATTATTATTATAAAATTTAAATATTCTATGAACTTACATTTAAAGAAAACAACATTCATGTCAACTGGTAAAAAAGGAAGCCTGAACATCCACGGAGAAGTGATATGGCGGGCGAAGTTAAATACTTATGAATTACAATAACAAATTCTGGATACTGTACAGAAAAACTAAAGAGAGGAATAATTTTAGAAAAGCAGCGGAAAGAAAATCACACAAATTCATAAAATATGCAGGCATATCAAGTGATTGATTTCTAAAATTTTATGTCCCGGAACGCGCTCAAAATGATTTATTAATTTAAGAGAAATAATTATATATTTATAATATAATGTAATAGCGAGAATGAATCAGCGAGGTACAGGAACGCCGTTCCGTTAGAAATCAAGCCCTGCGTAAGACCAAAATCCAAATAATCGAGAAAAAGGTATTTCTAATCCTGTTGTGTGGGTGTAAAAGCTGAACATTGAGATAGGCGAAAAAGGAAGATGCTTTTGAAGTATGGACACGGAAGAAAATATTAAACGTACAATGGGAGGGCAAAAGATAAACGCCGAAATTTTGAAAAGAAAACAGAACTTTCTCTAAAAGCCAAAGCCAAAAAATGGAAAATAAAATATTTTGGACATACTGTGAGTAGAACAAAATCCCTAGAAAAGGATATTATGCTTGGAATGATAGAATGAAGGGAAGAAAAGGTGTAAGTGGCATAATTGTAAGTGACTAATACAAAATATCACAAACAAAAGGAAAAAGGCAGTTCGAGTCCGAGTGAGCAATGAAGAAATTGCTAGCATCCTATTGCTGTGTATATCCAGATAGGTCTAACAAGGGATGGCTTGCGATCTATGTTCTAGTACTATTTCTCTGCGCGTTGAGACCCCGCGAAGAATTGGGACCTGCAGATAAAAGGAGAGATGCTCACAGCCGCTGCTTGACCGGGACTGGAGCCGACAAATAGACATCATAGCACTGAACAGTGTGTTTGATACCCTCAGTCTTTCATGCATACATTCTGCCATTATTAGGAAGAACTCGCTGAATTATCGGCGCGTCCTCCCAGTTTCGGATAGCAAGAAAAGCGAAGGAATGATGCTCAAGTAATACGAATGCAAATATCAATGTTCAAAATTAAAATATCTTTCAAAAACCTGGTTTAGAAACATCGACCAAGTTCGTGCGGATGATTTTGTTTTGACAGTGGCCGTGATTGTTAATTTATAATTACGATTTAGACAAAACGGCAAAACAAAGTAAAAAGAATAACAGCGAAACTAAACCTGAAAACTATCGCCGAGGGTCTTATGGAGTGAGTCACAACTTCCTCAAATGGGTACAGGAAGGTGGGCGAGAGACCTTACACCTAGAGTGCTTGCGTTGGCCGCCTCTCTGCGTACGGTAGGACATATGTAGGAAATGCCAGAAAAATGGGGTCATTTCTGGGCAAGATAGTCTACTGATGAGGATGTTACAATCACCGTTCGCTTTATTCGAACACATATATTGACAGTGGAATAATGCAATATTATTTCATATTTTGACTTTTTTATAAAATTGTGATTATCGGTTCTTTTCATTCACAACAACTCATCAAGCACATCGATAATAAACATCAGGTTTCATAAATGTTTCATTTTTTTACGAAATATGTTCCTGTGTCTATACAAAATCAATGTTTTGAAAATATCAACATCAATGTTGCATCCTATTCTCGACACCTAGATAAGGATCGCCGATTTAATACATTTGCATTCTGATTCCCTAATATGAGGTTTATCAGTGACTGGTATGCTACGTTTTACTAGTAGTATATAAATCTTATAAATTGAATTGCAACCCGATTAAATGTTACTGATAAGCGTGTACGATGTTTAGAAAATGGTATCTTAATGTAGAAATGTAAAAGTTGCCAAATTAATAACTGTATAACAAAACATAATTTATCCCTCCTCATAGACGGATATTCCTCTTCTAGTGTGGTGTTCCTGTCTAAGGGTTAAAGTTATATTGCTTGTGACAATTTAATGCATTAAAAAATACATATATATGTGTCACAATACAATGATTTACACCACATCCTTTTACTTTATCATTTACGTAGTTTGTATCAAAATGACGCGCCGGGAATTACTTATTCCAATCTTCAAGTTTATACAAATACAACAGAATCATTTTATATCAATATAACTTACTAAGTAAGCTGGGACATGTCACGATTCTTAATATTATATTTTAATGTTTGTTACAGAGTTGGATTCAGGATGCATCTCACCTCGCGCTATTTTACCACTTCTTCAATTTTGTCCGAAAGACGAAAACTGTTTTAAAATTTTACTTGGGAAAACAGATTCATCAGGTGAAGTCTATCAAGGAGACAAACGCCGTTTTGAGATCAAAAATCGAGTCGCAGGATAAAAGAGCTCGTGCGTAATTTCGGCTCATACTTTCTTGTAGAGGAATGATAACGGAAGATCTTAGAAGTAAAATGTATGTAAAATAAGATGTTAGGACATGGAATATTGGTGATATCTACACAATTAGTTCAATTTTCTTTTTGAAATCAGTTTCCAAATCGGAATCGATATTTTGAGTACCACCTCAAATAATTGTTTGATGGTATTCGAAGGAAGACGGAAATATGTGAACAAGATATATAGTTTTATACGACTATTACAGATGATATGAGACCGTTTGGCCGTGTTACAGCATCACTAGTTTGACACGTGAAGAAAAATATATTGAGACTGAAAGGGACTGACTGCCCAGCTTGCCTGTCTGAAAGTTCGGCCTCCCGTGCCGCAGGCGGCCGGGTTTGGTCGTTCGTCCGCGTCGAGGCGGGTCGGGTGACGCAGGGAAAAAGGGGGAGGGGGGCGTCAGGTATGTCTTCCGAAATTACACTTTACGCCGCTCCTATTCATCCGATTAGCATGATTGACACGGCGTTGGATTCAGGAAGCACGTCGCCATCGCGCTATAAGCCCACATTTTTTAATTTCTTCCCGGAACTATGAGAAAACGTTTTCAAAAATTTTTTGGAAATCTTTTTTGAAAAAACGGCATCGTAGCGTGAATTCTATTTTAAAAAGGAGTTCAATGCAGTTTACAGATCGAAAATCGGACAATTTGTTCAGACGTTATCGATCTAGTAAATTCCGTATGATAGTGCTGCGATCTATTGATTTTTCCTATAAGTATTTTTCGGTGCATTTAGCCTTAAGTCAAATTCAAATTTGGATACACTACGAACAGTGTATTTTGCAAATGTCCACTCGCATCTAAAATACGGAATCATATTCTGGGGAAACTCCCCAGAAAGTATTCACACTTTTATCATCCAAAAAAGAATACTGAGAACAATGACAAACACTCACAAACATGAGTCCTGCAAACCACTTTTCAAGAAATTACAAATCCTACCACTCCCATGCATATACATATTTGAAATATTAATCTTCACAAAGAAGACGCTTATGGAAAACAAGGATTCTGTTACTCTAAATACTGATGTTCATAACTATAATACTAGACAAAACAAGAATCTGCATGTCCCACACTGTGAAACTTCACTCTTTCAAAAAAGTACCCTTTTTGAAGGCATCACACTATATAACAAACTCCCTAGTGAATTTAAAAGCTTAAACTCAATACACACATTCAAAAATAAATTGAAAGCTTTCCTGTTAAACCATACTTTCTACAGTACAAAGGAATACCTACACCATAAACACATATCAACATCAATATAAACTAATAAAAATAATTTTTTTTTTTGTTGCATATTCTGCTGCATGACTTGAAGCCCCCCCCCAGCTGATTGATGGATATAAAAGGATAGATCCAGCCCAAGCATCCATCTCATGAAGATTCTCCTTCTTCTCCTTTTATTTATTTTTGCTCTCAACTTTAGCTTTACTCCTACTATTTATAAAATTAATTTGTATTTAGCATGAAAACAGAATTCAATTTTATACCTGTATTGTATTTAATATTTGCATTGTACATTATATGATCATATAATGTCCTGACTTGTCATACATGGCTTATGCTGTATTTATGTGACAAATATATTATTATTATTATTATTATTATTATTATTATTATTATTATTATTATTATTATAGATGTAAATATACTAAGTACAAGTAATACTGGTAACTCTTGAGTAAATCCCATAGAACATCCTATTATTCCAATCCCATTATCATTTATGTAAATATACTAAGTAAAGTAATACTGGTAACTCTTGAGTAAATCCCATAGAACATCCCATTATTCCAAAACTTTGAGTAAATCCCATAGAACATCCCATTATTCCAATCCCATTATCATATGTAAATATACTAAGTATAAGTAATACTGGTAACTCTTGAGTAAATCCCATAGAACATCCCATTATTCCAATCCCATTATATTAGTAGTATATATAATAAGTATTTTTAAAATTAATGAAGTTTAATCTATAGTACATACTGAATATAGTATACATTTGTGATGATTACATTTAGAAAAAAATAATATAATGAGAATACATAGGCATGCACAACCTAAAACAAAAGGAGGAATCATCTATCTTTCTTAGCCTTTTTTACATTAAACTTATTTATTTAGACAAGAAATATTATACTAGTAAATAAATAAAATAATATAATTATTATTTATAAATATTGATAAATAAATAAACATTGTGGAGATTTAAATTATAACGTAATTTAATAAGAATGTAATGAGTAACAAGTATTGTACCTCAGCTTCTGGGTCAATGACCCCCATCTCGATCAGGTTTTCAACCAGTTTCCCTGATCCTTGAACAAATGCTGAGATGGCCCCTTGTTTTGCTTCTGGAGATAAATGTAACTTCATTACTTGTGCATGCCTTCTAGAATTCAGTGGGAAATATAGTTATTCAAATTATTGTTCTCCATGTTGTCACAGCAGGAAGTATTATCTTTCTTCATGAAGGACATGATAAGGGATAAGACCTCAAATATATACCAATCCAATGGTAGTTAAGAAAATTAATGAGGTTAGTAAGAGTTTGGTTATTATGAGATAAAGTGTTAAGACATGTGTAACATTTACCCTTGAAAACAGATTTTATTAAATCGCAGCAAATATTTTGGTAACAATCCTTGCAAAAAATGCTCATTTTGTTCTACATTCAAAATTTAACTAGTATATGGCTTAGGATACAGATCACAGAATTATAAAAACATGCACAAAATTCACTTCTTCCCAAAGCACATCACAGTTTTTAACTGCTTTTAGAGTAAATAAATAAATAAATTTTATTTTGAACCATGTTACTTACAGTGTTTCCAAAAGGTTTGGAGAACCCCTCACTCAAAGGAATTCCCCCCCCACACACACACACACACACACAAAAACACTAAAAAGAGTAGATTAAAAACGAATAAACTCTTTATAAAAGTTTAGAAATAGATTAACAAAGCAAAAAATTATTGTTATAAGTCAAGATTAAGCACATAATGGAAAACAATAATGGCATGAGGTAAATATGTCTTATATAGGGAAAAAAAAAAAACGATCAAAAGATATATATGATGAAATCGTAAATGTACTAGGCAAAATGCAGAGTACACAAAATATTGCTGATGAATTTGCTGAACAGTCTTCAGAGCAATCTGATGAAATCCTAGAAGGGAATGAATATAATTGGAAAAAAGAAATAATATTGATGAAAAACAACTGAAGAAAAGCTGTTATATTATACATACCAATCCAATGATAGTTAAGAAAATGAATGAAGAGGTTAGTAAGAGTTTGGTTATGATGAGATAAAGTGTTAAGATGTGTGTAACAATACAGAAATATTTTTTCAGATGCAGTCAACAATTATCAACAACATTATAAGGTCAAGCATTTTCCCACACTACATGAAGATAGCATTAATTAGATCTATTATAAAAATTGTGTTGTTTCTTAGCTAGCAAATTATCAACAAATCCCAATGTTGAAAATTTTATGGAAAAACATAATGTATATCAAATACGCCTAACCTGAGTTCCATATATAATATAATACTACTAACCCAGATTCAAATCCCAGCCTAGCTGAGGATTTTTATCCCATCCTGACCTATTCGAGATGGTTCTAAGGTCTACTCAGCCTTCTTGCCAAATGAGTACTGTAAGGAGTCGAGATGTCAGAGACTATGAACATTAAGATGTTCGTGGCACGGCCTACTTGGACTGAAAGTACAGGTTGGCAAGGGTAGACCCTGTAGTGATGAACAAGATACACCCAGAAAGTAAATCAACAACCAGATTGAAAATAGATGTCTGACTGAATGGAGAATGATTCTAGGTCCAGTAGATGTCTGAAAAACTTTGTGCCACGTAAGGCTTGGTATATGTTCAAGCATAGAGAGGAGTTGAACGTTTAAGTTATCTACAAAGGATGTATGTGTTGGAGAAACTTGAAGATTCCATGATTTATAGATGTGAACGGAAGGATGTATGTTTGGACATGTGAAAGAACTGTAATTATATTCAGAGAATTGTTAGGTTTAGATTTGTTTGTTTTTTCTTTCTAGTTGTTAATTGTACAAAGTTTCTTTTTTGTTGCGATTTGAAATCGTTTTTAAATTAATCAAATGGTAAGGTATCTTTATTCAAGTCTACGGTGTATGCCGTTAGAATCATCGGCCCTAAAACTAATAAATGAATATTGCTGTTTTTTCTTAGTAGTAAATTTGATTCATCAAAGGAAAAAATTAAAACCATCTCAATAGCAATATTTACTGGCTTTATTAACAGTAAATATTGGGTAAAATATATTTGGTTGAAGCATGACACTTGCCACTCAATCTTCATCCCACTTCTAAATACACTTGTTGTATAATTGTACAGAGGACCATGGAAGTGGGTAGTAACCAGAAAACACTGAAAGAGAGGATTCCTAACATTTTTAACCCTAGAAATCAAAATCAAAAGTGAATATCACAAATCACAAAAAAAAAAACATGAATATCACAGAAAATGATATCGTTCATGAGGGCCAAAATGGCTTTGAAAAAGGGAAGAATACTGAACAGCTACTAAACGAAGTAGGCAATTATATTGCTGAACAAAGTGAGGGATAAGGAATTCTGGCAGTGTATATTGAGTATGGTAAAACATTTGATATGGATAATAATAAAATACTAATAAAAAGATGGAGAGAACAAAGTTTTCTAATGCTTTTTGACTGAAATGAAGTTTGTAGTTAATCTTGCAACTGCCTAAAGAAGTGTGAAATAGAGTGTCCTATAGGAAAATCACTTGAGATCAGTTTTAATAAATATCAACAAAATTAGGCCATTTTTAAGAATTAATAAATGTGAATTCTAAATGTATGCAGATGATGCAATACTGTTATATTCTCACAGAAATCTAAACTTATGCCTTGGAATCATACAAAAGTATTTAAACTCTCTGCTGCAATGGTCATACAAAAACAAAATTTTTTTTAAAATCAGAGTAACACTAAATGGAGGGTACCTCCTACAGAACACTACATATATGGCAACTGAAGGTATTTCACATTCATAAATGCCTATTTGAAACAAAACGAAGCTCTGTAATTGTGGAGATTAAACTACATCATGGAATATAATAACTACAATGGGATAATGTTTAATCCAAAAATTGAAATAATTTTTGGCTGGCTCTATGCTGCAAAAGCACATTTAAACAAAAGAGTTGTGCTTCTCCATTACAACACATTGATAGAGTCTAATATATAAAATATGAGGTTAATATTATGTGAAGGAGAGAACTAGTTATAAGTATTTGTCAAGTCTAATTAACATGAAAAACAAAAGTACAAAAATGGTCATGAACGAGTCGTCATACACAATGGATATTGAACTTTGGAAGGAAGTTCATTCTTTGATTCCTTATGTGTTTCACAAATTTTATCATATATTTACTCACATTAAAACTTAAAATCACCAATTCAAAAGTTCAAACATAACTATCAGAATCAATTATTTGATTCTGCACACATACTACAGGTAAGAAATGTGATAACTTCCACTAAATTCATAAGTGTAAATTTTTAAGTAAATAAATTCAAAAACCCAATTGACAGTGTGGTGACAAAAGTTTGTTTTTTGCTAAGGAAAATCTAATACTAAGAAATAACAAACTAGTATTTGTATAATAAAATATTTTTACCTAAAACGGAAATGCAACACACACACACAGAAAAACTTCAAATAACAAACTCTCTCTCTAACCGAAACTTCCTAAATAACGAACGAAATCGTACGATTCCACCAATACCCTAAAAAGTTAGGTGCGTTCTCTCTAATGAACTAGCCTTCTAATTAATGCAGAGAGTATACTAAATGTATATACTGAATTAACGAACATGTTTTCAGTCATCCTAGAACGCGGCAAGAACTTTGAGCGAACAAATAGAATAGGTTTCCGAGTAATTCTGTTAAGAACATTTGTTGCATCTCGTAAATATTATTTGAAGCAAGTACCATTAAAAATGTCATTAAAATCGATTAAATTAGCAAAAATGCATTAAAAATAATAGGAAAAGCTAAAAAATGACTTATTAGTTGAAATCGACAAAAAATGCAAAATAATGATTATAAAAATGGGTCATTTCCTTTCATCATAACATAAAATGAATTTCTATATTAAACGTCATTGTTCTAGAGTGAAAAAAGAACATTTCATTAAAATCCGACCCCCATAATTATAACACAAGCTGTGAGCTTATCGATAAAACACGACATACATGTCAATTTTCTTTTAAAACGTCGTGATCATTCTTCGTTGGAGGTTTTCCTCTGCCTTTAATGGTTTGAAAACGTTTTTGTTTCGTATAGGTACTCTTTCTCGCAGTGAGATGTCTCTTCCGGCCTCTTTTTCCGTAGGGCGTGGTAGTGTAGTACATGTGAGTGTAAGTGTATATAAGTAAGGGATGAGGATAGGACAAGGAAGAGGAAGGAAATATCGCGCGCAGCACGCGGCCCGTTTATTAAGGTACTGCTTCGGCATTCGTCTGGTGTTGAACGAAGAAACAAAGAAAACTACCGATCAGAACAACCGGCCACTAGATTTCTCCTCCAGACAGCGCCTGAATTCGACCTAGCTATTAGCTAGTATCGAAAATCCTGCCACCACCATGGAGACTCGAACCTAGAACCTTCTTGAGCCACCTTTGTCGGTAGGAGGAATTATTGAATGAGTTACTGATCACTTCTGTACACGCCGTGAAGTCACAAAAAAGTTTTGTTACTAAAAATTAAATAAAACGATTTTTAGAGAAATTTTCGAATGTTCTGAATGGACACGAAAAAAGATTAGTTCACCTTCAGGAGACCAAGTCGCGCCGAAGCCCGTCGTCCAAGCCTCTTTTGTATCGATGTGGACCGGAAGAAGAGTGACGGACGGAGGAATGTCGGCGACTCGATTACTACATAAGAATTTTACATTTTCTGTTAGCTAACCTAAATCACAAGAAATTAGATGTACACCGAGAGATAATGAATCTGCACTGAGAAAGCCATAACTAACATTATTTACAGACAAAAAGATCGGATATAAGAATTAAAATTTTGACCCAAATTCGGCGGTAAAAACATTTTTTTCCTCTGTTAGTCAAAGAGCGAAATTCGAATGTACCAAATATTGAATACAATTTACGTTGATATTTCCATTTACGTTTCCATGAAAAACAATATGGAAAAACTTTATTTTTTAAAATATACACGAAACGTATTGAAGAAACTAAACAATTTCTTTTCTCTTAATGCGCAAATGAGTACAATATGTTCTTTATTTCCTTTCTAATAAAATAAATTATAGAAATTTTGCTTTCAAAGCAGAAGTTTGGGATGTATTAATTTCAAAGAGAAGACCGAGTGCTATGAAAGAGGAAGGAACGTTCCACCTGATATTTTTATTTTCAGTTATTTTCACATCATGGTAATTTTTTTGGCACAAATTCAATGTCATTGATATATAATTTGCTCATTTTTATTATAAGTTCATAAACAGTATTTTCGTTGTTCCTGTGCCGCTTCAATTGTCGATGTGTGTATTTTCATCATTCGAACTAGTGGTACCCAATCATACTCCGTGCCCCCCTGAAAATTTAGAATGAGATCCGTAGTCTTACGTAATAAAACATTTTTTTATTCCCGCAAGTATGTTAAATAATGAAAGAACCCAAAAAAGAATCCAAATAGAACCCATACGTACATTTTAAAATTTACAGTGTTCATGGTAAACGGATCGGCAAATTAATCTACGTATTTGTCCATCCGTTTCTTAGGCTGGTTTAGGAGTTTTCAGCTAGTCTTAAATAAAATTCCTCACGTTCATGTGTTGCTCTCTCATTTAAGGTGAAAGCGAATGTAATCTCGCTTGCCAAATCCATTGATAAAATATCGTATGGAGAGGCAAAATGATGCCACCGTAGAAGTTGGAATCCAAACGAAAGAGAAGTTGAACTCGAACTGACGTGATTGAAGCCTCATATTATGGGAATGCCCATTAAACTTGTAAATATCTGCAAATTGATTCACACAAAGAACCCGCCTTAATTTTTGTCGGTGTGATACGAGCATTTCGAAAAATGCCTTCCGGAAATTCCCATTAACCAATTCATTTTGTAAATGTTGAAGTTTTTGAAAGTGCAAGCTTCTGTTTTTCTATGAAACATAATGGAAGGTAATTTATCTGTTTTTTTTTTTTTTTTTTTTTTTTTTTTTAAGAAATACAGAGAGTTGGAGTATGATTATATATGCTGTCGCAATGTGCAGAACGAAGGTGGCTGATCCGGTAGATTATCATCAATAATCGAGGAAGTTGAAATCACCATCTAAACTAATATATAATTAGCACTAAGTGAATAATTTCTCTTCTTTTGTGAACGGTAGAGGTCAATCTTTGTCAGAGCTTCTGAAGAGTTTCCGGCGTAAAAGGGATTAAAGAGGTCTTTCTTTCCATTAGAAAATGTAGAAATTTCTTGTTATAAACACGTTTAAATGACGTAACACAAGGCTAGGACAATTGAAAGGAGATACAATCATTAAGAAACAAAACAGGTACAGTTTAACTGTACAATTTATTAATAATTTCTTTACAAAAGTAAATTTGTTCAGGATAATGCTACGATAAGTCCAATCTTTTACTTGTCGAGCAATCCTCAATTGAAATACTCTTCTTATATACGTATATACAAAGACTCCCTTTGGATGGGAAGCCTATGAACAACATAATATATTTCACAAATACGCAACTTTTCCATTTTTCCTTTCTTAATAACACCATCTACACTTAAAGTCAACAGTTTAAAACGACTGTTTACATCACAGAAATGTATGCACAGACTGTGCTTTCAAAACTACATTCACACCAAAATGCTTTCTCGGAATGTTTGCCCTAAATTATCTTTTCAAAGCAGAACAAAATATATTTATTTTACAAAATAGAACACATAAAATAACAACAAAACAAACCAATGTTTAAGTTTGAATCTTTAATTATAAGGGAATTTTTTATTACCTTTTAGGAATATTATTTAGGCTTTTTTGACGCCTTTTGCATATTTTATTAAATCTATTTGCCCTCACAAAACATTTCTTCAAAACATGTCGGACATAAGTTTCATAATTGATTCTTCAAAGAAAGACAATTAAACCCTTTATTCAAACATGGTCATTAAACAATGAAAATGCCAACGCTGATCACTGTCGATTTTGTTAATTTCACAAGTAGGCTACTGTGGTGAGTAATCCCCAATTAAGGAATTACATTTTAAAAAGTGCGCAAGAAATGCGAGCGTGAATATATCTATAGAAAAATTACTTTTACTTTATTCAATTACTAGTAATACAAGTTAAGATACCGTCCTCTATCTGGAAGTGCTCAGCTCGTAAGAATATATTATTTTATAACAGTAGTTCGCGCTCATCACAGAAGTACCCAGCAAGCTTTTTGTTGCATTGCGTAGTCTATTCTCCAATCTCTTCTTCAGTTCCTCACAGATAATTCCGGAAGACATCATAGGAATAACGGTCGAAGGGAGACGGCTGCGATACTCCGCCTCATTCAAAAACTTGTCTGAAACTACCACTCGTTGTGCAGAGAGCCTGCAAGCCGTCCGATACCGTACGGCCTCCGCCATCCGACACACCCATCGCCTTTGGCAACATATCCAAATAAAAATACAGATGCTGAGCAGCGAATATGGAGATGAGATGCAGTTTTGTTTTCATCCTCTTTCTTGCCCACCTCGTCCAGTGTTTCAACCAGTAGGCTACCTCATGAGGGAATACATCTGACCACGAGATCACAGTTTTGAATATTTAAGCACAAGGACTGCCAAATAATTATTTTTCAAGGCAATTTTAAAAATCAGACGAACGTTTGCAAAGAAAAAAGGTTTAAAACATTCTTACAGGGACTCATATTTGTAATTGAAATAATACGAAGAAAGGTTTGATAACGAATAGTGAGTTATTAATTAATATTTAATTAAGTTAATAGATTTTATAAATTGTAATTAATACAAAAATATTTAAGGGCATTACAAATCATGGTAGGAGAGACTTCAGTTATATAAATATGCAGTATTTTGCAGTTGCATATTTTTTCATGGTCCATGCACAATAGCCAGTTCTTTGAGGTAGGTACGGGTACGGCCGCTTTCAGTATTGAAGGTGGCCGTTGCACGGGAGTCGAACAAGCGGACGACAAACATACAATTTCAATGCATGAATGCAATATTTACACTTCCTGAAGTTACACGTACACTAGAAGGTTAACGTGCTTCATCATCATTAAACTCTTTTTCTGAGATGCATCAAGAAGTAAATACGTTTTTCTTAAGGTAGATGGGTGCGCCGAATCATTCGATGAGTTAATTATGTAAAAAATTTAATTACAATAAAAAACATATTTTTGTTTCAGCGAGTCTTCAAGTTACAACAACAATCATCACAACCATGTCACTACATACTCTCTCATTTAAGTGAGATAGAATGCTTGTATTTGTAGATCTTAATGCTTTTGTTTCCATTGATCCACTGGCTAACTAACGATAAGGATATTTTCATTTTCAAACTCGATTTGACGCTAAAAGAAGTGTAACACATTTTTAATTCCGAACATGCTGAGTAAGCGAGAAGAGAATACAAAGATCGCCCAGAAGCATAAACGCTTGCGAAGCATGTAGAAGAAACAGTGTGCGGCTCCAGCTTATTTCCATCGTCGGTGGCGCTACTCTGAACTAAAGGCGCGCAGATCGCTTTGGCGTGATCAACGGTGACAAACGCTTATTGCAATACTTAAGCATCTTGTAATTGATTTCTTCGATTCCAGATTTTGTTTGAAATGTGCGGCAATACTGATATTGAAAGTGTGAAGAGAAGGAAAGTACTTTACTGTCAACAATTTTAATTGAGTTCCAACAACCAACTTCTAGTACATATTTTTACCAATATTAATTATTTCCAATACATTTTTTTAAACGATTACCTCCAATATTGCCAAGATGGAATTTCATGCCTAATTTTTTGATTGGGCAAGTATATATTACTTTATATTGACTGATAATTCACTTTTCACCCACTCTTTTTCTGTAAGATTACAATAATAACGCATGATAAATTCCATATGTTAATCAACCCATCGCCAAGCTAGCACCGCGACAGTCCCGTGCGGCTGAAGTCAGCACACTTTCTCTTCCACACGCTTGCGAAAATCGCAGAGCAAATACGGAGAAATGCAATGCATTCAGGGATGGATTAATACACAAGCAGACTAAGCTTCTCTTAGGGTCCCCGATGGATAGGGGTCTCCGTTAATTTTTTCAAAGATTTTTTTTTATTGGTTCGTAAACATTTGTAATATTTTCTTTAATCGTAAAAGTTTAACTTCATTTTCGTATTCATTTTGAATAAATATGTTGAATAGTTCACTATTATTAATGGGGGCCCACAATTCGGTTATGTTTTAAGATATTATTAATCCGGCACTGAATGCGATGAAAGGTGGAGACATTGCCGTAATGCCATGCAATTCACTGCTTAACATGAGAGTAGAGCTAGCGGAAACTCGGAGTGATGAAGCCGATTTTGGTGGCTGAGATAAAGGAAACGAAGTAGCCAAGCCGCTTTCCAAAGTTACACAACAGTTCGTAGTGCTTTTTTCCTCTTCTGAATCACACGTATCACCGTCTCATTTCTGGACATGCATTATGACTCTATTACAATGATTCTCGTCGGAATAATTGTATGTATTCACAAATAGTTACGTGAGATATTCTATTCAAATTATTGTAATCTTTGAGCAACTCGAAATTCTTAAATCTACTTTATTGAACAAGTTTAGAAATATTGATTTTTACTAAGGACGAATTTGGATTCATTGGTCTTTTCCCGCAACTTTTTACATAATTCTAATGTCTGGCAGAATGAACGCAACGTTTGCAGCTCATATTTCTATATTATTGAGCAACTCTAATACTAATTTGTGTGACAGATTTTCATAGAACATTATTTTTTAACAATGGTTTTTAGTCAATTTTAAATATTATTTCTCCCTCCTACAAAACAAAATATTACTAGTTATGCAATCTTGTAGGTGTACAAATCGTTTTGCAAACGAGACATTTTCATAGTATTGATGTACTCGGGTCAATTGATTTTTATTCTCGTATTAGATGAGCAAAAAGTAGAGTGGGAATTCGAATATGTCTGAGTTAATAGACAAATTCGAATTCTAAGTTAAAGAAGTCAACAGTTGAACGTATTGTATAAGAACATTTGCCTGGATTTGTGTCATAATATACACAAGAAGCAGAGCAGTCAGCTCAGGCAAGAAATTATTCCTGCAGTGACTTGTTAAATTAGCCCAATAAAATTCCCAGTTTCATTTTAGGCATACTTTCCGAATTCTTCCGCTCCAATTGACATAAAATAGAGCATTTGACATGCACTGCTAGAGTAGAGCTCGCAAACGCACGGATAGTTAACAATTTCCAGAAAACCCTGTCTCTGCCGGGACTCATTCCCACCGAGCTCCGAAGGCGAAATCGGCACGGCGAATTCCGCCAACTCAAGCCGGGATTCACATCAGCGACCTTTCTCCGCGCGATTTCGTGACTTCCTCCCGAGGACAGCCGTGGTAGCGCCGGGCGTGCTCAGATGAGGAAGAAGTGCGGCCCCACGAAGCTGCCGCACCTGGGCCAGTCGGTGGGCGGGTCGGGCGTGTCGCCGTCCGCGCCCACGTGCAGCAGCACCGCCAGCCCCGCCGCCCAGCGCGCGGGCCGCTCCTCGTGCAGCAGCCAGTACCCTGCAACACACGCACACGCGTCAGCCCAGGGGCCACGCACGCAAGCGCAAGGGCACGTACTCAAGGACCTTTACTACACTTTTACATTGCAATGGTCATCATTTATTTTTGATTACATTTATTCAATATTTAATACTATTAAGAAGCATTGAGGATCGTTAAGTGAAAAGTAATAAATAATCGTCAATTTTTCTTTTTAAGGGGTGGGGGATGCCAAATTATATTTAGACTGAGGCGTCGAACACCAAAAGGCCATCCCGGGAGAAATTAATAATGCATCCTCCTTCCACATCCTAGTTAAAAAGGAACTTAAAGGGTACTAACTATCGCAAATGCATATGCAGCTGGGACTGATTTACTTTCAAAAACATTTTTACACGACTATTTTGTCAAATATTGTAGAACAAGAAATGACTAAACCATGTCTATACTATGTCAAAGAGAGTAAATGGTCCAGTGGCCAGTAGTTGATTAAAAATGTGAATATAGACAAGAAGGTGTGAATATATGAGAGCCAATCATCTTTTCTCAGAGCTAGAAGTGCGTAAACGTAAGTATAAACGAAGAGCATCTCGTAACATCGCCAAAAATGATCAATAAAATGCTTTTACAATGTTTGAAAAATGCCCTAAAAATAAAGAAAAATGACAAAAAAATTGATTAAAACCAATTTTCCCCAATTGAACTCATCTTAGAAACGTTTGGGTTGAACTGCTCTTTACCAGGAAGTCTCTGTCTTTAGTTATCTCGAAATCGGCCGAACTGACAATGGCGCTGACATATCACAGGAAGCATGGACTCACAAGGCTGACATTACAATTTGTGAGCAAAGAAATCTAACAGGCTACTCAGGAAATCTGCGGAGAACATTTGTTACATGTCGTAAATATTATTTGAAGTAAGACGATTAAAATGATATTAAAATCGACGAAATCAGCAAAAATGCTTTAAAAATGACAGAAAAAAGTAAAAACTGTCTTATTTGTTGACATCGATGAAAATGCAAAATAATGATTATAAAAATGGGTCATTTCTTTTTGTCATAACATAAAATGAATTTCTATACTAAACGTCATTGTTCTAGAGTGAAAAAAAAGGAAATTTCATTAAAATCCGCTCCCATAATTATAATACAAGTCGTGAGCTTATCGATAAAACACGACATACATGTATATTTTCTTTTAAAACGTCATAATCATTCTTCGTTGAAGGTTTTCCTCTGCCTTTAATGGTTTGAAAACGTTTCTGTTTCGTTTAGGTACTGTTTCTCGCAGTGAGACGTCCTTTTTTCTCTAAAATACGA
Organism: Teleogryllus oceanicus; assembly: GCA_964035755.1. Classification (NCBI taxonomy): domain Eukaryota; kingdom Metazoa; phylum Arthropoda; class Insecta; order Orthoptera; family Gryllidae; genus Teleogryllus; species Teleogryllus oceanicus. The sequence continues at coordinate 33,472,516 of CAXIVR010000004.1, forward strand.
TTATTCTTCACGATAAGTTGTGTCAAATAGCGGACTGGTGCAAAAGAGGCCGGGCAAAATGCAAAACGCAAAAAAAAGTCATATAAAAATGATTAATTTCCTTTTACCATGACATAAAATTAATGCCTGTACTACAATGCATTGTTCTAAAGTGAAAAGAAAAACTGACATTTTATTAAAATCCGACCCTAGTCATCACCTTTCATACTGCAACGCAAAGGCTGCAGAGAATGCAATGCCAAGTCGGCAAAGAATGCGCGTTGCGTGGCGCGGAAGCGCGTTACTTCACATCGCCGCCGCAAGCGGCGTAAATCGCCAGTTCGGCCGGCGCGCGAGTGCACAGCAAGTCGGTTAACGGCTCGCGCCCCGCCCCCGCCCCCGCCCACGCTGCTAAGTAAACACTCGGGCGCGGCCGGATGCGCACGGTGAGCGCGCCGAGAAAGGTCGTCAAGTTACGGCAGCGGCGGCCTTGTCCTGGAGATGCTTTCGCGGGCTACTTCTTACGTGTTTCCCTTCCTGATTCCTAGCATGGGCAAAAGGAGTTGAGGAGCGACCTAGTAAACGTATCAACTACAAGGCGAAATACACTTTTTTAACGTCCTGATGTCATTTCAAAATTTTACATTTTCCAAAAAAGTTTTGTATCCAAATAATTTTTCCGAAGCGAATTTGTTAAGGTATAAATTGGGCTAGCGCTCGGGTACCGTTCCTCCTACTATGGCCGGCCGATGCCCTCCATGTACATTTCGAGAAAAGCAATAAACACACATGTGAATGGTTGGAAACCAGAACGGTATATGCGACATTTAAAAATTCTGACAAAAACGTGTATATATTAGGTTATATTTTAGTGCCAATGTAATTTCGTGGTTTTAATGAACAACTGAAATGCCATGGTTTTAATATGATTTCTGATATGATAATTATAATTTCACAATTATTTAAGTTAACTCTTTATTAGTTACGTATGGCTGGCTTATCTTCAGATATGTTTAAAATACCTAGATTAACAATTCACTATAAATTAAACTGAAATGGAATGTGAAGTTAATTGATTTTCATCTGTTCCATATTTGCATTTGCTGGGTGTTCGTTAATTTAAAACTACGTTTCTGCTTAACACACAGTTCAATTTTCGATTTACATTTCATCCAGGCGTAGGAAATATTTGAAATTACTCATCTTTTGTGCTAGTCTTCCAATTTACGAAGCACATTGTTTCAAACTGTTTCTAACATATCGGGCCCCCAAAACCTTTTTCTGTTTGTCTTCGGATTTTATAGATTTTTTGTACGAGGAACGTGGCGATGACTAAGTGCTTGAAGTGGAAATTAAACGACACTGGATGCATTGTCGTATGTTACTAAATGTCCACGAAATTTTGAAGTTTTAGATTTGAGAATAGACAGTTCCACTAAGGTAGCTCTAGAATTTGTTTAAATATATCTGGAGTGAATGAAGAAATAATTCTTGATATTTCGAGAAGATAAGTCTCGAAACCGACTGATTATTCCATTTGAAGTGAAGATGAACACGAAAAAAGATAAAGTAGAAGCGCGTAATGTGTGTGTGTGTGTGTGTTTGTGTATATATATACACACACAAACACACACACACAATATATATATATATATATATATATATATATATATATTGTGTGTGTTTGTATATATATATATATATATATATATATATATATATATATATATACACACACACACATTTAATTCATTTGATACAGAATTATAGAGTTGAGTTTTATTTAGAAGTTATATTTTTGACTTAGAATTATTTAGAGGAGTTGTATGTGTGACGGGTTAGGATGGGTCAAGAAAGTGTCTAGGAAGTTTCCTGCGAATGCGTGCTCTATTGGGGGTTTGTTTCAGTAATTGGAAGTGGAGGGCTTGTGGGATTGATGGGGATTTAGTGGGAAAACTTTAGGACGGTTTGTTTAATGATGGTGGTAATGGGGAAGTAAAATATTTAAATTAAGTAACACTAAAGAAATACTAAACGACCGAAAAGCCGTTGCTCGAAATTTGGTGGCAGTAATTTTGCGCCCATTACAACCTCATTGACAGCTTTATGTCAAACAAGTTCCGAAGAGCAAGCCCAGGCAAACCTACTACGAATTGATGCAAGTGCCTCGTGGCGGGCGACGTACTGAGCGCACTCAACCCGCCCGGAGCAACACCTTGCATCTTGCAGCGACTTCCGGCATATCCAGTTGTGCAACGGAGAGCACGAGGCATTCGACCTCAATCAACGAATTAATTGGCTCTTCACATATGCAGCCACGACGTGAATTCAGGCTTTCTACGCATAAACTATTGCTATCGAGATTGTGTCACTGCAAAAGGATATCGACTTGCAAATGCAAAACTAGTATAATATAAACAACGTAAAAGGAGCGCGAAACAGGAGATCCGCGTACGAGTCGAGTTTGTCGCCTGAACGCGCGAATCATCTCGAGCACGTGTTGTGTAAACTATATTTTAGTATGCCGTGCGCGAAAAATTATTCGCTCACGCTTCGCGATAGTTTGCACATGCTTTATAATGTTTAGCACATTCTTAGAATGAAAATGTTAGCTGTTTCGCACTCGAAAAACGAGCACGAGAAACACTGTTTGGAGCACGGCGGGTAAGAAAAGTATTACCCAGAGAAAGTCGTGGCTTAGATTCTATCGCACTGCATGGTCTGAAATTCTTGTTCTACATGTAGATAAAAAGAGTTAATTGTACAACTAGTTAAATGGCTCACGATATTTCACACATAATTTTCAGTTAATCTTGAAATGTAAATCGCGAGAGGGGTCTTAAATAAAGGACTCTCATAACCTGGAAAAATAATCATGGGATCCGGAGTATGAGAATTGTTCTGACACCAAGAATAAATAAAAAATATATATCAATGTCTATTAAATAGCATACAAGCTTTAGTAATGAAGGTTTCTGAAAAAGTTTACGGGAATTGGTAGCTCAAACGTATAATAATTTTTTTGATCGGTTTGATCATTATGAGCAGTTATTATGTTGTCAAGACAGAATTTCTCTGAAGGGCACAACATAGCTGCGTTAATTAGTGTGTTTCAAAACAAACTACCAGATACAACACAAATCCAAGAAAAAATAAAACATAATAGGCGCATCATTGCTGATTTTGACTTAAAACCACGAGAATTGTTATTAAACCTATAAAGTAAATTACAGTCATCATGATAATACACATTATCATCTTAACAATATGCCGCGCCATTCGGAAAATCGAAATGACATATGAATTATTACTCCACACAGACTAATTACTTCAACCAACAATTTACCACGAAAGAAACGAAATACAAACAAAAGAATGAACAATGAGAACAGATTATAGAAATGATCAAGACAATCTAAAAACACAAAGCAACTAATGAACTAACAATCGTGAGAACGCGTACATAGAGTTAGAAAAGAAAAGTACTTCACACCGAGCCCCGGCATTAGCCAAAGGACATCCGGCCAATCAGCGCCGGCCACTTGCGTTGGTGTCGGCGCAGGAGAGCGAGTAAGCGTCACGGCGCCACGGACGCCTGAGTAGAGTCGGCGCCGTGGCGAAAAAGTGCAGTGTAAATAGTGTAGTGATAGTGCAGTGTAGTGCGGTATGAGTATGTGAGTGAATGTGTTTGTAAATATAGAATAAGCATGAATGAGTGAGTGAATGAACAAAAAAGAAGAAAACAGAACAATTCCAAGAACTTTATTTACAATATTAACACTATACATTTAAAACAAAATAGCCCAAAGAGGCCATGTATAGTTTTAGTTAGGTTAAGATTAGATTTAAGTAGTTTATTTAAGTTATAGCCCTCCCGCAGCTCCACAAACCTCACGGTTGGAGCAATTATTGTATCCTAGTAAATGAATAAATTCCCGCCTTGCCAGGGCAACTGGCGAGGGGAAAATGAAAAAAAAAAAAAAAAAAAAGAGTAAGCGGGCGCGGCGCGTCTTGTGCGATCGCTGCTTTCTATTCAGCGAACCCCCGCACGAGCGCCATCTCTGGAGAAACGACGGCGCCGGAGGGGGCGTGGCGGGGGCGGGGGCGGGGGCCGCGCCGTCGCGCTTTCTCTGCGCCCCGCCGCGCCGCGCCGCGCTGACCTCACCTTGGCCTCGGTGCACCGCGGCCTCCGGGGTCAGGGCCCGAAGGTGTCAGCGTGGAGGAGAATCGGGAGTTATGGACTGGAGAAATCGTGGAGAGGGACGTCGGCCAAGTGTTTGGAGAAGGATTGACGATGCACAGCACATTGACGATGGTCGATTGGTTGAATGGTTAATTTATAATTGTTACTTTACTTTCTGGCATACAACGTATGTGGTATGCAGTAAATATGTGTGCAGCAAAAAACGGCTTTTCTTTTCGATAGAAAAATTATTATTATGAAGCAATGGCGTCGAAACAGTGGATAAATCTTGTTCCTATATGTAATACATTACTTCTAGGGTCTTTGATAGCGAATAATTGCTCGATGGCAAAACGATTGCCCATCTGTCCGGTTGACAGTCTGATTGCCCGTGTTCCCGACCGTCTTTTCGTCCATCCATCTGCCTGCCGCCCGCACCCCCGTCCGTCCGACTGTCCGCTCGTCCGTCCGATTGTCTGTCCATCCGGCGGTCTTGTGTCTATCTGTCAATCCGTCAATCAGGAAGATAGGCATGATTGCTTCACGTCTGAAGATTATAGACACAAGAGGAAGAATGATAATGTCAAGATATTCGACTTGCGACTAAAACAACTGTGTTTTGGTTTTTCCAGTAGGGGATTTCGTGAGTAACATGTTAGCACTTTTAATGCTTTTACATACACCGAGAAAGTACATTAAAAAGATACATCATGTATAATTGTATGCGTCATTACTGAGTAATTTACACACGAGCTAAGGGAAGAAAAAAGGCTTCCAACATTGGAAATCGGGAGCACAGGCAAAAGAACCGCATGAGAAGGAAAGCGGTCTGCAAGAACACATTGAGCAGTGCCCGGGGGATGTTCTCGTCCCGAGACATCGCAATCAAGAGCACGTCACTCAGCACGGCGCCGAGGAGTCCATCCTCAAGGGACCCGCGCTGCGCGTGGTGCCAAAGGAGCGGAGGGCCATCGACCAGAGGCTACTCGATGAAGAGGGAGAGGGAATTTTGCTAGGTGCGCGGCGACCATCTCGAGAATTGGAATTTTGCGGGAGAACATTTTGGATTTTAACCCGAGCGGTCCGTTTATTTCGCGGCTAGAGATCACTATCGTCTATCTGGTGAACCGTATTTACATTTTTATTTTTAGAGAAAAAATTGACCATTTTCTAAAAATGTTTCTTCACTTAACTGAAAATGAAGATTTTTGAGATGTGTCTTGTTCCCCGACAATGAGTCATCAGCAACATGATTTAACTAGTGGCTACATACGAACATAACTTTAATTCGGGGAGAAAAACCTCACTTTGCTTTTCTTACAATCAGCGAGAAAAAATATTAAATGATGCATTATTATGGTCTAAAAGAATTGGCCTTTCTTTAAAACATTCTTCCAAAATGTGTCGGTTAATTATGCGATTATAACACGTCCGTTAGACCATTCTTAATAATAATCCTTTGCTCTCGGACCCAAATACATTCAGTGCCTTACTAGGATGTGCAGCAAAGTATACCTTCCTCCTTGAAACGTCCGTCGGGAGAATGCTGCTGCGGCTGGTGTGGTTTGACCGCCGTCGAATTACCCTCGCTCTTCCATCGCTCTCCCAGCGGTGGCAAAAGCAGCGGTGGCGGTGGTGGTGGTGGTGGTGGTGGTGGTGGTGGCAGTGGCAGTGGCAGTGGTGGTGGTGGTGGTGGTGGTGGTGGTGGCAGTGGCGTGGTGGTGGTGGTGGTGGTGGTGGCGGGGGCGGTGGTGGGGTGGCGGAGGTGGCGGTGGTGGCTGGTGGTGGCGGTGGTGGTGGCGGTGGTGGTGGCGGTGGTGGCGGTGGTGGTGGTGGTGGTGGCGGTGGTGGTGGCGGGGGCGGTGGTGGAGGTGGCGGTGGTGGAGGTGGCGGTGGTGGCGGTGGTGGTGGCGATGGTGGTGGTAGTGGTGGCGGTGGCGGTGGTGGTGGCGGTGGCGGGGTGGGGTGGCGGGGTGGCGGTGGTGGTGGCGTGGTGGCGGGGTGGGGTGGTGGTGGCGGTGGCGGGGTGGGGGGTGCGGCGGTGGTGGCGCTGGCAGTGATGGCGATGGTGGTGGCGATGGTGGTGGCGGTGGTGGCGGAGGTGGTGGGGGAGGGAGTGGGGGTGGAGGGGTCGGTGGTAGTGGGGATTGTGGTGGAGGTGGGGGTTGTGGTGGAGATTGGGGTTGGTGGGGGTGATGGTGGGGGTGGGGGTGATGGTGGGGATGGTGGGGGTGGGGAGTGGCGGTGGCAGTGGTGACGCTGGTGGCTATGGTAGCGGTGGTAGTGGCAGGCACACGGTGTGACAGGTGAGCCTGAAGTGCACGTCAGTTAGCATGCGGCAGGTGGGTTTCGAGGTGAAGTTAATAAATTCTGCTTTTCAGGCTCGGGCTTGCTTCCGTATTCCGTGCAATGCGTATTTTGATCTGCAGCCTGGAGGGTATAGCGATCCAATCTCCATTCCAGTAGTGTGATGTTCAACCATAAACCCGCTACTAATCGTCCCATTCTTCACTAAGTAATTTCGTTTGGTCACCAACCGGTTTTGGGGACATATCCTTGAATAGTAATGTTTGGCAAAAGGCATTTACGAATGGCTCGCCTTCCATCTATTTTCAACGGCTCACTAATTTTCACTTTCTTTTCCCCAAAATGGTGAAATTTACTAATTTAATAAGTTCGCCAAATGGCGAATATCAAGGCATCAACCAGTATCCTTTTCCGATACTTGGCAGCATGATATATTGCTGAAAACGTTTCGTACGTATTTTGAGTAATATTTCCAGCAATTTTCCAGAATTTATGAACTTTGAGCGGATCTATCATTTCACCTAAAACAAATTGTTACTAAAACAACCATTGAGGCTTCTCCTAGTCCTAACGTGTTTTCAGTCTTGCGTTCCGCAGCAGCCTGAGTTCATCGAGTCGTTTTTTATCATTTCTTTGCAGAAAGCCACGTAATTTATGACAAATTCCAAAAAGTTCCAAGGCAAAATGAATTAATATGATTACTAACTAGAACTTAAAGTACACAAAATTCACAACCAGATTGTTTTTTTACATTTTGAATTCCTTTTTAAAAATGTTCAATTCTTTTTAATGAGTTCATCCAAATACCGTTACATTTGCAGCTCTCTCAACAGTAACATCATTGCGATGAGTGTGCGAGTGAACCGTTATGGTATTGCTCTAGAATAAAAAAGGAGAACATGAGTTATGTGTACTAATCGAATTTGTTTGACGCAACACCGTTAACATTGTTGCACACAAAGAACTAGGAGGAGGTGTACACTGGTGAGAGAGGTCGGTGAGGAAGATCAGTTAGCGGAAAGAAATAGGAAACCAGGCGCTGAGCCTGTGCGGCTACGAGAATACTAAACCTTACATTGCGGTACACGTGGTAGCCACCTCGGCCATTAGGACCGCGCTAGGATTTCTATTCCTGAGAGATTCAATAGCAGCCAATCAAAATGTAAAAAAGCAAAGCAATACCATTCCTTGGCGGTCTTCGAATGCAGTCTGCCAAGGAATAATGGCTTATTGTAATAATTACTAATTAAGTGTAATAAAGAAAGATAAATCCAACGATACTCGATTGAAAAAGAAAATTTAACAGCACAGTCTAGGACGCGGAAAATAAAGGATCATCGGCACATTAATAATAACGGAAAATTAGAAATTTTTGTCACTATCGCCCGATTCGAAGAGTTCTAAAATCTAATAGAGGTATGCCTCTGCCTCTGCAACTACTTTTTCGAGAAGCTCTTTCACTGTACGTTTCAGTCGTCAGTATACATTGTCTCACGTTACCTATGTATGAGGACGTTAAAAGTGTGCATTTAGTAAGTACCGTAGTGCACATACATAAAATTCGCGTATTAAAAATATGTATGTACTATGTTAGATGATAATTTCTTGTCTTGCACCTAACGGAACGATTAAGATGTGCCGTTTAAACATTTGAAGTTTATTCATTAAGATATATGTATTGTCATTAATACGGCCTACATTTTGGGCATTTGATAAATGTAATTTTGGATTTTTGAAAAGGCGCACCCACTTTAAGTTCTTAAAAGGAGAGAAAAACAAAACTGAGTTGGATACCGTGAGTATAATTATTGCTACATCAATTCCCTTTCATTAACATATTTACAGAGGTTTTTGAATAATACTGTTTCGAGAACATTAGTAAATCTGTGAACAATTAAGTTTTAAAAAAATGAACCTGTCATGAATTTCTCTTTCTTATCATTTATCCTCGAACGAGTTTGTAACAATATTACGTTGGTTTCGACCTTAATAAACGACTATTCTCTGTTACTATTCTCGTATTATCTCTATATCATATTCCTTAATTAATTTACCCTTTATCTTCTCTCCCACAACGTACTGGATTAGAAACGGTGCGAAACAGTGCTAGAACATTTAAGATCCAAAGAGAGGTCACAGTGAAGAAACACAAACGCTACTTCCCTGTCGCTTGTTGGGAAAGCAGTCCGAGAGATCTTCAACTACACCATGAGAATAGTTAACGGTGAGGTCTTGTCTATTCGGTTTGTAAAGTAGGCTTTCCCACAATTGTCTTGTTACTGCTGTATTAGCAGAGGACCGTCGTCATGATATGTCTCTTTGTGAGGAAAGTAGTCATTCAATTGTTTCGGGAAAGCCTTCCGACGGTATTGCAAGAAATCAGTTCACATTCTACTTCGATTTTGCATAAAATTGTATAACAATGTTACATACCAAACCAGTATGGGGTGTTATACTACAGAAAACGTATCATTTCCATTGCACCCTACCTGGTAGACCCGCCATACTTTCCTATTAAGAGCCTACCTCTGATGACAGATATCGGAGAGGTGGCTCAGAGCATACATTAAAATATCTTGTGAGATATAAATGTAATACTTCAATGATCACTAACTCAATTAACGATAATTATAATGGTATCCAAAGACTTTGTAATGAAGTATGCACAACTTAACGTGAAAAAAGAAAAGAAACGTTTTTAAAATATAATACAAAAGGAATTAATATAGCAAAATAAAAATGTAAACCATGGCCCCGTTCTGAACCAACTCTAGAATATGTTGGAAGCTATTATATATATATATATATATATATATATATATATATATATATATATATATAGCTGAATAAAGAAAAATTGGCCAATTTTCATATTCTTGCTTCCTCTCCTTCTTCCTTAAAATAATATTTTTTATACATTCCGTTTTTCTACATACCTCTTTGAGACAAGTAAAGATTAGTTTGACATGAGTTTTAACACCTGCAATGAGTGAACATGACATTCTAAATACTCAATAATAAAAACAAATTTTATTCAGTTAATTCTGGGACGCAAATTTGAATATTTTAACCTGCTTAAAGGTGAAAAAATTCTAAAATATATTTATTTTAGAAACATTCACAGGTATTGCCATAGAAAAATTAAATTTGTGTTTTCGAAAGCTAAATACGTGTATGGAGTTTTTAAAAATGGAACAAACTTGAACAAATTCAAAAATGATTTTTGATGTGCTTTAACTTCGCTTTAAAACCATAACAAAATCGTTATGATTGGTTCTGCAATAATATCTTTAAGCAAAAGAAAAATGTTGGAACTAGTAAACTACAATTTTGCGTTATAACGGACTTTTTACAGCAGCCATCTGTCATCATAACTGTCCATAAGCTCGAATGGGGCGGACGGCGCGCCGTGGCTCTTAATAGGCGTTCGAGGATATTTCACTCTAAATTAATAGGTTAATGGCATGTATTTAGTTCCACTTTAAATTACTGATATTAAAACGGCGCCATTACTTTAAGGACTAATATTGAAAAACAGATTTCATTAAGAAAATAATCTAGATATTCAATAACGTGTTTCTGGAATACCTGAAACATTATTAAATTTTGCAATTTTTGAACATTTAGAGAGTTTAATGAAAAAATGATATTTCCTCATAATCAGTCAATTTTTTTTTTCTTTTTGAAAACAGGCATACAAGTATCCTACATCACTATTTCATCGTTTGCATGACAGTTATCAGTAGAGAGCGGAAAAATATGTAACATGAAACGTCAAAATATTTACATAAATATCCAATGAAAATAGTAAGAATATGTAATAAATATTTAAAATCGGATATAATATGTAATATTAAAATACACTAATTATAAAACACATTTACATAATGCGAAATTTCATTCATAGAAATATTCAAAAAATTTTTAAAAATAATACAAACATTTAAAAATTATTTGGAGAGCACCGTTTATACACACACTGCACCATACAACTTTTTGTCAGTAATAAAAGCTTAATCTATTGCTATCCAGGACCGCAGTTCAGCAGCCAGAGTAGACGCAATAGAAGACATCGCACACACAGGCGATATCTACGACCATCAGACAATCGCAGTGTGACTTGTTGGCGATCGCCAATGTTCCTCGGAAGTTAGGGTTAAAAGGTCACGAAACGCGGCATCAGTGATACTTTTTATGTCTAAAGGGAATCTCAGCCGCTGTCGCGCACTTCCTGTCAATGAGATAGTTAAAGCAGAGCGCCTCGCACTGTGAGAAGACCGCGTCGTCACGTACCACTCGCGCAACTTTTCTTGAACGATGGATTGAAGAAATGCGGGCGGAGTGGGGGTATTAGTTACAAAGTTGGCCACTAGAGTATTTACAGTAATGCTAACCTCTAGAAAATCCCAGTCAACCTGTTACGTGTGCGGCCGGATCATCGCTCTGAGTAGGGAACAGCAGGAGCACTAGATGGAAGTTTTAGGTGCCTCCCTCGAAGGACCTGGAGCTGCCTCAGCCATTTTTTAGATAATAGTAAAAGAGCTGAAAAGACGTTCTCAAATATGAAAGAAATTAGATTTGACTTGCTTCTGTTTCGCGCCAACGATGTTTTAATGCTTGGAATGTTGTCATCAGTGCTCGTTGCGAGCTTTTACCTTCAACTCTTTCTTGCTCAAGGGAGGGAGAAGCAAGGTCATCGTTCAAGAAAAGTTGCGCGAGTAGTAGGTTACCTCGAGTCGACAGCCACGCAGAAAAGATGTAGGAAAAATGATAATTTTTTGAAAATACTTTTCACAAAAAATGTAATAAAATTGATAGAATAAAAATATTTTGTGAAAATAGCAAAATATGTAACGAAAAAATTGGATATTGTGTCAGAACAACGACGATCCGCGAAGATTACAGTTTTGAGAACGGTAAGTAGAAAGACAAACAATATGTATATGTATATACATAATACTAGGGAAAGAATTTTTATGTAAATACATATTTTTACAGGGAAGGGATACTTGCATTCTCTAATATTTTTTACACTTAACACAACATTCTGAACGAATAAGAACCATTTTTAATTTACGTATTTTTGCATATTTTGGTATAATTACATTTTTTACATGTTTTATCTATTGCTACATATTTCGTTACATTTTCATATATTTAAAAGGCTAAAATGAACATTTCACATGTGGGTTCGAAATATATGGGACTTGAAAACTAATTTTGTCACTGAAATACTTACGAAGTCACGGAATGAGCTTGTATTAACGCCGAACCTTTGCTATTAATGGTCAAACTTACCCCTCCGTACCGCTCCTTTCTGCTTCTTTGAATGCTTTCTGCCTACTTGGGATCAAGGATGAGCGGACGTATGGGAAGCAGAAGGAACTTCAACCACATGCTTACTCGAGTTTCATACACCCCATGGGTAACTATGTGTATACTACAAAAGTATTATGTATTACGGAGGAAACTAGTGAATAATTGTAGAGTCGTAGGCTTCCGCGGTCGTAGTCGTTGAATGGCTGTCCGGGATTAGCCGCGTCATAGTCGATGGAGCTGACGTTTCGGCCATCTTGCTGTGGCCTTCTTCAGAGCTATACTGTTGCTACTGCTTTTTTAGTGAATAATTGCTTCTGTAGATGTAGAACTTTCTTTCAGCCTTTCTGAATCCATGTTAAGATCCGATCGGCAACGTACTGTGTACTGTGATCGGCAACGTACTCGGAAAACGCTTGAAGAACGGAATTTTAACATTATAACGAATTTATAATTCACAAATTTTCTATTCTTCTTACATATTTTATAAAAAATATAAATACATACACATGTACATATTTTGCTTTTTTATTACAATAAATTCCGTTCCTTAGTAATTAGATAGGTCTGTAGTCATGAGCGCGAGGACGCATCGTCACGCATGGCACGCAAGTGCGCGACCTCGCCCAAGGGCGCGTGCGGCTGGGAGCGTTGCTCCCGGGGGCTCCCAGGCCCCGACCACGCAGCGGGGGGCCCGGGTTAGCACGCGCGCTTAGCACGTCGCCCTCTCGGCTCAAGTAGGCCTCATTCACAATGCAAACGCGAACGTAAACGTAATGCAGCCGCACAACTTACAAACCATTCACAATGCCTTCACGTAACCGTAAACGTAAGTCCGTAAACTTAAAGAGTTCACAAGCTCCTAGCTTTTACGTAAAGTTTACGTCGGAGCAACAATCAGAAAGCAGCGTGGATGGTCGATTTCAGAATGTGTTGAGGTAGTTTGTAGTGATGTCATTTTGTTATTGTAATGTAGAAAACTAGTTTGCGAACAGTTTTGATGTGTGTAGTGAATTCATAGTAATACTTTGGGCCATATTTATTGTGACTTTAACTTGTCATGGCGAATAAACTAATTATGTTCGACGAATTATTCGTGAATTTGGTACGAGAGAATCCTTGTTTATACGATGAAGGAAGTGCGGGCACTACTACAACAGCTACTCGCATATGTATAAAGACAAATCGATAGAAATGTCGAAGAAAAAGCTAGAAACTATGATGGAAAGATCTTTCCACCGTGCTAGAAACGAATCGATCAAGTTTCAGTACGTTGAATTCTGATTGGTTCAGGCGAAACTTACGTTCCAGCTTACGTTCGTCATTGTGAATGCTTGTTTTTACGTGTAAATGTTACGGCTAAGTTACACAGATTTAAGTTGGCATTGTGAATGAGGCCTTACGGCGTTACCCACATGGATAGCTGGCGGTAAGCAATGGGGAGACGGGAAGGGGGCTCCGAGCCGCCTGGACCTTAGTCCAGGTGGTCCCCAGTTGGGCTCTCGGCTTCGTCGTGGCAGTGGCCCGATACTCTGGGCAAAGAGAAGGGAACCCCGGCGCATGTAAGTGGCGCATTGTTTTGACTCCGGTACTAGCCTCTAGTAGCTCTGAGCCAGCAGGGCGGCCCGTCCCAGGCATTGTATGGGGAGGTCACCGTGAAGGCCAACTGCGTTTTGGCGGGACTCAGATACCAGCCCAAAGGCGTACTGGCGTGTCTGCGGGGATTGAGGATAAGAGGCTAACGCCTAGGTTCCCACACCGGGGTTCATCCCCCTGGTAAAGGACAAGTGCGTGATAGGCGCACAGTAGACAAATACACACACATGTCGCCCACTCTCCAGCAACACACGGTAGATTTTCACTTCACTCACGGTTACTTAGAGGGGAAAGAAATTTTTCTTGGGATTAACGCGTTAGAGCATTAGCAGGCGAGAAAAGTATCGTTTTGTGACATCCTAATGGAACTATAAATGTAGATGCACATATCGTAGATGCACAAAAAGTGACACTCCTAAAAGTTATGACAGCAAAGTGGCTTTAAGCTGAGTGAAGTCGTATATTTTCCTGTCAAGGGTATAAGCGTTTTATTCTATCAAATCCTCCTTAATTAGCTGTAAAGCAGGTTCCAACATTTTTAAATTAAATAATTTTATTTTTTAATCCAAATATTGTATTGTATTTTTCTGAAGGACCCTTCCTGGGTATCCTTAATTGTTATTATCTGATATTGTAAATACTACTGTCTTTCAAGCATTGTTCATGTATGATGAAATGTACTTAAAACAAAATTGTATATACTATCATAAAATATACTATCATAAAAACCCTTGAAAGACATAATGTCGAACAAGGATAATAAAACTTTTTTTTTTTAATTCTACCAAATCGGGTGTCTTGTGAACTACCTTTATAAACGTTCTATAAATATCTAGTTTCTGAACATATTCCGTAACTTTAAAATAAGAATCTTTTAGATGGGTCACTTTTCTTGTGCACAAACAATTTTACAATACCGGTGGCTAGATATGGCATGAAAACTTATTATGTTATTTGGACAAGAAATACAAATAAATGAGTCGCTCCTGATCTTAAACCATACATTCGTTCATTTTTGTATTTCCAGGGCGTTTGTTCAATCTATTTGATTATTTTCTGCAAAAATGGAAGATACTGTACGTATGACGCGGAGAGATGGTTTGGCCAGTTCGGGAGACACTTGTGTAAGATCCTTATTTTCTGATACCCCCCTACACACACACACACACACACACACACACACAAATTCCGAAGAACTCATGCTGACCAGCATGTTCATGAAGAAAGTAAAATTCGAAATTAAGAAATTTCTTTCGCTTAATTACTCGACTGGACTTGGGCGAACGGTTCCATAATAAGTCTAACAGAAATCTCGATTGTAGATTTACATCCAAGAAATCAATCGATCCAGGTGAAGCAGTCAGTTGTTTTTGAGTTGCATATGTCATCACAAGGGGTGGTTCAAAGCCTTATTTCAATGATGACTTGCATTCTTCCTGCAATAAAGTATCATCAAAGGCGTACGCGCAGGAGGACAGAAGGCGACATGGGTCCACAAAATTCTGAAAGTAGCCCTAAAGCCTCACACAATAAAACATCTTATTTCCGAAACCATATGTGGTCCCTAGTGTACAGCGATGGCAAACGGATTGACACATTCATCTATTCGCATATTGTTAATCTCGTATCTATGTTTAAGTAAGTATTAGAGTAAGAGAGTATTAAGTAAGAGACAAACAATTGAAAAAACTTGGACGTTTTCTTAAATAAAAGAACATTTATATATTTGCCAAAATTTAAAATGAATGTATTTTATATTTTTCATTATTTAAATTTTACTTTTGAAACTGCGTTACTTGAAATTGTAACTGGTCATATAATTTACGAGTACAGATTCTCCATGTTCATTCCAGTTTGAAAAAATTAACACACATGTGAAATTGAGCGCGTTTTTACATTCATTGAACAAAATTTTCAAATGTAATATATAAAAAAGTACAAAAAAAAAAATTTTCCCAAAATGAAAATGTACAAATTGTACCGTACATACAGTTCAATGGACGCATTCGGGGGAAAAGTGTACTTTTGAATCTACCCGTGAAAAGTGGTTACATTACTTTCCCATAGAAACCACTAAAAATGCGCCAAAAATCCAAAGTCGTTGAGAAAAAGCTAAAAATGTCAGAAAATGTACGAAAATACAATAAAACACGTAGTGAATTCGGAGTTAATGCATTGCATAACTTCTAGAAAATACGTTTCAATAATGGACTGAAAATTGTATGTGGTGACCCAGAAATGTAGTCGTCCCCTCCCCTTGTTTTACACTGCACTCACCTATGATTATATGATGGTACACGCTTATGAGATACGTTGGTTTTCAACAGCCATGAATCATGCCGAATGCAAATTATTTACAACCTCAGTACAGCTATTAAAAATGTGCTGGGACATCTCAGGTGGCCTGGATGTATTCAAGTACACTAGCGGTATGCTTAATATCGCACGTGTCATCCAGACGAAGAAATCTAAACTGAACCCAACCCACTCAGAGTTGTTGGAGACTACAGTCATAAACTACAGTAAAAACAAGCGCTATTCCACAGCTCATAAAACCACCTATTTTACGAGTTGCTCGGATGAAACTGGAACGATCCCTTTCACAGAGACACATTGTTGCTTCATTCGCTATTCAGTTGACGAACTAATGTCCGCTCAGTCTGCCCTAAAGCGGCAAGGAAAGTTCATTCCAATCACTACCCGAGTCAGCTACGATCTGAAGACGTCTGACACACTTTTTCCGGATTCCCGCGTGCCCGCTTCCTCCAACTGCAGAAGCCTGTACCAATCGCGCGTTCGCCATCGTCTCGGTCGCTTGCGCTAAGGGGGCGATAAGCGGCGGGCGAGTGCAGCCTGCTCTCCCCTTTGCCGCAGCGACCTCGATCGGACCGCGAGGGGGGTGCACGATGATCGGGAAAGTATGCCGCGAAGGGGAATCGCAATTATACAGCCTCCAAATCGCGGCGCCATGAACTCTTTTACAACGGGAGAAAGTACAGGAAGAGTCGGGAGGTTTCTGTCAGGGCCATCTGCCGCCCGAGGCTGCTGCGCCAGTCATCGAGTCGAGAAGTGCATTGCTTTTGTGTCGTGTACCACGGAAACGATCGAGTGAAGGAAGAAAAGAATTTCGAAACTGGACAGAAGCTGTTATGTAAAAGTCCGCGGCCGGTGTCTCGTAACAATTTCGGCTTTCCCGCTGGTGTTGCGGCTGGAGGGAGACAGTATATTTCAATTACGGCACATTCATTACGTCAAAAAACAACTAACGTGAAAACTACTCGTATTTTCAAAAAATGTTTGTGCATGAGCTTAATTAAAGATATATTTCTTTTAGATTGTCGCAATCTTTTAGATTATTGCAGGGGTCATTATGGAAAAAGCTCTATCTTTAATATTGTAGTTGTAAGAAGGCGCCGAAAAAAGTTTGAACTAATATAATTCTCAAAAATGTAGAGAATCCAACGAAAAAGAGAGCCTTTGCCATATTTTAAGCGTACTTTGGTCTATCCAGAGAACAACTTTAATAAAATATGTGGCGTTATTTTTTAGAAAATTTTGACATTATAGTTGAGGAATAATGTAACGCACCCCACAAGAAAATCAAAATATCTGTTTCCAAGTTGCAGAGACTCGAGTTCCGTTAGACCAATCTGAAATATTAAATCGAAAGAAAATCGTCTGAATGGTAGGGGTTCTAGAATTGACCACCGTTGGACAGATTATCGTTTTGCCGGAAAACCAATTTTTCGGTATTCAAAACCCAGAAAACGCGGATTGTGCCAACAAAACGTGTTGAAGGGAGTAATTAATTACTTACAGGACAACGTTTAAATACTTTTTCGATATTAGGGCCCCACCAAACGAGTTTTGCTTTCGAAAAATTGCGTTGTTGTTTTTTCCGCAGTCCTACAGTAATTTCTCTATACTACGTAAGTAGTATGTGGGAAACTTAAAGAAGTCTGAATTTAATTAAATTGAATAGGGACGTCGATGTTACAATTTAGAAATTTTTATGCAAAAACTTCACCGAAGTTCTGCAGGGAGTCTGTAATTTACTATGTCATGGTGACCGTCTATAATTAACCCAATTTCAAATTAAAAAGGACAAAAGTAGAGATCGTATACACTCCTTCACCATCAGCACCGTCTCTTGCATTATGTGTAATCGTTGATGAACGACTTGTGAAATCGCATGCCAGATACCATCGGAAGGCCATTACGCGGTCAGAATGAAAAAACTCAATCTCTCTTTAACCAACCGCATGAACTTTCTCGAAGAGAAAAATTACTGTACCGTATTCAAATATCAAAAACATTTGATGGAATGACTACTGCAATTTTATTACTTCTGCGTTCATTCTAAGCCAATACAACCAAAAACACGTAAGCTGCTAAATAAAATAATGAAAATCTACATGTAAAGCAACTCAAAACATACGTCATATTTACGACAAATGAGAGAGACTGCTTTTGGATATATTAGTAAGAATACATTGCATATAATAATATGAGATAAAAGTACCATTCACCGATACCCCAGAAAATTGAGGTATCTGAATTATTTTATCTTTTAGTTAATTGGAGATGTTTAGAAATTATGTTATTTTTAATAGTAAAAATTCCTTTAAAATTACACTCCAGACAGCAAATATATGGTGAAGAATTTGCATTATGCTCGGATTAAATCGTTCTTATCCATTGTCTTTAACCGCGAAATACACGACTCAACTCAGGTTGAGGTCAGGTTTTCTTGTAATATGACAATTCTTGAGTTGCGTCACTTTCTTGCGCACCGACGAATGCTGTTTCTTAAGAAGTAACTCATTAAGTTGCGTGTAAACAGAATTAGCGCATGAACAAATAAAAATATTTTTTAAATCGTATCATACTATTAATGTTACGGAAGCTAAATTGTGAAAATTATTAAATAGATAAAAATTCAAAGTTGGAATACATCTAGGAAAAGGCTTTGTAATGTAGTCATGAGATTCTTAAAATGTGTTCTGAACGGAGCCGAAATAGTTCATAGCCGGCCTGGATAAACGAGGTCGCTGCCTCGTGCCTGAAGGGTCGCGGGTTCGAATCCCGCCCGGGGCATTGATTTGTGGGCCTATATATCGTGCCCGTTACCAATACCCCATTGTTAGAGTAATCGCTATACATGATCTTAGCAGTTGAAAAGTGACTTTCAATAAGTAAAGAAAATCCTTAATTTGTTTTAGAAAAAGTGTTTACATAAAGTCGAACATGCTATCAGTAGTGAGTGCTTAAAAGAAGGAGAAAAGAGAATGAAAGAGAAAACGAAGAGGGGGGAAAAGAGAGAGAGAGCCAGACGGACAGGAGTAAGAAGAGAGAGAGGAAGAAGAACACGAAGAGGGAGAAAAAGATGAACGATAATCTATTAGACGCGATTCACAAACTTCGTTTCGACGAACATATTGGAAGTTCCACCGAACCCATGCTCGGAGCAAGATCTGCGCATCAGTCGACGTGCGCATGCGCGCGTCAGGCAAACCTCCGATATCGTTCGTGAAAAGGCAGCGCACAAACAGGGTTGCCAGATTGGGGATGTTTGTTCCCAAAATGGGGATTTTTTTCGTTGTGGGAAAGGAATGAGGAACGTATATGAATGGAAAAATGCTTGGGAATTTTATTGGGAAATTATTTTTATCCGGAGTCCAGATACAAACATTTTTTTCTCAATTGTTTTTATGCATAAAAAAGGAACAATATATGTTATTCTCTTTCGTTTTTATGTATAAAAAATGACAGTCATAGAGAAAGAAAAACGTGAGAAATAGAAAATAGTATAGGACTTCCAGCTGCTCAAAAGACGATGATTGGTTGAATTTGTACTTGAATTTAAGGGGACAGCCAATGGAATCGTCAGGAACAGCTCATGTCGTTAGCCATAATTTGGAGAATATTTTTGGTTTCAAAGTTGGGAGATTTTGTTTCAGACCATATGTTAATGAAGGGAAATTCCGTACAAGTGATGGGGAAACAGCACGCAACATTTGGCATCCCTGCGCACAAAATTTATGGAGGAGCAAACATTCAAAGTGTGACATGTCTACTTGACACTTTTCTAATAAAAATTAAAAATGTAGCCCAAAGATTTGAACGCTGTCTTTAACTCAACGATTACTTAATGTAGCGTAAGAGCAGTTGTGGCTCACCGGGGTTGTCTGCCTTGAAGCGCGCCGCGACGACGCCGAGCGCGGGCACGGCCACAGTGTCCCTGGGCAGCGGCCGGCGCAGCTCGCGGTCCAAGAGCGCGCCCCGCCGGTCCAGCGCCAGCACCTCCGCCGCCGACACCGCCCGCTGCAGCCGCGCCGCGCCCACCACGTACAGGCGGTAGCCGTGCATGTGCAGCACGGCGTCCGCGTCGCCGTCCCCGCCTGCGCACGCGCAGAGCCCCCGCTTTTTAGCCACACATCCATGCACACACTAGGATTATTGTTTCACTTTTTACTCTCCACAGCTGCGTTGCTGAGAGTTTGCCTTCGCTTTAGTCACTGGCGAAGGAAAAGTTCTCACAAGTTATACAGAGTGTTTGGTGAGGAAAGGTCGAAACGTCGGAAATAAGCTCTTAAGACACTTTTAAGCATATTTTGTCTAATACAGTATTTGGATATTCCAAATGGCTGAGCTGCAATAAGTACTCAAAAGTTAGTTTGAAAAAATGATTTCTAGGCAAAATTTTGCATTGCGGAAGCACAGAAATAAGTAAATTGTTTATTATTTACAAAAGAAATTAATATATTTTGTCGGAAAGAAAAATTAACTGAGAAATAAAAAAAGCAGTGGAATTACGTAAATTGGGTGTATTTTTTTCCTTTCAGGATTAATTTTTCTTTCTCAACAAATACATTCATTTCTTTTGTAAATAATAAACATTCTTCATGTTTCTGGAGTGTTTCTATACTTCTGCAATGCAAATTCTTACCTAGAAGTATTTTTTTCAAAATTGCGTTTGAATGCTTATTACGACTCAGCCATTCGGAATATCCAAAAATTTTATTAGATAAAATATGTTTAAAATTTTCTTAAGAAAGTATTTTCAAAGTTTCGAATTCCTCCCCGGACACTCTGTATAGGTAAGTTCTGAAATTTGATTCTATTACGTCAATGCTATATGGAGACTTTTTAAGTCATATTAATAGTTGTTTAAATTAATAATCTGTTGTTTAACATTAAGAGTTGGCTTTTATTTAAATTATTAAGAAATAAAGGTATTAAAATTATAAAAAATATGCATTTTTCGAGAGCGTATTGCACAGGGTCTCAAAGGCCCTGCATATGTATTCACGCAGTTTCTCGTGTTAATGCATCCTAGGGTTGAAGCCGATGTTTGTTTTTTTAATATCAATGTTTTTTTGTTTTGTTTGTGAATGAAAAAAACATCCTCATAATAAAGGGAAATTAATTATTATATTGTTGTGGTAAAATGAAATCAATATTGATTGTTTGTTGAATATACGTAACTTTTGAATCATTTTGATCATAGATAATCAAACAAGTGTCTTCCAGAGACTGATTATTCATTCTTTGCAAAAATTATAAAACGCAGCGTTTCACGAGCCGTTATGCGTGCTTCATCAGGTGCAATACACTAATATTTTCAAGCTCTTTTCTTACTTATTATACCAATCGTGTACCACGGCATTTTATGAAGAATTTCCTCCAATCAACTATAGTATTTGTAGAGGAATAGTAAACGTGTTTTTCGTCTATTTGTCTTATCATAAATTAATCTGCATTCTTTGAAATAGTTTATATGGATGTAGCTGCACAAATACTGTTACTTGCAAGGGTAATTTTAACGACAGAGATGTTCTTAAAATCGCCTCAGTAGTAGAAAACCGAAACACTTGACTGTTAGAAGCTTCCTACTCAATTCGTATTCAATATTAACTACCAACGCCTCTCCTTTCCTGCGTTCTAATTTACGTTTCCAACAAGCTGACAGCTTTCAGGAGATGAAGACAAGTTTCACACGTTGCCGTAACTTAATTGTATGCCAAGGAAAAAACTGCATAACACGGTATTTCTTTATTAACATGTCTCGGGATGACAGGGTAAAGGATATGCCTTCAGGGGCAGATCTCATCAAATCTTCGATTTGTTTATTTCCTTTAAATATTTTATATTTTTTATGATTCCACGTACTCACACGAATTACACAGAAAGGATCTAATGTTACTACCGAAGTCCACGAGACCCTTTTAGCGCTTCATTCTTTAACGTATTTAATTACTCAGTGAAGCCCAAAGAGTTTGTGCTCCCATTTCCCCTGAAGTATGAAATATACACCTCTTACATAAGAAAACATACACTTAAGAGGAAGCACCTGCTGGCAAAAGGAAACGTAGCAGGAGAGCTAGCAAATTGCTTCGAAGAAATTTCACTCTTGTTTGTCTGAACAATGGAGCGCGGGTGAGTATCCCACAGACGTTGAATGAAGTGGAGGAAGTGACGCAATCCACCCTGAGACCTGTCTCTCCCCCAGGGCAGTTGCACCTGCAGAGTGCTTCTGCAGCTCTCATGAGGACCTTGTTGCAACAGGGGTTGGGCAAAATACTTTTAAGATAGTATTTAAATACTTCGCTAAATACTTTCCAAAATACACTAGTTTTTGCTTTGCTAAATACGTTCGCAGTTAAAATACTTCAGATACTCAAAGTACAGTACATAAAATAATTTGGTATTTTAACATATTTATTGCAACAATATTTTGTAACTGTCAATTACAGTATATTACTAATTGACAATTATCAATTGATCAATATAATTGATCAATCACATAATTCAAATTCAACAGCTGAATGAAGCGTTTTTTTTGTTTTGTTTTGTTTTTTTGCTTTCACTGAAGCGCATTCACTAATAGAACAAAATAAAGGAAACTCCTCCTCGTCTTCTTCTGTGTTTTAAGTATTTTTTTAAATACACATATTTCATGTATAATTTACATACACGTCTCCAAAATACATGCCGGAAAAATCAAAAATACAGTTTTTCAAATATAAAATATATTTAATTTAATGTATTTCAAACACAAGTATTTGAATACTGTCCAACCCAAGTTGCAACATTGTTTTTTTCTTCCTTCACTTTTCGTTCAAATATTAGGATTCGAAAGATTTTTCTTAAAGTTACACGATACATAGTTTTGTTAAAAAATTGAAAGGGGAAAAACTATTGGAAAAGGGGTGAAGTATTCTGAAGTACGATTTTCTTTCATTCTTGAGTAGCTTTGTACTCTTTGTAGCTTTGTATCTTTTTTATCATTTCTCGAAAATACGTCTCAGATTCAAAATTATCCACTTTCCATTCCAATTCCCCTTCTCTTCAAATAAGAATCACAGGGCGTTGGTGAGTTACCGCGGTGCCAATATCTGTGTACGCTTGTTGAATTACAATAATAACCAAATCATTTCCATAATATTTCGTTTTCGGGAACTTAATTCAATTTGTTAATGTAACTGAAATAGCCGGCCCCTTACGTTTAGTACGCTCATGACGACTTCCTGTTGTGACACAACCACCGATTACTTACCGATACTTTAATGTTATCTCATGCAGCTCGTATTTTGGCATTTTATTGGACTTACTCGCGTATTGCGTGCCTTAACATTGTAATTTATTTATAACCAGAAGAAGTCCTTAAACCATGTTGTTTGAAACATTGTTTTCATTTTCTACTTTAGGACAATAACCCTTTGGTTTTATTGAATGTTTTGGCCTATTATTCTACATATAATTTATTTGCATTGGGTCGACAGGTTTCTAGTTCAAGGCAATTACTATGAGCATAAAAACAGAGTATCCAGGCCAGAAATTAGTTTTGCTTGTCAATTTGAAACGGAAAAAATGTAATTACATCAACTATAAATTATGACAATGTGCGAAGAAAGAAGAAAATGATGTATTAAGGAAGTTCATGGAGGTAGGAAAGGTAACACTTTATTACATAGTAATATATCATAAGCGCGTGGCAGAGAAATACATAGGCAAAAAATAAATGAGTTTAACATGTTTATGGACACGTCAGTCGTATGACTTACTTACCAATTTCATGTAGATCATACACACGGAAGCAGACGACTGACAGTCCTCAATTTAACTTGGGTCTGGTCAGTTACTGCACATTGATGGTCATTGCGATTTTACGAAGCACAGAGGAAGTTTGGCTCTTACTATACCTTTTGGTGAAATATTAAATGGTCAGGTGTATGCTCAAGAAAAAACAAGTAGTGCTACAACATGGCATAGAATTTCTTGTGCAACTTTAACGGTTACCGTAAACTTATTACGGATATATTGGACATTAAGAATATCTAATATTTCAAGCAGTATGAGAAATCTCTCTTCATTATGCAGATTGAAACTTAGCCCACAATGATATTAAAAACCCACTTTGTGTAAAATTGACCTTTTTGTTGCGTATATTGCCAATAATGTGCTTCGCAAAATTGAATCTATTTATTTTGATGACATTTAACAGGATTCATTGCCATAACGACAATGTGAAGAAGTCGTTTTGGCTCTCAAAACGTACATTCTCGGACTTTATTAATGATAAAGTTATAAAATGAACTGAATTAATTCAATTAACATAAAATACTACGCTTCTAAAATTACTATCTACCAAACAAATCATCAGGCAATAAAGACATCTGGTCCTAGTTGAAGAAAGCATAAAAACAGCAAAGGAAAACAGTCGTTCAACTTATGCGGATGATCATATCATCATGCGATACTACAAGTTACTCGAAATATATCTTTTGAAAATTCCAAATGGGTCGAATGTCTCGAAATAAGTAAAATGATTTTTGGGATCGCCTCCTCAAAATTGATTTTCTCTCTCCGAAAGTGCTCCATTCTCTTACACCCTTTTGAAAATTCTACAAAGATTTTCTCCGACCACCAACACACAATCAGCGCCGAGAGCCACGCACCTTGATTGTTCTTCCTCCAGAAACTGACTGATATAAGATAATGAAACAAATAATCCTCCCATAAAAAGTCAACAATATGTATTCCTCCACTTTATCATTCGCACTACTTCAATCTATGTTTAATGGGAGGTGGCCGTAGCCACCCCCTTCGCATATTTTCGTCTGAAAATGCTCGCTCCGAACAACTGAAAAGCCATGTGGCTGAGCGTTGTATAATCATCTCACTGTATTAAATAAATAAAAAATAAAAAAAAACTCATTCATTGCCATAAAAAACGGACTTTATTAATGATAAAGTTATCAAAATGAACTGAATTAATTCAATCAACATAGAATACTACGCTTCTAAAATTACTATCTTCCAAACAAATCATCAGGCAATAAAAACATCTGGCCCTAGTTGAAGAATGTATAAAAACAGTAAAGGAGAACAATCGTTTAACTTATGCGGATGATCATATCATCATGTCTTTTGAAAATTCCAAACGGGCCGAATGTCTCGAAATAAGTTTAATGCCTTTTGGGATCGCCCACTCAAAATTGATTTTCTCTTTATGAAAGTGCTCTTGAAAATTCCACCAAGATTTTCTCCGACCACCAACGCACATTTTCCTGAACAAGACTACGTTCCCTCCCATCAGAGCCACGCACCTTGGTTGATGAGCAGCAGCTCGACGGAGGCGCCCAGCGGCACGTGCACCACGTGCATGCACTGGCAGAAGCCGCCGGCGCCCACGTGCGCGCACGAGTAGGGCAGCGAGCCCTCGTTGCACAGCAGCTCCGCGTCCACGTCCGCGGGCTGCGTCAGCACCGGCGACGACGGGAACACGAACGTGATGTTGTTCACGTGCGGCACGCGCACGTGCGACGCGCGTTGGGGCACTGCGACACGCACAGCATACACACACTTCAGTACTTTACATATGTATTGATGGCTTACATTCTAAATAACCTACAATTAAACTAAAAACTAATTCGGGTGAGGAAATCTCTTCCAGACACCTCGAAGAACAATCTATTTCGGCAAATTTGGTTAGGAATGCTTGGTATGGATATCTATTTTTTTATCTGGTTCTATGAGGAGTTTTCCGGAGTCTGAAATTGTCTAGGTGTGGAATTTGAGGTATGGAGTGATAGAACTGGGTTGAGACAAACCAAGGAGCATTTGTGATAGTTCTAAGAAACTGGTTTTGGACTATTTGGAGCTTGTTTAGGTTTGTTCTTGCAGCGGAGATCCAAACTGGACAGGTGTAAAGGAGGAGTGGTCGAATGATACTTTTATAGGTGGATATGGCGGTTGGGAGTGGGAGGTGTGAAGATCGATTAATGATGGGTTTTAGTTGGTGTATCTTATTTTTTGCTTCCTGTATTTTACTATTGACGTGTTGGTTCCAGTTCAGTTTAGTATCCATGTTTAGACCGAGATATTTGACGGTACTATTTGGAGGGAGCCAGTTAATGGGTTCATTATTTATTGTGAGCGGTGCTAGAAGTGTATAGGGTCTTAAAGTGAATATTTTAATTGCTGTTTTGGTAGGATTCAGTTTTATTTTTAAATATGCTGCCCAACTGTCTATGAGATTGAGATACAACTGAAGAGAATTTCTGATATTTCCTAATGAATTACCGGCTAAGAAAATTGCAGTGTCATCCGCGAATTGGGCTGTTGGTATGTTGTCTAATTTCAGGAGGTCGGATACATATAAATTAAAAAGTGTAGGGGATAGTGGCGATCCCTGTGGTACGCCAGCACTTATTTGTCTTGGATTTGAATGATGACTGTTGACGGACATCAACAGGTAGCGAACATCAAAACGGGCAGAAACGGCGAGGAACAGAAAAATGCGAACAGTAGTGATGGTGTAACTTACAGGAAGAAACTAGGATTTTTGAATAACCTCACCTGTAAGTTTTCAAAGACATTTCTCTTTATTTCTTGTTTCATATCTGAACTACATGGGACGTTCGGATATAAATAATAATATTTCGGCTATCAGAGACTAGCTCTGTTTTTAATCGAAGTGAATTCGAGCATAGGCGACTCAACGATAACTTTCATACGTCGTGGCTTGGGGCACTGCTTACGTATAAAATACGACTTTTCATTCCATTTTCCTGTAGAAAATAACATATAAATTACCTCTATTTGCACCCGCATGCCACAAAACTAAAAGCTGTTGCAAGCGATGAAGTTTCATACAAGACCGACTGTAACATGATTTCTTGATAAACACACCCTACATTGCAATAAGAGCATTCAACTTTTGAATACAAAAATAACACAGCACCTCTGCATTGATGTGAATAATGCATTCAGTCATCAAATAATCTGATAACTGTTTTAAAACTTCTTGCTCTTATCCTTCTGAAATCCTTCCGAGTCGATTATGCCACCCGATGTCTGGAGCGTCTTGCAGCTTATCCCTGCATCAGAGATGGCTCATCCCCCTGAAATGGACGCATGGCAGCACGAGTGGCTGATTAGATCAGCTGGCCGCTCAAATTTCATCTAGGCTGTGGACTGCTTTAATACGGCTCTTTAGATGGTGTCGAATGTTCGCGCACCGCTGAAGCTCGAACCAAGGACCTCTCGGTCTACGAAGTTTCATTTGCGCATCCACAACTGCAGCCGGTTATATCCCACATTTGGAGAAATATCGTCACAAATGAAAATTCATGAATTTTTAGAAATAGCATTTATGGTTTATGGATCGTGCATAAGCGGCAATGGCACAAAGATGTATCCACCCTCAAAGATAAAAAGGTAGAGATGCAACCAAATCTTTGCTTTTTCAGTTTAGAGAACTCAATTTTAGGAATATTTAGTATTATTAAATAATTTGAAGAAGAAGAAAGTACACTTGTTTCTTCAAAAGAGCTATTTGCGTAAATAATATTTTATCCACACTGGTTATCTAAAGTTAAATTTTACGAAGTGTTTTAAAATCCAGGGACTCCATAAATTAGAAATATAAGAACAATAGCATTAAGCAACTTAGGTTTAGGGAATCCTAGATTTTAAGCTAGAACATACGTAAACTAATGTAAATTTTACGCGCAAATAAATAATAACAATTATCGATATCTATATATCACCTTTCTTCAATGTGAATAAAGCATTATGCTATATTCTTGTCGTATCACCTTATGATATTATTCCAAGAGTAACTCGAAAATACTTAAAAAACAGAATGTTGATGAAGATGACTCCCAATAAACACATTTATAACTTCTGCTACATTTCCTCGTGAGTATGAAATGATATATCAAACGTTTTCTGAAGCGCAGGGAATTTGTGAAGAAGTTAATGGTACAAGACTTACTCCTAATGTATAGGTTTCCAGAAAACCTTCACTTGATTCGGATAATTAAAAGCGTTTTCGTACCATCTATATTAAGACAAACATTGCCTTTCTTTTGTAAGTCTAAATACTCTATTTGCAATCGACTATTAAGAGATATCGAAGATAGAATTGACAGAATTGAATTGAGTTGACAGACCCGTTGCCCTAACACAGTTTGTATTATCCGAATCAGAAAACCTTTCCCATCCAACCAATTAGATGACTCTGCGTTACCATGGTATGCCGGAGAAAAGAAACACATTATGTACTATAAGAAATACATTAAGAGCAATTCGTGCTTCAGAGCGCCAGCAGAGCTGATTTACAGATGTAGCGCAGGGCAGCGATTTCTCTGCGCGTCCGTGACCCCACTACCAGCACTAGGGTGGCCAACATTGTTAATGC
The DNA here is from genome assembly GCA_964035755.1 of Teleogryllus oceanicus. Lineage (NCBI taxonomy): Eukaryota > Metazoa > Arthropoda > Insecta > Orthoptera > Gryllidae > Teleogryllus > Teleogryllus oceanicus. Next base: position 33,500,607 of record CAXIVR010000004.1, read on the forward strand.
ACAAGCGAGGACACTCAATAAGCGGAAAAAAGAAGCATCAACACATTTATTTTAATAAATATTCAATTTAGACTAACATGAGCTCTATTTCTTTCTTCTCTCCATATCTGCGATTCAAGTGCATAGATTCATTCACAAAATGCAGATGACAACGGTCTGAAGATATCTTTTTATTTTAGTCGTTAGACTGAATGCATGCATGTGTGTGTCATCGTTCAATACAAGGATATCCATGTTTTCTGTTGTAAATGTAACTATGTAAACGTTTTCCGATGTAAAAGTTTCTATGTAAAGTAAACACTAAACGACACAACGTAGCAGATGTTAGTCATGTGAAAAAATAAACGACAACAAAAGTAAAAAATGAACTAAAAGTAGGACGAAATAAAAGAAGAATTGACGTGAATTGAGGACCGTCCTCTCAAACGGAAGACGGCTGGCAACCCTAACCATCAGTGTCGCACTCCATTCTGCCTGTGTTTGCCGGCCGAACGCCCCCGCCGATGCAATGCCATGCGACGCCATGCGGCGGCGGCCTTCTGCCCGCCCTGAAATTAGCAGCCCGCGCGCCGCCAAGGGGGGATGAACAGCGCAGCGAGACACTGCGGCTGCTGCCTGGGTCGTACTTTTCGCTTTCTATCATCTTTTAGCGCCGGTTTTTTTGTCAACGATTAATTACATACTAAAATATTTGAATAAGTAATTTAATTTTAATTTGAATGTATAAGAAAATTTGATTATCCCTTATCCTGCCCCCGATCACGAAATGACTTTCAGAGACGTAGCGTTATCGGTGGCCGAAAGCGAAAAATGATAGGCGCGGATGAGAACATTCTGTTCCGTAGATAAAATGTGCATGGTTGAACTCCGTGACAACGGTGCCCTATCATTTCGAGCGGTTGTGTGAAGTTTGTTACAGAGAGGAGAAAACTGGATAGAAGTTTCTATAATAACCAATATTGTCCACGAAGAATGAAATTGTGCGGATAAATATGCGATGAACATTAGTTGGGTTTGTGGAGGTTTTAGAATTTAGGTGGCGTGAGCAACCAACAAATTGCAATAGGATTGTTGTCAAGGTTTGAAGTAACGTCTTAACATACGCTTTCTTGATTTTGAAGTCGTCTTCTAAAATACATTATTTGAATTCGTTTCCTATGATTTATTTTTTATCAAACTATTTGACAACGATGTATTTTGCATATATTGCGTTGTAAATTGTGTAGGTAAGACTCAAGAATGGCTTACGTTAATCGCTTAAAGCGAAGGCCAAAGCCTCGTCATCAACTCCAACAAGTATAGCAAAGCGTCAGCTACGCCCCAGAAAGTATTAGTTTCTATGTGACGCAATTCCGCTCATGGATTCGTTTTTTCGTTCTCTCCTATCGACAAAGAATCTCAAAATTTTGTATATTTTCTCTCCCATCGTTCCCTTGTTTTCATATCAATGTAAAGAAAAATAAGAAATGAACATTTAAGTGCCATGTCACGCTTTACGAGAGAATAGTTCACACCTCAGTGAAGTGATATAATATCAAACGATTTGACGAAATGTACTTTGCTTCAAACAAAATAAACCGTCTATCGAAAAAATACGATTAATTATCATCAAACAAAAAAAATCTAAATTGTCAGTTATGTATATACTACAATGCGATGAATTACAGTACCAATGTAATACTCCGTCTTAAACTCCTGAAAAGCTTGGCTAGCGGGAAGAACAAAATGCTCGGATTTCACAATTTATACAGACCAGTGTTACTATTTCCGCTATTTGCATCGCTTTTGGAAGTAAATTATTTAAATTTGTTGCTGAAACTATCACCACAAGTAGCTTCGTTTTGTAATTATAGGGGCTTGAAGTAAAAAACACTCAGTCGTTTGAATATCAATAGAAGAATATTGATTTTTTTTTTAGATTTATGCTCCACCTAAAACGTCATGATAAACTGCACAATCATTCATTAGTAATCTGATTTACTCTATTTGCAAAAGACAAAGCGTCGAATCGCAAAGTCATGATTCAAACAGGATATCACGATGGACCAGAACCTGCGAGCTTCGTTGATACATTCACATCACTCATCAGAAGATTATAAACAAAGGGTCCTTAACGACCTCTCCATCACCCAAGAACTTACACTGTGAGATGGCTAATTCTCCAAAGCAGTTATCAGTGAGTAATGCATTAAAAATATCTTCAATGTAGATCTTCCGTTGGAATAAATTAATTACTATGTGGATATAAGGATCTAAGTTTTAATTATATTTCTTCTTCAATAATCGAATATCAATTTTCTTGTCAGTCTTATCTATTGATAGCGCTTTTGATTTATAAACAATGAAGATTCAGTACGATAAAAATATTACATTGTAATGCTATTGTATGAAAATGTATTATGTATCGAGATGGAAGGGGAAAGAGGACGTTTTCTATGGACAATTGAGAGTTCTTTTCACAAAATGTATTCTTAAATTCTATTTACAAAGACAACTTATGGCCTAGCTTACAAACTAATCTAAATCTGTTTTGCCTTACATCTTAACTTAATCTAACACCGAATACTATGTAAATTATTTACAGTGGGCTATTTACACTATTTACATTATTATGGGGATGTTCGATGTACTTGTTCCTAATGAAAGATGCAGTGGATCAAGGGGCTAGCCCACATTGTTTGTGAAATTAAGTTATTGCCCTTATACAAAACTTCAAAATTATTCTATTGCTATAATATGTAATTTAAATCCAGTATATACGTATATTAAAATGTACTATATTCCAAAATTTAAAAATGTACTAAGTAATACGAGGAAAATTTAAGTAAAACCCTCGTTATCTCAGAACTATACCAATGTGTGATAGCCCCTTGTTCTACTGAGCTCATCAACTAATAAATTGTTTAACATTTTGTCACCAATGAATCGTTTTGTTAACATAATCTTAAATAAATTTAACCATAAAATGTCGATACAAGATCATTTAAAGTGCTCAAGGTTTTTGCATTCCAAAATGTCCAATAGCATTAGCAAACGTAGCTGTTTTGTGAATTTGAACACAATTGAAATGATTGAAGGCGTTGTCATTGTCAACAATAGTATTTATTTCAATAATAGCAACTTTAGATGGCTTAGCCATCATCATGAGTTTTCTGCTGTCTGGGAGCCACAAAAACGACTACGCGGGCTCGGGCATGCCTAGCAGCTTAAGTACCGGCTGTGGGGTGGAGGAGGAGGGTTAATGGCTTGGGTGCGGTGTGCAATTAATACTATTGTTGACAATCACAACGCCTTCAATCATTTCAATTATGTAAAGGTCAACTACAACTCACCACTGAATCAATTTGAACACAATCATAGACACACAAACATGCACGTAGGGAGTATAAAATTAAGATTTACAGCTATAACAAATATCATTCAATCCAACTACAGTGGTATAAATACCATTTTATCCTGTCTGAAAGTTTCCTCATATTCTACATTTTGAGATGAATACCAAAATGTTGCGTCTCCGATGGGAAAAAAGTTCATTGTGATGCGAGTGGTAAGTGATATTTTATTTTATGAGAAGGAAAGTTTGGGAAACAAGGCCGATAAGCCTTGTGGCGAAATCATACGAGCAAATTAAAATCACTTTTATCACGTGTGAAATACACTTTTTTTAGATAGCCTTACTGATTTTGGTTTTGTTTTCATTTAAGTATAAAAGTCACTTAATTGTGTACTATGTGACGTTAATGTCAGTAGTAGCTGATACAGACAAAAGTGTTTGGTTTTCTTTGTTGTAGTCACACTGTTTTATCCGAACACTAGAGCGTCGTCTCACTTTTTGTACTAATGCTAAAAACTGAACTTTCAGCACGCTCTGTACAGTCTAAAAGTAACCGCTTTTACTAGTGCCCGTCTAAAAAATATATTAAAGTTCATGTTAAACGTTACTGCACGAGTCAATGTTTCGCAAACGAGTGTCGCGAGTGTAGGAACGAGTTTGCAAAGTTTTACGAGTGCAATAAAGTAACATAAACGAGTCGCATACGGACGATATTTTGTGTACAACTCCATTATAAACTGATTAATAACCGAATCCAAATGTATACTTTATTTCATAGTAGAGATTTTCAGCTGCCTTGTGAAGTCACGCGTGTTGAGGGATTGATTTACTTAACACTGGACATAATTATTTATTTATTTATTTTACGTCAGAAAAACAGTTAAAAACTGCGTATGACGTGCTATGGGGAAAAGTGAATTGTGTGCACATTTTCAAAATTCTGTGATCCCTACACTTACTCATATACTACTTAAATCTTGAATTTTTGAAAGGGAGAAAAAAAAACAAAAACTCCCATGCAATAAAATCTATGTTCAAGGATAAACAAGCAATAAATTTTGAATTTTGAAATTTTGAAAGGGAGAAAAAAAACAAACAAAAAAAATCCCATGTAATAAAATCTATTTTCAAGGATAAATAAGCAATAAATTTTGAATTTTGAAAGGAGAAAAAAAACAAAAAAAAAACTCCCATGTAATAAAATCTATTGTCAAAGATAAATAAGCAATAAATTTTGGCTCTTATTACTTCCTGCCGCGACAACAAGGAAACGATAATTTGAATCATTGTATTTCCCACTGAATACTAGAAGACGTGCACAGAAAATGAAGTTACATTTATGTCCAGAAGCAAAACAAGGGCCATCTCAGCATTTGCTCAATGGATCAGGAAACTGGACGAAAAACCTGATCGAGATGGGGGTCATTGACCCGGAAGCTGTAGTACAATAGTTGTTACAGGTTGTTTATACTCATTTATACAGTCCAAATGGTAAATAATGCATTATGTATCATTGTTAAAATTAATGTTACTTTTCTTGTTATGCTCAGTATAGTCTCTAATTGTATAGAAACAGTTATGCAGCAGAAACGATTTCACTTGGGATTTAAACTTTTCTATTGAATTTAATCGTTTAATGTCATCTGGCAACGTGTTGTAAAATAATGTACATGTATTGTATGTGAATTTTTGTAATGAGCTGTTGATACTGTCACCTGATGAATATGATTTCTACGTCGAGTGTTATAGTAATAGACTTCTGCATTTTCTGAAAAAATATTCCGCCCTTGAGCAAGTCATTTTTACAAAAACCACTGATTCGTAAATAAAAAGACACGGTAATGGTAGAATTCCTAGATTAATGAAGAGAGGCTTACATGAATCACGTGGGTGGGATTTGGTTATTATTCGTACAATTCGTTTTGTAATCTAAAAGTCTGGGAGCTATAAGATGTATTTCCCAGAATATTATGCCATATCTCAGGCGGGAATGAACATTCGCGAAGTATACACAACGAGCAGTATGAAGGCTGACTGAATTTGCAAGAATTCTGAACGCGTAGCATAAAGAACTTAATTGTGTGTTCAATTCATTTAAATGGACGTTCCATTTAAGGTTTGACTGAATTGAGAGACCTAAAAATTTTGTTGCCTTAACATCAGTCAATGGTACACTGTTCATTTTCAATGGAGCACAGAATTGTTTATTTGAAATGGAAAACTGCATTAAAACCGTTTTCTTTTCGTTTACTATTAATTTGTTATTTCGGAACCAATTTGAAACATCTGATATTGTACTATTTACTGTTTCTTTATTGCAAAGGATGTTCGTATCATCTGCAAAGAGAACCGTTCTTCCGTTTTGAATCGTCGAGGGCATATCGTTTACGTAAAGTAGGAACAGAATAGGGCCTAAAATCGATCCTTGAGGAACTCCACATGCAACGGGCAAAGAGTCGAAAACACTGTGGCAGCTCATACCGATTGTTGCACGTAACAAACAATCGGTACTGTCTACTGCAGAAAACTAGAATATCCTCCATCTCAAGAAAGGTTAAAGAGTTGTCGCATATGGATCGCTTCACCTTCTAAGGGAGTGTTCCCACAAGAACATAATTTCATTGTAAAAATGTATCGTTTTTCTTTGAATGGGGGTTCACTCTCTTTGTGGCATAATGTTTTCATAAATACGGGTTTAGATATAAAAATATTAAATACCGTATAATGCATAAAAGTGTAATAACAAACCTTTGAAATTAATGTTTGCTAATCTTGTTAACTTTCAATTAAACATGCGCCACGCTTCTAACGTAGCTGGAATTCGAAGTCAATGCGGGCAAGCAGTTTTATATTTTGGCTCCTGAAGGTCAACGCGTAAGCGTTGAATGTGATGGGGCATATGCAGGTCTAACGGTTTTGCTTCTTGTTGGGAAAAAATGCTCATATCACCACCGGTTTGCGCTTTGGAAGTCTGTAGCAGCAAATATTTAGCAATACAACAATTAGTTCGCTTTAAATGTTGCAACAAGATGCTGCCAGAGGGCTCCAACGACTCCTGAGCGCGCATGAACGCGACAACAATGGGTGAGCGCTATCCCCCCTCCCAAAAAAAAGGCGGGGACTAATGAGTTAAGGTCAAAGCGTAAGAGTCCAATGTTAAGGACTACGCTCATTCTGGGGTCATTTCTCAAAACTACTATGCGAAGCGAGGCAACATCCAAACGTGCCCCCGAGGGCGGAAATACTACAGAAAGAGAGGAAATGAGACTCATTGCCCGGGCTTCGCTTGAACTGACAATCAGCATACTCCATTATAATGATATGTTCATTTTATATTTCCACATTAAATATTCGTAAACTGTGAAAGTTATTTAAATTGCAGCATGTATAGAATGGTTCATACATCAGTAGGGTAGGCATTGCCTATCTTGAGTCTTCACTAATAAGCAGTGAGGTCATAATAAATAAAGAAAGGGATGGCGTCATGAAATGTGTCATAAAATATTATTTTATGAATAACTTGGTGCACCGAAGAATAGCTTTGCTGACCATTATAGGCGTTTTAAAAATAGTGTTAATTTTAAATGTTTTTACTTATTTTAATTAAAAAATTACCATGTATTTTATATCATTATTGATAAAATAAAGATGTTAGTTAATGACTTTTTTTGGTTTGATTTGCATCTTGAAAATTCAAATAATAAAAATATTTATCATAACAATTATGATTCATTCCGTTGTTTAAAAAATAGTTTTCTTGAATTAGAGAGGAATAAGATCAATGCTTCTAAGATTTGAGAAGAAATGTACATACGTAGTTACTAGTGAAAAGTGAAAAGAAGTCAAATAAAATGCGTCACGGGTTTAATGAGTTTCAACATATTAAAACAATGAATATAATTAATTTACTTTCCATATATTGATGCAACATGTGATTGATAGTTCCACGACTTCAACTCCAAGAGCATTCATCCGAAACCTAATAGCTGGGAATTGTCATGAAACACATGAATCTCGCTACACCGTTATCCCCGGGCAGGCGAAGAGGGGCGGCGACCTGCACGAAGGCGTCTCGGCGGCAGTGCCCCAGGCGCCTACCGCCTTTCGCCCCCTCCCCCTCCCCCGCGAAGCTCAAATTCCAGTCGTCCCCCGAGTGCGCGTTCGTGCGTCGCCGTCGCGCCGTCCCCCGGTCGCCGCTCCGCGCAGGAGAGAACAAGCGCACGTCGACTCCCACGCAAGCATAATCCTACAAGTAGGGCGGTACGACCAGGGTGGGGCAGCATTCAAATACTTTTTTAAATCCATTTTATAGTGGAATAACTGTATTTTTGAGTTTTTTGGATGCATTTTAGAGATACACTTTTTAAATACACTTTTCAAATGCATATCCAAAAAACTTAAAAATACAGTTATTCAAATATAAAATGGATTTGAAGTGAGTATTTCAAATACAAGTATTTAAATACTGTATTTAAAATATTTGTTTTAAATACATTTTGTATTTGAACAACTGTATTTTTGACTTTTTTTGGGTATGTATTTTAAAAATGTATTTAAATAATCTCTAAAATGCATGTCCAAAAATCTCAAAAATAGTCATTCAAATATAAAATGGATTTAAAACAAGTATTTCAAATACAAATATTTAAATACCGCCCAACTCTGGACGACGAAGCAGATCAAACCTCGCGCTCGTACCTACGTTGACAGCATCAAGGGAATGATTCCGGGCGCGGCAACTTCAAAGTGCATTAGTGCCGTAAGTGAAATGGGTGTTATTTCCCTATCTGCAGCATCCCGTACAATGATTTTTTCTTAATAATGGGAACTGACTTGCGTTTCGAGATTTTTCTTCCTATAGTTTTGCTTTGGAACATTAATAACTTTTATAAATAAAGCCGTTTATTTTGCCTGCTTGCAATACGTCTGTTTTATAAAATATTTAAAATTCGGGTGGAAGCAGTGTACCTGTCAGATGTCATCCTTCACGTCCGCCTTCTTCTTCCCCTCCTCCAGGTATCTCTCCAGTAGAGTAATGCCTCTGCCGCGACAAGATCTAAGTACCCGGGGTAGTAGTTTAGTGCCCGTAACAGGAGCTGATGGGATGAGGATGAGGAATGAAATATCTTGCGCAGTCCGTGGCCTGTTTCTTAAGTTACTGCTCCAGCATTCAGATGGTATGGATTGGAGAAACCGCTACTAAACTGAACAACCGGCTCCTATAATACCCTAATATCCCTAATCCTCCAGACAGTTGAATTCGACACATAGAGTCTCGAACCCTAGGTCCTCTTAGTTAGCAGAGGCAACGATGTCACTGCAGAGCTATCGCAGTTGGTTACGGCGCCGATGTGTCCCAAAGGGTTAAGAAATAGTCCGAAGGGTCGTTACAAATAAAGATTAATTTAGTACTAAAAGCTCTTGTTTTTCGGGATCCATTACATTAAATAAAAGTTTATTACATTTCATTCTACAGTAACTACTAGAAAAACAACGTAATGATCTTAACAATCATTTGCTGAAGAACCTTTCAACTTTATGGGCCAGGATTTATCATTAAAAAGTCCTTACAAGAATCGTTGTGTTTCTTACTATGTATCACAATTGAATGGCGAGATTACAGGGATATTTAAATTGAGACCGGATTTCTAAAAATGTCTATTACTGACAAACAGAAAGGAAAAATTTTAAGAGAGATCACTGCATCACCTGGCTAATCGTGTCGTCTATAATATGATACACGTTTGAGTACCTGAAACGTTTAGACCGTATTTACATAAAAATGGCTTTATTTTCGGAAGTATTCTGGCAATAATAAGTAGTATTTACTGGACATTGTATCTTATCGTAAGATGAAATTCTTTTCTAAACTCAGTTTCCCTATCCGCTGTCTCCCGTAGAATGATTTTTTTCTTAATAATTTCAAACTGAATTGCGTTTCGAGATTTTTCTTCGTATAGTTTTTCTTTGCAACATTAATGGCTTTTATTAATAAAGACACCTACTTTGTCTGCCTGCGATACGTCTGTTTTATAAAATATTTAAAATCCACTCTGCTATTTCGTATTTGCCTTTACGTTGTGTGCATTGCACGTACACGTCCTGGAATACATTCTCTGGAATGTCATAATGTACTGTATTTTCAATTACTGGGTCATGAACTAATGGTTTCCTTTTTATTTTTTCCTCATGCAATCCGGTCCGCATGCCATTTGAGAGTACTGGTACCGCATGCCATTTGAAAACCTTTTTACAGTTTACCGTTCGTAAAGTAAGAAATATCGTTATGCGGTCTTTAGAAGTACATTTCTTCCTGACAAAAAAGTTGTATTCTTTTTTCAACAATGTTCAGATTCTTGTAATGTTGATTTTATATCAGACTAAGAAAATTCAACATTGTGAAGAAATTACAAACGATCATTTGAGACTATCAGTACCCGCCAATATCTTCCGAAACAAGCAAAATAACACTTCAAAAAATCACTCCCACGCAACGTATGCGCGATGGCGTATCTGCCACGTATCTGCCACCAATGGAATTCGAAAATCATTCATTTTTCACGTTATATATTCTACCTAATTGTTTGGAGTTAATAAATTAGCCCAGTTCAATTAATCGTACTGTAAAGAGCAAAAAGGAACACGTTCGATCGAAAGTTGGAATGCCCTTCAATTCGGATTATCTATTAGAAAGTATAACGCAGTAAAAAACTTAAAAACAAAACTTTTATGTGTTGCAGTAATACTTTTCAATGGTTTAAACGAAATGTTTTAGATATAAAATATTTTACTCAGGTACTGTACTTAAAAATTTTAAATAAAAATTATCGTCTTAGCATGTATTGACACTTTAATAGTGCTACAAAAAGTAGTTCCAATCTAAACTACTCATTCCGGCTTTGCGAAGAAATTGTGAGGTAATGAAAGATATTTTATTCTGAAATGCGCCCTTCAAGGAATCCTTATATTACTTGAAGTTTTCTGTAACTTAGAACCTTAAAGCAAGCCTCTAATGTAAACAAAACCGAAGATTTCTCAAGTGACGACTTTTCAGTTCTGTCATTTAAACCTAACGTAATAAATAACGAAACTGATCACCGTTTCCTCCAGAAAACGAGCGACTTCTTTCATGAAGTGAAGACGAGACCTTCAGACTGCAACGATAAACTCTAGCCATCTGCATCCTACAGTATTGTACGTAAATGGCTCGTTCCGGCACCTGCCAAAAAAAAACAAAAAAAAAACGCATTCCCGATTCTTCGCCGAAGAGAGATCGATATAGAGCGATATATCTTCGAGTGCAGATTGAACGAGATGGAGCCGCTCCATTGAGCTGTCAAAGAAAGCGATCCTGAAGAGAGGGGATTGATCACGACTCGTTTTTACGAGCCCATAACTGTCACACTTATCCATTAGAGCGCGAAAACGCAGCACGTATACTCCTTTGTTAATGAAGAATCGAAGACAACAACTGACTCAGGTAATATAAGTACGTGCTAATAATGCATTCATCAATGAAGATAAACTACGCAAAAATGATCAGAAAACGTATTACTTTTGCTATCATTTTAATAGGACTTATACAGCGGCTCAGAACAGCGCTTCGATTTCCTTTCTTATTCCCTGGAGGGAATAGGGAAGGCCCTACCTATCCATCTCCCGCCGTCCTCGTAGGGGGCACGTACGTGCCATAATTTAATTCATGATAACCAGAGCCCGTTTTCTGAAGCATCTTTTCATTGGTGCATTCTGGGCGTAGTTAACTTTTAAAAGAATGTTTATAATGACATCTAGATGATAGAAACATACAGCTCTTCGTTTTTTTTTTTTTTTTTGCCGTTTTTCAATTTTTAGGTCTTTTTTACCTTTATGTCATTTTTACGCATTTTGTTTCCTTTTCGTGTTTTTTGTTAGTGAATGTTCGATGAATTCACAATGACATACTAAAAGGAAGTTTTTATTGTATCATCAATTCATGACGAAATTCACTACTGCAGTGACCTCTGTTTTTGGAACTCTAAAAATTATGTGGATCTTCTGTAACTTCCTGACCTTCCAAAACTGACGGTTAGAGAAAGGGAGCTAAGAATTACGTTTCCTCCCAAAATAAAGACTAAGAAAATAAATATTATTTAAAATTGTAAAATTCGTTGAATAAACAAACATTTTCAAACAAATTTTTGGATATTTAAAAAAATTAGTTCATGTTCCTCTTATTTTTAAGTCTCTTTCCTCTTATTTTAAGTCATTTTATGGGTCATTTTCAATTAATTTTAGGCCATCAGAATTCGAACCCTGCCGAGATGCTGTTGGCGGACAGGCCAGAATCCCTTACTTGATAATGATTATGATGACGATGATTAAATAGAGCAGATAATTTATTAGCCGAAATTAAGCATCAGTGTTCTCTACAATATTACACCTTTCAAAAATGGATGCTCTCTGCGTAGGAGAGGCGTAAAAATGGAAGGAGGAGTAAACATAAAAATGGAAGGACTGTATCAACTGACCTAGCAGATAAACTAAGAACATGTAAGTCTTTTCAGTAATGCGAAAAATACAAGTACAAGATGCAAAAGAAAAATGTTGGTAACAATTACGTGTAATAACAAATCACGATACAAACGTATGAGGATTATGAACAATTTAGATAGAAATGTGATGAATATGAGACGCAAAATAAGTCACTACATAAATGAAATTTAGTCACTGTGGACCCCGTTGAATCGCTAAGTATAATTTTAATTACGGAAATATTGAAAATATTTCACATTTCTAATCATTTTAGCCAGTTTTTAGTTCACCAAAATTCCATTAAAGTCTATAATGTATAGTGATGTAGAAATTAGAATAATGTGTTACATTAAAATTTTGTGTTTGCGTAGGCTCTTTTCACATTTGTATCTCTCTACTTCCAGTTGGCAATTTCAAAAACCTCACGCGATAGTCTTCAGGAATGAAGAAAAAAATCCCTCGCCGGAGAGAAAATGGTGTATGCTCTCAATATAATCTCACAGAATTACTGCTCACTTAATGGAGAATACTAATCCCAAATTATTAATTACTCCTTTTATAGGGAACATTCACTCGACTTTCAGTTGAAACTTTAGATAATAGTTTAGTGTTAAGACTCCGAAATAGCAAGATAGATTTGGGAAAGAATTTCAAAACATACATGAGATGAAAAAAGTCAACATTCGAAGACGATATTTGATTTCGTTCGAATACAAAATAACCTGTGCAACACTGTACGTAGACAGCGCCTTTAGGTAATGAGAAAAGTTGTTATCACGTAAAAGTATTAAATTATTGTCGTAAGCACTAAGAACGTTAAGAATGTGCTCATACCACCTGTTTATTGTTAATTTACTAATTGCACTTGCAATCCCATGTGAGCCAGCCACGGCGCTGTTTTCGTCTGGTATTAATGAAATGTCACAAAAAATACATCACCGTGTTTTCGGGGTCGTTAAATTATCTCCCACGAAATAATAAGCTATCACGGGGTGAAAAACTGTTTACCACTGAGAAAAATAGTTATTGTAGAACAAATTACTTCTAAGGACTTGCATTCCACTTCCACCATTCAATAAAACTCCTTGATGGAGACGCTATAAATTGCTGGAATTACTAGCGTACCTGAGATTCACTGGCGTTTGATGTGATGTTGCAGCTGGTTCCGCGTGCTGCAACTATCGGCGAAGTAAAGAAAGCTGTGTTTTTCACGGCAGCATCCGTTGGAGTCAAGTTCTTTTAATCCGCGACATTAATCCGCGCGGTTTTGCGAGATTTAATATATTATCTAGAAGTTGCGCGAATCACAAATGCACGTGTTTAGATTCGATTAGCTCTAAAGAGACCTTATAATGGGCGAACTAGTGGTCTGACATAAAATTAAAAATGTGGAATGGATTTTACTTTTTTAAAATTAAACGTTTATTTACAATCTGTTCGTACATCAAACAATAAGTAATTTTTTTCACTAGGTAATTAATTGAATAGGTAATTAATTGTAATTAATTGACTAGGTAATTAAGTTAATTTTCCATGGAAACATAGTTTCATCAGAATAACAAACATGTATTTTACGTGATGAAAGATTCCAGTATATACTTGATTGCAATCACTGTGTATGAAGTTGAAGTATTCGTCATTCACTTCTAGGTAATCTCATAACTTACTTTTTTTTTCAATTTATTGCTGAAAAACGTCTCTCGCTTAACTTACGACAAAAAAACTCCGAGCTTTCAGTCAAGAGGAGCTTGATATGCAAGACACCGGAGGACACGTCCACCCATTAAACGTCCAAGTGACGGAGAGCCTGAGAGGCGCGGATGATTACCAGTCGACCCGGAAAGAACCCGCAAACGCCGCACGAAGGGGCAACGCTGGCGCGCGGGCCGGGCGTGGGCGGAGAAGGGTCGGGCGCGGCGGCGCGCGACGGCCGAAGAGAGCCCTGGAACGGGGACGGCAAGCGCGCACGCCCGACCAGTTGCCCTGTCGCCGGCGGCGGATGACGTGGGGGCGTGGTGGAGGGAATGGGGGCGGATGGCGGGGGTGGTGGAGGTGAAGGCGGAGGTAGCGGTGGCGGTGGTATATATTGGAGTGTGGTGAAGAGAGGTGAGAGGGTAAAGCAGCGGCGGCGGTGGCGGATATGGCGATGGCGGTAGCGGAGGTGGCGGGGGAGGGTTGGCGGCGCGACGGTGGTGGTGTTGGCTGGTGGCGGAGGGGGGAGTGGAGACAATGGCGACGAGCAATCGCCCTGCTCCACGACCCGCCGGCGATCGTACCTCAAAGATAACTTCCTTTCTTCTTAACCAGTCCAGTGTTCTTTCTATGTCACACGCTTGTCGATTCTTCAAGAAGAGCAATTTGATCGACAATGTAAAAAAATCATTTTCTAAGTTTTTTAAGTGAATTTTTAAAAAATTGTCACTTTGTATCGCATACTGCATACATTTTTAAACCAGGAAGTTGAAGAGACTTCAATTATATCAACTCCTCTTAGTGAGGTCATTCTATACATTGTATGTTGTTATCATTTTTAAATATCTACTGCAGGGCGACAATTTTCATGGGTTATATCGCTGAGACTAGATTTGCCACCTGCCGAAGTGTCTTTACCTAGGAAATCGTTAAGACCTATGAAAAGAGAGAGAGTTAAGATTGAAGAAATGATTTTACAAAAATTGGCTTGATATTATTAAGCGAAATATTTTGGTTAATAATGTCAGTGGTGCAAGGTGAAGTTAGTGACAAAAAAAATTGTTTACAATTTTGTAATTTCCATAAATGTCCCTTTTGGAATGCAGTGTGAATGTGTTCCGTAAGCCTTAGTAGTTGGTAGGTGGTAGACTTGTGATTTGAAGCCAAACTGATACTGTGGTATACTGTTTCGCTTTACGGTACTCAAAATTTGGCTAGCAAAGATTTAGGTCATGGCCGAAGACGCAAAAGAAGAGCACAAAAGAAAGTAACTGAGGGCGCCAGTACCTCCAATTTCAAGTTTCACATCATTACACCTTATTTTTGTTCGTTTTCGCGAAATAGGTCATGCCAAAAACTCTCAAAGCTTACTCATATTTCACACCCTACATTCCCTTCTCTCTCAGTTTTTGGTTCTTTGATAAATGAAACGGGACACCGCCTCAGCCAGGACAAGCTCTGAGTTCCCAACTGGTCTCCCGGCATGTTGGTAGTGTAGTGCATGTAAGTGTGTGTGTCAGTAAGGGATGAGAATAGGACATGGAAGAGAAAGGAAAGATCGCGCGCGGTCTGTGGCCCGTTCGTTAGGGTACACCCTCAGGTTTGGTATTAATCGGAGAAACCAATTGCTTTCAAAAGCTACCGATAAGAGCAGCCGGACGCTAGCATTCTCCTCTAGACAGTGACGGAACTCGACTTAGCTATATAACTAGTGTCGAAAATCCTGCCACCGTCGGGATCCGAACCTAGAATCTCCCGGTCAGAGGTTCAGGAGTAACATCAGTTGATGCTCTGAGCCACCTCTCCCGGTATTTTGGGAGAAATTCAATAGATTGACACTGGACAATTAAATATACTATATCTTCCGATTCTTTCCAAACACTCACCCTCAGCAAGCGAAGTACATTATCTTTGAATATAAAAACGAAACACAATTTTCTCAGAGTATCGGATAGCGTTTATATGCACTTATGCTCTTTACGTGTTTCTCAAGTTAGTTTTAGTGAGGCACTGTATTAGCATATAGTTGTATCATATCGGCCAATTATTTTCTGTAGCAATTGTTTTATATTCCTGACATTTCGCTGTACAATTACCTCTAGCTCACGAATGAGAAGAAATACTTTTAAAAAAGGCAAAGAAACTTTCAAGAATAAATATTAACGATATATGTTCGAATAAATATTAACGTAAAGTAGGGCAATTACATGGAAGATTTGTTACATTCTATTGAGAACTGGTCCTTTGAAATACCTTTCTCCCTCTCTTATGATTTATTACATTTCTCATTTGAATAATTACAAGTTCCTTACTGCCGAAAGGCCACAAAAACTCGGAATCTCATGCAACTTTAAAGAAAAATAAAATAAATATAAATGAATACTTTTTATACTACCTTAACGAATATTTTGGATCCTTGTCAAAAAACAGTCACATTGTCCATTAATTATCTATTCAATTATCACAGGTGTTTTAGCGCACAGTTTTTTCAGTACTTTTTCCTTCGCGGAGAGATTGAAATCACGGACTACTCTGACCTGCACCCGTTCGCTCATTTCCTCATTCTTCTTCGTGAGGCCACTCGGGGTGAATGAGCAACCTGAAGTCTTGACCCCAAAATTCTTTCTAGCAAGCTGTGATGTGATTTTCCTGAGAGTCATCAAGGACAAAAAGAATCACAAAGGTATGATTTCTTGTTTCATAAAATGTTTTCGTATGCAAATAACAAGCCCAGAGGATTATAATACGGCACGCACGTAACATCTGTATTTTTAGACAACATTTTATTCTTTTAGAAAACAAACACTCTTACAACATTGATTTTTTAAGTACAGAAATATTAAACTGTTAGCTTCAAATGTGAATTTTATCTCAATCGGAAGAAAACGGCCAATATTAACTTTTAGGCGGAAGTAACGGCCAATACTGGCTCGTCAAATTTGCAATAACTGACTAAAATAGTTTATCATTAACAAACCGTGTATGACAAAATTGTCGCTATATTTAGCGATTAGAAAATTAAAACTTCTTAAGATACGGGTTACAGCGATAAGAGCGAAAGTGCGGATAATGGCTCATTTCTATATCTTCAAAAATAATACACAGCACAACATTTTGTTTGTATTATTTTTCTATGTGGTTGAGGATGTGTTCCATTTGGGGATATGCCAGGAGAGGGACATTCCACAAACCGACGTGTAAGTCTCACGTTGCCAGCGAGGAAGGAACACCGCCACTTCTCGGTGATTACGTGCACTATACTCACAGGACTAATGACCAAAATAGTTAAGGTCTTCGAAAATACGTCACACTCACTCACGTCACAGACGCCATTGAATCACTCACGGCGATTCTTAGAGCAATCGAATAAAAGGTTACTAGACAGTAACAACAACGGCATCCATCCCTCTTGGACCGAACGGTGATTCCTCGAAGCTGCAATTTGCGATGAAGCTGTCCGTTTCCGCGACGTTGCCACTGGCCGCAGTCCGTTACTCGGCCAAAGGGCGCCGCAAAAAGGCTACGTCCAGTTCCTCCTGGGCGGCGGCGGCGGAGCAGTTTCCTCGACGCTCACGTGGAGCGGGACGGCGCAGTGGGCCGGACGCCAGCCGAGCAGGGAGGCTCACAGACACTGCTTTGAAGCTCACGTTCTTCGGTTGTTGTTGTTTTCTCCGAGGGCTTTTTCCAGCCGATGGCAACGAGAGCGGTTGCTCAGTGCAGCAACTGATGTCACTGCTACACCTCGGACCGGGAGGTCCTAGGTTACACTCCTGACGGCGGCAGGATTTTCACCTAGGTCGAATTCAGTCGCAGTCTGGAGGAGAATTCTAGCGGCCGGCTGCTCTGATCGGGTAGTTTTACGCGGTTTCTTCTATCAACACCAGGCGAATGCCGGAGCAGTAGCGGCACGGACCGCGCGTGATCTGTCCTTCCTCTTCCTTGTCCTATCCTCTCCCCTTACATACACACTTACACGAACATGCACTACACTACCACATATTCCCGGAGAC
The DNA here is from genome assembly GCA_964035755.1 of Teleogryllus oceanicus. Taxonomy (NCBI): domain Eukaryota; kingdom Metazoa; phylum Arthropoda; class Insecta; order Orthoptera; family Gryllidae; genus Teleogryllus; species Teleogryllus oceanicus. The sequence continues at coordinate 33,518,157 of CAXIVR010000004.1, forward strand.
CGGTCGGGAGCTTAGACCTTGTCCCGGCTGGGGCGGTGCCCCGCTAGTGGGAGAGTCCTGGTTACGGGAAAACCCCACTAGCGGACGGTAGGTCGGCGCCGGATCTTGCCATCCAGCGGGGGAAGATGACCGCCATCTCCCGAGGAAAAACACGCACAACACTTACGGGACTAATGACCAAAGCAGTTGACGCGCCCGGAAACACGAAAAAAATCAATCAATCAAAATGTTACCCTTTACGCCCTTTGGTACGCATATTCGACCACACACTAGACACCAACTCGCTTGCGGAATCCTCCGACGTCGGGTCAGCAGAACGCGAGGTCCTCCGCGACAACACAAGCTTGACAGACAAGGGACAAGCAACCGTGCCCGTGGTGGGGTTCGGACCCACGACCTTTCGGAGCGATGCGTTGAGTTGGTACTCGCTCTTAACCACCTCCATGACCCAGCTCGGCCTCCCGTTGTTAAGTTTATAAAATCAATTTTAAGGTAAAGTTGACATTAATCGTAGATCAACTTTTTTATTCGTAATCGTATTGAATAAAAAAAATATTTGGTCAATCATTTTGAAGATGTCGAAATTATTTGAGTCAATTATATGAATCAATTTAGAAATAAGATATTTCAAACAATTATGGTATTATATGTACTATTATTATAATAATTATTATTGTTATTAGTATTATTATATATATTATTATTTAATAGTAATTAATAATATTCTCTTCCTAGTTATACATGTATATTACTCGTGAAACACACATTGTCTCAAACACGATTAGCATTAATTTGTGCAGACAACTGTTGCTAATTATAAGCTGTTTTTTCTCACACTAATATGTATTTTATATAAACTCATTTCATCAAATCTATAGTTCCTCACTGAAAGTCCTCAAAATCTCCTGTAGTTTATTTATTTATATTTTTTTAGTTCTTCCGTCGCTTTCGGGAAACAAAATATGAGATTCCAAACGACCACATACTATTTCGCGTACTAAGGTGAAGTTCTCTGGTCATATCACTCTCTGTAGAGCAAGTGTGGTTCGTGTTTTATGTGTACGTGTGAGTGAACATTCATGTGTAAGAACGGGTGTGTCTATATGTATGTTGGTATTTGTATGTGTATTTATATTTATGTAGTAGATGTAGTTGTAATTTATTTTATCGTGCTATATTGTTAATTGTTTTTATATTGTAATTGTTTTTGCATTGTATAGGTAAATGTTTTGTAAATATGCTTAGTGCGCTAATAGTTACCACCTGGCAATCAGCCAATTGTAGCCAAATAATAATAATAATAATAATAATAATAATAATAATAATAATAATAATAGTAATAATTATTAGTAGTATCGTTATTGTTTTATTTTTTATTATTATTATTGTTCTGTTATTATTATTGTTATTGTTATTACTGTTATTAGTATTACCATTATTATTTTCTCATCTTATTGGCACATTTGAATGAATTGCGCAGATATACAAAATCAAAGCGCAATGCATCTATTTTTTAAAAATAATTTATAATACACTGTTTCCCATGAATTTCCGCACTATCCTTGTTGTTGAAATAACAACTGCCTTCTGCATGGGTTTGCACAGGTCTTCATTCAAATCCAGTTGCTTAAGGCCCCAAATCAGACTCCTAGGGATGATTCCGATGCTTGAAACAATTATCGGGATTTATTATTATTATTATTATTATTATTATTATTATTATTATTATTATTATTATTATTATTATTATTATTATTATTATTGTTATTACCGTTATTATTATTATTATTATTATTGTTATTACTATTATTATTATTGTTATTACTGTTATTATTATTATTGTTAATGTTATTATCATGCCCCACTGCGCGGTGCGAGGCCCGAGCAACCCGTAATCACGCGCTCCGTGTGGCTGCTCGCCTGCTGCCACCGCCTCCAAGAAAGTGAAACTCGCTGCGGCGTGCGGCGCGGAATGTGGGTCGCGCGGGCTGGAGGCGGCGTCCGGCACCGCCCGCCGCCAGCGCCGGCGTGGGGCGGAGGTGCACCTCGCCGCAAGGCGCTTCCGCTTCTCCCCCCATCGCTCGATTCGCCCACGTCGCCACCGACCGGAAGTGAGGAGCGTTGTCGTCCTTTGCAACGTGCACAAGGGCATGACGCGTGTTCGTATCGTCGCGTCGTGGTAGCCAGTGCCGGATCACCGAATAGGCTGAGGAGGCTGCAGACTGGGGGGCGAACGAATTTCAGCGAATTCAAAATTTCATAAGGCGCACTTCTGTAAGGTTTTTATAGAAATATTTCTTTCCATGTTTCTAACAAAACGTGTTAATTAATGAAATATATATCCATTGATATACAGATAAAATGATTACAAAAATACCGTACATTTATTCAATCAATATCGTGGTGAGAATTATTTACACGTATACATATAATCAGTTATTCATACGTACACAGTATTTGCGTTGGTTATAAATATCGTACATCAAGTTTTTATTCAAAATATTATAAATAGCTTCAATGTTTTAAAAAATGCAAATTAAAAGGGCGCTAAAACATTTGACAGCCTAAGGCGCACATAGGTCAAAGTCAGTCCCTCGTGGTAGCGAAAAGAAGACACAGACAGGAACTCTAAGATTTTTATAACGAAGTCCAGCTCTGGGGTGATGTTCGCTATCTACCACGCACACTGCTCCCTGTCCCCAGGCTCGTGCATCCTCCACCCAGACGCTTCACCGCGCCGCTACCCAGATACCCAGGGTACCGGATACCCAGAGGAATGCACTCGCAGTGTCGCGAGGAGAGCACGTCTTCCGGGCTAGCAGTTGCGACCGCACGCGAGGCAATCCGAAAGCGAAGTCCTTCTCCTGGCATGTCTGCTCGCTTATTTTTGGCGGTCATGTGATCACCCACCGAGGGTGAGAGTGGCCGCTCGGCCGAAACACGCACGCCCTCGCACGCCTCGTGCTGCAGGGTCACCACTCCCCCTCAGCCGCCCTTTGCCTCCCTGTGGCTGCGTGCTTTCCAGCGCCCACTAACACACTCGGAATCAGATATAGGGATAATCATCCACAGCAATGATTGTTGTGGATGATTATCTCTACATCTCATTATGGAGTACCACAAAATTTCTGCTACCAACACGGAATTTGACGACGTTGTAATACCTTACGACGGCGCTGGCTATTCTGATTTAATACAGTTTTGTCAAAATTTGAAGTAATTTAATCAGTACAAGCTCGTTATTTTAGGAAAATTTGAAACTCACGTATTTTGAAAATTGTTAAAATCTATACATGAAAAATATGAAATTATTCTGACGTCAATGTGTTTTGTTACACAACTGATGCTATAACACCATCAGAAAAGCTCAACGACCTGCACCATTTACAGTATATCGTTTATCGTTTAATTACCAGCTTTGTGTGTCGCTCTGCTTCATGTCACATCGTTGACATATTTTTAAAGTCACCACATTGTTCCAATTATATAATTTTTAATTTTTTAAAAAATACTTTAAAGCAATAATAAAACATCTTCTTAGTATGTAGTAGCTACATCTAATTCTCATAATATTAACATGTAATTTACTAAGATCGATTGCTGAATATCAATTTTGGAGAAAATAGGCTGAACGGTTTAGCCGCTAGCGTTGTTCACAGACGGACAGATAAACGTTTTGCCGCCATTCGATTTTTCGGCATCAAGGACCCACAAAACATGGCTACACCCCGCGTTAGACGATTCTTTTCTAAATTTAGCAACTGGATTGATCCACTTTCTCGTTACCAGGGCCCCGTAATAGGAGTTTTTCTGCCAAAAATTCACAGTTTTTCGCGCAGCATTACACAAAAGTTGCTCTCTAGTCTGCAGCGAGAAAGTAAAAATTCCTGCCCAGGTGGGATTCGATCTCATATATGTCGTAGCTCGCGGCTGCCAACGTAACGCTTCGGAGTCCATCCACGCCGTAACCACTACACTATGTAAAATGCCCAGAGATGATGACGATGAAGAAGAAGAAAATTAGTTATCTTTGTGTGTTGTTGTTTTTTTGTAGTGTTTCAAACATTGAGATATAGGGGATGTAAATCCATGACTGCTCATTACCTGCTAACGCGTCCAATCTTCAAGCAACATTTCATTCGCCCATTTACAAGGAGTGCCTAGTCATGTCTGAGGCGGACACATCTGGGCTAATTCCTTCATTCACGCTTCGCGAAACGCGTCATTAGGGCCAGCAGCATCGGGACCCACGATCGAACTGACTGCAATTCAGTCCATCTCATTCAGTGAATGCATTATAGTGCAAGTTTAGGAAAGGTATACAATCCCTGTGGTACACCTTCACGGACCCCATCAGTTATAACGGATTTTTCATCACAGTTTTCCATCACGAACAAAACTGGAAGTCGAGTACCATCGAAAGTCATTGTGCACCTATGCTATTCCATGAGAAGAGAATGGTAACAATGGGGCTGCCATAATGATAGAACATAATCTTTTGAAATAAGTTGTTGTCATTTTCAAATGCATGTTTACCGGCAAAGGTACGTCCCCATCTCGATCGGGTTTTTGTCCAGTTTCCCTGATCCACTGAGCAAATGCTGAGATGGTCCCTTGATTTGCTTCTAGACGTTAATGTAGCTTCACTATGCGCACGTTTTGTTGAACTTTCCTTTCGCTTGTAGTGGTAGTAGAGCTTAGGGTGAGTTTCTATTTTGTTAGCAATATAGAAAAATCAAATCCGTTCGTTTACCGTTACAAATAAGATTTCTATAATTCGGCAACGAAAATAACTAGTTTATGAAATGTTAATCTCTCGTTTTTTAAAATTTATTATTATTATTATTATTATTATTATTATTTATCTTTCAACTATTAATAGTTAAATTGTTGGGAAGTGATTCTGAAACTCAGGAAAGCTTGTACAGATTTTCTTTCCCTATACGTCACATACAGTTTTTGACTTTAAATAAATAAATAAATAAATAAATAAATAAATAAAGGTGACGCAGGGCATCAACTGATGTCACAGCAGTGCCTTTGGCAGAGTTCCGGCGGTGGCAGGATTTTTTGACACTGGCTAGATAACTAGGCCGAATTCATCCACTATCTGGAGAAGAATATTGTAGCGGCGGACTACTCTGATCGGTAGTTTTCCGTGGTTTCTCAGATCAACTCCAGGTGAATGCCGAAGCAGTTCCCTAACAAACGGGCCACGGGCTTTCCTTCCTGTTCCTTGTCCTATCCTCACCCCATACTTACGTACGTAGACTGACATGCACTACACTACTACACATGCCGGGAAACCAATCGGGAGCTTAGAGCTTGTCCCGTGTGGGGCGGGGTACGCTGGTGGGAAATACCTAGTTGAGGGAAAACCCCATGAGCGCGGCGGGTAGATCTCACCATCCAGCGAAGGCAAATCACATCATCCCACGATAAATAGCATGCACTACACTTACGCGACTACCCACAGCTGTTGGCGCGCCTGAAATCGGCAATCAAAGGAATGGGGGATCGGGCGGTAGTGGTGGTAAATTTTACCAAAACATCGATACATCGCTAAATGGATTTCGATGTCGATGAAAACATTGACGAGAAAACATCGACGATTTAATTATAGGCTAGTCAACATGCTAGTTTCCTATCCATTTTTAATTACAGTCTGTAAAGGGGATATATTTTATTGTTTGGTTACCAGCATGTTAGTAGAATGTAAAAATTATTATCGAATGTAAATAATAAAAATAACAATAAAGGACATCGGGTTTTGCTATCGATTTCCTGTTTGACTGTGGATTTCACTGTGGCAATGACACGCCCGGCGATAACATACATTCATAACTCCAGCAGCTCCCAAACTTCCTCAGATTGCACAGACGAAATGTGCAGCGTGATAAAAAGGACGACACAAGACAACTTTATTGCTGAGAATTTCTGATACTCTACAACGTGCTTTAACACCTTTATTTAAAAAAAATTAAAAATTAAAAACATGGATGATTTTGTAACAAAATATCGATGTTAAGTAAACATCGAAAGCAAAATATCGATGTTAATACAACGGTGTTTCTGGAGGAAAAGGATGTTGAGGATGTTTCTGGATGGGGAAGAAAGCAAAGTCCTTGGGCTGGAAAGCTAGCAACCCGCCAGCGCGTGTGGCTGGCGCACTCACCGACGAGGCCGGCGGCGGAGGCGTTGTCGGCGGGCACCAGCTTGTAGCCGAAGGGCAGCGCCAGCGTCAGGTAGGTGGCGGGCTTGGTGAGCTGGTCGGGCGGCGGCTGGCGCGCGAACGCCGTCACCCCGCAGTGGGCGGGGCCCTCGGCCGCGCACCGCGAGTCGAACGCCGGCAGCGCCCCGGCCTGCAGCGCCAACAAACACAATGCACACTCAGCTGATATGTGAGTGCATGTAACTCATAAATCAAGTTACTTATAACAATGTAAATTACATTCAAATTCATTTCCTGGCAAAGAAGTAAAGAAGCAGTGTATTCCATACGTGCTTTATTTTTACAATTTCTACGAAGATTTGAAAATATGATATAATCTTCATCTAAGAAAGATTTTTTTATATTTAATATGGGCATCTGCTTTACCTTTCAATAAATGAATCAGCTCTTTAAAAAACCAAGGTGGATAAGTTGATGATGTAATAATATATTTGGGTACATAAATCTGAATAATTTCATTACAATCGACTATAATCTCCGAATAAAAGAAGAATGTGGTTGACAGTGCGGTGTGGAGGGGGGCAGCGTTGCCGCGTACTGCCTGCTCTACCACGTGCTTTGAAATGTAACTCATGCTGCCAAAGACACGATTAGGTAAATGGGTGATTTTTTTACATAGGGTACTCATGAACGTTGATGTAAGGAAATCATTCTTAGTCACACTTTGATTTGTATCATTTAATTTTTGTAGACGGCAGAAGAAGGAACTACTATTATTTACATTAGGCCCAGCACTCTAGTGCCTCACATTTCACACATGTCTGGAAGCAGAATAAAAAGCAACTACAAAAGTAGCAAATTACACGCATTATTATTTTGAATGCATTCATCTGTAGTTCACACCTGTCGTAAATTGCCGAGTAGGGTCATGAGTTTGCGCGCAGAATGAGATCTTCAAACATAGAGGTTACAAGTAGTAAAAACCTTTCATGGCACAGTTCAGAAACCGCTGTTCGGCACTACGAATGAGATAACTTCCCTGTACCAAGGTGGTGTCTTTGGGGAAACCGGGAATGTGACGATCTTGGCGTTGAATGGGCAACACACTGTCATAATTTCGTCTTTATTATCGTGCACTTGGCGTATAAGATATCACAAGTTGTGCATTATGCCAATGTGTCAACGAGATTTCAGTGTGTTAATGTGGAAAATGCGTTCTATCTTAAGGTACTATAGTACAAGTGTATTGCGAGGAAAAGTCTCCGACTGTTCGTATTCAGTTTAATATTTATTATGCATTCTATTGTTAGATAATTTCCAAATGATGGCGATTTTCAAATTTCTTTTTACAGATGAGGCATCATCATGGATAACACACTTCCGCGTGCGTGACAAATTTATACCTCCCACATGTCAATTACACCCGGGCACGTGGAAGAAGTGCTCTGCACGGAAGAGCAAGGCGGAAACTGGTTGATCAGAGCAGAACCTGGGTTTTGACGCATCTAATTTCTTTTAAACACCTAAAGTGGAGGCAAATTCCCCCGTGAGAAGGCCAATTTGAATCTCTCTATTGATAGAATTCAATCGTTTTTTAGTCTAATTCATGAATATGATAAATGCATTCCCGAGGAAAGCTTGGTACGTCAACTAGTTACAAATAAAATGAAATTTATTAATAGTGTAATAGTTAACATCAATATCATAATAATGGTAATTATTATTATTATTATTATTATTATTATTATTATTATTATTACTATCATCATCCTCATTTTCCCCACACATAGTCCTCACATCATTTCTTCGTAATTAACAGAGAGCCACAACTTCCTTCACTCCTTTTGAAAGCGCCGCCAGAATGAAAGTCCCTTCGACCTTCAGGCTTGATAGAACAATTTATAGTTTTCCATAGATGCCGTAAAAAATGTTTGAAGATGTTTTGACCTGTATGAACTTTTACACTTATCGTCGTCGTTATTTTCGAAGATATTGCCTCCGTAGTGATTGATCCACTACTGAAGTTTTCTTCGGAAACGCAGAGCAGAAATTCGAAATACAGAGCTCTCTTACTACTAAGTCCGTAATAGAATATTCATAAATAAACAATGATCGGTTGCTGATCTTGTGAAAAGTTAAGAACATTGTAATATAAGAAAAAGCTGTCTTAAATGTTAATTGAATCTGAGTATGTGCATTACAATGCCTTCTAAAGTACTTCAAAATACTTGTTTTTTCCAATAGCTAATGTAAAACCCGAGTCCGCCAAGAATTCCAGGAATATGTGGGGTTCAGAAGAAAGAGCATTTAAGGCCAACGACGCAGTCGGAATGTTCCTACTGCGTCCACGCTTTCTCGCCAATAAACACCGCATCGTATTTCCTTTCTCGGGAGAGAACAATTCACCACCGGCGACAAACGGCGAAGACCACTTGTGGCTCCCTGAGGAGATCCGGTGCTGCAAAGAATAAGTGGCCTGCTGCGCATGACTGCGCGCATCTGTCAGTCTCAATGACGCTTCGACCTCATCACACAATATCCTTTCTAGTCCAGCCATTGGCCGCTACGTGTTACCACGCTGCAAACACCGTATTTCTTTTCGGTTTTTCCATCGCTGCCTACGTCCATTCTGCTCTGATGGTCGCCCGCCATCCCATGCCTTTGTTGCTTTCTGCTATCGATCGATTCTCCTCTTCCGCTTCTTCTCATCTGCTGGCCCCCTCCCACCTTCGCTATCTGCTGTCTTTCTACTGCAATTCCGCTCTTCCATCATACGTTGCTTCGTTCGGCTGACAACTTCGGTTTATTTAAATACCCGGGAAGACGACTTCATCTCAGATACCTTATGACCGCCACAGGGTATCCTGTGAAATGGAGTTTCCTATCTTCGCCCTTCCTCCCCTCTCCAATTTATAGCCTTATTGCCACTCGCCGTTCATTACCACCGCATTGTCCATATTATGACACCCGCCTTACTGTCATACTTCATGAAGAAATAATTCCGACACTGTCATACTTCATCAACACCCTCCGCTCATGTCAGTCATGCTTGTAACTAAACACAACTGCCCCGTAGTACACCCTGTCTTTTCCTCGCCGCAAGGATCCCTGATGCCCCCTTGTTTACAGTTTGGTCAGCCGTCGCACATGTTCGCTTGAGTATCCCCGCAGGCGTTCAGATATGAAGCCCCCGCAAATTACTGAGGTGCCTGGGAACCTGTTCCGGCAAAACGACTTCGCTACGCGATGACTTCGCAGTAAACGTCTTCCCCCCATTAGCATTGACACACAATGCGAAGTAAATAAGTCACTACGAGAGAAGGCGTGCCACTAAATGGCAATGTTCCGTCTGTTGGGGGAGTGACTTTCGGATCTCTCTTCTTTTTGTTTCGAAATAAAAATAAACACAATGAGCCAAACGGTAACTGTTAAATTGTGAACTCCATTCCAGGCTTCAAATTGCTTCCGTGAACACGTTGCGACTAAATTAGCTCTGCTGTCATGTCTGAAATCTTAATATACGTTCCGAAAATCTATGGACAATGCTACATTTAAAAAAGTTTTTGAATATTTGATCAATTTTGGCACTTTTTTGGAGTTCAGATATCTGAAATCGTGGTTTCGTCTGTTTTAGTCCTTAAAAAACAATGTACTTCATCACTCTTGGTACTCCAATGACTTTAAAGTTTCCTCGGCAGAATCACCAGTAATTCTACACATCTGTGGCGTACCACATCATCTAAGTGATTACCATTTTCTGGATAGTGAGTAGGCGCATAAATGGGAACAACATTACATTCTATTTTGGTTCAAAATCTTCGATTCACGGTGGAGACTTGTGAAGAGTTAACAGACAACTATCATTTGATTTACTTCCATCAACATAGAGTAAATAATGTCAATTGATATAGTTCTTGGATGTGCTGTAGTTACATGAATTCAGGGCATTGGAGAGAGATTTTAACGACCCTGGAAATGTGTTCCATCTCCATTATCAATAATCTTATTACCTTTGGCCTAAGTTTTGAAAATATGCCATCTTTTTCATCAATGCGTCACAGACATTGCTACCTTGTACACAAATCCGGCTTATGTGTTTAGGAATGGCCGGCGGCGCTAGCCGAATGCGTTTACTACGCTCCGTGAAGTCACGAAGGTTAAGCGCATTCGAGACTCGCGGGTTCGTGGTTGGGCGACCGGCCAGGAACCCCGGGATCTAACGGCGTCGAGCCCCTGGCCGCAGGGATAAAAGGCACTGACTGACTGCGACGTGACGAGACTTGACAATTATTAAAAGTAAAAGCACATTAATGGAGGATTACTCCCAAGTGTAAAGCGCTCAACGCTCCTTAAGGGGCTTGGAGACGCGTTGCGTCACGAGATGTAGACGCAACAAATTAAAAAAAAATGAAGAAATTCATCTTTACATGAAATTTAGTGTGGTTTATGGCGTTATTTCAAAATACAGGAAATTATAAATTTCTGTCATCAATGGCCAGTTTTGTTTTCATAATTTAAATGCATATAATTTCAATGAAAAATCATAGCAGCGACGCCCAAGAAAAGTGGCTCTCTCAAAAGTTGTCACTTTTAGGTAAGTGAAGAAATCTGTATAGAAAATAGCACGTTTTATTAGTATAAAAAATATTAATGTAATATAGTTCAAAAAGAACCAGTGTGGAAAACCACTGAATTTGAACGCAAAATAAACGACTTATTTGCCCCTTTTTGTGAACATCTACCGTATCTTCATTCAAATTAATGAAGCATTTTTTTTTAAAACGTTCAAGACATTTAGGGGGGAATTTGCCTCCACTTTACGCGTTTAAAAGAAATTAGATGCGTCAAAATCCATCAACCAGTTTCCGCCTCGCTCTCCCGTGCAGAGCACTTCTTCCACGTGCCAGGGTGTAATTTACATGTGGGATGTATAAATTGGTCACGAACGCGGCAGTGTAACGCGCCCATTCGGGGCAGCCCGATCCCGAGAATGCAACCACCTTGGCAATTTTGGGCCTGGGGCAATGCTAAACCGTAGCCTCCACCCCCTCCGAAAAAAATTAACAACAAAAATGTATCAAGAAACTATTATTTAGTTATTTTATTTCAACAAAAAATACGATGTCTAAGCCAAAAAAAATTGGTAATTTATTTTAAGTAAGAGTTTTAAACACTTGTTAAATACAAATTTCTTTCCTAGTGTACTGAACATTGGCAAAGTGAATGGTACTGATTTGGAAACGGAACATTATAAACCTTTGCCTGATTAAACTTTTCTTGTTCTTTAATTTGTGACTCGTTACTTAGAACACTTCACCCCGCGTTCGCTTGTGTATCTGAGGCACCGCCAGTCAATCGTGGCCACTGCGCCTCCCATGAAGTGGGTTTGTTTGTTTGGATGCTAGAGATTCCGGACGCTCAAACTCCTGAAGATTTCGGGGATGCTGACGCGCCCGGAATCATTAATGAAATAATAAAAATTTTAAAAAAAAGCAGGAATAAAATGGTTGCATTGGCACTCACCGGCGCGTCGTCGGCGAGCACATCGTTGGCGCGCAGGGCGTCGGCGTCGGCGTGGGCGTGGTCATCGGCGTGGGCGTCGGTGGGCGGCAGCTTGTCGGCGGAGCCCTCGTAGCGCAGCACGGCGGCGCCGCGCAGCGCCGGCCCCGCGCAGCCGTCCGCCGTGGACGCGCGCAGCCAGTAGGCGCCCGGCCGCTGGTCGGCGCGCAGCACCACGTCCGCGCGCTCGCCTGCGCCCACGCAAAGCACACGCTTTAGCTTTTCAAACACTCTCAAATTGAAGACTAAACACTAATAAACAAACGTCTTTAATGATGTCGTAGGCTTGATTATTACATTATACATTATACATTATATATTATATATTATATATTATGTATTATATATTATGTATTATATATTATGTATTATATATTATATATTATATATTATATATTATATATTATATATTATATATTATATATTGTATATTGTATATTGTATATTATATATTATATATTGTATATTATATATTATATATATTAAAATTTGAAAGGTCTTTATTGGTGACGAGGCCATTTGGCCTGCTCTTCTGTCTTCCACTTTCAAAACATAATAAAAATAAATTCATTCAAAGACAATACGTACGCAATTAGGGTCATACTAGGGAAGCTTGTTTGTTTTTTTTATAAAAAGTTAAATTTTTATTGAGTCATATTTTTGACACAATTTTATAATCTTACTTTGAAGTAATAAACTACATTTATATTATTGGCTAATTCGGTTCGCTATACAAAATAAATATTCGAATTCCAAAATGCTTAGATCACAAAAAAATAAAGCAACAAATAAGTTACTTATTCTTTCTCTTGAAAATGTCCACAATGGTTGCCACATCATGGGCATTATCTTCAAGAATTGCTCTTAAACCTTCTTTTGATACAAAATTTTCCAATATAGGGTATCCATAATAGGTAATGACAAGGAAAATAATTATAGAAATTCGGGTACAGCGATTACCATTAATAAGGGAGAATTGAAACAAAAGAAACGTAATTGAAGAGACTAAATCTTAGTGCTCAATTTACGGGGATGCTAGCGAAAGACCACAGAAAAATTACATGTTGGAGAGAGAATAAAGGTTAGAGATGTGAAATCCATTGCGTGATAGCTCCGAATGCCATAAATGTGTTATTCCTTATTGGTTGTCAAAGAAGTAATGTGGATTTTTTATTACATATCCATTTTTTACGATTCAGCTTACAATCGGAATGTCACTGTGCCATCCAGTTGCAACTTGCATTCGCATTTTCTGTGCTTTCACAGCAGGAATAAGGTGGAAATCCGGGTACAAGTAATTAAGATCCAGCTACTTGAAAATAAAAATTAAACATTTAAAACTTTAATCAACAGCTCATGGCACACCCACTCTCTCTGTTGAGCGAGTGGATTCCTAAAAAGCATCGCAGAGGGGCGCATTACGATGCACAAAACCTGATTCAAACGTCGGCACTTCAAGGTAGAGGCATTGGAGCAGAAACTTTCATATAAAATAGACGTTATCATTAGTCGAAAACCTGTTCCTGAAGAGACCAAAACTTGCCAGAGCGCAGGCAAACTCGCTTCACATGTCCTCTTAAGAGGATGCACAGAACGAGTTGAGCAGCTCAAGATTCTGAGTTTCAAGTGCACACGGATGTGAGCATGTGGTTGACAGTTTCAACTCTGTCTACAAGAAAAAGAAGAGAAATCCATTTATACCTTACAATGGTTATTCTTTTTTCGTAAGTTTAAACCTTCGCTCTTTGACTGGAAACGTTAAAATTATCCAGTGCATTAAATTTTACCTTGAGTCATTTATATTCCTTTTCTTCCATTTTAACAAAACGTCTTAATAAATAATAATGAAAAATTATCTTTTCGTGAATAACTGCATTTACCAATGTTAGAAACGTTTTTTATCTCTTGCCGAGAGCGGTAGCTCAGTGTATCAACTGATGTCACTGCAACGCCTCTGACCGGAAAGTGCTAGGTTCGACTCCTGATGGCGGCAGGATTTTCGACACATTTTTAGCTTTTCAGCTAGGTCGATTTCAGTCGCTGTCTGGAGGAGAATTCTACCGGCCGGCTGCTCCGATCGGTAGTTTTCCGTGATTTCTCCGATCAACACCACGTGAATGCCGGAGCAGTACCCTAACAAACGGGCCACGGACCGCGCGCGATCTTTCCTTTCACTTCCTTGTTCTATCCCCCCCTTACACACACTCTTACACTAACATGCACTACACTACCACATGTCCCTGGAGACCGGTCGGGAGCTTAGAGCTTGTCCCGGCTGGGGCGCGCGCGCCCCATATAATTTTTTAGATGCGGCCATTTAATATTTTATATTAATACACGATGAAGAAAACTTTTTTTTCTTTTTGTATTTAAAGTCCCGTCAATGTGTATGTCATTAGCGATCACTATTGAAGTTAACGTCATGGTAACTGTGAAGATGAAACGATATGGTGATGATAAGAGGGACGAACACAAATACAACCATGCCTGAGACGAAACTTGAACCCGCGATCACTACGACACTACTGCCTTAACGATCTCGGCCACCGAATCGGCTAAGAGAACATTGTAATGTCAGTTTCAGCGAGATTTTTTATCCTTGTATCAAGTAAAATCGAAACATTGACTCGGAGATTTAGTAGGAGCAGACGCGCAGCATGGATATTACCTTCACTTCAAGCGATGTTATATAATGTGCTGAATCGGATCAGCCCTGGCGCGGAACAAATGTTCTTAACTTGACCCACTGAAAAAGATCTCTTCCCCAGATCTCCCGAGAGGGGTCTCCGCCCAGAGATTGGCATCAGATTTCGGTGCCGCGCTTCAAAGCCAATGACCGGAAAGGGAAAGTCGCTGTGGAGTACCTCAGGGCATCAGCTGATGTCACTCCGATCAACAGGGTCCTAGGTTCGAGTTTCGACGGCGGCAGGACTTTCGACACTAGTTAAGTGCTACGGCGAATTCAGTCGCTGTCTGGAGAAGTCCAGCGACCGGCTGCTTTGATCGGTAGTTTTCCGTGGTTTCTCTTATCAACTCCAGGCGAATGCCGGAGCAGTGCTATAACGAACGAGCCACGGACCACGCGATATATTTCCTTTCTCTCCCTTGCCCTATCCTCACCCCTTACAAACACACATCCATTTACATGCACTACACTATCATACTTGACGGGAGATCGGTCGGGAATTTGGAGGTTGTCCCGGCTTGGGCGGCGAAGCCCCACTGGTGGGAGATACCTAGGAGAGGAAACCCGCAAGTCTACATGTAGGTCGACGCCGGATCTCGCTATCCAGCAGGGGAAGACCTCCACTACCTCCCATGATAAAAACATACCCTTCACATACTAATTAACGAACACAGCAGTGGCCGCGCCCGAAAACACGAAGTAATCAACCAATCAGTGAATCTCTGGAGAGACACCAAGCGTGAATCTCTAAAGGCGGCTGCACGCATCCGGTATTCGGCAAGTGGCGAGAGATTGCTCGCCTAATCCCGAGTGGTGTGGATGGGGTGCTTTTCATGTGACGAACATTCGGTACTCGCCCTACCCACCACGTATCAATCTTTTAGACGCATCAATAGAAGAGAGCATCAGTTGCTCGGGATTGAGCAAGCAGCAGCTCGCTGCTCGGCGAATGCCGAATGTGTGGAGCCGCCGTATCCTCAGGGATACGCATTCCCCGCGCGATAAGATATGAAGATAGCGGTGACGGAGCTAATGGTGAGGGATAATATAAGATGGATTTGCATGAGGCGATCTTAAAACCGAAAATGAAGCAGTCTTGGAAGCAAACGATGGAGTGGTGTTAGAGATGTAAATGTCAGAGACGAATGTGATTACAGTGATGGAGGAGGTGGAAAAAGTATTCCTCTGGGTGGTAGTGACTGCGGTGTTACACCTAGCATTACCAAGTTAGTTTTGGTAACGTGCTTTACCAACCATGGGCAAAAAGTGCTCATATGTTTAACTCCTTCTTAAGACTAATATTGTAATGATATATATTGATCTTGTGCACCTGGATGATTTATAATGTAATTAGAACGATTTCATTAAGTACACATAGTTACATAACAATTAAGGTAATTAAAATAAGTGTTGAATAATCTTATTGTATATTGTTAAGTTTCAATGTTCATCATCTCTTCAATAACTTCTGCTTGACTTAAACCACTGTCAGTCATCCTAATCCTTTTGAACAATACGTACAGGTTAAATACAACCCACATCTACAAACAGCTGCATTGTATTACTTCGACAATGGATGACGATCACTATAATGTTGCCAAAGTAAATCAGTAGCCTTCATATACTTTTGTCACAAGTGTTACCAACCATGGGCAAAAATTGCCCATGCACGAAAATATCGTATTTTTTATCTTTAAGGTTATAACGCATATTTAAATGTTGTAACGTAGAATTAGGTGTTATTGACCAATAGAATAAAAAAATTGAATCTATTTAAAGCACATTTTGTTTTCGAAATGAACTAATGGGTACTTTTTGCCCATGCTTGGTAAAGCTAGGTTTAATAGTAGGAATAACAGGATGGTTGTGATTAAAAGACAATGGCCGTAAAAGCGACCCTCTCGCAACAATAGTGATGATGGCCGAAACAATAATTGATACTGATGAAAGTGATGGATGAATACTGGAAGGTGTAACAACGCAGAAGACAGCATCAGTAGACTGCTAAAGGATGTGGTGGGGAGGATAGATGGCGATGGTTATGGTTGCGGTCATGACGGCATTTCTCGGAGGCGATAACTGGTTGTGACAAGCGCTGTAACTCTTGTTGATACAGCTGAGATAGTGGGGCTGACGATGACAATTATTGTAAATATCTTAAAGAATTCTCTAAGAAAATATTAAGACTAGTTTACCAACATATTTGTTAGACCTAATATCTATGCAACATTTTGAAGAAAGGGTTGAAATCGAATATTTATCTTCCGTTTGTGTATATTACCATCCCCTTTTACGAATAATACCTTTAAAAATTCCTTCATATTCAGGAGCCGTAATAATAAATGTATTCGTGCTGAAATGAAGCTCGGCAACGAAAGGCTACCGCGTTTAGTCCATTAATTACCACGATTTATGATAATAAAACGACTTAGTTAACAATAGCAAGAGGAATATTAAATGTGACATTAAAAGCAATTCCCGGAGACTTCGATTTTTAATGAAAATTATATGATTATTTCAACATGAGCATGATATAAAGACTGTAAATGAAGATAATAGTTGAAAAAAAATTTATAACATTTCGTTTTTAATTGATATGATATGGTCAGAAAATTGATTTCAAAAGATTTTTGAAGTATGTAAAGATGAGTTTCTGATCATAAAAAATCGCACAATTAATCCAAGGTTGGCATGATAATATTATGTGCGGCTGCAGTGTGTTAGAAGCCAGTTATAACAATCAATGCGACATTGCATGCGACAAACATGAGAGAAAGAAAGCAATAGCGTTAACCTGACGGAAGTCGTCAGCCTGCGAGGACCTTGTGCTGGCAAGGGTGCGGCAGTCGCGGCGAGAGTCGACTCTGGCAACTGGAAAGTTGTCCGTGGCAGATGCAGAGAGAGGTGAAAACATACGTCAAGATTTCCAATACGATGCTGTTACGATAAACAGATATGATATAGTTGGTGTAAGAGAAAATAATAAAAAGCAAGGATAATATTGGCATAAAAACTAGTCGTGGGCAAGAATTAAAATTACAATTAAGATGAAAACTCACGGTGAGAGAAAAAGGCAGAGAAGAGAATATCTAAGAGAAAAAATCTCTTTGTCGATCGTTTACTTGATTTTAAATTCTTATTGAAAGAGATGCCCGGATAAGTAGATATGTGCGTGTTTTGAGAGAAAAATAAATTATGTTCATATGAAGTATTATTTCTCTATTATCTAATGATCTGAAGAAAATAACTCAAAATTATTTTCCAGTTAGTAGCAGACACAATGCTCAATAATAACAAATAAAATATTCTTGTACAACAGTCTAACAAATGAAATATTTTTATAAAAATCATCTTCACAAATACTACAATAACATATTGTAGTTTATGAAGATACACAGTACGTGCGGATTAGCATAGTTATATATTTGTATTTTCTCTGAAAATCGAAACAGTTTCATTGTTTTTGGGTTTTCCAGTTTTGGGGCATCTTAACGAAGCCAAAGACAGCTCTCGCCAGGGTCACAATAATAATTTTATTTCAATTTCTGCGCGCATTGGGAATTATTCTACTATTTTTTAGAATCTTAGTATTGCTTAAAAGTCTGTTTTGGGAAATCATATGAAGTAATTTTTCTTGTTCCCAGGAAATTTTAGATCATAGCTCCAGCCATTCGAGAAATCCCTTTGTTCTAAATATTATTATAGATGGTTGGTTCTGGAAATAACTTTCCAACTTTCTCTCAGCCTGTTAACACATTTTTGCTATAAATAGCTTTGTCAAGTGTCACGAAATGACTTCAGTTATAATGAAGTTCATACATGTTCCTTTTTGCAAGGAATGTTCATTCGCTTTTAACCAGGCATCGGATTCAAATCAATCATTCGATCCGCCCGGACGTTACTATTCGTGGACAATTAATTAATTAATTACTCGTAATGTTTAGGATAAGGTTATCTGCAAATTACGAAATAAAGAGAAATAAAAAGGACGGTAAGGAAAGAGAGATCCCTTTTTTAAAAACCTGACTGAAAATTACTGCATTCCATGGGTTGCATACGTAGAGACCAACACTAGAACTGTTCACTCTCAGAGGTGGAATCTCCTCCCGTGGAGTATTGTTCCTATCTTACTCCATCATGAGTCCCACCATAATAAACTGTATTAAGAAAAGATCATTGTAACGTCTGTCAGTTTCATTTCTTAAGGCATATAATTCATCAGTAGCTTGACGACGCTAAATTGCGTCGCTGCACCTGCACCCCTCCAGCCCTGCCCGCGGTTTGCCACCCCTGAGACCCTGTCCAGATCAGTTGTTTAAGCAGTCGGCTGCAAGCATGTTCGGAGACAGCTGCGCAGTGGCTTTTCTCCGCGACTACCGGTTTCTTTCTCTGCAGTTTTATTTTCTTAGCCACCCACACATCAACGTTCTGATCGCCCTTCCATAGTAGTTTTTTTAGGATTCGGATTCTGAAGCTTTAATAAGTTTAAGAAAGTCTGTTGGAAGTTGTCGAAATGCGCCGCTGCTCAGAACACGAGTTTCTCTCACAGAGAATATTTCATACAACGTCGGCTGAGGTAAATTGTCCTTTTCGCGTAAATAACTTGTTGAGAAAAGGGTGAGTTTCTGCTTTCTAGCATAACGGTCGATTAGCAGAACTTTATTTTCACAGCAAAAACTGTTGAAACCTGAAAATAAGTCCAAACTTTGCGTCAGATCAATTTAAAATCGCATTCTTCTAAGATTTTTTCTTTAACACCCATTCGTTCTGAACTTTTCACGAGCTGACATAATCTCTTACCATTAGACCCATTTTAAATAATCACTTGCGTGCTTTTTTTATGCGCCCTCGTCGGTTCATTTGAAAAGCCAATGGCCTCCTACAAAAACGAAAGAAATGCGCCACTGCTCAGAACATGAGTTTCTCTTACAAAGAATATTTCATACAATGTTGGCTGAGGTAAATTTGTTCTTTTCACGTAAATAACTTGTTGAGAAAAGGGTGAGTGGGTATCGAACAATTGGTGTACATTCTAGTGCAGCGGGGGAAGGTGAAAAAACTGACACAAATTGCATCTCTTTTCCCAGTGAAGAACTCGAATTAATCATTGCCCTCCTATCTACCGTCGTTATAACGCATATCTTTCAACATTATAACGTACTAATAATTAAAAAATTATTTCACGATATGAACTTCAATAGACAAATAATGTAAATATGTTAATATAATCTTGGGTGGTGAACAGTGTAAATTAATTTTTCAAATGCACGAAAATTAGATAAAATAGTTGTTAAACTTTCCAAACATAAATGAAGTAAAAATGGCATTGCACTAACAAAAAATCAAGTTTAAAAATTTCTGATTTCCCCTTTTAACTCGCCTAGTAAGTCTGTAAAAGTGAATTCTTCATATTTTCTCTTTTTAAAAAAATTATAACTTTGTATGCAAGTGGAAGGGTAAACTAGACTGTTTAATAGTTTAATATACTATATCACCTCGATTACAGAACGACTGGCACTTTCTTTTACCATTGTACATCATGTGGGTACGTGCTACAAAGCCAAAAGATGGAGGAGATGAGACGCAGGTGTCATAAGATGTCTCTACAACGACACGGAAGTGAAGAAGGGTCAAAGTAGCGCCTGCAGAAATTGAGGCGGACCACTGGCGCTTGCCAATCGAACCACTTCGCATGGTTGTAACTGCCAATTTCATCGCCTTTTCCTCCTCCCCCTTGCGGGCCAAGTCTCTGCCCAGCGATTAAAATTGTTTTTGCCATTGTACATCATTGGTACGTGACAAGCAAAAATCGGAGAAACCATTACAACGAGTATCTAAAATGAGATTCGGAATGATCATTTGAGACAAAAGTCTTCAAACTGTGAGGCGACACTGGACTCTGTTTAAAAGTCCAGACATGGATTGAACTGAATTACTCGTCCAATATTTCTATAAATTTATGATTCTAAAATTTAACTTTTTCTCGTAAACAAGTAATATGGGAAGAAAAGAAATAATTAAAACGATTTACCGTTTAATGATAACTCATCCTGTAGAAGATCGACATTGGAATGTCATATAATTAACTTTAGAACGTAAACGTTTGTAGTAGTTTTATCGATTTTACCTCTAAATTGATCTAGAACATAGAATTTTAAATAGCATGGATCCCGTATGTGGAACATGCAGGAAGTAAAACGGGTCATCGTTATTTATATTATCTTATACGGTGTGCACTTATTTGATTGTTTTATAAATGAAACATCACAAAATAAATTAGAACTACTTTAATGTCGCTAATCTTTTACTAAATCAATGGCATGCCACACTCTTTTTGAATGTGATTGCTGGTCGTGGAATCGCGGCCATTTGCACCTACAAACGCGTTTCCGGCCTCCCTCGCGAGTTTCTTGCGGGGGCTTTACCCTCGCCCTCCTTTCGCGAGGCTGGAGACCCTCCCCCCCCCTCCCCCCCCTAACCGCAAGTGCCCGGGGGCAGCGGCGGTGCATCAACCTGCCCCAATCTACCTGCCTCGCGTCCCCTTCACTACGACTGGAATCCCTTGGGCCCGCGGTTCGTGTCACTGGAATAGCTCCAGCGAGTCGTCTGCGGTTTCGGAGTCGACCGCACGATGCCATCAAGATGTAACAAGAAGTAGTCGCGATCCTCACGATTTCTGTAGATACACTACTTACCTAGATATTATTTGTTATCGTAGTGAATGCTCCAGTAACTTTGCGAATTTACTCAAATGCATCTTCAGTACATAGTTCCAAGGCCTTCAATCTGTTTATTATAAGATGCCAAATTGGTTTTAAATCAAATGAAAATTGTTTGTTTTATTTTGCCTTAGGTTGTCAGAGATGAAAACACATCTTCACGACACAGTAATTTTTTTTTTTACGTTTACATCTACACCACAACCATCCGTCGTAAAAATCAAAGAAGAAATCAACATTTACTGGTGTTATCACATTTAATGTTTGAATGAAGGGTTGTGTGAGTGCACAGAGATGTGCTGTGTCTCGAGTGATGTGCAAGAACGGCAAATGTTAGTTGTAGGAAAGTACAATGGTTTAAGTAGATTACATATGTTACATTTATTACGGACAGCTTAAATAATCTGTGATATGAAGTCCGTCCGCTCTTCGCCTTTGCAAGTCGGGCTTCAAATCCCAGACCAAACGTGGAAATTTTGGTAGGAAAAGTTGATCGTGTTAGGGTTTCTTGGGGTCTTCCTTTTTCCACTTCCTCGTAATTACACTATAGCTCTATCATCCAAATCGTATCATAATCATCACTCAACTACCCATCAACCTTTGATCTCAGGTAAAGTCGAAAACATTTAGGGACCGATGATCATAATAAATATATTATAGTAATTGAAATCATGGAAGATGATGCATGAAAAGCCATGTTGGTTACCCGATGCAGTTGAGTAAAATATATGTACTCGAGTCATGAGAACGGGTGCATTACACCTTCAATCTGCGTAACTCCGTGTAAGGCACTTCTAAAAGTGATTCCGGCCGGACGAGAATCGTTAGGTCGCGCCAAGCCTCCAAGGCGAGTAGAAAGCCCCATCACTTTCCTGTTGCAGACAATGGCTGCTAAATAAGTAGCGTGGTGGGTTCTTCATGACTTGCAGGTGGTCCAGTGCCGAGGGAGAGCGAAGGTTGACTCACGCAGATGGCTTCGCACCGCTGAGTTAAATGACGCTTTTGCCGATCTCAAAACAACGGATCCCGTACGATGATTCACCAACCAGTGCTTTTTCAAATATGTAGTACGAGTATTTGTTGCCATGAAAAGTTGCGAAAGAAACAAGTGTAGCACTGACATGAATATATTTATTTTGATAACTTGCATACTGATATTTCAAAAATAGTTGTTGTACAATTTATAACAATGTATTTCAGGTTCTAAAACATTCGCAATATATTTTTCTTTTTATTTTAATGCGAATGTGAAATAACATAATAATAAGAAGCACATTAGCAGAACGTTATTTTCACAGCAAAAACTGTTGAAACGTAAAAATAACTTCAAACTTAGCGACAAATCAAATTTAAAATCGCATTCTTTGAAGATTTTCCTCCTTAACACACATTCGTTCTGCACTTGTCACGAGCTGACATGACTGTAACATTCGACCGACTAAATAACGGCGTGAGTGTTTTTGTGGTCTCTCGTCGGTTCATTTGAAACGCCAGTGGCCTCCAACAAAAACGAAAGAAAGCCGTGCAGCGGCGTGGGGGTTCGAAGCATGTACGCCGCCAGGGCTCTCCGCCCACTGGCGCGACGGGGCATGGCGGGGCACGGCCGGGCACGGTGGGTCACGGCCGGCGGGCGGGCGGGCGGGCGGGCGGGCGGGCGGGGCGGGGGGGCGCGACGGGACGCGGCGGGGCGCGGCGGGGCTAGACGGAAGAAACTGCGTGTTTTTATGACCGATAAGTTCTTCTCGGGACAAGGTTACCCGATTTCCCGTTAAGGATCAACGCCTAGCGGTCGGTGACAATCTTCGTAGGCAGAGGCATGCGTTTCTCGTATTAAAGACAAACGTTAAATTAAAGCGATTTACGTTTAGTCGTTCTCGGTCATTCTCTTCATTCTCAAAACCTGCTTCATATTTGCAACACTATTTTTTGCTATAACAACCGGTTTTTGCCATTTAATTATATTTTATTTGTACTCTCTTATGGCGTAAATAAATACTATCGTTCCAAATTAAATAGTTAATATTTATTATTTAAGATTTCAGAAAAAAGTCAAAACAAAATAGTTTATTTTTTTGTGAAATTGTTAAATTTGACGCCAAGAATTATTCCTCTATTCACAATTTTCGTTGTTGTAAACAGTTTATTTCAAGATTGGAAATTATTTTCAAAGTATCGTGATCATGATCACGTTCTTCGTATGTTCTTCACTTGCAAACGTTTTTACAGCTTGAGGTAAAATAGTAAAATGCGAGAGAATTACTGGTAAGTTTCTCTTTCTAGAAAGTAAATGAAGTCACCTAGACCATCATGCATGGTGCATAGACAGTTTTGCTTTGCAGTAGAAATCTGACAATTAGCAAGGTGGAAAATTATACGATATATGAGGAAATACCCGCAGAGAAAGCACCCGCGAGAAGCGGAACATTGCCGTATTTGTTGATGGAAGGTTTGCAAGCAGGAAGTTTCTGACGAGTCGCGTCGTGGAATGTAATGACCTGCTGACTCTTAACCCCTTGCGTGTGATGGAGATGTAGCTTCTTTTCTTTTGCTTGTAGTCTGAAGAACAGTTTCAGAGACGTAGTGAGTCAGAAGTGCATTAGACAATAAGAGCGTCCCTTTATTAATATTATGGAAGGCAAGGTTTATAAAGTTAGCAAGTGTATGTTCCTGAAACGAATAAATAAGGAATTAACACTATTTACGTCAAGAAATAGTTACATTTTCATATAGAAACATTCTTTTGTGGTTCGTCATTTACGACTAGCTAACAAATACCATTAATAGCGATGTGCACGATTTATTCTTGTCGAAGTTGACATTTATGATTTACATTTTGATTAATATCTCAACGAAATAATTATATCAGAGTCTACCTATATATTTTATTAAAGATAGGATGAACAAAGAAATCCATTCTTTTCTGAAATGAAAACATGCACACAAGGGTAGAGCGATACTTACCTAACACTACATTTGAAATGTGAACGAAAAATGTTAAAGCTGACCAAATCTCAGCAAAGAATAAATTTGTTACACCAGCCATGAAATACTTACAACCAAGCAAGAAGAAGTGATTGCATCTCAAAAAGAAACAATTGTATACCAACACGGGTTAATGAGTAGCCGCAATAAATGGGTCTATCGTAGGAATCATGTAAACAACTTTAAAGGAACGCCAACTTTCATTACACATGAGAAATGCAATGAAAGTGCAACGTCAAATATAAAAACACGAATATATTAGCATATCATTACATGTACACCGAAATACTACGACAAATTACCTTGAACATAGATCTTCAAATTAAATCCACACATAGAGGAATAGTGTGAATTTTATGGTGTGGATGAAAATAAGTACAATAAACAGACAAATGTTAAGGGACTCAGAAACAACGAAAAAACAGTAATTGAAAAGAAAATTGATGGAGAAGACAGGCGTATTACTTAGCAAGTGAGACAATATGAAAAGAAGAGAGTGAAAATTAGCGAAGCAACGTAAGTACACTATTTGTGCACGAGGCTGAGCAGGCTGACCTGGCGAGAGCGTGAGGGCGGCGACCTCGCGGGGCTGCAGGGGAGCGCCGTCGAGCTCGATGAGCAGCAGCGCGTGGCGCTCGGCCCAGACGCGCAGCCCCCCGCCGCCCGCCAGCGCCACGCGCAGCCGGTGGCGCCGCCCCGCGCGCAGCCACAGCGTCTCGCCCCACATGCCGCCCTGCAACACACGCACGCACCGCACACTCAGCCCCCGCCAAACGCGGCAAAACCTCTTTCTTTCCACACTGTGCGAAACATCGCGATACATTCTGTCTCGCTCACGACGTGTTAAAAAATAGTACACGCGACACGGGCGCGAGGCGACTTCTGCACTCGTCTCTTCGTCGGTCGTGCGTAGGGCGAGGACGACAAACTCGACTCGTTCGAGAATAAAACGAAAGATCTCCATCAAAATATCTTACACCAATGTCAGGATTTTAATCTTTCGAAAATAGTAGTTTGGCGTAATGGTGTCAAACGATCATTTATTTCTTTACCATTCCTTCTTAAAAACGACACCAAATGTTGACCTCGGATAGCATATAAAACGCTTAAAGTGCAGGACTCATTTCCGTTGAAATCCCTGATTTTTTCGAAAATTGCAAAAATTAAAAAAAAAAAATGCGACACCTCCCCTACAACTATGGAAATATTTTCTAATTGAAATGTGTTCACCAAAAACATATTCAATAAGAGTAAGTTCAATTCTGCGAAAATATTAGTAATTTTGCATCATTTTGCGTGATTCGTATAATTTTTAAATAATTATTTTCTGAGAAACGGTTCTAATTATTTTCTTTAAACTTTTTCACGTATGCAGCAAAGAACAGTAAAGAAAGTGGTGCTCGTTCCATTTTCTAGCCACTATTTTTGGAAAATTGAACAAGAGCGAAATGGTAAAATCGAATTTCACGCGCTTCTATTGAGGCGGTGTCACTTCAATGGCAATGTATTTTGAATGGTGCTTGAACGCTGTCATTCGTATCTTGAAAAAAACATTAATATTAATCATTGAATGTATTTTAAATTGCTCCATTAATTAAATTATTAAAGTTAAAACAATTGATTATTTCAGTTTTGCACAATGAGGGCAGAATGACGAGTAATTCGTGTAAAGAGTAGTTTTGATGAATATTATATTTTTCATTTGTATTTTGTTTCTAGCGGTTCAAAATCGCTGATTTGCCAAATGCGTATGCCGTACAAAATCAGCAGCCATTGTTGCTTCTTGTTACCCATTGCTGCAACGCCGCTCTGATAACAGAAGGCGAGAGTGATAGCCGCCGTTGGTTCACGTTAATATAAACTAATAATTTTATTTACGGCTAAAATAGGCATCGCGCATCATTGGTGCATTTATGTTCGACGTGAATACACAGAATTCATTGGCAGAGCGCTGTTTTCGTTTAAAAATTTGACATATTGTTAAATTGGAACTTCATAACCAAAGTAGCCAGATAGCTTTAATTTCAAATTATTGTCAATTAAATAAAAGTTTCTATAAAATTATTTTCAATACTAAATTATAATTAAAACGATAATGATAATTAAATTAAGTAAATTATAATTAAAATAAAAAACGGCAACACCCCGTGCGTACCAATTAGGATCAATCTTAGAAATTAGAACTGTGTCTATGCCTGAATGAGCAGCAGAAGCAGCAAATATTCCAAATTACCTCGATATTACTTTGTTCTTCCATGCAAAGATTACCAAGAAATCATGCTGTTCCTCACAATATTTGTAGCAACACATGTATCCATTTGTACTGCAACAATATAAGATACAAGTTTTCTTTTAATGTTCTGTGATTTGTAATATTAAATTAATAAGGGATTGTACGAATATCCAACTGCCTCCACCTCAAATTACTTTTACAGACTGACTCCGCCTCAAACGAACACGAGACCTGCACCTGTCTCTTAGGCGTCCTTTATGTAATCTTCGGTATCAAGGACCCACAAAACTTGGATTCTGGCTACACCACGTATTAGAGAATATTTTTTCTAAATTTAACAACTGTTTCATTACCAGGAGCCAGCAATAACAGTTTCTGCCGAAAATTCGTCGCTGTTTCCCGCAACATTACATAAGTTAATACTGTGTAAGCAGTAATGAGAGAAATAAAAATATATGTATTTTCGCGCTTCAATTCTGTAAGAAATTTTCAAATTGTAGTTGGAAATGTAAGACAGAAATTGTCATAAAATATTACATACTAATCATTAACAGATTCGCAAGAAAGTATGTGATGTAGGAGCACCAGTTTAAAAAGGCAACCTTTCTGATTTCACACACTCTCTCACACACACACACTCTCTCTCTCTCTCACACACTCACACTCTCTCACACTCACACTCTCTCACACACTCTCTCACAAACTCACTCAGACACTCACAAACTCACTCAGACACTCACACACTCACTCAGACACTCACACACTCACTCACGCTCTCTCACACACTCACGCTCTCTCTCACACACTCACGCTCTCTCTCACTCACACTCTCTCTCACACACTCCACTCTCTCTCACCACTCACACTCTCTCTCACCACTCCACTCTCTCTCACCACTCCACACCTCTCTCTCACACTCCTCTCTCTCCACACACACACTCTCTCCTCTTTCTCACCTCTCTCTCCTCTTTCCACTCCTCTCCTCCTCCTCACCTCTCTCACACACACAGATATATAATTGTGTACATGTGCTCTGCAAATACAAGAAAGTAAAAATCTTTAAAGACACCCACCCCTTCCCCAGGATGTTTAGTATAATGTGCAGTAGATATTGCCAACAATAATGCTAGGTTTTAAATCTTCAGGATTTTTTTCACTTGATTTGTCTCATTTGACTGGACTACATGCCATGATTCTTGGAACACGTTGTCTACAATTTTATTTTATTTTTAGTTAAACAGTTTAGTTATTAACAATCTGTACATGTATAATTTAATGATTAGTAGAAAATTGCGAAGTAATAAATAAATAAGCAGTGCATGGAAATGTGGAGTACTACAACACTAGTGTTCTAATAATATTTTTTGCAAAACTGATCTAATTTTTGTAAAGTTTCATAATAGATACTCGAAGTGAGTCAAAGAATCTACAGTCTGCAGAAATATAATTATCACTTAATCAAATTCACGAATCTCATACTTTTATGTTCGCTGGAGAAATATGTACATCTTGTTTGAAAAATACAGGTAATTCACAACAGACAGCTTGTTTGCCATGTAAAACACAAGCAGATAAATAATATGGATACATAAAGCAGTATTACAGCACTAGTGTCAAGTCTTTATTCGTACTTCTTTTCCAAGATGTAGAAAAGCACTGAATGAAATAAATTTGTAACATTACTATCCTACCTGAAATATTTCTGGATACTAATCATACAAATAAAATAAAAAGTGGCTCTATAGTTGTTGTAAAGTTTGCATGATAATGTTCAATGCAATTATTGAAGAAGGAAGGTTTACCTGAAAGGGCATTTATTGTTGTTTAGACTCCACTATGCAGTAATTGATTTTCCATTATTTGCACACTTTCCTAGATAGTATCAATCATACTTTTCATTACGCAGCTGTTGCATCTTTCATTAGGTTCATGTAATTTTTTTTAATTTACACTCTTTTTGGTGGAACCCATGTTTCGAATAGCATGTCACAACATGTCTTTGGTCTTGATTACTCTTTAGAAGAAAGAAAAGGATGGAAATAGAATTCTACAACATGTTTGATTTAATGTCACAATGATCAACACAACCAGTATTGATTTTGCATCACCCAGGTAACACCATGTGGTTCAAAAGCCATAACCCATTTTATTATCATGTCTCTATCAATTATTTCATTAATAACTATATAACATAAATATATCTATATTGTTTAATAGGGAAAAAAGTTGATGAAATAATTATACTGGTACTTCAAATATTAAAGGAAATGATACATGAAGGCTTGTATGATGTGGTTGACAATTATTTTAGTTTTACCTTTTTACAATTTTAACTTTGAAATTCTCTAAATCTTTATTATTTTGCAGTATTTAACTGTTATTTAAATAGAGAAACACGGATTTTGAGATCTCCCCTCTCATCTACTACTTTGTGGGTAAACTGCTGTAAGTTTTCCTTTATTCACAAGATCATGAAAATTACAAGGGACTTTGAAAGAGATATCACTCTCTGTCGATAAATTCTGAAGTGCTTTCCAAGTACAGATTCCAAATGTATGTCCCACAATCTAAAATTGAATAAATCAATCTGGCAGTCTATCTGGCACAAAATTAATTCTGACCACCTAGGTGGGGTTAGAGGTAATCACATCTTCACAATTTCCCATTGACATCAGCATTTGTCTTGACAACAAAAACCCCTCAAAATTCTACCCTACATAAGTAAGAAGTATAGTGAAATCAAAGTCAAAAACCACAAATCAAAGAATCTTCTGGCCTAAGGATATTGCTTTAATGTGACATTCTTATGAATCGTTATTTTAAATAGACAATGTAATTCCATCTGAACTGCCACCTAGCACTTTGAATCACACTGTTCTTAGCAGACACATGTTCTCAGGAAGAAAACAAATATTGAATGCCTCTGAACTACTATAACTATGGAACATGTTATAACATCAATGGAAGTTTCAGCATCACCTGAAACACTATATTGGATTAACGAATTCAAATAAAGAAATTATTTGAAATTCACAACAAAATATGTTTTCAAAATAAAATAAAATAATGTAACTTACCTCGTAAGCCTATCAAACCACCACTAATGCCACCAGCATAGGTACCGTTACGCCAATCTGATTTTCCTCGATACTGGAAACACATGATGCTCCATAAGTCTGAGTAATTGCTTCCATTCTTCTAAACTTCATAGAATTTTACTAAACCCAACTAACAACTTTTACATCATCTTTTCTATAAAGTTGTCATCCTATGATTGTATAGGTGAACACGAACCATAATAAATTTTTAAAAGCTTGCCACTAATATGTTTTAGAAAAAACAACAACATAGAAACACACTAACATCAGCTACAGAGATAAGTTTCTCTCACAGAACACAACAACCACCCAAGTATTTTCCCTATCCAAAGCAAACTGCAGTAAACCCATACACTGAACACTAAAAACAACTTACTGATTCAATAGTGCACTCAATAGATGAAAACAGAGCACCAATCAAAGCAAAATTTTTTGCATAACTTAATGTTGTTCCTTTCATTTCCATGAAAACTTCTCTGGCTGTCTGGGGTTTAGCATCTGGTAACGGCACGGTGGGATTCACACTGGATGAAAATAATCCCAAAACGCCACCAGAAGATAACTAATAAAAATGCATTTACGTTATTACATCCATAACACAATTGTGTTACACATAAACACAATGAGATAAGCCGATCTTTACTCACTAACCTGCAACACAACTCATACCAGTCTTAAAAGTGCAACTTTCAAAAAAATTTTCTATAATTTTTTCTTCGTTCGACTTTATTTTAACAGGACCCATCATTCTCGGGATTATAATATTTTCGCGATATCGGGTATTATTTCCAACCAAATACAAAGCAATTTTATCCCATTCTTCGTTTGTAAAAATTACTCTGCCGTTTTTACTTCCCCGAGCACAAGAGGCGATGACGCTGACCCAATCGCAGCTGAATCAAAGCTGACAGAAAAATTGTAAATGGGATTGCTTAGCAAAGTGACTGACCTGACACTAGTCTCGCCGTAACAGGCAATTGGGCGCACACGGCCGTGATGACGGACCGTCGTGTAACGAACTTCTTCAAGAAGTTGCAGTGCCGTTGTATTGGTTTGTATGTGTCATGACAGTCGCATACGGAAAGCGTGTTGCCCTTTGCTATTGACTTAGAAGGTTCCATACATATGCTTCGTAGGAAATAAATAATTATTATTTATATATTGCTTTTGGAAAGGGTAAGGGTAACTAGTAAATTAAAAGACATTTTTAAAAACGAAAAAAAAATCCTTTTTTCTTTTCCAGTAAAAAATGAAATATGGAAGTTATAGTTTAAATCATACAGTAAAAAATGATTCTAAAACAAAAAATAAACTGACAACTTTACACTCTGGAAATTAAAAACTTGAAAATATGATATAAAATAAATATCACAGAACCAAACAACATACAAATTTTACATTACAAATTTAACAAAATTAGTTCAAAATCTAACAAAATCAAAGCATTGACAAACTTGAAATCTTAAAAAACAATTAAACAAGACTCTACTCAAAATTGCAGGGAAATAAGTTACAACAAAATGTTTTTATAAAGAATGCACACAATATAAAAATCACCAATAAACGGAGACTAAAATTAATATCAATAATTAACCACACTCATTAAATGCTATGGGAACCCTAATTGGTAACATTTGAAAGTTGTCAGGCATTATGTCATTAAAATAAGTCTGTCAGTTTTCTAGATATTTGCTTGGAGCTTTATATATCTCATAAATTTATCAAAAGAATACAAAGTTACAAGAAACAATCAGAAATAAATATTATGTAGACCAATAGTGTCAAGCTTTTCAACATGTTTCAGCTAAATATAACATTGTCTTGATGGCCCACTACTGTTATTAACTGGATAAGTTCTTGCATTGTTGGTATAAGAATCCAAGAGGGGCCACAGATTAGGACACAAACCACATATTTTCCAGCAAGCGAGCAGAAAAATCTAAATGAAAACTAAAATACATGTTTTACAAAATAAGAAAACCAATATACAAATACAAACAATGGTGTGAGATCTTTCTGCAATCAAACCGAATACTTATTAAGGCTAAATGTACCAACACTAGTTCAATTTGTCGCCACCACGTGGCAGCACCAAAATAAGCAAAATTTACTAGACCGATAACGTCTGTACAAATTGTCCGATTTTCGATCTGTAAACGGCATTGAACTCCTTTTTAAAATAGAATTCACGCTACGATGCCGTTTTTTCAAAAAATATTTTTTAAAAAGTTAAAATTATTTCTCATAGTTCCGGGAAGAAATTAAAAAATGTGGGCTTATAGCGCGATGACGACGTGCTTCCTGCTTCACGCCCCCCCTTCCCGTTTTACGCAGGTGCGTCACTCGACCCTTTTGGGGGCTCTCTCGACACGGCCGAACGGCCAAACCCGGCAGCCTGCGGCACGGGCAGGGCACGGGAGGAGGTCGTGCTCTCAGGCAGGCACGGTTTCGTCCCTTTCAATCTCAATATATTTTTCTCCACTTACCAAACTAGTGATGCTGTAACAACCAAACGGTTGTTACAGCATCAGCTATATATCTTGTTCACATATTTCCGTCTTCCTTCGAATACCATCAAAAAGTTATTTTTGAGGCACTACTCAAAATATCAATTCCGATTTGGAAACTGATTTCAAAAAGAAAATTGAACTAATTGTGTATATAGCACCAATATTCCATGTCCTAAACTCTTATTTTATACACATTTTACTTCTAAGATCTTCCGTTATCATTCCACTACCAGAAAGAATGAGCCGAAATTACGCACGAGCTCTTTTTATCCTGCGACTCGATTTTGATCTCAAAACGGCATTTGTCTCTTGATGGAGCTTCACCTGATGAATCTGTTTCCCCAAGTAAAGTTTTAAAACTGTTTTCGTACTTTCGGACAAAATTGAAGAAGTGATAAAATAAGCGCGCAGGCGGTCATCTTGAATCAACACTGTAACAAACATTAAAATATAATATTAGAATCGTGACATATCAGCTTACTTAGTTCATTATATTGATATAAAATCGTTCTATTATATTTTGTATAAACTTGAAGATTGGAATAAGTAATTCCCGGCGCGTCTGATACAAACTACGTAAATGATAATGTGAAGGATGTGAGTGTAAATCATTGTATTGTGACATATATATATTTTGAATGCATTAAATTGTCATAGAAAGCAATACAACTTTAATCCTTAGACAGGAACACCCACACTGAAGAAATATCCGTCTATGAGGATGGTATGTTTGTTATACAGTTATTAATTCGGCAACTTTATATTTCTACATTAAGATACCGTTTTCTAAACATCGTACCGCTTATCAGTAACATTAATCCAGGTAGCAATTAAATTTATAAGATTTATACTAGTAAAACGTTGCGTACCAGTCACTGATATTTATTTATTTATTTTACGTCAAAACAGTTAAAAACTGCGTATGACGTGCTGTAGAGGAAAAATGAATTGTGTGCACATTTCCAAAATTCTGTGATCCCTACACCTAAGCCATATACTACTTAAATTTTGAATTTTGAAAGGGAGAAAAAAAACTCCGTATAATTAAATCTATTTTCAAGAAGATAAACAAGCAAAATAAATTTTGAATTTTGAAAGGGAGAAAAAACCAAAAAAAAACTCCCATGTAATAAAATCTATTTTCAAAGATAAATAAGCAATAAATTTTGGCTCTTATTACTTCCTGCCACGACAACATGGAAACGATATTTTGAATAAATGTATTTCCCACTGAATTCTAGAAGACGTGCACAGGAAATGAAGTTACATTTATGTCCAGAAGCAAAACAAGGGGCCATCTCAGCATTTGCTCAATGGATCAGGAAACTGGACGAAAAACCCTGATGATCGAGAGGGGTCATTGACCCGGAAGCTGTAGTACAATAGTTATTGCAGGTTGTTATACTCATTTATATACAGTCCAAATGGTAAAGCCATGCATTATGTATCATTGTTAAAATTAATGTTACTTTTCTTGTGATGCTCAGATATAGTCTCTAATTGTATAGAAACAGTTATGCAGCAGAAACGATTTCACTTGGGATTTGAACTTTTCTATTGAATTTAATCGTTTAATGTCATCTGGCAAAGTGTTGTAAAATAATGTATATCCCCTTGCACAGAATATGGGTGATGCCCTATGCGGCCAAATCTGGCTTTTCCACAGCAGACAACCATCGCTGGACACTTGACCAATCCTGGCGTCTAGGCCTAGCCGCTCTCATCATTGGCTTTTGCTCCAAGTTTCAGACACTTCCCCCTTCACTCCCTCGAAGATTTTCCTCTAGTTATCTCAAAGGGGCGGAGCAAATTCTGAGGTCAGTGACGCTGCTCTTTCGCAGTGAGCAGGGTAGCAGGGAACGGAGGGTGAGAGGAAGTAGAGGAGAGTAACAGGAGAGGGCACGGAAACGAAACGGATTGGTGCGCGTGGAGCGCGGGGATCACCGCCAATTGCACTGGACGTTGGCCCTGAACCCGTGGACGCTGACGAATTTAAGGGCAGCGGGTCACGGGAAGGGGCTGTGACATTTTTATCGAGTTCTTTACCACGAAAGTGCTTAATTTATGGTGTAATATTGTAGAGAAAATTGTCAGATTAAATTTATTGTATTGAAAGTTTTGTTTTTCTTACAAACTATTTTAAAATGCTAATGGTTCTAAAGCAAGAAACACTAGTATTACATAATCATTTTCGGGAAACACACAATATAATACATTTACATAATATAGACATTTTTCTATCAAACAAATTAAAATTCATACTCACGTTTTTAAAAATTTGGTACGACATTATCACTCCTTGATTAAGGAAATGCAAGCAATATACACATTTTATTACGCATTATGAAAATGTAATCACTTTATTTTTCTATATGAGCAGGTGCATGCAAACAGTGATTTCGTTAATCAATTAAAGCTCACTGCCGGATGTTCCAAGCGATTATCAATGCAAAATTACTATTGTTGTATTATTTAGACTATTTGTAAAATTGATGCAATTTTATAGTGATAATCGGTGAAAAGGAACTAGGGATTCTCATTAGAAATATTGCGGCTTATAATTGTCTTATTCTTCATATATTTTTCAAAGTTGTTATTTTCTGTTACACTGCTGAAGATTATATCTATCCCTTCCCGGTGATATTAATAGCAAAGTGTAAACTTGATATCGTTAATAAACAGCTAATAATATAAACAGCAAAATTTTAATTCTTTTAATTTGTAAAATCTACACACAAGTTCAATATTTTCTTAAATATGTTTGAATGATACATAGTAAAAAGAATAAATTTGAAAACCTTAAAATGTTACGAATCAATGTAATTTTTTCTTAAAACGAGCTGTTGAGAAAGAAACAAAACATGTTTTAATAAACTTTAAAAGAGAGATTGAGTATTTAGTTAAAAAATTTCAATGCCGGACAATTTTTCTTATCAAAGCTTTTAAGCGGAACACAGTGTCTTCCAATCGTATTATCTTTCCAATTTATGTTTAGGTTTTGTATGACCCCCAGAGCAGATTCTGGAGTGTTTAGTTCGATTCAAGAAGCTCTCTCGCAATTCAAACATCCGGAAACTTTGACACGGTTATCGCTATTGAAGTAAGAAACAGGAAACACACCATTCTTGTTTTCTAATAATTAATTATTAAATAATTTTAGCCATTGTAAGATAAACGCACGACAAATATTTGTGCTTATAGGAATCCCAATACTTGAATGCATATCAGACACAAATACATTTGGTTTTAGATCAACACGGAAAACACAAGAGTTTCAATGAGATCACAAGTCCTCCAAATCCTGAAAACTAAATCACTGTCTTTATTTACACGAAATAAAACTACATACCTTCTTTAAAAATCTAAAGAAATGTGCATTGTGCTCAAATATCTTGACAATTACACTTAGTGCAATATTATTCGCAAAATTTTCTGAAAATTAGTATAGCAGTTAAAATAATTTTATTAATTACAGATTAAAATATTAAATTACCTAATTTTAAATGAAATAAATGACCAAGGCAGTGTCACATCAACAACGCAAAATTAGTGTATAAAAGGCGTGTTAAAAATCATCCCCTTCATGCATATTAGATTTATAAATCTATATTCTCTAAGAAAGTTTAAAGAGCTTGCGGAGGACAGTAGCTAGCATCACCTCTATAGTCGACAAACTATGCCTTCTTCGGCTCTTTCATTAGAGCAGTGCAGGAGCATGCTTTACAGTAAGGTCAGTTCTTCATTGAGGGTGATAACTGCGCGAGATGTCCGTGCGAAGTAGTCTGATCCGAAGGTGAATAACAATTCTCGCCTGAGCTTTAGAGCCACGGGATGACCACGACAAGGGTCTGCCAGTGTGTGAGTTTGAAAATAGTTCCGCCACTCTGTTTCACTCAAAAATGCAACGTTGGATAAAATCTTGGTAGTAAGAGCAGATATTACCATAAAGGTGTGTTTCTGGCTTCCTCGAGGCCAACTTTACTACCTAGTCAGCGGTTTCATTTCCACTTATCCCCACGTGGCACAGTGGGCTAACTCGGTCCGAAACCTGGACATAGACGGAAAATGTATACAGACCTCAACAAAACTAAGGCCCTAATAGGTTTCCTGGGGTCTTGATTACTGGTACATGTCAAATTTTAAAAATTCAAAATGGCGGATCCAGTATGGCCGGTCTAAAAATATAAATTCAACGGATTCCTTTGAGTTTTTGGATATAAGGTATTTTCATGTCACTAATCACGAATTAGACGTCAGAATTGAAAAATTTAAAATGGCATATCCAATATGGCGGGGCTAAAAATATAAATTCAGCGGATTCCCATGAATTTTTGGATATAAGGTATTTTGGTTTGATTGATGAAGCATAAAGTCGTTTGTTGACGGATTCTGATTTTTATTAAACGCTGTTCATAAACATGATGGCGCAGAACATTATTACGATCTTTAGTCAAAATCGTAATCATGTTCTTCGCTTACATCTGCGTCGCTTTCGTCCGCGTTATCGTGTTGTAAATCGACGGAAGGGATTTGCGCTTCATAGAGCAACTCTTGTACCTCGGCAGGTACCTCTTTCTTCTCTGATATTTCCATATGCTGGAAGCTGGATATCAGAGGGTCTGAAGATGCCGGGAAACGATGGAACACGTCGTGCATGGTTTTCTCCCGGGAGTACTTCCGCGTGAAATCTTCCCGGTAACGACGAATGTCTTTGTTCCGAGCCTCCTGCGCATCTTCAGACAACCTCCCGATTGGAAGTGGAGCCGCTTCGACGATCGCGCATCCGTGCAATAGTACGATGTGCGCAGATGTGGGCATCGGGTACCATCCGTACAATTTGACGTACTGACTGGCCACAAAGAGTTTGAACTTTTGGACGTTGATAGCATACCCACTCGACATCGTTTTAAGATTACTTTGCCTTTGCCATCAATTCTTCCGTGTTTGTTTTTTTTCGTCGCGTTTGACGCAACGCGTCAAACCTTAAGGCACGTTGAGCGCTTGCGGCACAGGGTAATCCCCCCATTGCAACAGTGCTGGAGTAATCCTCCGTTAATATTGTTGCGTCTCGTCGCAGTCGGTTGTCAAAGGACCGACAGGTAGCATCTCCGCGTACGCGCCTCCTACCAGCGCTCCTGCGTCACTACCCAGCGGCCAGAATTGGGAAGGAATGAGGATAGGGGTAGGGTTTAGGACACTTCACAGGGGTTGGACTAGCCCTTGTGAAGCAGCAGAACTCGTTTTGTTGGAACAAATTTCTCATGAGATTCGACGGGAATCGAACCCGGATCTCAGTGGTGAAAGGCTTGCGACTTTGCAATGAGCCACGAGTGCAGATACGTGCAATGAGCCACGAGTGCAGTCGTCGATCCCCAAAATCTTTGCCGTCACGGATACGTCCTCAGAAAAGAAGCGCCTGCCGTTGCCGTCATTAGTAGTACGATCCTGTTGCAGGCATGTCAATGAGCACACCGAATTTATCGCCATCTCGAACTGAATTTTCGCTTTGCGCACCTCGACATGCTTTTTCTGCTCAGCAGACCGGGCCTGCTGATTTTCAGTAAAAACAAACTACTTTTTCTAATTAATGATTACTTACTTCATTACTAATTAATTAACTATTGCTGCCATGTATTATAAATTAATTAGCATTATTTGTTAGTAGGTAAAAAGTGGTACTACAGAATGCACGTTGCGCTTGACCAATACATCTATGCATGGCTTTCGACGCCACTGGGAACCATGGAAACGATCGTCAAGTAAAATGGCGTAAACTTGCGCGGTCTTTTGGATCTCACCGCTACGGTATTAAGCGTACCCGAGAGTCATTCAGGGAAGCGGAGCGACGCGGAGAACATTTTGTAGCCATGATTTTATAAAGCTAACTATGTCCCATCTCGATCAGGTTTTTCGTCCAGTTTCCCTGATCCATTGAGCAAATGCTGAGATGGCCCCTTGTTTTGCTTCTGGACATAAATGTAACTTCATTTTCTGTGCGTCTTTACAGGAATTCAGTAGAAGTACAATTATTCAAATTATCGTTTCCATGTTGTCGCGGCAGGAAGTAATAAGAACCAAAATTTATTGTATTTATCTTTGAAAATAGATTTTATTACATGAGTTTTTCCCTTTCAAAATTCAAAATTTATTGCTTGTTTATCCTTGAAAATAGATTTTATTACATGGGAGTTTTTGTTGTTGTTTTTTCTCCCTTTCAAAAATTCAAAATTTAAGTAGTATGTGACTTAGTGTAGGGATCACAGAATTTTGAAAATGTGCACACAATTC
Source organism: Teleogryllus oceanicus (assembly GCA_964035755.1). Lineage (NCBI taxonomy): Eukaryota > Metazoa > Arthropoda > Insecta > Orthoptera > Gryllidae > Teleogryllus > Teleogryllus oceanicus. Next base: position 33,556,404 of record CAXIVR010000004.1, read on the forward strand.
ACTTTTCCCCATAGCACGTCATACGCAATTTTAACTTTTTTTGACGTAAAATAAAATAAAATAAATAAAATAAATGTTTCCGGGATGAGAGTTAAATACACAGTTTGTAGCCAAAATGTGATTAAAACGGGTTGCAAATATAAACTTACCTTTTGGGGTGTTTTCCATGGTGTCCAATGTGTACTGGGTCGGATCACAATTTATTAAACTCGCGTCGGAAATAACTTACAAAAAAAACGTGAATTTTCCGAACGTGTGTTGTCCGGCGACTGACGGCTCATAACAAAGAGATTAGTAGGTGGAATGCCACGGGCGTCGAACAGGTATACACTAGTGCGTAAGCTTACGATTTCCAGCCAAGACTAACGTCGAAACACGGACCGCCCTTCGTGTCAACTTTTTCAAGCGAGATACACCACTGTGCGTGGCCAGGGACACAGGAAGAAACGTAATTCAAATGATGGAGAATTAAGCATTATCTTCAATGTGGTGATGTTGGATACATGATGTCAAGGTTTACAAGGAGAAGAGAAATGGACGACAAGCCGAAGCTGCCTCGGCTCGAAGAATCGCAGGTTCGAATCCCGCCTCGGACATAGATGCTTTTGTGTGTTCGTGTTGTACTTACGTATTCTCCCTACAGAAACCCCAAGATAAGCAATCACAGTGGTCGTTATAAGACCTATTAGTTAAAAAGAGACATTAAAAATATATACAAAAAACAACTTCCAATTGTCAAAGAAAATTTCACATATTTGAGTTCGGACTTTCAATAATCGTAATAAAAATAATAAAACCTAAGGACTTTATTTCTTTGGGCAAAATAGTATTATAAAACGGAAATTTATTTAATCCAAAATTAAATTTTCATATATTGTCAACTAATTCGATTATTATTTATAGCAATATTTTAACTCTCTCCAGAGATTTCCTACAATATTGCAATGATATTCATTGTAGCCAATACCTTTTTTATTCCCACTTTCTCTATTTCGTTAGTGAAATAAATATATTTATTTTAAACTGAGTACCACTGAATTATTCTACCATTACAATATTTCCATTCCATATATTATGAATATTCTATCATTACAATATTTCCATAGTTTTTGAGCTGAGGAGCAGTGACGGCAAAGAACTGGCCTAATGTTAGTTAAGACTTCATTCAATATTTTTCTGTATTTTACATTTCTCGAATGCCTTTTCTAGAAACAATGATATCAATTTTAAGAGAAATGGCATTTAGGGTTTTTTGAAGGAAAATTCGGCTTTAAATCCTGAACTCCAAAACTATTTTTCAGAAAGACTCTGCGATCATGTATTATTTTTGGACTGGTTGTAGGAAAAGACCTTTGTACGCATGGTACCTGCAAAACAATTGAAACATACTGACTTCTAAATCTATGTATTATTTTCAAAATTGATATTATACTAGCAAGTTGATTAGGATTTCTAGATTTAATGAGAATCAATATTTCTAAAAATTATAACACATTATACTCATATTGCATTCTTAAAAACTTTCTGAGAAACGAACTCTTTCTTTTTTAATTTACATTCTTCATTTTGAATACTGAATAAACTGCAATTTATTTAGAACAAACTACCTGAGTCCGAGAACCTGAAAAGCAAATATCTGTCTATCTTGCTAGTTCATTGCTATAGAATTAGCTCAATGAAAGTCATATATTCATTTCACAAAAACATGAAATTTATTAAACAATTTAAAACAACTGTTTATATTGTATAACTTTACCTATATAAAATTAAATCTTTGTCACGACAATTCCAACCTTATGTCTTCGCGCTTTGGACCATCTTTATCCATCTCCCGACATATAATCCTCAGCTCCTGACACCATCTTCTCTCGTCTTTCTCGAGGCACCTTCGATCACCGTTTCATCAGATCAATAAACTATTTGCCGCTAACGTTTCCAGTCCAATCACTGGCAACTAGCCCAAGCCCTCAATGTCCTCAACTCGTTCCATGAAATATTTTAAGCTTCACTGTCACACTTAGTATTCAAATTTACGATGTTCTCTCCATCACTCCTAGTAGATGCTAAGTCCCCAAAGAAAAAAACTCCTAACATTAATTGGAGCACGATCCGTTCAGAGCACGGCATCAGTCAGAATGAATGTCTCTCGTATTCTTTCAGCCCTGCAAAGCTCGGTCCGTTTTTCGATTGTTTATTTGCAGATAACACTTCCTACCTAGCCAATCCCTAAATTTCTTGCAACACAAACTAGCCATCTTCGTGTCACTGCTTTTCATTGATCCAGAATTCTATACAAAATGAATAGCGTCTCACGATTGTCACTGCATGAAGATGTTGACCTTGACAACGGCTCGCTTACCGTTATGCTAGCATATGTTACATAATTTATCCCCCTTTAATTGACACCATTTATAATAAATGTTGTACAATATTCAGTGACATATTGGTATGTCTATTACTATACCGTTATTACATATACTGTAGTAAATGTCATATTTTATTCATATCTCTGGGATTTTTGAACATTACAATTACTAATCTGTTTCAAATTTCTCATGAACTTTTGACTCTTCTTCTCGGTATAACTAATTCGACAAATGAAGTTATAAAAAATTGTATAAATGTTTTCCAAATTTGGAAAATTGCTTTGCAGTGAAACCATAAAAATTTTGCGTTAACGCATAATCTAAAGTTTCTCATATATTGATCAATTGCACTTTCTCCCTAAGGAGTAGAGAAAGTTACGTAATGCTGCGCGAAAAAACGGCGAATTTTCTACAGAAAAACGCATACTACAAGGCCCTGACGAAAAAATCCACTTGCTAAATTTGAAAAAAATCCTCCAAATCGTGACCGTCCATGTTTTGTGGGTGGTTAATAGCGAAAATCGACTGACGGCAAATGTCTGTCCGTCCGTCCGTCCTGAACAACGCTGGCGGCTAAACCGTTCAGCCGATTTTCACCAAATTGATACTCCCCAATCGATCTGCCTGATGCCCAACCCCTTGAATTTGAAACCGATATTCAATTAGGGAAATTACTTTACATGAAGCCGCTGGGACATTTTTCAAATGTTCCAAACAAATGGCTCCATCATTTTTATTAAATTTTGTTGTTGGATAGTGTGAATGACGTTTAAGAGAATAATTGCAGGTCTCATGTTCGTTGAAATCCCAGATTTTTCGAAAATCGCAAAAGTTCAAAATTATTTCGGGAGTCTTCCTACAACTAAAATTTGAAATTTGAGATTTTTTCCCTTGATGAAATCTATTCCTTAAAGATAAGATTTTGAAATAAGATCATGTACAATTTTCGAAAATTTTAGTATTTTCCGCATAAGTTTCCGTGAAAATACGGGTGAGAAAGTACGCGCTGATTTAACACCACTAGTATTCTTTAAAACTGTCCTACTTCTAGACATTAGGTTCTTCTCGAATAATTGCAAGTCCCTTTCGAGTTGTACTATGACAATGTGGTACTGAAGTAAAAATCTTGTCCTTTCTTTCTATAGAAAAAAGTTCGCATTCTATTAAAATATAATTATATTATATTAATATATTACATTATAGGCACATCATATTAAAACAGAAAGGATCGACCTCTGAAAACGAAGAAGATATATCGAAACGATTTTGTTCCATTTATCACAGGTTTTGTTGTATTTAACTACCTTTCTAGTAGCAACTGAAACGAAACCGCTCTAGCCGAATGGTTAAGGTCATGACGTCCTGTCGACGCACTAACGTGTGAGTTCGAATCTAGGAAGTGATTATTTCTTCTGTTATGGTGTGATTTCAGTAGTAATATGTCCAATATTTTGTAATTAATAATACTTTTTGAAAAGACTTAGAGACCCTAAAAAGGGCCGCTTTTGTCGTCCATCAATCAGTACGACGACCAGAAGCTTCCGTTCTGTACTACGCTGGTGGTCCTATTTTCGACGAACTCTATATATTTTTGAAAATTGAATAAAGTTAACTTTTCAAAACTACAAAATTGAAAATAGAGATCTTACTGGTTGAAAACTCTTTTCCCAATTCATGTAATAATTCATGTAATTAAAGCAGTGACAAATTAGAAGAAAATGTACAGTTGTAGTACAACTACTTCGTTGTTTACATTATAAGCATTATAATTTCTTTGAAAGCAATCAATCAACTATTTTCAGATAATTAAAATATTGGTAGCATTATATCATTCAATTTTTAGATTACAAGTTTCATGAATAACGAATGAAGGTGATCGGAATTCTCTTAGTTGTGTTGGTTTTAACTACGCGGTTCTGTGTTTCAGACTGGTGTTTCACGACGAGTAACAGTTCAGTCTTATCGCGTAATGTGGAGATCACCTTGAAGATATGGGAGGGGGGCAAGATAAGCATTTCGCAGGATAGAAGCTGCTTCGCAGAAGCCCTACACAATAGGCATACAGATCAAATATTTCTAACTAGAATACTATAGAGATAGTATCGCGCTGATGATTACTCTGCATTCTTATCAGAATGTGAGTTTACTATAACCTGGAGTAATGGGTAATATGTCATAGAACAATGATTTCCAGATAAAATTCATTTTACAATACCACTCGTAATTGCAGTGCTAACGCTGTGATAGCTCAAGTGGATTAAACGCGTTGTAGATAGAGGAATGGACATGAATCAAATCCTGCCGAATAGTTTGTTTTTTTACCTGATGCCTGGGTGCATTAATCACTGTCATCACGGAGAGACTTGTTCCAATATTCTGTTACTCTTTGTAAAAATGTTACTCTTTGTAAACGCTAATATGATTATATTAAGATTGTGTGCTGGTATCTTGTATGCCAAGTAATGTGACGAAACAAAATTTGGAAGAGATAGCTAAAATATTAACAGTGCCTCAATTGCAATAGCATTACCATATTTTTATGTAATCGTTGGAAATAATATGAAAAAGTCTGTACCAAGTTGTATAATCACTAGTAATTTACCTATTTAACAGTTCTAGAGATAATCAGAATCCTTAACAAGTCTCTGGGTTTATTATAAAATTTTGTAATAAAGGTAATTTCTTCGTTCTTTAACAATTGAAAGGAATATGTCTTTTACACGTTTATAAAGTTCCTTAGACGATATTACGAACTCATTAAAATTACCATTTTGTGTTTGTGCCTTTGTGATAAATGCTAACAGAACGCATCCCCTAATTGTTTGAAACAATTGATAATTGTATTTCTTTTATGGTCTTCTTAATATGTTTAATGTGAGTTTTCTACTGAAGACTGGTGGAGCAACATATCAAAATGTATTAACTCCAAAACATAATAAAGTACGATTTGACGTGGTCATGTGAAAGAAATCAATATTTTTTTTATTATTATCTCCATTTTTAAATAAAAATGTTTTGATACAAGCATATTTTTAGTGCAGGAGTGAGCTGAGACTAAGTGGTGAGCATTCATTCAGTTCAATTTTTCACAAAGAAAATAAGGAATTTTAATTAAGTTATATCCAATGATTATTCTCCATATTTGTGTAGGCGATCCAATGCACAAATCGCCTGTCATTTAGTCTCAATATAGGAAAAAACAAGAAGGTGCGAATTTGGGATCTCAAAATTTCCGGGATAAAGTCGGTCTTTTAAATCTAAATTTTGAACTTATGATAAAATTCATTAGCATAAAAACAGAGTTAGATAAATAAAAAATATTATCATGTATTGTTTAAAACATCAGATGCCAAATATTGCATTTTCCAGAAATTGTACTGCTTGAGAACAGATATGTTTAGAGAGAATATATGACTTTGTACATCTTAAATGTTACTCAGAGAAAATGGAGAAATTACAGAAAAAAATTATTTCGTATTCATAGATACATTAAGGCTTGCAGATTACTGGGCAACCAATAACTCTCTCTGTAGCTGAGATATAATCATCGGATTTTAGATCGGAGGTACGGAGGATCGAGTTCTGCGCAATTTTTTCTTCTGTTCCACGTTCTGTTTTAACTAAGTCTGAGAATTAAAAGGTAAGAATGTTTAGCGGAAATACTTGTATTGTTATTTGCTTATAAGATCTTCACTTGAAGTTTATCCGCTTTATTACAAATATTTATACAAATGTGTATTTATTTATATTAAGGTAATAATAATTTAACCTAACCCCCTTGCAATTAAGATAGTGAACGTTTTGACATACATTTCATTCACTTTCAAAAAGTTTGTCACCACCCTATGTCACTGTTTCTGGAAATGAAATGAAGAAATGTTTATCCCGTTCGTTAGTGATATCCATATTGTGACCTGATAACCGTATTAATTGAGTTCTAAATATGTGATTCCCTTCGGACAGGAATCAAACCCGCATCGTTCGATTTACGACCAGTTGCTCCGAACACTGAGCTTCCGAGAAAATGCGTTTTACAGTTGGGATTCTTGGGCTCGTGTATTTCCCCGCGCATTTGATATTTGTCTCCACTCTGTCATCATTTACGTAAGTCAAATATGAGCAAAGAGTTTGTACCTTTAAATGAGTGATATCAATGTTGTGACCTTTACACAACGTTATGCCCAGATTATGACAAATGCTACTTTTTTCTTGATTGAACTGTTTTACAGTACTGTTTTACAGTACAAAATCTCAATATTGTTTTTGTATCTCTTTGGAACTGCTGTAATAACCTTACACGGATTATGAACTATGATCATTTCGACATCTCAGCACAAAACAACATACTCCTCGTTTTTACTTTCTCGTATACGCAAGAATATACGGAGTAATATACGTAGTATAGAAAGTTATGTAACTCACATCGAATCTACGATTTCAGCAGTAATACACGTTTGGAGTCGAAAAAGTGGATTTATTCAAACAAATCCGTCTGTAGACACAACAATTACCTAAACCACACAAACGATCCTTTCCAAATTGAAGAAACCCTGTTTTTGGCTGTAGTTGAAGCATGGAAATTTTGAAAATTTTTGAAATTTGGGATACTTACATGAAGCCCTTTCGGACATTTTCAAAGATTTTCTCAAAAACGGCTCCCTAATTTTCTTGTTCGAATGAGTAAAATAAGCTTTAGAAAGATGACACTTAGATCCAATTTCACGGTTGGCTCTGAATTTTCGAAATTGCAAAGAGTTTGAACTTTTGGGGCGTCTTTAAAACTACAAAATTGAAAACAAGTTTTTCTTTCAAATGGAAATTTATTTGTCCATAATTCGTTTTGGATAGCAGTCATGTGACTTTTTTGAAATGTTGGCACTTTTTCGTACCCGGTGAGCAATATTTACAATTTTAAAGAATGGTGAAATGCAAAACTGCATTGAAACCGTTTTCTTTTCTTAACTTTTAAAACGTTTCGAAACCGATTTTGTGAAATCGTACTTTTTACTGTTTCTTTCGTTGTGAGGAACATTTCTGTCTTCAGCAAGCAAAACTCAACAAGTATCACTCGTCAACACATTCTAATATGTAAACATTGTATAAGAACGGCAGGCAGTGTCGTCATGTAGTTAAGGTGCTACAGTTGCCCATGAACTGGAGGACTCGAGTTCAGAATCTGGCTGTTTATAGAAAATCTTCTATTTTAAAGAAATGTGTGAGATTTAATTAATAATTTTCCTTTTCAATAATTTAAGGTATGCGTTTGCGGTTGTCGTTTGTAGGCTTTCAAGAAACTAATGAATTGGTAATAGTGCTAACATATTTTATTTATACTATATTAAATATTACCAATAAGAAAAATAAGAGTTTATTTTTATTTAAATGTGAGTAGATGAACAAAGGATAATAACTGCGTAATGATAGATGATTTTCTTGGAAGTCAACCGTGTTTCTTAAGTTCTAGTAATTACTTGCAGCAAATGAATTCTGGATAATGTCGGACCATTAATGAAACGTGTCTTTTAGTCAACGTTATCACATTTAATAATCTCACCTTGGACAGAGGCGATAAGGGTTGAGCGTCAGGCTGAACCAAGCGCCTGCTAGCAAAAATTATAGTACTGAGCGACAGTCTTAAGTGAATTAACTATTACGCCGTTTTCGCGTAGATTTCTTTGCTTTCTTATTGTCCCTTAAGAAATTAATTTATTTAATATTTAAATGTTTTCTTTGCTTTAAAAATTAAAATGCTTACACTTCTTCTACCAAAATATGAAGAACTAGAGGTGCTACAGAATAGGACAGACTTTCTCAAGCAATGTTTATCATTTCACTTTAATGTGGACTGGTTTAAGATTTTGCTTTATTCTCGTGCCAGCTGCCATCTATCGCCGCACAAAATACATTTTTGACATTTTCTCAACTTTCGGTTCCAAATAGAGAATCAGAAATATTATTTCAGATATTAAAGAGGCTAAAATCTTGTCCTGAATAGCTATTTTCATTGACAAATTTGGAGCCGTTGTTAAAAAATGGCGTTAAGCGTTACTGTAAATGCGAAATTTGAAGCTCTTTTCACAGGAATCTATTGAGTTTTTGAAAAACTTCCTCCAAAGTCATTTTGAAGCACTTCTACTCACAAGATTAAAAAATGTGTACAATCTATTCAATGTTATTGCATGTTAACGGCGTGAGAGATCTTTAAAAACAATTACATTTGTGTAATTTTGAAAAAACAAAGAATACACCAAAATGAACTTACGTCATATTAAACAGTGCAATTAGCACTATCATTAATTTGAAGAAAAAATTTGGAGCCATTTTGAGAAAATGGCGTTTGAGAGGTTCTGAAAATGCAAAATTTTGAGCTACTTCTCGTACAAAACTATTAAGATTCGAGAAACTTTATGCCATTATTTAAAGTACACGTACTCATGTGAATAAATTGCCTCTAATGTAAATATTACCGACGTGAGAGACAAATGCAAAAAATTACATTTTTGTAATTTTTCAAAAAACAAAGAATAGAGCAATATGGTCTTTATGTCATCTGATAGAGAGCACTTAGCATCATCCCAACCAAAAGTTAAAAGAAAAAATGTGAGCCATTATTAAGAAAATAATATTTTTGTAATTTTTTAAAATTGCAAATATTGCACATAAATGTTATTACTGAAATCAGCTAAAACTTTCCAATATATTCATGACCTTAACGAAACAACTAATTATAGGCAACAAATTTCATTTCAAGAAAAAATCTCTATCTTCAATTGCTTAGTTGTGAGAAGACACAGAAAGAAATTAAACTTTTGCAATTTTTGAAAATTCAGAGTTAACCTGAAAATTGGACCTATTCTACCTTTATAAGTGTATTTTACTCTATTCTTACAAGAAATTTAAAGAAAAAATTTGGAGCCGTTATTGAGAAAATTTTGAAAATGTCCAGAAGGCTTCAAATAAAGTCCCTCCAAAAATAAATAAATTTACAAAATCGCATTGCTTCATCTAGAGCAAAAACAAACAGAGTTTCTTCAATTTGGAAAAAATCGTGGCATAGTTTAGGCGCTAAGTTTGTACCAGACAGACAGACGGACGTTTTTGGCGAATTGGTTTTGGCATCGAGGATCACAAAACTGGGGATTGCTACTCCACGTATTGAGATTTCTTGTTGTAATTGGTTTGATTCGAGTTTTCGTCACCAGAGCGCGGCGTGATTGTTCCGCCGAAAATGCACTTAAATGTATAAGTTTTCATGGTACAAGAAAAATATAAAATTAGAATTAACATAGTTACCTAATTTTAAAAACACATCTTAAGAAATGAAAGGAGAAGAATTAAAGAAAAGAAAAAGAATTGAAAGAAAGAAAGGGGGGCGGAGAGTTAGATCTTTATGTAATATAGTAGTTTTTTAAATTTAAGCAAGAAATGAATGAAAAATAGTACATGTACAATTTTGAGAGAGAAAATACGAAAAGTAAACTGAGCCGTTTCTTACCTGCTGTCTGGGAGCCACAAAAACGACTGCGCGGTTTGGGGTGTGCCTCGAAAGCTTAAGTACCGTCTGTGTGAGGTGGAGGAGGAGGGTTAATGGCCTGGGTGCGGTGTGCTGTGTTGTGTCACCCCCGAAGAGTGTGGTGTGAGGGTGGTGTCAAAAAAGTAATTTTAGCAGGGAGGAGTTAGTTTATGTTTACGACCAGTGAAGTTTTACCTATTGAGATGAATGTAGAAGGTTTTCCAATGTTAATCTGGTATGATATTGATTTTCTATTTCCAGTATGTGAATGTCTGTGTGTAAGATTGAATGTGTGGCCTGTCTGAAGTAAATGATTGTGAAGTGGGGTACGGGTGTTATGTGTTTTTGGCGTGTATATGTTCTTTTATTCTTGTATGAAAGTTCTGCCTGTTTGACAATGTATTTTGCTTCGCAATCGTAGCAATGTAGTGCATAGACACCGCTTTTCTAGAAGATCTGTGTGTTTTAGGAGATAAGATTTTTTCTGAGAGAATTTTGTATTTGAATGACTTTGATACCGGCTTTGTATATTGTGGGCGACTTTTTTCCATCCTTTTTCCATATTTACTCCATATGCTGCATAAGTATACGAGAAATATAATATGTAAGTGTTACAACATGTGCGTTACGCAGATAAATTTTAAGAAATGAGTTAGTGATGAAGTTGAAAAAAATAATTCGTTGTTTTTAAAACCATGTATTTATATAATAAATATTCGATTATTAGTTGAAGTAAATATGTGTATCATGCCCATTTGAAACATTGTGAAAGGCTATATTGTTGTGAATGATATTGATTGATAAACAAGCCTATTATTAAATATTCTTCTCAATCATTCATTCAAGAGTATGCTACAACTATTTTACTAAACTATCCCAACCACGGATCCAATAGAAAAGACTCAGGGTCACTTGACCCTCTCTTGATCCTAGAAAAAATTCATTTCTCTCTCCTAATGAACTAATAGTAAACTAGTAATGAAGATGAAGATCTTTTATTTTGTATAATATTATTTCTCAAACGATTCTTTAACCCATAACCGACGTTGAAATATTTGTTACATTATTTTAGAGACGCAATAAGCCATGCAAGACTGGTAAAACAAAATGTTGAATGGTTTGTTTAGTGCATAATCCATATAACTCTAAAAAAATGTTGGTGGATATCGTTTAACATTTCGAGAACGGATGCAGAACCTTTTGAATTCATACATAAGCGATTTCCCGCTTTTTGGAGTCCGCGTATCACTTGAAAAATAGGTAGAAAAATAATATTTTTTGTATCTGGAAACATTTAATCGAAAATAATAAAAACATATAGAAAATGGAACTCAAAATAAATATTAGAATCCAAGACCTTACATGGTTGTAGGGGAAATCATGATATGATCTACAACTGAAATAGAGTAAATTTTAGTGGTAAAGGAATTTAAATATATCTTAATAATCTATTAGAGCAGGGGATCTAATAATATTGCCTTTATTAAAAATAAGCAAAGGGAAGGCCAATTATTAGTAGACTTCATAATATTTTATAAAAACAAGAATTTTCGAAAACTAAGAGACAATATACAAGACAATGGTGGAGAGCTTTGTGTTACGTATGGATCAGAAATTTGGATTAAAACTGATGCAATAAACTTTCAGTGCTATGAAGTAAAGACTTTTGGATACTTAGCCAATATACTGTTTGATAGAATACAAACGAAAGATTAGACAGATAATAACGATTGAGAGACAAAGTGATCGAAATGTAGAATCAACAACTGCAATGGTATACGCAGAATGCATGCTGACAGAATACAAAAATTATCTTTAGTGAATCCCTTTCGAAAGAAGAGAAAGCAGGAAGGCCAAGGGAAATCTTGTAAGTACGTCATGATTCGATAATGAAGAGCGAAGAATAGAGGAAGATACGACGGAATAAAAAACATCCGGTGTGTAGATTGCGAAAAACAGTCATTAGAACTGTAAAATGCTCGCTTAGAATTAATAATAATTATCTTAAACCCGAAGTGGATGATACCGGATAGAAAAGCCTAGTTATTATTATGTGCTGGCACAAGTAAGCCAGGGCTAACAGATTGCCGGAATACCAAACCCAAACTAAGTTACGTTCTTATTGGAAAAGATTAAATGAAAACAAGAAAATTTGATTATTTTCTAGAGAGGAATCTTTAGATATGGAAATACCAGATATTACTCTATTTGGTATTTATAATATTCTATAGCTTTGTCCATTTATCAGCATGATCGCTTTTTCAATGGGAATAACTATTCTTTAGAATTTACAGGTCGATAAGTAAATATAGTATTGAGGTAAAAAAAAGATGATTGAATTATGGTTAAAAAAATTACGGGACTAAAGTAAAAAGAGAAAACTATCACAAATAGTAAATTCACATTTCTTGTATGTTGCACCAATGAATGATGTCAATTTCATAATTAAAATCTATTTTCGTCCACCAATAACATGTAGGTCTTTTTACCTGGAAATCTTTCGCTTTAGCGGATATAACATAATTCACCGGAAAGTGTACGGCATTTTATCGACGAATGACAGAAAATATAATTACCATAGCCAGTAGGACTTCTGATGCAGTAATCCAAAGGCAGATTTGTTTTAAAACTCCAGACATTTGTTCATCATTTCTCTCTCATGGTATGCAACATGTATTCTCAAGTTAATGTTGAAATATCTAGTATCACTTTCGGAATCCTAAGACTTAAGTAAAAGGAACGCAATGGTGACTGAAGATTTGATTACGAACCCAACATTAAGCGCAATTTCTCCTTCTTGTTCTGCATTAAAATGGTCGCCGAAGAGTGCGACCAAATGTGAATGAATTATGAATTTGAGGTCATTTCGTCATTATTTAGATTTTCTTTGTAAAATCGTCTCTGCGTGAGATATACTATATACGAACACAAACTATCAATCAATGGACAGTACATTTTAAAGCGTTACATTGTAACATAAAAGCAAAGCGTTTCAACAATAATACATATTTTAGTTATAATTTTAAAAATTCAACCTTAATTCACATTATAGTACTTTAATTAAATTATTTTATAAATATGTATAACTTGAATTAAATTTTTCCCAAATAAAAAGAAATTAATTGCTTATTTTGTTTACAATATTTATTAACAATTCATTAAAAAGTTTATAGTTTTTAATGAATTCTATGATGCTATGATGATAATGATGAATGCTAATGATAATAATATAAATATAATAATTTCATTGCGTTGGATTGGAAATCATACATAAATTACTCGTAAGTAATATATTGATACGTGTGTGTGTGTGTGTGTGTGTGTGTATTTCTCCAAGTTGCACCAATAGACAAAAGCTGGGTGTTTCTACCTTTTAGACATTAGGATATAAAAATGTTATATGAAGTCATATCTCGTTTTTTGATTCTCAAGGCTAAAGTATCACATATGATTTTTAATAGTTTGCGGTAAAGAACTCCATGTAAATGCAATCACCCTAACGTTATATTGAAGAAGTAATTAGTGTGATCTCAAACAAGATCCAAAATCATTCATTTCCTTGCAGCTGCACTTGCACCAATCATAATGTCTGTATTAGAAAACTCATTAGCGATAAATGAACTTAAAATTCTGCGTTTATTTAGTAGTTTACGTCTCAAAACTATTTTATTAAAATATTAATGTCCGTGACCATAAGTATTTTAATTCAGTCATCTGAGAAATGGATGATGGTATTTCACAACTGAAAGCTGCTATCTCAGGAACGTTTTTGTGCAAGTGACTCAAAACAATGTTTCTTTAAGTTAATAATTTTCTAATAAAATAACTAAGTTAGCCAATGCATACAATGCAAATTATTTGCATTTTATATTAAATCTTTACAATAATAAACGAGAAATGTAGACATGGAGCTTAATATAACTGTCAGTGTTAGTTTTGCAAAAACCTGTTTTATAACAGTTTTAAAATATATTTTACTGAAATTGCATGACTTTATTTATGTAATTAAATGAATATACAACGATTTATCTAAAACTCTTGTTTATTTAACATTTATATTCAAATATTTTCTATGTATAACTCACGATCACCGCCATTTTAGTAATGTTGAAGATGAATAGTCCGCCTCTCTGAAATGAAGCTAAAGAAAGTTGGTCCAGCTCGATCCCGCAGAGGCGGGCGGGAGTCGGAAAACTGGTAAAGTTCACACAGGACATCCCAGTTGATTGTCATGCCATCCCCAGTTCGTCAGTTTAGCGTTCAAATCGCCCGCTATAATAGAGGGTGCGCTGTCAATTGGATTTGGTCCAAGTCTGCTCCTTTCAGTCTGCTGTGAGGTCTGTAATACTGAAACGATTTTGATTGGTCCTAATTTTGTTCCTATTTGAATGAGTGGTTTCGAAGAGTACTGGGAGTCGAGGATGGTATGTAGGATCATATTCCAGCGATTAGGGCTGTTCCTCCGCCATGGTTATTAGTCAGTCTGTTGTTTCTGTATACTTAGGGAATTTGGGAATGGAGAAAGGTTGGTTAGGTTTAACCAGGTTTCCTGAATAAAGTGCCCCGATGGAGTAGTCGTCGAGAGCTGTCTGATTGAAACTTTTTGTCGTGTAGTCTACCTAGTGTATTCCAGGATTCTAGTCTTAATTGTCTGTTGTTTCTGCCTGTTCATGCATTATATTTGGTCGCAGCAGTCAATAGTTTCGTGAGTATGTCCTGGGGTCCTTTAAAATATTGATAATGTCTTTTTATTATCTGGATGATTCTAGTAATATTGTTGTTCTTGATGGAAGTCGATGATGTCGTTTAGAGTGTTACTGATGCTGTTACTTGGTTGTGATCGAAGAATCCTGGTTGTGAGTTCTGTTCGCAGTAGTATCGCAAAGTTCTGCCCGTCGAGTCCGGGAAGGATTCATGGGAGAAGTCTGGTGGAGGCTGGTTGGTGCGATTACTATTTCTGTCTCTTAGTCTGGCGATTGCTTGTGATCAGAGTTCTTGGCGAGTTGGAAAGCACAGCTGGGACAAATGCTTCGTGGGTTTGTGAGCAGTTGGCACACTTTATAAAGTGCTGGTGCAAAAGACGATTATCGTGTGATTCTGCGTTGCCCGCAGACCCATTCCTCAGTTAATGATTCTTTGTATGCCCAAATTATTATTTGGCACCTGTTGCACAGCCAGGGGATCCTGCTATTATTTTGTAGAGTCAATCCTAATTCTAGTGTGACACATATTTGATAGTTTCCTTTTTGACAGTATCAGGTCCTTGTCCGTCTCACATGCGTATAGTCCTAGGTGTCTTGCTGGTTTGTCTTGTTCTTCTGCATTTCCTGACAAGATGGTATACTTTGAGGAAAGCTGTACGTGTCGCGTATGTCAAATCGTGGGTTCTGTATTTGGGGTAATCAGCACGATAACGAACTTTTCTCTAGGAGCAGCTATTGCACTGTGATAGAAGTAGGCAGGCTGGTCAAAGTAAAGTTTCCGTATGTTGCTGTCCTGTTTCGCCAAACTCGAGCCTTTTGTCACTTTTGGTAGGTGGTCATTAATCTTTGGTTGTATAATCAATTGGGTCTTGTTGCAACGTGCGTCAATACTGTTCTTGGTCCATTCATTTAGGTCTTTCACAAGGGTCTTACAGTATATGATCTTGGTGAGGTCCAGGTGGTAGGTTCCGATTCGGGGTTTTAATCCGGAAGTCGGTCTGATGGGGTTTTTAGTGTTATGTACGTCAACTGTGTTGTCATCATGGTTGTTTGTTTTACCGGAAGGTCCTGGTCCTGATGTCTGTCCTTGGTCTGAAGCACAGAGAAGCGTTATTCATGAAGTATTCGGTGAGTGATGGATGGGGAGTGCGCGCGAATTTTGCGGGGTATTCGTAGGTTTCGCCATCCTCTTTGCGAGCGCCCTTGCCTGGTTGTCAGCGCCGAGGCGTGTTTGCCCTTACCTTTGCCTCGCGACTCCGCGAGGTACTCGTCCACTACTTCCGCGGTATGTCACTGTCTGACATACCGCGGGCATCATGCATTAGTTTTGTCCTTTTTTTATCCCTCGTGTTGGTAAGATCGTTCTTTCGCCGATCGTCGTGCATTGTTTGTTTCCTGGTGATGGCTGGCCTTATCGGCAAGTGACTTTTGTCCATTTGTTCCATTTTTGCCTGCTGCTGCTGCCGCGCGGCCTTTGTCCTTCACCAGAAGTGTAGTCTCTTAAACCAGTTAGGTTCGTAACTCTCACCCGTAGCTGGTTGTAGGTTCACTGGTAGTCTTGGCCTAGTCAGGCCAGTGGTGCCGTTGTCGTGCGCGGTTCAGTTATACTTTGATCCCAGAGCGTTGTCAACGCGTACGGGTCGTAGTATCCGAGGTCCAGTGTCTGAAGCCGTGAAGAGAAATGAGGATGGGGCCGGGTGTCCGACGTCCGCGAAGAAGCCAGGGATGAAACCGGTGTCCGAAGTCCGCGAAGAAGCCAAAGGACGTAGTCAGGTCAATGCGAGAGTCCGTGAAGAGTCCAGGAGTTGAAGCCGGGCGCCAGGTAGTCCAAATCCGAAGAGTAGTCAGGTCAATAGCACAATCACTAATATAACTCATAAATCGGTACTCGCACAAAAATGATCCTGTGAAGTATGATTCTCGTTACTGTATTGTGGCTACTAGGGAAAAGGCTGAGTAGTGTTAAAGTTTTTAATAAAGGCGGTATAGCTCTCTTTAGAATGCAGCGATGCACAGAGGTGGGTTGCCTGTTACTGGCAGCAATGTTTTGACAAAATAACCTAAACACGCTTTGTGTAAACATTACTCATATTGGTGTATACCAAAGGAATGCTTCCTCAAATCTTCTAAAAACTTATATGTCATTGTATATGGAACTTATTAAAAAACGAAAATGAATGGATCATGACTAGTGAACCTAAGTAAATATTGTCTCTTAACAGTTTAGAAAAGTAAAAGAGTCATCTTCGTCAACATATCAGCTTTATCACGCCTTTAGCCGGCTTTCGACAGCTTTTCCGTCATCCAGTCTACAGAATACAGAAAGATAAAATGTATAAATAAATACACAATAAGATAGAAAAAATTAATTAAATTACAATTGATGGATAACTCACAAAATATTTAGTTACAGATAGATAAAATTTCAAAACAGTAAGAGGATGCAACTTGGGGATTAGCAGTTCAAATTAAACAAAAAATCAATACAGAAAGACACATTGTATGATAGGAATTAATACTTATACAAGCAGTTCAAATTTCAGATTATAAATATTTGTGAAGAAATATACATTCTCATATTCAAAAGAAAAACAAAAATTTATATATATGTGTATTATTATATATACATACACATATACATATACTCATATATAAATGAGAATAGTAATAATAATTCATATCAATGTTATTACAAAGATGGGCAAATAATTGAATAGCAAGTTGAACCGTTTTTTTTGCTTACCTCGCTGCTGTCGGTAAAAAGTCGAGCGACTGTACTTGGAAAACGTGACACAGGGTTTTATTGCTTTCTGGAATCCGGCGGGGGTGGGTGCAGGTGGGTCGGAGAGTCTGTTTAGACTTTCTTCTTGTCTCCAAGAGCGAAGACACGTTCTCGAATGCGGCTTTGTCGAAGAAGTCCAGACCCACTCTGCAGGGTGTAGTCGTGATAATACAAAATGATCAGTGTCGTGTAGTCGTGATATATATATATATATATATATATATATATATTATTTTAACGTGACATACCGATATGTCACGTTAAAATAAACTAACATTTATTTTTAGACAATATGGTGGAACATGCATTACGAAATATCACGAGAGCTAGAGCTTAGCAACGACCGTGAATAAACAATGTAGTTTTTGTTTTCTAAATGCATTAAGAGTTTTCTGGATGCCGAAAGTAGAAAATTTGGGATTGGGCAGAAGTTCAAAAGACGATCAAAAAGGAGTCAGCTACACCCAAAATATAGCGAACGTATGGATTGGCTGGGTGAGAGAAGGACGGTCAAATGTTATGAAAAAATGAAGGTAGTTTAATACGAAGTCTTCGAGGGATGAATCATGCAGGAAGATTTCATTCTGCTCAGAAACGCGCTTCTGAACTGATCGTAGATATTTTCATGTGGAAGCAATATTGAAGTATAAATTGGAACTTTGTCGGAGTGGTAATCCGGAAGAGTTCCGGGACTATGTCATAGGACGTAATCGGGACTGATAATTTTGATAGTTTGAGACCAGCTTAGATAGGGCAGAAGAGGATTTCGTGGAACTTTGGACTACGGCAAGCTCGCAAGATATTTCGACTGAGAAGTCTATGAGGGACATCAACGAAGAAAAGATAAGTTAACCGTTATAAATTATGAAATTGAAGATCTTGATCAAAAGGCCTAAAATTGTAAATTCACTCAATTGTTTGCTAAAAGCGTGAAATAAACTTTGTTGAATTTTGTTCTTTAGAAAGAAAGTGATTTTTCATTTAGTCAATCCAGAAATGAAATGAACTAGGAATAGAATCATTCTATTTCAGATTCCCAGCTGCGCTGTATAGTCGGCGGATCCTATAATCCGTTATAGAGGTAATAAGGATTATAATATATCGTGACCCATTGACCCAGCAAGCCGGACGCTAAGATCTTTAGCAGATATAAATGTAGAGAGAAAGTACGGTATATCTCAAAATGGCGCCTCAACGTGATGCATAATTTGTTATAATTTATAACAATTGGTGGCACGGATAAAATTAGTCTTATAAATTATAATATAGTGATCAAGGGAATCTGAAATTTCTGGATTGACATTTGAAATTAATTGTTAATTATAAGAAAGGGCCAAGACCATTTCATTGGTGTGATTTTGAAATAATTTAACAGAGATTTTTAATTTGTATTAGAATTCAAAATGGATACTAGGAGCAAGAAAATTGCGTATGGAGAGTTAATGTAGATGATATGGCGTCTGCTAATACTAACCCCGAGGAGAAATTTCGCGTGAAATTGTTAAGTGAACCACAAGAAAAGGAAATAATGGCTGCACCGTTAGGAAATATGGACCCTAATAATTTAATTCTTAAGATGTTAGCAGAAATGAACGCAAAAATTGAGTCTTTAATAATCCGTCGACCAAATGCAGAGGGAATTAAAAGATCGCAACAAGTGAATTCCAAAGTTAATGATTTACCGGAGAGCATTGTGAGCATTAGGTTTATTTACATGACCAACAATGCGAAAAGAGGATTGACAATCGTCGAATCGCGTGTAGATAATTTAAATGCGTGTCAGCGCAACATGGCGGAAACAAATGAGAACAGAATCTAAATTGGTCAATTCGGATTGTAAATTAGGCAAACGAATACAGGAGGGACTTAGAAACATTAAAATGGTGCAAGAATCTGAATCTGGGAAATATATGTCGGATATTAAGGACAAGATTGAACAGTTAGAAAATGAATTCATGATGCGTTCACATGCGTTCACGCATATATAGATAGATATATATATACACACATATATATAAATTTTGTTTTTCTTTTGAATATGAGAATGTATATTTCTTCACAAATATTTATATTCTAGAGGAAATTTGAACTGCTTGTATAAGTATTAATTCCTCCTTACCGTAATTAATTTTATTTTATCTGCTATATGTTCCTTAACTTTTGCAATCATACAATGTGTCTTTCTGTATTGATTTTTTTGTGAATTTTGTTTGCTTTGAACTGCTACTAATCCTCCCGTTGCATCCCCCCCAAATATTTTAGAGTTATCCATCAATTGTAATTTAATTAATTTTTTCTATCTTATTGTGTATTTATTTATTATTTTTTTTTATCTTTCTGTATTCTGTAGACTGACGATGGCAGCAAAGCCGTCGAAAATAAATATCTTAATAAAGCTGATATGTTGACGAAGATGACCTCTTTTATTTCTTCTTATAAGAACGTCAACAACACCCAATCAAATTCCACAATTCTTAACAGTTTCCAATCCTCTCATTACGCAACCAGTCCTAATAGGTCTCCTAATGATTCCAGGAGGTGGCTGGAGGAATAGTTAAAATATTTGTTATGTGTGTATGGAAATTGTAATTGACTTGAACGTGATTATTCAAGACTGATTAAACTTCGGCTTCAACATCGACCCTTGCGTGTATTTTGTCACAAGAAATTTATCTCTTGTTACTGTTCAAAACAAAGTATTTATAGAAAATCGCTCTACCTCTACTTTCGAGAAAGAAAACAAACAAAACCCTACAATGTATGCTAAAATTGAGATGAAAAAATAATTTCTAAAAATTATTATTTTTATTAAATTTCCTTGGTTGCCATTAGATTGTCTTTCGTGATTTTTAAGATATTTTGTATAAATTACATTAATTTTGTTTAATCTTATAACATACTTAACAATTAACAGTATTAGAGGTAGTTCAAGAAGAGACTTCTGAAGTTATTTAATTTTGTCTGTTTTTACTAAATAAAATTTAAAAAAAATAAAGCATTCTGCTTGAATCGTGTGTAACAAATCGGACAAATTGCATATTTAAAAAATATTCACAGTACAATTAATCAATTATTACAATTAATACAAGGAAGATTTTTGTGTGACAAATGATATTCCTCTAAAACTGAAAAATGTACCGGAAACAGATATTGGCTATTCTGGCAGTTTCTGTACTATTCGTTACTTCTGTAGATGTTGTCTGATAGACACACTGTGTTAGATGAAAGATAATTATACATATTTCTTTCTTAATGCAATCTGCTCTTTAATATTAGTCTTTCAAATCATCTCGTGTGCACGTTTCTTAAAATATGAGTGTTTTTCGCAAACGTTTGAGTTATATGGTGACAATATATATGTTTTCCAACACCATCAATACACATGCTAAATTTATTTCAAGTGCAATCGTTTTAAATACAAAATTTTAAAATACGTTTTATTTAGAATTTTGTCTGAAAATAAACAGTATTCATTGCGATTTTTTGAAAGATTTTCTGGCATCAAGAACGTGTAATGTTAAACTGCACTACATAAGTGACCTGCACATGGACGATATCATAGCGTATTTGGTTGGGTGGCTTCTTCTTGTGCTGAAGATCTCGGTTCGAATCCTAGCCTGCACTACTTATTTTTTATTCTGTACGATAATTATGTATCTGACAAATAACTTTGAAATCAATTGTAGGCGTAGGAATTTTATATATGGTAGTATGCGAAAAATGTTTCAAAGGACAGCTACCAAATGGCACAGACTTTCTCATGCTGAAATTTTCTAATTTCTCTTGTGTAGACTGGCTTTAAGGTCTTCCTACATTCTCTTGCCAGCTGTCATCTATCGTCACCCAAAACACATTTTTTACATTTTTCTACTTCTTTTCGGTTTCCAAATTGTAAAACCTATACTAATATTAACATTCAGAATATTAAATAAGAAAACCTTGTCCTAAATAGAAATTTTCATTGAAAAATTTGAAGTCGTGTTTTAAGAAAATGGCGATTAAGCATTAATGTAAAGGAGGAATTTGAAACTCTTTTTCAGAGGAATCTCATGAGTTTTCGAAAAACCTCATTCGAAGTCATTGGAAACACTTCCACTTATAAATGCAAATCAATGCAAATGTTCATATTAACGGTGTGAGAGCTACATAAAAATTACGTCTGTGTATTTATAAAGAACCAAAAGAGTACACAAAAATGAATTTAACGTCATACTATACAGTGCAATTAGTACTATTTGTTGAAAACGTATGAAACAAAAAATTGGGCAATTTTTGAGAAATGGCGTTTTGAGTGTTTCTGAAAATGCGGAATTTTGTACTCATTTCTAAAACATTTGGATTTCGAGAAATTTTATTCAACTTTTATACTTATCTTAATAATAAGAGCATATGTATATATAAATACAATAATATGAACAAATTGTCTAATGAAAATATGAGTTACGTGAGAGACAAGACAGAGAAAATCTTTTTTTTTTTTTTAATTGAAAATATTGTTCGCCATATTGCGAGGAAACTATTAAAATTTTCAAAACAATGTACAAGACCTTAATGAAAGGAGTAATTATAGGCAACAAATTTCATTTGAAGAGAAAATTTGCAATTTTTTCAGTTGTGGGAAGACGCTAGAAAATTCTAACTTTTGCGATTTTAGAAAATCCTGTTAACCGTGAAAAGCGAACCTACGCCACTTTTATAAGTGTATTTTGCTCTGTTATTACAATAAATTTAAAGAAAAAATTTCAGCAAAACTTTTGAGAAAATTTCGAGAATGTCCGTGGGTCTTGATTTAAAAAACCCCAAGTTTTAAAGAATGGTTTTCAAAATTTCAAAGCTTCAACTACAGATAGATCGACACACTTCAATTTGAAAAAAATCCTACGCATGATTTAAGCGCTAGTAGTGCTCACAGACGGACAGACGGCGGGCGTTTCGCTTTCAATTGAGTTTTCGGCATCAAGGACCAACAAAATAGTGATTCCGGCTACATCACGTATTAGAGGTTTTCTTTTCTCTTAATTAAGCAACTGCATTTATCCACTTTTTCGTTATCAGGGCCCGGCAATGATTTTTTGCTGCCGAAAATCCGCCTTTTTTCGCGAAGCATTGCATAACTTTTCCTATACTACATATATTACTCCGTGTAGACGTTCGTCTAGGAGAAAGTAAAGTAAAGCAAGAAAGAATCCAAAAAAGTTTGTCACCACTATGTCACTGTTTATGAGAAATGAAATATGAGGAAATGATTATCCCGTTCGTTAGTGATATTCATATTGTGACCTGATAACCGTATTAATTGAGTACTAAGTGCAATTCCGCCGGACGGGAAATCAAACCCGCACTGAGCTTCCGAGGAAAGGAAAATGTAGTTGGGTTTTTTGGGATCGTGTATTCCCACGCATTTGATATTTGTCAACCTCTGTCATCATTTATGTAGTCAAATAAGAGGAAGGTTTGACCCTTTAAGTAATTGATATCAAAGTTGGGAACATTTACACAATGTTGTGCCCAGATTGTGACAAATTACTCGTTTTTTCTTGATTAGATAAATACATTCATATTTTGCGATATGAATCATTTATATAAAAAATAAACTCACCTTGAAATGACAGTCAGTAATGCAGAAAATTCCCTTTTTCATTTTTTTCTATCTCACTTTTTGGAACTGCTGTAATAACCTTAGATGGATTTTGAACTATGATAATTCGACATCTCAGCACAAAACAAAATTTGTACTCCTCGTTTTTACTTTCCGATCCATACAGCACTACATTTTTTTGTATGATGGATCAGAAACGCGTGGAAATAAAACGAGAAAGAACAAATTAAAAGCCGCAAATGGATTTCATGAAGAAGTTGTAGAGTGTCTAAAATGGGTATGTAAGAAATGATGAAAATTTTGAAAAGAATGCAAATACAGAAATCGATTTTAGAGGAAATGGAAACACGAGATTAAAATGGATTTGGTCACATTGAAAGACTCGGTTATGAGAGATAGCCCAGAAAAATCTCTGAGTGGCTCCTTAGACAGAAGAAAGAAGTAGACCCAGAGAAGAATGGCAAAGCAGAGTTATGAAGGACATGCAGAAGAGGCCTTGAAGACGATTGGAATGAGAAACCTTGCGGAGATTGGGATGCGAGAGACGGCCGCAGGAGCTGTAGACAACTCGCAAGAAGAAGAAGTTTTTACTTTCTCGTATACGCACGAATATACAGAGTAATATACATAATATAGAGAAAGTTATGTAATACAGCGGAAAATCGATTTCGCGATTTCACCGGAAATACACGTTTTGGAGTCGAAAAAGTGGTTTTATTCAAACCGTCCGTCCATCTGTGAACACTACTAGCGCCTAAACCACACGTACGATCCTCTCCAAATTGAAGAAACCCCTGTTCTTCTGGCTGTAGTTGAAGCTTGTAAATTTTGAAAAATCTTTGAAGTTTAGGGATACTTTACATGATACTGGACATTGTAAAATGACAAAAAAAACGGCTCCAAATTTTTTCTTTAACTTTCTTGTAAGAATAGAGTAAAATACATTTAGAAAGATGGCATAGGTCCAATTTTCACGGTTAACTCTGAATTTTCGAAAATTGAAAAAGTTGTAACTTTTTGGGGTGTCTTCCTACAACTACAAAATTGAAAACAGATTTTTCTTTCAAATGAAATTTGTTGTCTATAATTCGTTCTTGCATAATGGTCATGTAGGCTTTTCTGAAATGTTGGCATTTTTCGTGCAAAAGTGCGAGCAATATTTTGAATTTTAAAAGATGGTTTGATGCAAAATGCGTGGAAACCGTTTTCTTTTCTTAACTATTGTTGGAGAGTGGGAACATTCCTGTGTGGCAAACAAAACTCAACAAGAATACGCGTCAACACATCTAATATGTGAAACATTGCATAAACTTGCGGGGAGTGTCGTCATGTAGTTAAGGTGCTACAGTGCTTGCTTGAAGAACCGGAGGACTCGAGTTCAGGTCCTGGCCTGTTCATGCAATTTTTAATTTTTGAAAATGTGTGAGATTTTAATTAATACTTTTCCTTTTCAATAATTTAAGGTATGCATTTGCGGTTGTCGTTTGAGAGCTTTCAAAAACTAATGAATTGGTAAGAGTGCAACATTTGTTATACTATATTAAGAAAACATTACCAATAACAAGAGAAAATAAGAGTTTATTTTTATTTAAATGTGAGTAGGTGAACAAAAAGATAACTGCGTAATGATAGATGATTTTTTCTTGAAGTCAATAAATGTTTGCCCGATTCTACTAATTACTTGCAGCAAATGAATTCTGAATGTCGGACCGTGTCGAAACGTGTCTTTTAGTCCAACGTTATCACGTCTAATCATCTCACCTTGGACAGAGGCGATAAGGGTTGAGCGTCAGGCTAGACCCGAAGCGCCTGCTAGCAAAAATTACATAGTACTGAACTGAAACATTCTTAAGTAGAATTTACTATTTTATAGTGCCGCGTAGATTTCTTTGCTTTCTTCTTGTCTCCTAGAGGTCATTTATTTAATATTTTGAATTGCAGACGTGCGGAAAAGCAATGAGTTTGAAGACAACATTCGTAAGATTCTTAATTGAGTAAGTTCACGGAAATGCGTACGTACGTCTGTGTTGATGGCGCAATCGCTTAGGTGCGTGGCATCACAATAGAGGAACTCGTGTTCAAATCCGATATGATATCGGCGGTTTTTTACTTGAGCAATGAAAATCAATTCCTAATAACGATGTCGAGAATGTTCTAAACATTCCTTTTCTTTGCAAGAAGATACCATTACAAAACTGCGGAAAGAAGTTGACGTACTTTCGATTACTGGTCGTTTACCAGATCATTCACTACTCCATATTTTCCTCTTCATAGGCCGTTTTTGGTTTTTGCATTAGTACGTTCGTTTCCTTCCCAATCCATAATACGAGTATTACGTAATTAATTGTGATCCCCAAAACAAAAGATCACAAATCATTCATTTGCTTACACCTGCACTTACCAATCATAATGTCTGCAGTAGAAAACTTTCATTGTGACTAAATGAACTTTAAATGCTTTTAGTTTATTTAGTATTTTACATAGCAAAACTATTTTATTCAAATATTAATGTAAAAATTATCAATTAAATAAAAAAAATAAAAAGGGACATCGGGTTTGCTATCGTTTTCCCTGTTTGACTGGGGATTACGGGGCAATAACCCCCGGGGGTAACATACATTCTAACTCCAGCAGCCCCCAAACTTCCTCAGATTGCACAGACGAAATGTGCAGGTAAAAGGACGACACAAGACAACTTATTGCTGAGAATTTCGATACTCTACAACGTGCAACACCTTTATTTAAAAAATTAAAATTAAAACATGGATGATTTTGTAACAAATATCGATGTTAAGAAAACATCGAAAGCAAAATATCGATGTTAATAAAACGTGTTTCTGGAGGAAAAGGATGTTGAGGATGTTCTGGATGGAAGAAAGCAGTCCCGGGCTGGAAAGCTAGCAACCCGCCAGCGCGTGTGCTGGCGACTCACGACGAGGCCGGCGGGGCGTTGTCGGCGGCACCAGTTGTAGCCGAGGTCAGCGCCAGCGTCAGGTAGGTGGCGGGCTTGGTAGTTGGTCGGGCGGCGGCTGGCCCAGCGCCGTCACCGCAGTGGGCGGGGCCTCGGCGCGCCCCGCGGGGTGAACGCCGGCAGCGCCCGCCTGAGCGCCAACAAACACAATGCACACTCCAGCTGATATGGAGTGCATGAACTCATAAATCGTTACTTATAACAAAAATTCATTCAAATTCATTTCCTGGCAAAGAAGTAAAAGCAGTGTATTCCATAGTGCTTTATTTTACAATTTCTACGAAGATTTGAAAATATGATATAATCTTCATCTAAGAAAGATTTTTATATTTAATAGGGCATCTGCTTTATTTCAATAAATGAATCAGCTCTTTAAAACCAAGGTGGATAAGTTGATGATGAAATAATATTTTTGGGGTACAAAAATCTGAATAATTTCATTAAAACGACTATAATCCCCGAATAAAAGAAGAATGGGTTGACAGTGCGGTGTGGAGGGGGCAGCGTTGCGGACTGCCTGCTCTACCACGGCTTAAAATGTAACTCATGCTGCCAAAGACACGATTAGGTAAATGGGGTGTTTTTTTACATAGGGTACTCATGAACGTTGATGTAAGGAAATCATTCTAGTCAAATTTGATTTGTATCATTTAATTTTGTAGACCAGAAGAAGAACTATATTTTTTACATTACCACACAGCACTCTAGTCCTACATTTCCCCATGTCTGGGAAACAGAATAAAAGAACTACAAAGTAGCAATTACACGCATTATTATTTTGAATGCATTCATCTTAGTTCACACCTGTCTAAATTGCGAGTAGGGTCATGAGTTTGGCGCAGAATAGATCTTCAAACATAGAGTTACAAGTAGTAAAACCTTTCATGGCACAGTTCAGAAACCGCTGTTCATACTAGAATGAATAACTTCGTACCAAGGTGGTTCTTTTGGGGGGAAAGGGAATTGACGATCTTGGCGTTGAATGGGCAAACACTGTCATAATTTCGTCTTTATTATCGTGCACTTGGCGTATAAGATATCACAAGTGGCATTATGCCAATGTGTCAACGAGATTTCAGGTGAATGTGGAAAATGCGTTCTATCTTAGTACTATGTACAAATGTATTGAGGAAAGTCTCCGACTGTTCGTATTCAGTTTAATATTTATTATGCATTCTATTGTTAGATAATTTCCAAATGATGGCGATTTTCAAATTTCTTTTTACAGATGAGGCATCATCATGGATAACACACTTCGCGCGTGTACAATTATACCTCCCAATGTCAATTACACCTGGGCACGTGGAAGAAGTGCTCTGCACGGAAGAGCAAGGCGGAAACTGGTTGATCAGAGCAGAACCTGGGTTTTGACGCATCTAATTTCTTTTAAACACCTAAAGTGAGGCAATTCCCCGTGAGAAGGCCAATTTGAATCTTCTATTGATAGAATTCAATCGTTTTTAGTCTAATTCATGAATATGATAAATGCATTCCGAGAAAGCTTGGTACGTCAACTAGTTACAAATAAAATGAAATTTATTAATAGTGTAATAGTTAACATCAATATCAAATAATGGCATTATTATTATTATTATTATTATTATTATTATTATTACTATCATCATCCTCATTTTCCCACACATAGTCCTCCATCATTCTTCGTAATTAACAGAGAGCCACAACTTCCTTCACTCCTTTGAAAGCGCCGCAGAATGAAAGTCCCTTCGACCTTCAGGCTTGATAGAACAATTTATAGTTTTCCATAGATGCCGTAAAAATGTTTGAAGATGTTTTGACCTGTATGAACTTTTACACTTATCGTCGTCGTTATTTTCGAAGATATTGCCTGTAGTGATTGATCCACTACTGAAGTTTCTTCGAAACGCAGAGCAGAAATTCGAAATACAGAGCTCTTCTTACTACTAAGTCCGTAATAGAATATTCATAAATAAACAATGATCGGTTGCTGATCTTGTGAAAGTTAAGAACATTGTAATATAAGAAAAAGCTGTCTTAAATGTTAATTGAATCTGAGTATGTGCATTACAATGCCTTCTAAAGTACTTCAAAATACTTGTTTTTCAATAGCTATATAAACCTGAGTCCGCTAAGAATTCCAGGAATATGGGGTTCGAAGAAAGAGCATTTATAGCCAACGACGCAGTCGGAATGTTCCTACTGCGTCCACGCTTTCGCCAATAAACACCGCATCGTATTTCCTTTCTCGGGAGAGAACAATTCACCACCGGCGACAAACGGCGAAGACCACTTGTGCTCCTGAGGAGATCCGGTGCTGCAAAGAATAAGTGGCCTGCTGCGCATGACTGCGCGCATCTGTCAGTCTCAATGACGCTTCGACCTCATCACACAATATCCTTTCTAGTCCAGCCATTGTCCGTACGTGTTACCACGCTGCAAACACCGTATTTCTTTTCGGTTTTTCCATCGCTGCCTACGTCCATTCTGCTCTGATGGTCGCCCGCCATCCCATGCCTTTGTTGCTTTGCTATCGATCGATTCTCCTCTTCCGCTTCTTCTCATCTCTGGCCCCCTCACCTTCGCTATCTGCTTCTTCTACTGCAATTCCGCTCTTCCATCATACGTTGCTTCGTTCGGCTGACAACTTCGGTTTATTTAAATACCAGGAAGACGACTTCATCTCAGATACCTTATGACCTACAGGGTATCCTGTGAAATGGAGTTTCTATCTTCGCCTTCCTCCCTCTCAATTTATAGCCTTATTGCCACTCGTTCATTCACGCATTGTCCATATTATGACACCCGCCTTACTGTCATACTTCATGAAGAATAACCGACACTGTCATACTTCATCACACCTCCGCTCATGTCAGTCATGCTTGAACTAAACACAACTGCCCGTAGTACACCCTGTCTTTCTCGCCGCAAGGATCCCTGATGCCCCTTGTTTACAGTTTGGTCAGCCGTCGCACATGTTCGCTTGAGTATCCCCGCAGGCGTTCAGAATGAAGCCCCGCAAATTACTGAGGTGCCTGGGAACCTGTTCCGGCAAACGACTTCGCTCCGATGACTTCGCAGTAAACGTCTTCCCATTAGCATTGACACACAATGCGAAGTAAATAAGTCACTACGAGAGAAGGCGTGCCACTAAATGGCAATGTTCCGTCTGTTGGGAGTGACTTTCGATCTCTTTCTTTTGTTTCAGAATAAAAATAAACACAATGAGCCAAACGGTAACTGTTAAATTGTGAACTCCATTCCAGGCTTCAAATTGCTTCCGTGAACACGTTACGACTAAATTAGCTCTGCTGTCATGTCTGAAATCTTATATACGTTCCGAAAATCTATGGACAATGCTACATTTAAAAAAGTTTTTGAATATTTGATCAATTTTGGCACTTTTTTGGAGTTCAGATATCTGAAATCGTGGTTTCGTCTGTTTTAGTCCTTAAAAAACAATGTACTTCATCACTCTTGGTACTCCAATGACTTTAAAGTTTCCTCGGCAGAATCACCAGTAATTCTACACATCTGTGGCGTACCACATCATCTAAGTGATTACCATTTTCTGATAGTGAGTAGGCGCATAAATGGGAACAACATTACATTCTATTTTGGTTCAAAATCTTCGATTCACGGTGGAGACTTGTGAAGAGTTAACAGACAACTATCATTTGATTTACTTCCATCAACATAGAGTAAATAATGTCAATTGATATAGTTCTGGATGTGCTGTAGTTACATGAATTCAGGCATTGGAGAGAGATTTTAACGACCCTGGAAATGTGTTCCATCTCCATTATCATAATCTTATTACCTTTGGCTAGTTTTGAAAATATGCCATCTTTTCATCAATGCGTCACAGACATTGCTACCTTGTACACAAATCCGGCTTATGTGTTTAGGAATCGGGCGCTAGCCGAATGCGTTTACTACTCCGTGAAGTCACGAAGGTTAGCGCATTCGAGACTCGGGTTCGTGGTCGACCGCCAGGAACCCGGATCTAACGGCGTCGAGCCCTGGCCGCAGGATAAAGGCACTGACTGACTGCGACGGACGAGACGACAATTATTAAAAGTAAAAGCACATTAATGGAGGATTACTCCAATGTAAGCGCTCAACGCTCCTTAAGGGCTTGAGACGCGTTGCGTCACGAGATTAGACGCAACAAATTAAAAAAATGAAGAAATTCATCTTTACATGAAATTTAGTGTAGTTTATGGCGTTATTTCAAAATACAGGAAATTGTAAATTTCTGTCATCAATGGCCAGTTTTGTTTTCATAATTTAAATGCATATAATTTCAATGAAAAATCATAGCAGCGACGCCCAAGAAAAGTGGTCTCTCAAAAGTTGTCACTTTTAGGTAAGTGAAGAAATCTGTATAGAAAATAGCACATTTATTAGTATAAAAATATTAATGTAATATAGTTCAAAAAGAACCAGTGTGGAAAACCACTGAATTTGAACGCAAAATAAACGACTTATTTGCCCCTTTTTGTGAACATCTACCGCATCTTCATTCAAATTAATGAAGCATTTTTTTTTAAAACGTTCAAGACATTTAGTGGGGAATTTGCCTCCACTTTACGCGTTTAAAAGAAATTAGATGCGTCAAAATCCATCAACCAGTTTCCGCCTCGCTCTCCCGTGCAGAGCACTTCTTCCACGTGCCAGGGTGTAATTTACATGTGGGATGTATAAATTGGTCACGAACGCGGCAGTGTAACGCGCCCATTCAGGGCAGCCCGATCCCGAGAATGCAACCACCTTGGCAATTTTGGGCCTGGGGCAATGCTAAACCGTAGCCTCCACCCCTCCGAAAAAATTAACAACAAAATGTATCAAGAAACTATTATTTAGTTATTTTATTTCAACAAAAATACGATGTCTAAGCCAAAAAATTGGTAATTTATTTTAAGTAAGAGTTTTAAACACTTATTAAATACAAATTTCTTCCTAGTGTACTGAACATTGGCAAGTGAATGGTACTGATTGGAAACGGAACATTATAAACCTTTGCCTGATTAAACTTTTCTTGTTCTTTAATTTGTGACTCGTTACTTAGAACACTTCACCCCGCGTTCGCTTGTGTATCTGAGGCACCGCCAGTCAATCGTACCACTGCGCCTCCCATGAAGTGGGTTTGTTTGTTTGGATGCTAGAGATTCCGGACGCTCAAACTCCTGAAGATTTCGGGATGCTGACGCGCCCGGAATCATTAATGAAAAATAAAAATTTTAAAAAAGCAGGAATAAAATGGTTGCATTGGCACTCACCGGCGCGTCGTCGGCGAGCACATCGTTGGCGCGCAGGGCGTCGGCGTCGGCGTGGGCGTGGTCATCGGCGTGGGCGTCGGGGGGCGGCAGCTTGTCGGCGGAGCCCTCGTAGCGCAACCGGCGGCCCCGCGCAGCCCCGCGCAGCCGTCCGCCGTGGACGCGCGCAGCCAGTAGGCGCCCGGCCGCTGGTCGCGCGCAGCACCACGTCCGCGCGCTCGCCTGCGCCCACGCAAAAAGCACAGCTTTAGCTTTCAAACACTCTCAAATTGAAGACTAAACACTAATAAACAAACGTCTTTAATGATGTCGTAGATTATTACATTATACATTATACATTATATATATATATTATATATTATGTATTATATATTATGTATTATATATTATGTATTATATATTATATTATATATTATATATTATATATTATATATTATATATTATATATTATATATTATATATTGTATATTGTATATTGTATATTATATATTATATATTGTATATTATATATTATATATATAAAATTTGAAAGGTCTTTATTGGTGAAGGCCATTTGGCCTGCTCTTCTGTCTTCCACTTTCAAAACATAAAAAAAATAAATTCATTCAAAGACAATACGTACGCAAATTAGGGTCATACTAGGAAGCTTGTTTGCTGCGATTTCTTGATATGATTGTTTTACTAAATTGATATTAGATTATTTTGAATATGGTCCTATGTTGTATTTACAGTCAAATGTTAATTGTTGTAAGTAATGCTGGGTCATAAACTTTTTCTTCAATATCTAATTTAATCCCTTTAAAAGTTATCTAAATCATTTGATTTTTATTGAGTCATATTTTGACACAATTTTATAATCTTACTTTGAAGTAAAACTACATTTATATTATTGCTAATTCTGGGTTCGCTATACAAAATAAATATTCAATTCCCAAAAAGCTTAGATCACAAAAATAAAGCAACAAATAAGTTACTTATTCTTTCTCTTGAAAATGTCCACAATGGTTGCCACATCATGGGCATTATCTTCAAAATTGCTCTTAAACCTTCTTTGATACAAAATTTTCCAATATAGGGTATCCATAATAAGGGAATGACAAGAAAATAATTATAGAAATTCGGGTACAGTGATTACCATTAATAAGGAGAATTGAAACAAAAGAAACGTAATTGAAGGACTAAATCTTAGTGACTCAATTTACGAGGATGCTAGAAAGACCACAGAAAAATTACATGTTGAGAGAGAATAAAGGTTAGAGATGTGAAATCCATTGCGTGATAGCTCCGAATGCCATAAATGTGTTATTCCTTATTGGTTGTCAAAGTAATGTGGATTTTTTTTACATATCCATTTTTTACGATTCAGCTTACAATCGGAATGTCACTGTGCCATCCAGTTGCAACTGATCTGCATTTTCTGTGCTTTCACAGCAGGAATAAGGTGGAAATCCGGGTACAAGTAATTAAGATCCAGCTACTTGAAAATAAAATTAAACATTTAAAACTTTAATCAACAGCTCATGCACACCCCTCTCTGTTGAGCGAGTGGATTCTAAAAGCATCGCAGAGGGGCGCATTACGATGCACAAAACCTGATTCAAACGTCGGCACTTCAAGGTAGAGGCATTGGAGCAGAAACTTTCTATAAAATAGACGTTATCATTAGTCGAAAACCTGTTCCTGAAGAGACCAAAACTTGCCAGAGCGCAGGCAAACTCGCTTCACATGTCCTCTTAAGAGGATGCACAGAACGAGTTGAGCAGCTCAAGATTCTGAGTTTCAATGACACGGATGTGAGCATGTGGTTGACAGTTTCAACTCTGTCTACAAGAAAAGAAGAAATCCATTTATACCTACAATGGTTATTCTTTTCTAAAGTTTAAACCTTCGCTCTTTGACTGGAAACGTTAAAATTATCAGTGCATTAAATTTTACCTTGAGTCATTTATATTCCTTTTCTTCCATTTTAACAAAACGTCTTAATAAATAATAATAAAAAATTATCTTTCGTGAATAACTGCATTTACCAATGTTAGAAACGTTTTTATCTCTGCCGAGAGCGGTAGCTCAGTGTATCAACTGATGTCACTGCAACCCCTCTGACCGGAAAGTGCTAGGTTCGACCTCTGATGGCGGCAGGATTTTCGACACTTTTTTGGCTTTTCAGCTAGGTCGATTTCAGTCGCTGTCTGGAGGAGAATTCTACCGGCCGGCTGCTCCGATCGGTAGTTTCCGTGATTTCTCCGATCAACACCACGTGAATGCCGGAGCAGTACCTAACAAACGGGCCACGGACCGCGCGCATCTTTCCTTTCACTTGTTCCCATCCCCCTTACACACACTCTTACACTAACATGCACTACACTACCACATGTCCCTGGAGACCGGTCAGGGGCTTAGAGCTTGTCCGGCTGAGGACGCGCGCCATATATTAGATGCGGCCATTTAATATTTTATATTAATACGATGAAGAAACTTTTTTCTTTTGTATTTAAAGTCCGTCAATTTTAGGTCATTAGCGATCACTATTAAGTTAACGTCATGGTAACTGTGAAGATGAAACGATATGGTGATGATAAGAGGGGCGAACACAAATACAACCATGCCTGAGACGAAACTTGAACCCGCATCACTACGACACTACTGCTTAACGATCTCGGCCACCGAATCGCTAAGAGAACATTGTAATGTCAGTTTCAGCGAGATTTTTTTCCTTGTATCCGTAAAATCGAAACATTGACTCGGAGATTTAGTAGGAGCAGACGCGCAGCATGGATATTACCTTCACTTCAAGCGATGTTATATAATGTCTGAATCGGATCAGCCCTGGCGCGGAACAAATGTTCTTAACGACCCACTGAAAAGATCTTCCCCAGATCTCCGAGAAGGTCTCCGCCCAGAGATTGGCATCAGATTTCGGTGCCGCGCTTTAAAGCCAATGACCGGAAAGGGAAAGTCGCTGGAGTACCTCAGGCATCAGCTGATGTCACTCCGATCAACAGGGTCCCAGGTTCGAGTTTCGACGGCGGCAGGACTTTCGACACTAGTTAAGTGCTAGGCGAATTCAGTCGCTGTCTGGAGAGTCCAGCGACCGGCTGCTTTGATCGAGTAGTTTTCCGTGGTTTCTCTATCAACCCAGGCGAATGCCGGAGAGTGCTATAACAGACGAGCCACGGACCGCGATATATTTCCTCTCTCCTTGCCCTATCCTCACCTACAAACACAATCCATTTACTGCACTACACTATCATACTTGACGGGAGATCGGTCGGGAATTTGGAGGTTGTCCAGCTGGGCGCGAAGCCCACTGGTGGGAGATACCTAGGAGAGAACCCGCAAGTCTACATGTAGGTCGACGCCGGATCTCGCTATCCAGCGGGAAGACCTCCACTACCTCCCATGATAAAAACATACCCTTCACATACTAATTAACGAACACAGCAGTGGCCGCGCCCGAAACACAGTAATCAACCAATCAGTGAATCTCTGGAGACACCAAGCGTGAATCTCTAAAGGCGGCTGCACGCATCCGTATTCGGCAAGTGGCGAGAGTTGCTCGCCTAATCCCGAAGTGGTGTGGATGGGGTGCTTTCATGTGACGAACATTCGGTACTCGCCCTACCCACCACGTATCAATCTTTTAGACGCATCAATAGAAGAGAGCATCGTTGCTCGGATTGAGCAAGCAGCAGCTCGCTGCTCGGCGAATGACCGAATGTGTGGAGCCGCCGTATCCTCAGGGATACGCATTCCCTGCGCGATAAGATATGAAGATAGCGGTGACGGCTAATGGTGAGGATATAAGATGGATTGCATGAGGCGATCTTAAACCGAAAATGAAGCAGTCTTGGGAAGCAAACGATGGAGTGGTGTTAGAGATGTAAATGTCAGAGACGAATGTGATTACAGTGATGGAGGAGGTGGAAAAGTATTCCTCTGGTGGTAGTGACTCAGGTGTTACACCTGCATTACCAAGTTAGTTTTGGTAACGTGCTTTACAACCATGGGCAAAAGTGCTCATATGTTTAACTCCTTCTAAGACTAATATTGTAATGATATATATTGATCTTGTACCTGGATGATTTATAATGTAATTAGAACGATTTCATTAAGTACACATAGTTACATAACAATTAAGGTAATTAAAATAAGTGTTGAATAATCTTATTGTATATTGTTAAGTTTCAATGTTCATCATCTCTTCAATAACTTCTGTGACTTAAACCACTGTCAGTCATCCTAATCCTTTTGAACAATACGTACAGGTTAAATACAACCCACATCTACAAACAGCTGCATTGTATTACTTCGACAATGGATGACGATCACTATAATGTTGCCAAAGTAAATCAGTAGCCTTCATATACTTTTGTCACAAGTGTTACCAACCATGGCAAAAATTGCCCATGCACGAAAATATCGTATTTTTATCTTTAAGGTTATAACGCATATTTAAAATGTTGTAACGTAGAATTAGGTGTTATTGACAATAGAATAAAAAAATTGAATCTATTTAAAGCACATTTTGTTTTCGAAATGAACTAATGGGTACTTTTGCCATGCTTGGTAAGCTAGGTTTAATAGTAGGAATAACAGGATGGTTGTGATTAAAGACAAT
The DNA here is from genome assembly GCA_964035755.1 of Teleogryllus oceanicus. Taxonomy (NCBI): domain Eukaryota; kingdom Metazoa; phylum Arthropoda; class Insecta; order Orthoptera; family Gryllidae; genus Teleogryllus; species Teleogryllus oceanicus. The sequence continues at coordinate 33,592,211 of CAXIVR010000004.1, forward strand.
GGCCGTAAAAGGACCCTCTCCAACAATAGTGATGATGGCCGAAACAATAATTGATACTGATGAAAGTGATGGATGAATACTGGAAGGTGTAACAACGCAGAAGACAGCATCAGTAGACTGCTAAAGGATGTGGTGGGGAGGATAGATGGCGATGGTTATGGTTGCGGTCATGACGGCATTTCTCGGAGGCGATAACTGGTTGACATAGCGCTGTAACTCTTGTTGATACAGCTGAGATAGTGGGGCTGACGATGAAATTATGTAAATCATCTAAAGAATTCTCTAAGAAAATATTAAGACTAGTTACAACATATTTGTTAGACCTAATATCTATGCAAGCATTTTGAAGAAAGGGTTGAAATCAGAATTTATCTTCCGTTTGTGTATATTACCATCCTTACGAATAATACCTTTAATAGTCAAACATTACCTTTACATATTCAGGAGCCGTAAATAAATGTATTCGTGCTGAAATGAAGACTCGGCAACGAAGTCAGGCTACGCGTTTAGTCCATTAATTACCACGATTTATGATAATAAAACGACTTAGTTAACAATAGCAAGAGGAATATTAAATGTGACATTAAAGCAATTCCGGAGACTTCGATTTTAATGAAAATTTATGATTATTTCAACATGAGCATGATATAAAGACTGTAAATGAAGATAATAGTTGAAAATACAATTTAATACATAACATTTCGCGTGTTGTACTTTTAATATATTGATATGATATGGTCAGAAAATTGATTTCAAAGATTTTGAAGTATGTAAAGATGAGTTCTGATCATAAAAATCCTAATTAATCCAAGGTTGGATGATAATATTGTGCGCTGCAGTGTGTTAGAATAAGTTATAACAATCAATGCGACATTGCATGCGACAAACATGAGAGAAAGAAAGCAAAAGCGTTAACCTGACGGAAGTCGTCAGCCTGCGAGGACCTAGTGCTGGCAAGGCTGCGGCAGTCGCGGCGAGAGTCGACTCTGGCAACTGGAAAGATGTCCGTGGCAGATGCAGAGAGGTGAAAACATACTCAAGATTTCCAATACGATGCTGTTACGATAAACAGATATGATTAGTTGGTGTAAGAGAAAATAATAAAAGCAAGGATAATATTGGCACAAAAACTAGTCTGGGCAAGAATTAAAATTACAATTAAGATGAAAACTCACGGTGAGAGAAAAAGGCAGAGAGAGAGAATATCTAAGAGAAAAAATCTCTTTGTCGATCGTTTACTTGATTTTAAATTCTTATTGAAAGAGATGCCCGGATAAGTAGATATGTGCGTGTTTTGAGAGAAAAATAAATTATGTTCATATGAAGTATTATTTCTCTATTATCTAATGATCTGAAGAAAATAACTCAAAATTATTTTCCAGTTAGTAGCAGACACAATGCTCAATAATAACAAATAAAATATTCTTGTACAACAGTCTAACAAATGAAATATTTTTATAAAAATCATCTTCACAAATACTACAATAACATATTGTAGTTTATGAAGATACAGTACGTGCGGATTAGCATAGTTATATATTTGTATTTTCTCTGAAAATCGAAACAGTTTCATTGTTTTGGTTTTCCAGTTTTGGGGCATCTTAACGAAGCCAAAGAGGCTCTGCCAGGTCACAATAATAATTTTATTTCAATTTCTCGCGCATTGGGAATTATTCTACTATTTTAGAATCTTAGTATTGCTTAAAGTCTGTTTTGGAAATCATATAAGGGTAATTTTCTTGTTCCCAGAAATTTTAGACCCATAGCTCCAGCCATTCAGAAATCCCTTTGTTCTAAATATTTTTAGATGGTTGGTTCTGAAATAACTTTCCAACTTTCTCTCAGCCTTTAACACATTTTTGCTATAAATAGCTTTTCAAGTGTCCGAAATGACTTCAGTTATATAAAGTTCATACATTTTCCCTTTTTGCAAGGAATGTTCATTCGCTTTTAACCAGGCATCGGTTCAAATCAATCATTCGATCCGCCGGACGTTACTATTCGTGGACAATTAATTATTAATTACTCGTAATGTTTAGGAAAAGGGGTTATCTGCAAATTACGAAATAAAGAAAATAAAAGGACGGAAAGGGAAAAGAGAGACCCTTTTTTTAAAAACCTGACTGAAAATTACTGCATTCCATGGGTTGCATAGGAGACCAACACTGACTGTTCACTCTCAGAGTGGAATCCCTCCCGTGGAGTTTTTTCCCTATCTTACTCCATCGGGGTCCCACCATAATAAGCTGTATTAAGAAAGATCAAACGTCTGTCAGTTTCATTTCTTAAGGCATATAATTCATCAGAAAGCGGCGACGCTAAATTGCGTCGCTGCACCTACACCCCTCAGCCCTGCCCGCGGTTTGCCACCCCCGAGACCCTGTCCAGATCAGTTGTTTAAGCAGTCGGCTGCAAGCATGTTCGGAGACAGCTGCGCAGTGGCTTTTCTCCGCGACTACCGTTTCTTTCTCTGAGTTTTATTTTCTTGTACCACACATCAACGTTCTGATCCGCCCTTCATAGTAGTTTTAGATTCGTTTTGAAGCTTAATAAATTTAAGAAAGTCTTTGGAAGTTGTCGAAAAAGCGCCGCTGCTCAGAACACGAGTTTCTCTCACAGAGAATATTTCTCAACTCGGCTGATAAATTGTCCTTTTCCCTAAATAACTTGTTGAGAAAAGGGTGAGTTTTGCTTTCTAGCAAACGGTCGATTAGCAGAACTTTATTTTCACAGCAAAAACTGTTTAAACCTGAAAATAAGTCCAAACTTTGCGTCAGATCAATTTAAAATCGCATTCTTCTAAGATTTTTCTTTAACCCATTCGTTCTGAAATTTTTACGAGCTGCATAATCTCTTTCCATTAGACCCATTTTAAATAATCCTTGCGTGCTTTTTTATCGCCCTCGTCGGTTCATTTGAAAACCAATGGCCTCCTACAAAAACGAGAAATGCGCCTGCTCAGAACAGAGTTTCTCTTACAAAGAATATTTCATACAATGTTGGCTGAGGGAAATTTGTTCTTTTCCCTAAATAACTTGTTGAGAAAAAGGGGGAGTGGGTAAAGAACAATTGGTGTACATTCCCAGTGCAGCGGGGGAAGGTGAAAAAACTGACACAAATTGCATCTCTTTTCCCAGTGAAGAACTCGAATTAATCATTGCCCTCCTATCTACCGTCGTTATAACGCATATCTTTCAACATTATAACGTACTAATAATTAAAAAATTATTTCACGATATGAACTTCAATAGACAAATAATGTAAATATGTTAATATAATCTTGGGTGGTGAACAGTGTAAATTAATTTTTCAAATGCACGAAAATTAGATAAAATAGTTGTTAAACTTTCCAAACATAAATGAAGTAAAAATGGCATTGCACTAACAAAAAATCAAGTTTAAAAATTTCTGATTTCCCCTTTTAACTCGCCTAGTAAGTCTGTAAAAGTGAATTCTTCATATTTTCTCTTTTTAAAAAAATTATAACTTTGTATGCAAGTGGAAGGGTAAACTAGACTGTTTAATAGTTTAATATACTATATCACCTCGATTACAGAACGACTGGCACTTTCTTTTACCATTGTACATCATGTGGGTACGTGCTACAAAGCCAAAAGATGGAGGAGATGAGACGCAAGGTGTCATTAAGATGTCTCTACAACGACACGGAAGTGAAGAAGGGTCAAAGTAGCGCCTGCAGAAATTGAGGCGGACCACTGGCGCTTGCCAATCGAACCACTTCGCATGGTTGTAACTGCCAATTTCATCGCCTTTTCCTCCTCCCCCTTGCGGGCCAAGTCTCTCGCCCAGCGATTAAAAATTGTTTTTTGCTCGTAATGGGGTACAACTGGTACACGAACAAGCAAAAACTCGTGAGAAACCTATTACTACACCGGTATACTATAAATTGAGATTTTAAGTAATTGATCATTTTGAGACAAAATCTTCTAAACTGTATGCTAATATGTACTTGTTTAAAAGTCCAGACTTGGAATGACTGATATTATCGTCCAAAATATTTCTAATAATATTTATATTCTAAAATTTCTAACTTATTTTCTCTGTAAAACAAGTAATATTGTAAGAAAGAGAACATATTAATAAAAAGATTTTGCGTTTATGACCTCATCCGTAGAAGACGACATGGAATGTATATAATTAACTTTAGAACGTACGTTTGTAGTAGTTTTATCGATTTTACTCTAAATTGACGAACATAAATTTTAACATGTGGATCCCGTATGTGGAACATGCAGGAAGTAAAACGGGTCATCGTTATTTATATTATCTTATACGGTGTGCACTTATTTGATTGTTTTATAAATGAAACATCACAAAATAAATTAGAACTACTTTAATGTCGCTAATCTTTTACTAAATCAATGGCATGCCACACTCTTTTTGAATGTGATTGCTGGTCGTGGAATCGCGGCCATTTGCACCTACAAACGCGTTTCCGGCCTCCCTCGCGAGTTTCTTGCGGGGGCTTTACCCTCGCCCTCCTTTCGCGAGGCTGGAGACCCTCCCCTCCCCCTCCCCCCTCCTAACCGCAAGTGCCCGGGGGCAGCGGCGGTGCATCAACCTGCGCCTCACACTCACGCGTGAATGCCGCCTCTACCTGCCTCGCGTCCCCTTCACTCGACTGGAATCCCTTGGGCCCGCGGTTCGTGTCACTGGAATAGCTCAGCGAGTCGTCTGCCCGGTTTCCGAGTCGACCGCACGATGCCATCAAGATGTAACAAGAAGTAGTCGCGATCCTCACGATTTCTGTAGATACACTACTTACCTAGATATTATTTGTTATCGTAGTGAATGCTCCAGTAACTTTGCGAATTTACTCAAATGCATCTTCAGTACATAGTTCAAGGCCTTCAATCTGTTTATTATAAGATGCCAAATTGGTTTTAAATCAAATGAAAATTGTTTGTTTTATTTTGCCTTAGGTTGTCAGAGATGAAACACATCTTCACGACACAGTAATTTTTTTACGTTTACATCTACACCACAACCATCCGTCTAAAAATCAAAGAAGAAATCAACATTTACTGGTGTTATCACATTTAATGTTTGAATGAAGGGTTGTGTGAGTGCACAGAGATGTGCTGTGTCTCGAGTGATGTGCAAGAACGGCAAATGTTAGTTGTAGGAAAGTACAATGGTTTAAGTAGATTACATATGTTACATTTATTACGGACAGCTTAAATAATCTGTGATATGAAGTCCGTCCGCTCTTCGCCTTGCAAGTCGGGCTTCAAATCCCAGACCAAACGTGGAAATTTTGGTAGGAAAAGTTGATCGTGTTAGGGTTTCTTGAGGTCTTCCTTTTCCACTTCCTCGTAATTACACTATAGCTCTATCATCCAAATCGTATCATAATCATCACTCAACTACCCATCAACCTTTGATCTCAGGTAAAGTCGAAAACATTTGGACCGATGATCATAATAAATATATTATAGTAATTGAAATCATGGAAGATGATGCATGAAAAGCCATGTTGGTTACCCGATGCAGTTGAGTAAAATATATGTACTCGAGTCATGAGAACGGGTGCATTACACCTTCAATCTGCGTAACTCCGTGTAGGCACTTCTAAAAGTGATTCCGGCCGGACGAGAATCGTTAGGTCGCGCCAAGCCTCAAGGCGAGTAGAAAGCCCCATCACTTTCCTGTTGCAGACAATGGCTGCAAATAAGTAGCGTGGTGGGTTCTTCTGACTTGCAGGTGGTCAGTGCCGAGGAGAGCGAAGGTTGACTCACGCAGATGGCTTCGCACCGCTGAGTTAAATGACGCTTTTGCCGATCTCAAAACAACGGATCCGTACGATGATTCACCAACCAGTGCTTTTTCAAATATGTAGTACGAGTATTTGTTGCCATGAAAGTTGCAGAAAGAAACAATGTAGCACTGACATGAATATATTTATTTTGATAACTTGCATACTGATATTTCAAAAATAGTTGTTGTACAATTTATAACAATGTATTTCAGGTTCTAAAACATTCGCAATATATTTTTCTTTTTATTTTAATGCGAATGTGAAATAACATAATAATAAGAAGCACATTAGCAGAACGTTATTTTCACAGCAAAAACTGTTGAAACGTAAAAATAACTTCAAACTTAGCGACAAATCAAATTTAAAATCGCATTCTTGAAGATTTTCTCCTTAACACATTCGTTCTGCACTTGTCACGAGCTGACATGACTGTAACATTCGACCGACTAAATAACGGCGTGAGTGTTTTGTGGTCTCTCGTCGGTTCATTTGAAACGCCAGGTGGCCTCAACAAAACGAAAGAAAGCCGTGCAGCGGCGTGGGGTTCAAGCATGCACGCCGCCAGGGCTCTCGCCCACTGGCGCGACGGGGCATGGCGGGGCACGGCCGGGCACGGTGGGTCACGGCCGGCGGGGCGGGCAGGGCGGGCGGGGCGGGGCGGGGCGGGGCGGGGCGGGGCGCGACGGGACGCGGCGGGGCGCGGCGGGGCTAGAACGGAAGAAACTGCGTGTTTTTATGACCGATAAGTTCTTCTCGGACAAGTTACCGATTTCCGTTAAGGATCAACGCCTAGCGGTCGGTGACAATCTTCGTAGGCAGAGGCATGCGTTTCTCGTATTAAAGACAAACGTTAAATTAAAGCGATTTACGTTTAGTCGTTCTCGTCATCTCTTCATTCTCAAAACCTGCTTCATATTTGCAACACTATTTTTGCTATAACAACCGGTTTTTGCCATTTAATTATATTTTATTTGTACTCTCTTATGGCGTAAATAAATACTATCGTTCCAAATTAAATAGTTAATATTTATTTAAGATTTCAGAAAAAGTCAAAACAAAATAGTTTATTTTTTGTGAAATTGTTAAATTTGACGCAAGAATTATTCCTCTATTCAAATTTTCGTTGTTGTAAACAGTTTATTTCAAGATTGGAAATTATTTTCAAAGTATCGTGATCATGATCACGTTCTTCGTATGTTCTTCACTTGCAAACGTTTTTACAGCTTGAGGTAAAATAGTAAAATGCGAGAGAATTACTGGTAAGTTTCTCTTTCTAGAAAGTAAATGAAGTCACCTAGACCATCATGCATGGTGCATAGACAGTTTTGCTTTGCAGTAGAAATCTGACAATTAGCAAGGTGGAAAATTATAGATGAGGAAATACCCGAGAAAGCACCCGCGAAGCGGAACATTGCCGTATTTGTTGATGGAAGGTTTGCAAGCAGGAAGTTTCTGACGAGTCGCGTCGGAATGTAATGACCTGCTGACTCTTAACCCCTTGCGTGTGATGGAGATGTAGCTTCTTTTCTTTTGCTTGTAGTCTGAAGAACAGTTTCAGAGACGTAGTGAGTCAGAAGTGCATTAGACAATAAGAGCGTCCCTTTATTAATATTATGGAAGGCAAGGTTTATAAAGTTAGCAAGTGTATGTTCCTGAAACGAATAAATAAGGAATTAACACTATTTACGTCAAGAAATAGTTACATTTTCATATAGAAACATTCTTTTGTGGTTCGTCATTTACGACTAGCTAACAAATACCATTAATAGCGATGTGCACGATTTATTCTTGTCGAAGTTGACATTTATGATTTACATTTTGATTAATATCTCAACGAAATAATTATATCAGAGTCTACCTATATATTTTATTAAAGATAGGATGAACAAAGAAATCCATTCTTTTCTGAAATGAAAACATGCACACAAGGGTAGAGCGATACTTACCTAACACTACATTTGAAATGTGAACGAAAAATGTTAAAGCTGACCAAATCTCAGCAAAGAATAAATTTGTTACACCAGCCATGAAATACTTACAACCAAGCAAGAAGAAGTGATTGCATCTCAAAAAGAAACAATTGTATACCAACAAGGTTAATGAGTAGCCGCAATAAATGGGTCTATCGTGGAATCATGATAAACAACTTAAAGAACGCCAACTTTCATTACACATGAAATGCAATGAAAGTGCAACGTCAAATATAAAAACACGAATATATTAGCATATCATTACATGTACACGAAATACTACGACAAATTACCTGAACATAGATCTTCAAATTAAATCCACACATAGAGGAATAGTGTGAATTTTAGGGTGTGGATGAAAATAAGTACAATAAACAGACAAATGTTAAGGGACTCAGAAACAACGAAAAACAGTAATTGAAAAGAAAATTGATGGAAGACAGGCGTATTACTTAGCAAGTGAGACAATATGAAAAAAGAGAGTGAAAATTGGCGAAGCAACGTAAGTACACTATTTGTGCACGAGGCTGAGCAGGCTGACCTGGCGAGGCGTGAGGGCGGCGACCTCGCGGGGCTGCAGGGAGCGCCGTCGAGCTCGATGAGCAGCAGCGTGGCGCTCGGCCCAACGCGCACGGCGCAGCCCTCGCCGCCGCCCGCCAGCGCCACGCGCAGCCGGTGGCGCCGCCCCGCGCAGCCACAGCGTCTCGCCCACATGCCGCCCTGCAACACACGCACGCACCTCAGCCCCGCCAAACGCGGCAAAACCTCTTTCTTTCCACACTGTACGAAACATCGCGATACATTCTGTCTCGCTCACGACGTGTTAAAAAATAGTACACGCGACACGGGCGCGAGGCGACTTCTGCACTCGTCTCTTCGTCGGTCGTGCGTAGGGCGAGGACGACAAACTCGACTCGTTCGAGAATCATCTGTTTCGCGCCCTTCTTATGTAAACCTTCTTGTACTTATTATAAGCAGAAGCGGACCTGCGGTTTCTACGTGTGTGTGTGTGTGTGTGTGTGTGTGTGTGTGTGTGTGTGTGTGTGTTGGGGAGAGAGAGAGAGAGAGAGAGAGAGAGTGAGGGGTGCTTTAGATGTAGTTCACACCCGACTTGAGGTTTCCTTATAAAGAATTTTTTAATGAATGCTAAACATGAAATATATTTTTATTTCTAGACTTATAGGTAATATTTATAACGTTATCTACTGATAACTCAATAATCTTTGTTAACAAATTCATTCAGTATATCGAGAAAGAGATCATTGGATTTTGGGGGAGGGACTGAAGCCCCATCAGCCTCCTGTTGGGTGCGCCACTTATTATTATTATTATTATTATTATTATTATTATTATTATAAATATTATTACTATTACCATTTAAATTTTTAGTTACGTTAATAGATCTATAATATGAAATGTAATGAAATGTATGTAACTACAGGATTCCGCCTCCAAACTGCAAAATCCACTTACCGAAACTATAAATATCTATCTTGATACTATCTATCTACCTAAGTTCAAAACAACGTTATAAGTCAGTATATACATAATCAAGCTACACTGAGATGGCTTTAGATTCGTTTAACTAACGTTTCCTTCAGAAATAGACTCTGAATTCTGACATTTCCTTCAACGTAAGAGGAATATTCTGCACTTGACTAATTTTCCCTTGAATTGTCACTCACTAATGCTTCAATGTGTAGCTGAGAATAAACAGAAAAAATATAATTTTGTTCTTCAGAAACAACTTTGAACTTTACATTTTGCGTCTTCAGGACATGTGACCTTACAAGGCTAAGAATCCCTGAAGTAATCGTATCCCTCATTTCCAAATATTTACCCATTTTCCAGAGTAAACATTAGTATTTAATTGTGTGTATTTGTCGAGCAATGTAGATTTTCTCATATTAGTCATTAATAGATTGTTTTGAGGTTTAAGAAAATTTTAGAATCCGTATACTGAAACAACCATTTTCTTCTGTCTCCGAAATGTCATATGTAATGTTCTCATAAAAAGAACTTTCACAGACCGGCAACACGCTATGAACCCGTAATTTATCACTCCCATTAACAAGCAAAAATGCATAAATTTCGTCGTTGACAGCCGAGAAGTGCTTCCGCGTTCTACATAAATCTCTAGTCGCATAGGCATTTCGAAATGGAATTTTTATTTAATATTCTGAAATTCTCAGTTTCCTGATTCGCGCATGGTTTTCGTGCTTTGAGTTCAGCAGCGAAATACACTATTCTAGCTATTCAAGCAACAAGGAAAGTAACGGTGTTTATATATATATATATATATATATATATATATATATATATATTGTAACGAATATTGCATCATCCCCCGGCGCCACTCTGCTGGTCCCTGTTGTCTCGGGTTACGTCATCTGCCGGCGACCACGAGCTGCCCGCGAGCGCGGTTGCATCACCTGTCGGCGGAGTACTCCAGAACAGTCGCGGTGTCCGGAAGGGTCTGGATTGTTTTGACAGGTATAAATACGCGACGGCCGGCGACCGCGAGTCAGTCTTGAGTCCGCAGTTGAAGCTGAACTGTGAAGTGTGTGCATCGCGGTGAATAGCTGTGCAGCGAGTGTGCTCAGTGAAGTGAACCGTGGTCAGTGCATCGTGCTGTGGTCGGTGACGTGAACTGTGACCAGTGCATCGAACTGTGATCAGTGCAGTGAACTGTGGCCAGTGCTTAGGACTGTGCGAGTGTGCGAGAGGAGTGTAGTGTAAATAAATCAAGAGAGTGTAGTGTAAATAACTGAAGAGAAGTGTATGCAAATAACTGAAGAGAAGTGAGTGTAAATAACTGAAGAGAAGTGTAGTGTAAATAAAGGAGAGAAGTGTAGTGTAAATAAATAATCAGTGTTTTCAGTGATTGTGATAAGAAACAAAATAAACGTTTTTTGTAGAAAATAATACGAGACTTTTAATTCACCACCTAGAAACGTAACAATTGGTGTCAGGTGTGGGGTATAACGAGTGGTGAATTAAAACATTTCTCTTCGAGACAACGGGGGAACAAGACACTTCCGGAACGAAAGCCATATTACAAGAACGTCTTGCTAACGCAATGAAGGCAGCAGGCGAGGATCCAGAGAATTTTCTCTTCGAGACAACGGGGAACTTTTCAGACCTATCCAAAATATTGGAAGGAAAGTTAACTGAAAATTCCAGAATTTTAAAAGAAGAATTGACAGGAGAATTGACGGAAAATTCCAGAATTTTAGAAGGAAAGTTAACAGAAAATTCCAGAATTTTAGAAGAACTGACTGAAAACTCCAAAGCTTTAGAAGAAAAATTGATCGAAAATTCCAGGATTTTGGAACAAAAGTTGGAACAGAAGATAACGCAGAATAATAAATTGGTGCGAGAAGAAATTGAGGAGATAATTTTGAAGAAAGAAGAAAAAATGGAAAAGAAAATTGAGAAGATGGATGAGAAAATTTTGAAGAATGAGGAAAAGTTACTAAATCTGTTAGAAGAGAAGCTGAAGGTTTTTACTCCCTCAACAGAAAAATCGAATATAAACATCGTACAGGAACCACTAGAAATGGCACCAGTAGCCACCGTACGGAGCCACTGGGAAAAGCACAGTAAAACCACCTACCTTTGATGGCACTTCTTCATGGTCGAATTATTTGAAGCAATTCAAGGCTGCTGACGGTAAATGGCTGGTCCGCAACAGATTGTGCTACGGCCCTGATTTTGGCTTTGCGTGGTAACGCCGTCGATATTCTAGAGACAATACCGACCGATGAACAATCCAACTTCGAGCAAATTGTCAAGAGACTCGAAACACGGTACGGGCAAGCGCACCTGGAAGACATGTATTTACCCAGCTAAGGAATCGTGTTCAGAAGCCTGGAGAGAGTCTTCAGAACTGGAAGCTGATATTTCTCGTCTGGCGCGCCTTTCGGACCCTGATGCCTCGAGAGTTCCTGCAACGCACAGCCGTCCGGTGCTTTATTGAAGCGCTACATGATGCAGAAACACAACAAGCATTGAGACTGGCAAGACCGAAAACCTTAGCTGACGCATTAAGTCAAGCACTAGACTTCCAGGTTGCAAAAAGAGCATCGAAACGTGACGGACGAGTACGAGAATTGCAAAGCGGCGTCGATACTTATGACGAAAAATATTTTGAGGCAATGGTGGAGAGGTTGGTGGACGCACGCATTTCTAGTGGCAAAAGGCGACAACCTCGATGTTGGAATTGTGGAGAATTAGGGCACGTGAAAAGTCGATGTGACCGTCCACTGAAGCAACAAGGAGAGCAGCAGTCTCTTGGTAAACCTAGCAGCCAGCAGGGAAACTAAAGCAGGTTGATGGAAGGGGGCATCCATCGACCTGTCAAACAAGAGCCCCACCTTACGAAATACACGTCAAGTCCATTCGACACCGTTCTGACAGCGTTTACGTAGATGCATTTGTAAATGAAAGGCCATGCGTCTTACTTTTGGATACTGGTGCAACCAAGAGCATTATACGAACCGATTTTGCCAAATCATCTCATCTTATGCCGTCCAAATGGAAGCTTCGAACAGCCACTGGTGACTCGGCGAATGTTGTAGGAGATGGATGCCCTCCTTGCTATTGGAACTGTTGCTTTCAGTCATCGCCTGCTGGTCGCTGATATAGAAGAAGAAGCAGATTTAGGAATGGATATTATGACGACATATGGGTGTCAGCTGGATTTACGACACGGTGTGCTGAGACTCAACGAAGTGGAGGTGGTTCTACATTCACGTAACAACATTGCCGTGAATGTAATTACGGTTGACGACGTAATCTTGACGGAGCGTAGCGAGATGTTTATAGAAGCGAGCCCTGAGGGCGACGTTCCAGCTGGAGAGATTGCTATTCTGGAACCTAGAAGTCACGACGAAGACATTGGTCGAGGAATTCTAGTGGCCAAAGAACTGGTCAGAGTGAATAGAACAATACCTGTGAGAATACTAACATTAATCACTATCCTGTTAAGTTGAGAAAAGGAACAGTGATTGTGGTGTTCTACGGTATCCTCAGTTTTGCAGAATGTGAACGTACCGAACCACCACCTAAAGGAATTCCTGAACGACTGCAGAATCTGGTTACAGAGGCATGTAAAGGCTTATCTCGGGAAGAGTGTCATAGGCTGAAGACCTAATACGGCGCTACCAGCATGTCTTTGAATGCAGTGACGGTGTAAAGGAAAGACTGATATTGTTCGTCACCGCATAGACACCGGAAACGCCACACCGATTCGCCAAGCTGCTAGAAGATTACCTCTGTCAAGAGAGAAGAAGCAGATGAGATTATTAAAGAGATGAAGAAGGATGGCGTAATCGAACCATCAACAGTCCGTGGGCTTCTCCGTCGTATTGGTAAAGAAGAAAGACGGGTCGACTCGGTTCTGTGTCGATTTCCGACAGCTCAACAATGTAACGAAGAAGGATAGCTATCCATTGCCCCGTATTGACGACATGTTGGACACGCTCTCTGGGGCCAAGATCTTCTCGACATTGACCTGAAAAAGCGGATACTGGCAAGTAGGAATTAGATCCCAGAGATCGAGAGAAGACTGCATTTACCATCGGATCAGGTTTGTGCAGTTTACAGTAATGCCTTTCGGACTGTGTAATGCTCAGCTACATTCTGAAAGATTGATGGAAACCGTGTTAGAGGTCTGTCGTGGAGACATGTCTTGTCTACCTCGACGATATAATTGTTGTTGGAAAATCTTTCGAAGACACATCAATAACTTAGAACAGGTGTTCAAGAGGTTGGAAGGAGCGAACTTGAAACTCAGCCCAAAGAATGCCATTTATTTCGAAGCAGGTGAATTACCTTGGACATTAGTATCTGGCACGGGAGTAGAACCTGATCCGAGAAGGTTAAAGCCGTAAAGGAGTGGCTGGCCCCAAAGGATAAACATGAATTGAGAAGTTTCCTGGTCTATGTAGCTATTATCGCCGCTATGTTTTGGGATTTGCCAACATCGAAACCGCTGACTCAGCTGACAGAAGAAAAGCGTTTGTTTCAATGGGATCAAGACTGCCAACGCGCTTTCGAAAAGCTTAAAGCGCCATGCTGAGTGCCCCATATTGAGCTATCACTACCTCAAGGGAATTATATACTTGATACTGACGCAAGTAACGTTGGTATTGGAGGGTATTATCGCAGATACAAGATGGACGAGAGAGTAATCGGTTACTATAGTAAAGTGCTATCAAAGCCAGAACGCAACTATTGTGAACCGAAAATTACTTGCTGTGGTGAAATCCGTTGAACACTTTTACAAATATCTCTACGGTAAAGAATTTCTTTTGAGAACGGATCATGCTGCTTTGAAATGGCTGCTGAACTTCAAGAATCCGGAAGGTCAAGTCGCCAGATGGATTGAAGATTGCAAGAATTCACATTTAGAATAGAACATCGAAGCGAAGTAGTCACCGGAATGCGATGCTCTCTCAGAAGACCGTGCCCTGAAAACTGCAAGCATTGTTGTCATGCGGAAGAGAGATGATGTCCTACCTAAGGGTCACTGTCAGTAATGACCAATGGCAACCCAGAGAACTTCAGAAAGATCAGAAAGAGGACACGGAATTGAAACATGTTTGAAATGGAAAATAGCAGGACGGAGACCAAGTTGGCAAGAAATAGCTCCCTGTTCTTCAGCAGTAAAATCATATTGGGCGCAGTGGGATTCGATTACTGAAGAGGAAGGTGTTCTGAAACGAGTTCTGGAAAGTGAAGACGGCTCGCAGAAGAGGACGCAGATATTGTTACCGAGAGTAAGGGTCCCTGAAATATTGAGAGAATTGCATGATGGAACTTCGGAGGACACTCGGTATAACGAAAACCTTAGAGAAGTGCGCGAACGATTTTACTGGGTCAATTGCAAGCAAGATGAAAGATGTGTGCACAAAGTGTCAGTTTGTGCTACAAGCAATGGGCCACATAAAAGAGAAGAGCGAAGATGAGGCAATACAACGTTGGGAGTCCTTTCGAACGAATTGCCATTGACTTGGCTGGCCCATTTCAATGTCAAATGATGGAAATAAATACATACTCGTGGCTATGGATTATTTCAGCAAAGGGTTAAGCATATCCCTACCTAGCCAAGAGGCCACTGCTATCTCGAAGTACTGGTTAAGGAATGGGTGAGCCGATTTGGTGTCCACTGGAATTGCATTCAGATCAAGGACGGAACTTCAGATCCGCAGTGTTTCAAGGGGTGTGAGACTTCTTGGTATAAGAAAAACAAGAACGACAGCCCTACATCCGCAGTCAGACGGAATGGTGGAACGCATGAACAGAACAATGGGAAAATATTTAGCGAAGGTCGTGTCAGATCACCAACGCGACTGGGACCAATACATACATTTCTTTTCTTCTAGCCTACCGCTCATCTGTTCATGAGACAACTGGGCAAACGCCCGCTAATATCCTCTTCGGCCGGAACTACGTCTACCATGATGATCAACAGTTTGGTTGTAAAACTAATGAAGAAATAGCCGGTGAAGACTTTGTAAATGACCTAAGACGGAAAATGGACGTAATTCATAACCAGGTGCGTGAAAGAATCCAAATCGCAAGTGACAGGATGAAAGACCGGTATGACATCAAAGCTGAAGGAGGAGGTTATCAACCTGGAGATCATGTCTGGCTGTTTAACTCCAACGTCGCCGCGGTTTGTGTCAAAATTACAACGACAGTGGGAAGGACCGTACGAGGTCGTGAAGAGGATAAATGATGTGGTCTACCGAATTAAAAATTGCCGAATGGAAAACCACGAGTCGTTCATTCGAATCGGCTGGCCCCTACGCTGGAAGTAATGAAAATGATGAAGAAAAGACCGCACGAGTTTGTGAGCTGGACATGCAGAGTGCACATTTCACGAGTTTATGTCTCAGTATATGAAAAGCATCAAGCGCGTTATGGGGTAACAATGGAGGTGCACGGGATCTGTTTGCGCTACCCCGAATATGCATTGGCGCATTTGTCGCCCAGGATTTAGATATGACCAGAGGTGTTGCTACTGTATTCAAGAGAAAATATGGAAGGATAGAAGAATTAAAGAACCAACAACCAGATATTGGGAAGGTTCTGCATCTGCACGACGTCAGTCACTATGTTTATTACCTTGTCACAAAAAGTAAGTCATATCACAAGGCATCCTATGAAAATCTTTGGGAAACTCTGATTGAATTACGCCAACATGTACTGCAAGACAACGTCCAGAAGATTGCCATGTCAAAACTGGGATGTGGGTTTGATGGACTGAACTGGAGAATAGTGAGAAGCATGTTGGAAGTACTGTTCCGGTACACTGGGGTTAGCATCTTAGTCTGCAGCTACCACCATGGAATGTTGTCATATCCGAAGACAATTGACTGCCACTTCTTCTTAACCTCCAACTGCACTAGAGGCTCCAGCTGCAAGTATCGGCATGATTTCACTAAACGCGCTCCGAGACGGATCGCAACTAAGGAGGGGGTAGTGTAACGAATATTGCATCATCCCCCGGCGCCACTCTGCTGGTCCCTGTTGTCTCGGGTTACGTCATCTGCCGGCGACCACGAGCTGCCCGCGAGCGCGGTTGCATCACCTGTCGGCGGAGTACTCCAGAACAGTCGCGGTGTCCGGAAGGGTCTGGATTGTTTTGACAGGTATAATACGCGACGGCCGGCGACCGCGAGTCGTCTTGAGTCCGCAGTTGAAGCTGAACTGAGTTGTGCATCGCGGTGAATAGCTGTGAGGGTGTGCTCAGTGAAGGAACGTGGCAGTGCATCGTCTGTGGTCGGTGACGTGAACTGACCAGTGCATCGAACTGTGATCAGTGCAGTGAACTGTGGCCAGTGCTTAGGACTGTGCGAGTGTGCGAGAGGAGTGTAGTGTAAATAAATCAAGAGAAGTGTAGTGTAAATAACTGAAGAGAAGTGTAGTGCAAATAACTGAAGAGAAGTGTAGTGTAAATAACTGAAGAGAAGTGTAGTGTAAATAAAAGAAGTAAATCATTAAACTAACAAAATTATGTATTCGATTACATGAAAAGCAGAATCTAAAGTCCGTAAACATATTTATTCGTAAAATTACAGTATTAATATTTTTAAAAAAGCCTAATGCACAATTCTAACAGCTAATGTTAAGAAAATAAATTACAACTAAATAAAATGTTATAGTACAGAAGAATTAAAATTATTTTTTATACACACGTACAAAATCTATTTTCACATTTCAAGGCTGTAATATTACGCTTTTGAGATGCTGTGATTCGTTAAAAAGCCACACCAAGTCGAATTGCATGTCGATGTCACTGGTCTGTCCGTTATCCAATGATGTATGAAGAATGTCTACATGCACTCGCGTGTCCTTCCACCCTCACAAAGTCACTTTCTTGTCGGTCTCTTATTCAGTCTGTCTCTCGTCGCTAGTCACCTCCTGATGCTGTGTCCGTTCTTCAACATTTTTCTGATGGAGCTGCTGCTCAAAACATTTAGTATATGAGCAGTATATGAGTATGCGAGCAGTATATGAGAATGGAAACAGTTAGTATTACAAACTTTGATTAGGTTTTTGATATTTTTGTTACACTTTTACTGGTGCACATAGTAGCCTAGCTTTTTAATTGTGGCTGACCAATGCTTTAAAAGTAATAACAAATATTTTACGAGTACCATTTCATTGAATGGAATGACATTATTGAAAAAGAGTAAAACATTTCAGTATAAAACTAATCATTATTTTAGAATTAGTAGTTATAAGACTTAGGAAGAAAGGCTTTGTCATTAAAAAGTCTGAAAATACTGTTATCAAGACTAGTATTGACTGTAGAAAGAAGCACCTACAAAAGGAAGTAAACGCAAAGAGAAAGAAGAAACAGAAAAGATAGACTGAAGAATAAAGAAGAAGTTTTGTGAAAATCGTTAATGTATTAGTCAACAGTAATTTCAGTTCATATTTCCACTTCTACGACACTTTCTCATCAGCAAACTGCGTAAGAATCCAAACAGTCATTGGAAATCTTCAACCTGTTTTGTATCAACGCAATTAATTTACTCTCTTTCACCTCTATTTCGGTCAGATGAAGCCAAATAAATTGTAAGTAGGTCGCGGCACGATTTTACGATCCATAAATTAGTTCTTTTGAGTTTTGTAAAGACACACAAAGAAGTTTAATTCCTAGAACCACTTCCTAATATTCCTCTTCAACGGATTCTTTGCTCAGTTCAACATTGTTTTCACAACGCAAATAATACATTTTCAAAGTTAGATTAAAACATTTTTTTTAAATTATCGTTTAGTTTTACTTAATAGATTTTCTGTTGTACGAAATCGAGCTAGAGGTGAATGCGTCTTTATTGCATTTATTTAGGTAGTAATAAAAAAGTTCTCCACTTCATTACACTGCACGGATATTTTAAACGGAAACTTTCAGTTAAACTTTGCAACCCAACCAGCACGGATGTTTCTTGGATGAGCATGAAATGGAAATTTTGTCACTTTTTCAGTGTTCGTTATTTGAATTAATTATTGGATTTTCTTTATTTTTTCAAATATTTGTGGTTAGTCTTGCCGAAGAAGCAAAACCCCTGAATTAAACCTAGGCCCAATGGTTTTTACTAATAAATTTAAAAAGGGTGAAAGGGGAAGGTGCAGGAAAAGGCAGTGGTGCGGCGCTGGTCGGTGTCTACCGGTGATTTTGGGCGGACGCCGAAGCCGAGTGGGCGGTGAGGACAGAGGACGGCAGGCGTGGAGCAGAGGACGGACGTGGAGAGGGCTGTAAGCGAGCGGGTGACAGGCGCGGGTCGGGCAGAAGTGATGAGCGGGCGGGAAGCGGGCGGAAGCGGGCAGGAAGCGGGCGGGAAGCGGGCGGAAGCGGGCGGAAGCGGGCGGAAGCGGGCGGAAGCGGCGGGAAGCGGGCGGAAGCGGGCGGAAGCGGGCGGAAGCGGGCGAAGCGGGCAAGCGGGGGGAAGCGGGCGGGAAGCGGGCGGGAAGCGGGCGGGAAGCGGGCGGGAAGCGGGCGGAAGCGGGCGGGAAGCGGGCGGGCGGGCGGGGCGTGCGTTGGCGTACGTACCTGTGCGAAAGTGCGTCCGTTGATGAGCAGCGCGCCGGCGCCCGGGCGGCCGCGGTCGGGCTGCAGCAGCGCGCGGGGGCCGGGGCCGTGGCGCCACTCGCTCACCACCACCACGTGGCGGTCCTCGTCGTAGAGGCCCGCGTGCGGGTCCACGGCCTCCGGCTGCCGCACCACCAGTGCGCCGAACACCGACTCCACCGCCGGAGACCCTGCGAAGAATTGCATTTAAAAGTACCAATCCCAATCGAGAACTTGCGGTGGCTGTACCATTATCGCAAAATCAATCTTTTACCAAATACCAACACTTCAACGTCAAGTCATTTTATGAAATAGCGAAATGATGTACTGAAACGCAAATCTAAAAAATTAATTTAGAATTGTATATCTAATGTTGAAGTTTTGGTTGTTTAGAATGAAATAATGTGGAATTGGCACCTGCATGAAGTTACAGGAACTTACTCCCTTTTTCTTAATTGTTAGGATTCCTCTACCTTATATAACTCAGCTTCATCCAGCTTGAGCACTCGTCCAACCTACTGATTTTTTTTGTATTCATGGACTACATGGTTGAGGGCAATAAATGTATTTTAAAATGTCTACTATCATCATTCAGTACAAACAATTTACGGTTATACACTTGTCAGTAATTTATTAGGTCTCAGGAATAACAAAATAAAATTATATTGAGACAACTAAGAGTTCTGGAAGCCAGCGATTCCATTTTTTTTACTCCGAGTATGCTCTAACTAACGACATTTCAGAACACAAAGACATTGAACAGCACACCATTACGATTCCTGCAACAGGTCGTTGCTCTACTAAAATACGCCACACTGATTTTATTGTCTTACATTTCATTACATAACCGAAACAAGTTCAATATCAAGTGCGGAAGGTGAAGTTACCAGTGTAAAAGAAATACACTAGTGCGTGAAGTACCGGAGGAAGTAAAGGAAATCACCTGCTTCACAGTAGACAGGCTTCTGATGTTGCGCTAGATGCTGTCGTGCGAGTGAAAGGCGTTCTTTACGCAAACCTTAAGAAAACAATGACATTTGGAAGATATCTAAAGGTTGCTAAAAGGTAGAATAATGCCGAACAAATATTCTTGAAAGAAAATTAATGCCGCAGACTTACTATAATAATTCAATCATTATAGATTAATTAATTAGGATTGTTTATATAAATTTATAACATTTATATATATTATTATAATCAATCAATTTATATTAATTCATTAATTATATAAATGCATTTTTTATTGTAGAGTGCTTTACATTCAGTAATTTACAAATGTCATTTTCCATTTATATTTGCATTTTTGCCGTTTGCAAGATAATTAGTGATAAAATGATTGCAAGTGATAGATGTTGACATAAATTTAATAAGTTCTTTACTATCAATAGGTTTTAATACAGAAGACCTTAATTAATAGTTACCATTTTAACACGATGCATTACGTGATACTTTTATTATTTCTAAATGAAAGTGCGAAGAAATAATTAAAGTTTCTTATATGAAGCGCTCAAGTAAAATTGTATATTAAATATCGTGGAAATAAAGCAGATCCTTACAATATGGTGATAAATAAAAACTTGTGGTACTACAGCAGCACCTACTCCATCGTACAAAGTCGAATTTGAAATATCAAAGATTTGCAAAATTACACGAAATACGCAGTCATACACAGTTTTAACTGTTTTTTAAAATAAATAAATAAATAAATAAATAAATAAATAAATAAATAAATAAATAAATAAATAAATAAATAAATAAATAAATAAATAAATAAATAAATAAATAAATAAATAAATAAATAAATAAATAAATAAATAAATAAACTATTCATATTTGTAAATAAATAAATAAATAAATAAATAAATAAATAAATAAATAAATAAATAAATAAATAAATAAATAAATAAATAAATAAATAAATAAATAAATAAATAAATAAATAAATAAACTATTCATATTTGTCAAAAATTGTCCTAGTTCAAAGACCATAGCCTAATTTAAAGATCTAATTCTGAAAAAATTTCATTTAAGTAAAAAATCTCTATCAAAAATGAAGTTGTTTTGCAATAATTTTTTGCATTTTCGAACACACAGAGAGTTCACCGAAAACGAAATCTCCGCCATCTTTATAAGGTACCACTTCTTTCTAATCGAGAGAAAAATTAGCCGTATGTGAGGAAAAAATCTGAGATTTGAAGGAACATAGAGGCTTGTACCATTTTTAAGCTTGTTTACATTATTCGAGGACAAAGTTTAATGAAAACATTTGGTGCCATTTTTGAGAAAAGTTTGAAAATGTTTTAAGACTTCATGTAAAGTACCTTCAAACTCAAAATATCTTAAACTTCGAAGATACAAGTTTATTGAGATAGCTCGGAGAATAATTTTGGAGAAAATTGTTGGCCAGTTTAGGTTCTAGCGTTGC